>CM049862.1:17400388-18006337 GCA_027422415.1 Schizothorax lantsangensis | reverse complement strand
ATTACTTAAATAACACAGGGTTGTTAGCATTAACAAAAAATACATTACAAAAAAATAAACATGAACTAAAATAAAATATAAAAAATGCATTAGTTTAAACTGAAGTACTAACTTAACTAAATCTATATATGTATATTTTAAAAAATAATAATAAAAATGTAAAAAAAAAAGACAAACTAAATAAAAACAAGATATAAAAATAAAATGTAATTTAAAATATTAACAAAAATGATTAAAACATTAATACTTAAATTACACTGCTTCTGACTGACAGAGATTTTGACAAAGCAATATGAACAAGAAAAGTCACTTAGAATTAAAATTTCTCAAATATAGAGTTTATCAAATATAATAATTTATTATAAAAATCATGCATTTTGATGTAACAGAAAAGTCAGTTCAACACTTCAAATAAATGCTTTCTCTGATTGAAGGAAGCATGGCTAAAGTGCATGAACTTTATGACTAATTATCTCATTCATTCTTTAACAGATTGTTCCCAAATTACACAAACATTTTATATCAGCATTAGACATTAATTTCGTAAGCTCTTTTTGTCACTGTGGCTGTATTGCTAAAGACAAAGCAAAAGCCAACCAGAGGGGATGTCTTCACAATGTCTTCACCATTGGGTATAGTCCAAAATGTGAAGTGTATCCATTTTGGGTGTATTTTTAATTATAAGTGAAAAATATGGTTGTTTTGATCTCATATTCCAAGAATCTCCAGGTCTCTGTAGATATGCTCTGATATGTGGATTTTTTTGTCAAGGAATGCAGCTATTGTGTTCATCAGCTCAGGAGAATTTATGGACACGCTGATGGCGTGTTGCGTCTGGTGGCTGTTTAAACAAGATATTAATCAGCGGTGAAAGGAACAATGCACTGAATGGAAGAGGATATGGAGTGTTGAACCCCCCTCAAAAGCAAGACGAAGCTCAAGCACTCCAAGAAAAGACAGGTTATGATAAACCAGACAATATAGACATTATAAACAAGAGTGATTCACTTCGACTGTGTTTACAGTCTAATCTGGATGTCAGTTGACAGGTGGTTTGTAGTTGATAAAGTGTTGAATCTCAGACATATTTCCCCTCTGACTGCCCAAACAGTCTGCATAAAAAGCCAAATGAAGATATAACATTTTTGAAGATATTTAATGCATTTATTTGAACAAATCCAAAGGAAAAGTGCAAAAGGATTTAGTGTTGTTACAGAAGGTTGGATCTCATTGCATAGTTTGTATTGCATAAAATAAAGCATGTCATGTGATAGTACTTGCATAAGGGGGACCAACTTGGTTTTCTTTGGCTAGAAATCTTTTTGTGGTATAATTTCCCTAGCTGTATATGCAATAATTGCATTAGAACAATATCTTGTTAACCTTCATGCCCCCCTCACGCTGAGAGTGTGTCTTGGTCCTCGGCTATTGTCGTCTGCTTCATCATGCTGTTCTTGTTATGGGAGGGGTGTCATAATAATTTGTCAAGAATCTATAGTTCCTCTCATTGTTCCTTATCTTTTTTATGGGCTACTTCAGCTGACCCCCACTGGTATGTCCTTTGCTCTGACCTCGACAACGAGACGGGTGCTGAACCTATCTTTCTGTCGCCATCCGACCCTCTCCCTTCCTGTTCAATCACGAGTACGTCTCCACATTAATTTTATGGGTTATAATGAATAATGATTAGATCTTCTTTGCTCCTTCAGCTATTCTGGTCTCTCTGTACTGCTGTACTGCATGACCGTCTTAGCAATACTGGGCACATCCATAGATTTTATTGCGTAATGTGTCTGGCTGTATTGTGTAACCTGCACTTTTTACCTTTTCTCATGGCGTATTTTATTTTAATTTCTTTGTTTTGCTTTTCTATTTTACAGCCTGGTTTTGTTTTGTTTTTTGTTTTTTAAATTTAGATTTCCGCCTCCATAATAAAATTTTGAAATCTTATTAGAATAATTGTATGTAAATCCAAATTTGTTTTACAAACTTTATAATATTATTACTAAATATTATACCATATCTGCATTGAATCAGCCAGAAAAGAAGTGATTATTGAAAAAAATAAGGTTTGGGGTCAATGAGTGCTGATACATCTAATGTTTTGTTTAAAATGGACATTGTAATTTTTTTGTAAAATCTTATTCCACAATCAATAAACCAATACAATGTTATTTTATCATTTTTAAATACTAATTTAACATATTTATATAATTTTTAAATATATACATTTTAAAATAATTTAAAATTTCTGTACAGTTTGGTTTTTTTCTGTATTAGTTTTAATCTGAAAATAATGATATGTACTTCAAAAAAATAAATATATATATATATATATATATATATATATATATATATATATATATACAAATTATATGATAATATTCCTAAATATTATACCAGCTCTGCACAAAATCAGCCAGAAAATAACTGATTACGAAAACAGAATGTTTAGGGTCATTGAGTGCTGACTCAGAAAATGCAGGCCAACAAAATGCTTACAGAGTTTAAATTGTTTTGAACCATGGTAACTTGTCTTGTCATTGAGAAAACAGGAGTGTGACCGGCGTCTGAACAGCAGCAGGAGAGGAAGGGGAGTGGAAGGACATGCAGTGACCTTGTGTTTTCTGAGGAGGATAACCCTTACCAAACACACCTTCACCTCTAATCTCACACTGCTATTTATATATTTGGTAGATTTTATACATACACAATCTTCTCAAAATTTATGGTAAGTATAGATGACTTCCAAAGTGTTAGTGTAGCATTGGATTGTGCTATTGGGAATTACTGTTCCTGGCCCTTACTTTCAGCATTGTGCTGCTCTAATGCCCTGTTGGGACACAACCTTGAACTACATTGTGAAATTTTCTTTGCATTGTCCGCAGCTCCATCACTGTGTTCTCCACCCATGTGGCCCTCAAATTCTATATTCCCTCTTTATACGACCCCTGAGGATCTCAGTGGAGACTGATAACAAATATTTGGTGCCAGAGAGCGGTCTTGGGTGGACCCAGGTCAGCTATCTCTCTCGCACGCACACGCACACGCACACTCTCACACACACACACACACACACACTCATCTTAAGTAAAGAGTCCAGAGATCCTGAAGGACTCTTGGCTCTTAAGGAGAGCTGACATCAGTGATTTCTAGGCCACTCTGTCAGGCTAGTTTGATTTGTTTATACCAAATGTCGTTGAGATGGTTAATGTTATGTTAATGGTTAACAGTAAAGGTTTTGATTCAGAGAATGATTAGCAATAATGAGACAGTGAGTTCTTACAGTATTGCTTAGATGCACAGTTTTAATTAACAAATGCATCTTCTCAGAGCGAAACACTGACGTGGTCAGTTTTGCAAGAGAGGCTGTAATGGAGGTACTTTACAGTACTTGTCGTTCACACGGATACATAGAGTAATTTGGGGTCATACTGTCACCCTGAATTAATAGTATATATATATCACTGTGTTATATTTAATGATTATCAGTTTAAGATTCCACATATTATAAAATTTATTAATAATAATATTAATAGTATTTAATAATAATAATAACAGATTTAATACTAATAAAAACATTTGAAAAATGACAAAAATATTATTTTAATATGTGATTTAGAATGTATATTTCTTTATTTAATTTTATGTTTATGTAACTTCATTTATATTTTATTTAATATAGATTTATAAAATAACAGATGTAATGCTACTAATAATAAACATAAAAAAATTACAGATATATATTTTTTTTAATGTTATTCAGAATTTAGATACTTAAATCACAAGTTCATTCAGATGAATAAAGAAGATACTTTGGAGAGCCTTGATATTCCAAGGGCTACAATTTTTGAATGCAGATTAAAAACATGATATATTGTAACAGCAAGGTTTTCTGCAGTCAGTAAGAACAAGGATGTTATGAGTTGTGTTAAAAATGCTGAGACTGGGTGGAGGAAGAATGAATTAACACAGTTCCCTGTCTGTGTTCTCTTGGAGGAGGCCAAGAGATGTGAGATGCAGTAACTGTGCAGTGTCCCTCCTGCTCTCCCTGCACCCACCTTCACCTTCACCCCTCTGTTTTCAGCATCAAAGGGCAGTCATGGCTCCAGCTGGGTGGCCACCGGCCTCTTATTTCCTCCCACATGCTCTCCTGCCATTCATTCTGATCCAGGCCCCGTCAGGGCTGAGCGGACCCATGGGATCTGACCAACGGGACCGCTCATGGCCACTTCCTGGTCATTTAAGACCTGTGCCGCAGAATGGAGGGCCATTGTCCAGACTGTTATCTGATGGCCCGAGCCAAAAGGCAGACAAAGCCAAGTGCTTGGAGACTCACCCCTTCCGCTTTGCTGAGGTTACGGTGCTTTTTTTAAAGCATGGCGATGATTAAAAAGAGGTGAATGAAACTGAAATATTATCAATGAAAACAAACATCAGCCGTTTTAAATGAGCATAACTAATTGCGATAAAATAAACAAGTTGTATAATGGTCAAGGGTCTATGTAGGTGAAATATTAATCATAGGTGGAGGAAGTGACTGCTGTGTGAAAGTGAGTTGATAAATCTACTTTGTTACTTTGTTAAGCTATGATCCTCATTCTCTTATAATTACTTTCACAACCATTTCTTGTTTCATACATTTTCATTGCACATAGAAATTGTGAATACACATTCCAGTTCATACATTTTATAATTTATGCTAAAGTGCAACCCTGCCTCATCAGAGCTCTTAGTCAATCTGTTACAGCTAAAGATTAATAGAAGTACAGAATTGTGACATAAAAGTTCATATGTGTTGAACTGGGTGGAAGATAGTTCAAATAATAATAGTTTAGTATATTAAAATGTAATAATATACAATACCATTCAAAAGTTTGGTCGGTAAGTCCCTTCTGCTCACAAAAGCAAAAATGCATATTGTGAAATATTATAACAATTTAAAATAAGTATTTTTACGTTAATATATTTTTAAATGTAAATTATTCCTGTGATGAAAAAAAAAAATTTCAGCAGCCACCGACTTTCAGTGAGTGTCACATGATCCTTAGAAATCATTCTAATATGCAGATCTGGTACTCAACTAAAATGAAAATGGTTGATCTGCATATTTATGGATTCTTTGATAAATGGAAAGTTTAAAAGAACCGCATTTATTTAAATGCATGTGGAATTTAAAATATTTACTGGGTCCATGCTGAATAAAAATATTAATTAAAAAAGATTACTGACCCCACACTTTGGAATGGTGTACATATACTTAACATATACATATTTTATCTATTAACTAAAGACTAATATTATTTATAATGTAAGACTTAATGATTTAAAGACTGTCCCCTAGTGGAGAGGTTGATACAATACAACCTCATACTTTATTGGGTGTGAATTATTTTCTTTCAATCACAACCCACTCTACAGGCTCAGCAGGCATCGTCCCTGTATATTGCCCTTCTGTTTGGGTTGGAGGCATCCCCTTAGCGCCCTCTTTTCCCACAGGTAGACAGGTGATGGCTGCCATACAGAGCTGGCATTGTGTTTTTCATCAAAGAGAGAGTTGTTGAAGAAGCTGTGCTGTTCTGGACTATCATACACATCAGTGCAGGTGTGCAGAGGGGGATGGTCACCGGACCGCTCACATTTCAGCCATGCTTATTCTCCTGCATGAACGTATCTGTGTTTTTGGCAAATATATAGTGTATCTGTTATTCTACAGAGTTCTGTCTTGTGAAGTCTGTGCAGAACAATCTGTCCGTTTATTATGTTAGACTATGTTTATGAATATTGCAAAAGGCCTATGTGAAGCACATACTGTGTAGACTCACTGGTTCATCATTGACTCAGCACTGCTCTCTGCTGGACCAGAACTTGCAATACAGACAGTTGAAACTTGTTTCCTATTTTCCTATGAAAAAAAGAAACAAAATATTGGTTAATACAGATTAAATACAGTCAATTTAATTTAAATTTATAGTATTTTGAAAATAAATACACATTTCAAATTCCAGATTGGAAATACATTTTAAATGAAAATATTAATAATAAAATAGGCTAATATTTACATTTAACTAGTCACATTGCATCCTCTGAATATTTTCACATATTGAAAATGAACAAAACTGGTCTATCTGTACTCATTTACTTCATTTGTTTAATGCTTAATTTAACGTAAATGACAGCCCCACAAGAACAGGGATGCAGATTTGTTTTTGATGTGAAAATATTATTTTCTCTGCCATGTGGATGATCTACTTTGATATAAAAAAGCAATAGGATAGATATTTACAACAAATGTATGAAGGAGTGTAAAAGCAATATGATAAATAAGCAGACGGCACCCAACCTAGACCGATCTATCCATCTCTGCGTTTCCCCACTTTCACTTCTTTTATTTTTGAAGATCAAGCAATGGCAAAAAGTTGAATAATTCTGTGTCTTTGATCTACACACACAAGTACGAGTTCATTTCCATTTTTAATTTTTTTTTTCTTCCTCTCTGTAAAAGTGCCAGCATCCAGATTTACCTTGGTGTGCAAATGTGCTGGAATAGGTTAAAAGGAAATCTCCCTGCTCTCTCAAAGCTGAGGTGCAGATGTTATGAAGTTAATTAAAAATTTAGCAATTTGTTTCTTCAGCACCAATTTAGGTTGCATCAAATGGGAGAAAGGAAAAGGAGAAAAAAATGAGCGAGAGAGATGCATAAACCTGTCACATTTTTGACTAGAAAATATCATTACAGATATCTGGAATAAGTATATAATATTTTTATATTTAATATATTAAAAATAAAATACTTTTTATTTCCTCTGGCTATACACTCATAAAAAAATAATTCTTTATTGGAATCTTTGGTTCCATGGAGAACCTTTAACATCTAAAATTCTGAGAATATCCCCCGTGGGAAGGTTCCGTTCTGGCAAGGTTCTCTCAAAGTTATGAACAAACTCTTCCAATAACGGTAATAGAATGTTCCCTTAACATTCAGACAACCAAGAATTTTGTCCAAGAAAAACTGGACATAAAACTTATTTTTTTGTCAGCTGAGTTTCCATTGAACAAAAGGTTCTTTAAAAGAGGAAAAAATGTTTTTAGATGATTAAAATGTTCTTCTCACTAAGAAAAATTGGTTCTTTTTAAGAACTGTTTAATGAGAGGTTATTTGTGGACCAAAATTGTTATTCTATGGTATCACTGTGAAATCCTCCCTTTGAAAGATTAATCACATTAATTTAAGGGGATAGTTCACCCCAAACTGAAAATTCAGTTATCATTTACTCACCCTCATAAAATAACTGATTTTGTCCATACATTGAAATTGTCCATCACACATATCACAATATGTTCTTTTTTTCTGTTAGGGGTCTGTGCAGACAATCCTGCATCCTCTACCTCCATCAAAACCTGTTGGCAACTAACTTGACTTGTCAACACTCATTACTCACAAGCTGCAATATCCAGAGGATATTCCACAAGCTTTTTTAACAGCTATCACGGTACAGTAAGCCGGCGCTTCATAAATAATTGTCAATGTTTACTGATATTGCATCAGATTGTTGACACAGACCGTGTGTTTATCTCTGTTCACACCTAAATAACGGTGCCATGCAGAAAAGGTGTCAAGTCTCCAGGGAGGGTCTGCCAGCCCCCCACCCCCCCACCCGACTGCCTGATCATGCCCCTGACATGAGTGGGGCTTGGATCCTCGGCACAGGTGTTGCAGCAGCGTTGGCACAGAATTCCCATGCCCGAGCACACAGCCCAGTGTTAACCGCTATCTGCTGGCTCTTCCCAGCGGACCTGTGCTTCCATTGAGGGATATTACAAGCGGCAGGCGCTCTCCTCTGATCTGCATGCGCTCGGCACTCTCTCAGTCCTGGGTGAATAGTGCTTGACTTGTTCAATTTGTTTAGAAGCCTCATTCGGTGCTTTGAAGCCACGCATCTTAGCATAAATCATAACCTGTCTAGTTGCTCACAAGTGCTTTGAAATGCAGCATCTGGTTTGAGTCCCTGCTTTACAATTAGTTAGGCAACATCAATAGATTGACTAAATATCATCTTTCTTCATAATGAAGTGTTTGGGGTATACTGTAGCTTATGAAAGGAGAGTGTTGCCTTATTTATTTATCTTTTTGATTTCACCTGGATCTAGTGGACAGCTGAAGTTCATCATTCAGATAGTAGGCTACGCAACAATCAAATTGGGTTATGGAGGATAACCTACTTAGAGTGTATTATGGTTTTGGGGCATTGAGCTTGTTGTTTACTCTTTCATCACTCCATTCCTGTTATCTGTTTGTTCATTTGTTTTGCAAACTAGAGCCGTCTGTTCTGTTATGGGGAAAGAGGAAGAAAAGATCTTAGAAGACAAGGAGTAAAACTGTCTCTGACGTGCTGCTTGTCGTCAGCGGGTGAAGTGAACTCAATGAAGGGAAGTCAATAGACGTAATGTACAGTAGACCGAGACATCCTGAAAGCACTTTCTCACAAATGCCTCACTCAATGTGTGTCATTCCAGTGGTGACTCAGAAGTATGTCATTTGTAAGTGTATTATATTGCAAATTTATCAAATTAATGTTATTAAAGGTCAAGGTTAGAAATTATCCAGGGTAACATGGTTTAGAAAAAATGACACTGAATGTCATTTATTTGGAGGAGGAAAAAATTCTATCATCTATCTATCTATCTATCTATCTATGTATATTTACTGCTTTTACTCTCCTTCACACTATTTATTATATACTGTATTTGGATGCAATTATACAGTATATTATGTACAACATATTACAGTATATTATTACAGTACAGTATGTGTTTAGAGTGTTTTCATTTAAAAGAATCCTCTGAAAATCAAATAATGATAGATAGATAGATAGATAGATAGATAGATAGATAGATAGATAGATAGATAGATAGATAGATAGATAGATAGATGGATAGATAGATAGATAGACAACAAACTAATACAGATCAAATTCAGTTAATTTCAGTTAATTCCAGGAAATGTCAGGGAATTTTAATCGTTTGAAAATCATACTAAAAAATAACATATTCTAAAAAATAATGGACAATTATGCACATTTATTTATTTATTTGTGGGGGGGGGTTCTATACTCAGCTCTAAAATATTGCTACAAATACAAAGCAAATCAGTAACAAATGACTTAAAATTCATTGAACTTAAAGGTGTGGGAACATATATTGTATATGAAAATGCCCATCGTTCCTTAGTACATTGTGCAAGTTAACATTATGAATTTGTATCAGGAATTAATTTGTCATTGATCCATCACAGTAGGTTTGGTCTTATTATTGTCTGCACACTCAATTAAACCATAGATCAAAGAAACGTTGATCCAGCGTTCCTCTCCATCATAATGCACCCCCTTCAACCTGCAACATTAGGAATTCTTTTTGCATCGAGAAAAGAAGGAAAAAAGAAAAAAACACTTAAGTTTCTCATTTTCCAAAGGCAGGTATTTGATCAGTAGTCATAAATTAAAGGTACGGGGGTGCAAATTACGGCATGAGGATTAGATAAAAGCACCTCTCTGTCAAAAGGTGGCATCTTCAAAGCGCCCCTGGTTAAGCAGCACACAACAGCACACCGCTGATGCCTGGCATGGCCCGCTGCCGGATGACATCTCTCCGTGCATTACGGGGGCTGTGCTAACCGTGGGGGCCAAACAGCTGCTGATGGAGGTGTGCAAACACATATAAATCTACATCTGTGAGCAGAGAGCTGCTTCTCGTGTCAGGGACTCTGCCACCAGCTCATCACTAATGCATTGGATGAGTAGGCCGCATATGGCCTGAGATACAGGGTGGAGGAGGGGCACAGAGGGGTCTGAGTGAGGAGACTTCATATAAAAATGAAAGTTCTGTTGTTATTTACTCACCCTCATGTCCTTCAAAAAAAAATTATCATAATTTCCTCACATATATCTTTTCATACAATTAGGTTAAAATGAAAATTCTGGCATAATTTACTCACCCTGATGTCACAAAAGAAGTTCAATAATGACAACTCTCAGAAGATTTTAGCATGGATATGACAATGTTAATGTATTTGGTCTTGGCGGAATAGATCTGCTACACTGCTGCTGCTGCTGCTGTTGAATTGCTGCTGCTGTTGGTTATTGCTGTAGTTGTAGAGTATTGCTGCTGCTGCAAGCAAGTATACAGGAACTTGCTACTGCCAATGAATATGGCGATATGGTGCTGTGAGTATTTAAGACACACTGCTGCTGCTGCACAAATAGTATATAAAATAACCCATAGCAGATCTATGGTGGAGCTGGGGAAGGTGGAGGGTTTCAGAGAAACTCTGAAAGCACGCTGACAAAATCTCAAGTGAATGCTAGCCAGCCTTATAAATGCAAGACAGTAAGCTCATTGGCTGCATATGCAACATGAACCAATCAGCTTGTGCCAAGCCGTTTAACTCTCTGAATATCATCAGTTACGTTAACAACCCATCAGCCTGCACCATCTAGAGTTTCATGACTGAACTATACATATACTTTGAAGAATCTTTGTAACCAAACTGTTGTGGGTCCCACTGTCCTCCATTGTAATTTTGTTTATAGTGAAGGTCAATGGAAACTGAAATGGTTCAGTTACCAACATTTTTCAAATGATCTTCTTTTATATTCTGCAAAAGAAAGTCATACAGATTTAAAATAACATGAAGGTATTGCATCATGTTTTGCCACAGGATAAAACATAATAAAAAATAAATTATGACTTTTTCAGCTCACATTTCATACTTTTGTTTTGTTTGTTTTTTGGCAATAAACTCAGAACTTGGGCTTTTTTCTTGCAATTCTGTTTTATGTCACATTTATGACTTTTTTTGCCATTGTGAGTTTATCTCACAAAAAAAAAAAAAAAAAAAGAAAGAAAAAGAAAAAGACAACATTTTGAGATATAAACTCACAAACTCAAGAATTACTAGTTTAAAAAAATCAGAATTGTTAATGAAAAAAGTTGTAATCACCTTTTTTATTTATACTGTGGCAGAAACAAGCTTCCATATGAAAGTGATTATATAGACTTTCAGGCTCCAAAGAGTATTTAAATATGTATGTATTTATTTATTTATGGTGTGTCTGTTCCATGGGGAAAAAAAAAAATCAGGATACTTTTTACTTAGTTTAAGAACTTTATAGATGAATGTTAAACATTAAACATGTTACACGTTTGCATTTTATGCACAGTTGAGTAGATCTGCTGGGTGCGCACATGTACGGTGTGTGGGCCTGTAGAAGCACCTGCATCTGAGTTTAAAGAAACATTCTTTCTGTTAAGAAAACGCTGAAATCATCACTCACTTTTGTTCCTTCCATGTGAATGTCATCACTGTCAGAAGCAAACGACATATCCATTTCAACAGCTTTTCTTGGAATGTAGGAACAATTGTGATCTGCATAGCTTGGTAAAGGAAGGTTGGACCTCTCTAACCAAATGTTTTGGTTTTGATTGCTGGTTAAATGTAGATTGTTTTTTTCACTTCCTCTCCTAATGAAGAAAAGCTATTTCTTATGTTTCTAACTAAAGTGATTTGACGGAAAAATAATGTATTGCAAAGTTAGTTAACATCCAATCAGAATTCCATGATTATATTAGTGATTTCCACAGAGTAAAGCTTTCTGCCATGTAATCAAATGGAGGTACAGGAATTATACGTGTAATTAGAACAGCCATCAAAGCCTGACATACCGCTCACATGTCTCACTGTAATTCTGAGCTTCTAAGGAAATTGGCTGGGGTCCATGTGCTGCACAATACCCACATTAACTTGACATTGTCAGGTGTTCTGACTATTTATTTTCTTTTGTTTTCAGTGTGTGTTTGCATGTTATGAGCCGTATTTGATTGATAATCCGCCTGTTCTTTTCTTTTGTTTTCAGCCGGGCTTGTATATTATTTATATTATGTTGCCTTAGACTGACAGCTATTTTGGGGAATTAGTCTTTAGTCTTTAAGGGGTTTAAAGAACATGATCCATAAATAAACAACGCCCCCCCCCCTCGCACTGTAAATTAGTAATCATTCATTTTAAATTTCAGATACGTTATTTGCACACACCAACATCTGCTGTTTGAATTTCAGTTGTTTCTTTTTTAATAAATCTGCAAAAATGTCAACAATTCTGTGTTTTTCTGTCAATATGGGGTGCTGTGTGTACATTAATGAGAAAAAAAAATTAACTTAAATGATTTTAGCAAATGGCTGCAATATGACAAAGAGTGAAAAATTTAAGGGGGTCTGAATACTTTCCGTACCCACTGTATATATTTGTTGCACCAAAAATATAGTAAAACTGAAATATTTTTACAATTTAAAACTGTTTTCTATATTATATTATATTTAAAAAATGTAATTAATTCCTGTGAGGGTAAAGCTGAATTTTCAGCATCATTACTCCAGAATTCAGTGTCACGTGATCCTTCAGAAATCATTTCAATATGCCAATTTGGTGGTCAATAAACATTTCTTATTATCAATGTTTAAAACAATTGTTTTCCCAGATTTGTTAATAAAAGTTCAAAATAACAGCTTTTATTTGAAATAACAAGCTTTTGTAACATTGTAAGTGTCTTTTGATCAATTTAATACATATTTGCTGAAAAAAAGTATTAATTTCTTTCAAAAAATCTTACTGACCCCAGACTTTTGAACAGTAGTCTGTATCAAATGGTCTGTCTTCCAGTGAAACTGAGTGCTTGAGGTTGAATGTCTGGTCTTCAAACAGGATGTCTTTTCAATATGTGAGAGTTCAAAGTGCTGAAGTATTCTTCAAAGCTCGAACACTGAGCAAATTTCTTTCAGATGGCAACTTTTAGAGTTTGTCACGTGACTCTGTGTGGGTCAAAGAGCTGAATCGCTCTGGTTTACCATCCATTGTTGCTGTGGGATTAAGCAGTCAGGGTGTATTTAAATGACAGACGAGGCAGATCGGTGCTGAGGAAGGGAGTTGTTCCATGCTGTAAAGTCTTCTCGTTTTTATATACAGTTCCAGTACCCCCTCCATTTCACTCTTTCCTTTCGTCTTTCGTCTCAGGGAGTGCAGGCGCATGTCAAGCGATTGTTGAATTGAAATATTGATGTAGAATATCAAAGCATGGGGTATAGCTCCTGTGTTTCCTGAACTAACTGAAAGCTGCTTTGATCACAGGCTCCTGTGATCTGACTTCTGAAGTTGTTAAGAGTACTGAAAAACAAAATGCAAACAAACTTCAAGTGCCCCTAGTAATGATAAAAGTTTCTCTGACAAGTAGATTTTTGTGCTTTTGCAGTTTCACACACAAATGATGGAATTCCATCTCACATTAATGCAAATGGACAGTTGTTAAAAACACTTTTTTTTACAGTTTCTTTCATAGTTTCAAAATGGCTTATGTGAGCATTTTATAGTGCAAAATAACTCTAATTCTTAACTCCAATTCAATAAATCTTCTTTTTAGTATTTTCAAAAACTTTCATTTGTACTTTTAACCTTTAGAAGTGATCAGTTGGTAATGAACTGTAAGTAATAAAAAAAAACTAGATATTTCCGACACCATTTGTGGAACCTTTTCAGAAACGGGAATTGAGGAAGTTCCTGCAAGGTTTTGAGGCACTTGAAATATATATTCATATTGAAGCCCATTTCCGCCATGAAATAAAATAAAAATGCTATTGTGATTTTTTATCCCACAATTCTGACTTTTTTTTTTATGAGTAATTCTGACTGAGTTTATATCTCACAATTGAGTTTTTTTTCTTGCAATTCTACAAGCCAGAATTGTGAGATATAAACTCACAACTTTTCTTTTTTTTCTTCTTTTTTTGGGGGGGGGGGGGGGGGGGGGGGGGAACAGGTTTCCTTGAATGCAAATATAGGATTTTTGAGGCCCCTTCAAAAGGTGCTAGAGGTTCTCCAGACGGTTCTCCAATGTCTCAAGAATCCTTTCAATTTTATTATATGCATTACAGTTTCATGTGTTCTAAAGATGCATTACATGAACATTAAATGAGAGATTATGGTGATTAAATCAAATATTTGTGCAAAATCATCAGTAAGCCAGGCCTAAAGCTCAGCATCATCAGCATCCTAAACTATTCAACATTTCTTAACACTGTCGTGGTAATTATGACCAGTGCCGTTCCTGATTGCATTGATTAGAGTTTTAGCTGGAAAGATGCAGGGGGCAGCAGGTTTTTACATGCACTCTGTCTCATCCATTATGCCACATTTGTCAAGTTGGGGGTTTCAAGTCATTTAGTCCATGTGGGGCTGTAAACTGGCTTTTGGAGATGGCCAGCAGTACAAAAGCTTGTGGCTGGCTGTTTGGAGTGCAGATGGTCAAGACAGCTGGGACAATTTAGCGATCTGAGACTCTTAAACTGCCCTCCAGACATGCTAAAAAACAGCTTGACAACATGCCTGCCATTGTTTTGCTCATTTTATGAGGACATTGATCTTTGAATGAATGGATTTTGCATTTGTGATAGAGAAGAGTAGGAATCTTGCTGTCGACCAATAACACATTTTACAAATTAGATTGTAAAGTTAAATTAAATCTATATAAAAATATATATTCTATGATAAATTAGAATGAATTTGCTAATTTACTACTATTACTTAAAATGATATGCATCTAAGATAACAAAGAAAAACTTAATATTCTATATATTATTTTATTTAAATATGATCTTTTTTTGTAATATAATTTTTGACAATGTTTTATAACTATTGGACATCTAGTATCTGTTTTCTTTTGGATTTTGCATTTGTAATGGGGAAAAGTAAGATTTGCTGTCTGTATCAATAATACATTTTAGAAATTAGATTGTAGAAAATTAAAAAGGTAGGTAAATTATTTGATAAATCAGATCAATTTAAATGTAAAAAATAATGGTTTAAACTGAAATTAAAAAAGACTAAGGGAAGTAATATATTTTATCTTACACATATCTATATATTATATTAAATTTACTACCATTTACAACCATTATTTAGAATAATATTTCAGATTACATGCTGAAAAAAAATACAAATAATAAATAAAAAAATATTATAAATGTTGTGGGGAGAAAACAGTAGATATTAAACATTTTATACATTATAAAATATATATATATATATATTCTATATGATATCCCTTCATATATTATATATAAAATGATATGGAAAATATATAGAATATATAAAATATTTTAAATAATGATAGTAAATTAGCATTATATGTGACCCTGGACCACAAAACCAGTCATGAGGGTAATTTTTTTGAAACTGAGATTTATACATCATCTGAAAGCTGAATAAATAAGCGTCATTGATGTATGGTTTGTTAGGACAGGACAATATTTGGTTGAGATCAAACTATTTGAAAATCTGTAATCTGAGGGTGCAAAAACAACTTTAAAATTGACCAAATGAAGTTCTTAGCAATGCATATTACTAATCAAAAATTTAAGTTTTGATATATTTATGGTAGGAAATTTACAAAATATCTTCATGGAACATGATCTTTACTTAATATCCTAATGATTTTTGGCATAAAAGAAAAATCGATAATTTTGACCCATACAATGTATTGTTAGCTATTGCTACAAATATACCTGTGCTACTTATGACTGGTTTTGTGGTCCAGGGTCACATATTTTATATCCCACACATTTTGTTTTTTAATTCAAAGCATCATTTTAAATAATTTAATTTCAGTTCAAACCATATATAAATGGAGGAGCTAACCATTTTATGCCTGAATGGATGTAGTAAACTAATCATGCTCAGGAAATAGTGTGCGGCCACCTAACAGCAGACGAAACCTCTGTTAAAGGCAGTTCTCCTGATTGCCTGCCATCTCTACAGCTGCCTAATGAAGGCTGGGATCTGTGCTTGCTTTGGAAATGAGTTTTCCCTTGAAAACGGCGTAAGCCGTATCCAGGTCTATTTAAATGAGGTAACATGGGGAAGGTAAGCACAACCACTGGAGCATTGTTTGCACAGTTCAAAGTGAGGAGAGCGTACTTTGCACTTCAAAGACACTCATCTGGGAGGCAGTGAGAGGAGTGGGGGTGGCTGGGGGAAGGAGGGGGGATTTAGGGGACAGGAAATAAGAATCTGGGTAATTAACAACTTCTGCTCCGTAATAAAGCACGCAAAAGGAGACAGAAGCAGCCTCCCCTACGTAAAGCCACCAAATTTTTGATGTTATACCTCCGTCCTCTGCTTCCCTCTTTTTTTTACTATTATTTTGTTTCATTATTACACACCTTAATTGCCCCCCATACAGTGCAGGGATGTGCTGCTTATCATGTTGCATTTAAAATTCAGTCTCTCTAACATGATTTTTACACAGAGCAACAATTTTGCAGGTTAATTTTGAGCAAAGTATGTTGATGGTTTGATGGTTTATTAAGAATATTATAGATTCATTTGTTTTTTTATTTTAATGAACTCTATAAGCAATCAGCAGTCAGTCAAATTTAAGACTAACAGACAAACAGAAAATGTTCATTCAGCTATTGTGAAAGAGGAATATATGCAAATTAGTCTTTTAATAACCTGAGGCATAAAATATCCTGCAAAATATCTGCAAATTGCAGATTTTGCAAATGTAAAATTTAACAGCAATTGTTTCAGTCTATATATCTATCTACCTATCTATATCTATCTATCTATTTATTATTAAACATCGTTTTTTCTTCTTTCTTTTAATGTGTGAATGAAATCACTAACTCAGTATAAACAGTCATTAATAGGCTGAGTATCATTTCCTAGGTTAGTTTATTTTAAAGGCAGTCTTCAAAATAAAAATGAATGTTACAGCAGCTCACTCCTATTTGATCATCTGAAGACGACACACACGTAGGGTATAAGTTAAGCACGTTTTCTACGTGTCATCTCATTTCTCCATCACTGTGGTATATTTTAGCAGACTAAAGCAATGCATCTGCTGGGACAAAGGTCGATTGTTATGCGCCTGGAGGTGAGAGGCAACACAAAGCAGTGAGGATTTTCTATGTATTAAGATGTTAAATGGCTTTCCGACTTCAATGTAAATTCTGTGAGAGAAAGACTCAAAGTGTTAGATGAACTTTGGATGCTCTGCATTTAATCCCTTTAAATGTGATGACGCCCTTAACTTGAACCCGGAGTGTGAAAATGTCACGCAGAGCTCTTTATTTATAATATCACTTAAGAGTGCGAACTACTGAGTGTGCATAGAGATTTATTTCATTTGTTTTGCTGGAAACTTTTACTGATTACCATAGCTTCTTTACTCGCTTTTATTAATGGGACAAGAATAATAGCCATATTCGATCGTCTTCAAACATCATTTAGCGTCATAATTAATACGCCATCTTTCCAGAATGATCAATTGACAACTAATAACATCTGAAGAGATTAAAAACAGATTAACAGAAAAATCAAACCGCCTGGAACTAAAATACATAAAGTAGCCTAATTTACACCCCTCAAAAATAGGAACCAACAATAGGGGGGGGGGGGGGGGGGGGCCAATTAAGCAGTTAGAAATGTCACATTTTCATATGTATGATATATTTTCATATTCATTTTTAAATGCACGTGTTTTTTTAATTTAAAAGGTCTTTTAAAAAGTTATAATTTGCGTGGTTCGTCGCACTTTTATGTAATTACTGATGGGGGGGGGGGGTCAAGTTGAAACTCTTAAAATCGAGTGGAAAATATTGTGACTAGCTACATTTTGTTGGTTTTATTAAGTTATTATAAAGTCTTGATTGTAAGAAGCAAGTGTGCTCATTTCGTTTTTAATTTGTGACAGTCGTTAAACCTGTAAATATCAGATACATGTAAAGAAACTTTCTCATATTGTACTCTTCTCACCAACAACCTGTAAAGTAAAGGGGTTCTCACAGGTTAACATTTGGCAAAATTAAATTAGAATGAAATGAAGATTATAATACACACCCCTCTTGCTAATCTCTCAAAGACTGCCCTCCCCAATATTCCCCCTCCGCATCTCTCCTCCATTCACTGGCCCTCCTGATACATACTTAAGAGACCCCGTCGAGAGGATCTTTTCCCTATAAAGAGAAGATGCAATCCGACCGCCTTTGAAATGATCCTCAGGACTTATTGCGACAGGCCCTTCAGTCGCACTTCAAAAGGAAGAGTCCTGGTTTGAAAGCCGCTGCTTTTGAAAAAGGGACCCAGAAAAGGAGGAGCAAGAGCGCGAAGTGGTCAGAGACTCTTACAGCCGATAAAGGACAGGACTAGGAAGAGAGAATCGAGGGATTATTGATGATCACTATATCTAAACTCATGCACCGGTAACCTGGTTGTGTAACGGGGTCAATCCGTGCAGGATTTTTGCGCGCCTCCTCGCCCGCACGCTTTGACTTTGGCACGGTTACGCACTGAGCGCCGCGCTTCACGCAGGTGTGGATATATCTTGAAGCTCCCGTGCACACATGGCTGCGTTAACCTTATCCAGAGCGGACAATTTCCTGCACAATTTCTTACAGGTACTGCACTTTTGTTTTTTAAATAAATCTGTTTTATCATACATTTTCTGCTTACATAGGGATACTTTGGCACAATTAAATCAACAACTTTGAATTTTTTATTTGGGTGCATCTTTCTTTCTTTCTTTCTTTCTTTCTTTCTTTCTTTCTTTCTTTCTATCTATCTATCTATATCTATCTATCGTCTACTTTACATTCATTTAAAATGTCACATGTATTCATTCAAATTTAAGAAATATACTGAGTTTAAGAACTGTTATTAAATTAAAAGTAATTAAAAAGTGCAAGATTATGTATTATATTCAATATATGTTCGCTGTAAAAAATAATTTAGTAAAATGAGTTTAATTGCTGCGTTATTTTTTAATTATTATTATTTTGGAATTATTAATTTACTAATTTAAAAATAATTCCAAATAATAATAAAAACTAAAAACAAGGCTGTAAATAAACTTATATTACAAAATTACTTTTATACCTAATATAATTCTAAATCAATTATTTTCTCTCCTCTAGGATCGTACTCCCAGCTCCTCTCCAGAAAGCGGTCCTAACACCCTTTCCTTTTTGGCCACCACATGCAGTCAGGCTTGGCAGGAGGGGTCTCAGCTCCCTTACGAGGGGCCAGTGGGCTCCACTTCCAGCATGTTTCAGCTCTGGAGCAATGACGTGGCCCCAAACTCCAGCTTGAGCGCTCACCAGATGACCTTCACCGTGCCCAAAATGCAGTTCCCCGGCCACATGCAGCCCCCCCTGGGCTCGCACTCCCATCATCACCATCATCACCACCATCACCACCACGAGCTCCCCCTCACCCCTCCAGCCGAGCCTCCGTCCGCCTACTCTTTCGATCTGTCTCCAGTAAAGATGCTCTCCTCCCAGGCGCAGGGGAACGCACCGTACTACACGCAGCACAACGCTGTGGGTCAGAACTTTCCTAGCTTCCTTCAAAACGCTTCAGGAAGACCTCACCTGCCAGGTGGACACGTTGAGGACGGCCAGCAGTGGTGGAGTCTCTCTCAGAGTAACAGCGCACCCTCCGGGCACCCCTTCTCTCTGGGACGCCAGCTGGTTTTGGGCCACCAGCCTCAAATCGCAGCTCTTCTGCAAGGAACCTCAAAAGGTCTGTTGAGCTCAACTCGCCGTTGTCGCAGGTGCAAATGCCCCAACTGCCAGTCCACGGGAAACGGAGGTGCTGCTCTGGAGTTCGGAAAGAAAAGACTACACATTTGTCACATTCCAGATTGCGGCAAGGTCTACAAAAAAACCTCTCACCTGAAGGCGCACCTGCGCTGGCATGCCGGCGAGCGGCCCTTCATCTGCAACTGGCTCTTCTGCGGAAAGAGCTTCACGCGCTCAGATGAGCTGCAGAGGCATCTTCGCACGCACACCGGGGAGAAGCGTTTCGGCTGTCAGCAGTGTGGGAAAAGGTTTATGCGGAGCGATCACCTCTCCAAGCATGTGAAGACCCACCAGAGCAGGAAGAGCCGGTCCAGTCAGCCTTCTCAAAGTGGGACTGATGCACTGCTAAGCAACATTAAGAGAGAGTAAAGGATGCTGAATGCAAAAGAACACAGTATAATATCAGGAATGAAACCAGAGACCCTTTGAGGCCATTTGTGTCATCTAAATTTTTTTATAGAAAAGGTGAAATTGTTAAAAATACAGTATATTCCAAAAAGCAATAGGAGCATGGGCCTGTTTTGAAAACACTGGAGCGAACGCACACAATGCTGCACCGAAATTGATCTATAAGACTTTAGAGAGACTTTAGGTCACAGTGGACGTGATAGAGCTGAAAAAAGTGACATTTTTTTATGGCTCTGGATGCAAAGACTTCTTATGACCAAATTTGCCCTTGCACATTTATTTAAAGATAATTCAATTCCACTAAAGAAATTCTCTGAACAGCACAATCAAAAGTATTTGTTACATGGTGAAAATGTAATTTGTTTACATTTTGTTGTTGCTTTCTCTAGTTTTTAGGGAAAATTGATGCCTTATATTAAAATCATAAGATCTGGTTGCAAAATTTGCCAACATTATTCCCTGACAGATCACCGTAGGTCTTGTTTTCTTGCAGAGAATGGCAATGCTATAAATCTATTTCACTCTAAATCTAAATAGTTTCAAGACATGAACCAAATGTATATAATGTTTATATAGCGCACAGTTCTATAAAGACCAGCATGTGAAATATCAATAAACACAAATAACTGTGCAAATCAAAATCTCGTGCTTCGTTTTGTTCATTCCTTCACAGCGTCTAATACCTTGTCAAGCACACTTACTGCATTTTAACAGATGTGTGAAGTTCAGCAAATGGCTAATGTTAAATCTAACACAGTGTGTCAGACCTCAGCATTTTGCATTTATTCTAATGTTAATTTACTAGCATTCAATTTAAGGTGGCCATTGTTTCCAAGGTGTCGAGGAAGCACTTAAAGCAAAGACAAATGACTGGAGAGTCTTCAGACATTTTACAGTTGTCAGTAAATAGTCGAGCCATTCATGAGAACAGTGGTCTGACCTTCTCCCATCAAGGTCACAGTCATGTTGTCTCGTAATAGCCGGTGTAAATAACAGACAACAGTCACTGAGGATAACGCTCTACTGGAGCTCACTGTGAATGGACCCCCGGCTGTTTATATCCACTGGCCGTGACAGAAGTCACTTTGATTTGGCACCTTTGTGATAGTGAATGCTCACAAACCCTCTTCCCCCATCTGTGTGTGTAAATGAACCCTTTACTGCTCAAGAATGCCTTGAATGTGACTTAAACAGAGACAAATTAACCAGATGTCTGCATGTGTTAAATAGATTCCCTAGCCAGATCACAGAAAGCTCACTGATCTTCTTGTTTGATATCAGTATGAATCTGGTCTTTCGTTTTTTTGTTGTTGTTTTTTTCATATACTTTTTTTTTTTTTTTTTTACAAAAAAACCACATCAAAAATGACTGTGAAGGTTTTCATCCATGTAGGTCAGCTTGAAGTGTCTGATGGAGTTTAATAAGAAATTCAACAAGCAAATCTAGTTCTGACCAATTGCTTCTGAATAAACTACACCAGAACCTACTTAACGAGGCAAGTTGTCACAATAACTAAAAGTTAAAAAAAAAGCCAAAAAGTCCAAATACACTAATTTGATTTTCTCTAGCAATGATTTTGTATGTTAGTTTCAAACACATCAACAGATCAAAAGAGTCTAAAAACCAAATCATTTCAGTGAATTTTGTCTCAGAAAATAAAATATCATTATATTTTTATTATCATTATATCTTGGAACTAACTACCACAATGAAACCACACTGGGATACAAAAAAGGTCAATTATTTAATGAAGATTATAATTTTAGATTATAAATAGAATATCATTTTGACTGAAAGGTTGAATTTTGTTTTCAGGGCAAAACTATTTTTCATAATATTAGGGCAAGTTGTCATATACTTTTCATTTTGTAATTTTATACAAATGATCATTACAATTTAATGTATAGTTGTTTTACTGGACTTTTTGCTGATAAGCCAATAACAAGCTGTTTAATGGCAGGTTTTATTGTGACTTTGACAAACTGCACTTTTATATATGTTCAGTGAACTATCTTGGGTCTTTTTTTCTATACAGAATCTGACTTTCTGAAATAATCCTACTCTGAGAAATATTCATGTGTGACAACTAGCCCCGGTCTCCCCTAACACAAATACTTATCCTCAAAGACATCACACAGCAAACATCTGTGAATACAGCAGAAAAGGATACATTGTGTGTTCCAAAACACTCTTGTGTTCCAAAAGGAACCAGTTTAATTTGATATAATACAATTATAGGTTTTGTCACATAGACATAAATCATGTCCAATTCATTCTCTACATCATTTCCTTCATCTTTTAGAGGTGTTCTTCAAAATAGCATGCAACAATGTAAGATTCAAATCCACGTTTGTGGAACGGCAGTACAGGAAAGCTTTCAGTTTATACAGGGCTATGTCAAATTATTAGATTTCTGCTGATTTGAATATTACGTCAAGGCAAGAGAAGGTTGTTACAATCATTTTAAGGATATTTATGCGAATGCATCTGAAACATGCCGACAGTAAAGCACGTGAGCTTTGGTGCAGAGTTTTGAATTTGAAGTTTTTAACCTGATCTGTGGAAAACACTGATTGTTTGTGTATATAGCGCTGAAGTTCTCTGGCACCCTCTGTTGGAAAGAATGTGCAACGAGTTAAACGGAGTGAAAGTGCTTTTTGATCATGCTTCTACATCAAATACCAAACACATACCATCCCTTCTTTGGTGAGACATCTAACATTTTATGACAAACTATATGTTTCAGACTCGATTAACAATGTCAATCCTCTTTCTAACTAATGATTTGGTTTGTCATTAACAAATACTTTGCTTTAAAAAAAACACAATAACCAAAAAATGCGTTTAAACCTTTAGCTTTTTCTGAAAAATCAAGCAAATTTTTTTCAAATGGTCGATAAATGAACTGAATTACATTTTAGGCTTAATATTTCATTCAATTTTGTGTAAAGGGTACTGACACCTGCTTTTGGCACATAATGACATGACAATTTACCTTTGGCCTTCATTAAGTTATATAACAATAATAATATCTACTAATTCAGCAACCTCAATTTGTATGACAAGACCTGCAGAGTAATCCAGGCAGTGTGCATTACACGAGGAGGGGCGGCAGAAGCCAAAAAGAGTCCTTTAACCACAGATAACTGCTTTTATACTGCATGTTCGTCTGCTGCAACAACTGCTGTCCATCTTTCAATCCAACCCTTGAGCAGTTCCTCCAGATGCTCGTTGTGTGTGATCTCTTATGTCCACCTGTAGTTGTAAAGTCTGAACACGAAGCTACGCGAGCGGCATCGCTCAATGTCCACTACAACGGAGTTGATTGATCTTCGAGAATTCAAACATCCAATTAGCGAAGAGAAAGCCAAGTGTCCGTGTCTCCATGCACAGAGCATTCTTCTACATATAGTATATACAAATTAGCTGCATTTACAGTCTGTTTCCCCTTAGCTCCTTCAGAAGAGTTTACGCAGCCCACAAAAGCATTCAATATAGACAGGAGATAGAAAGACAGCTTCTGTAAAGAGGCACCGACAGTGCGAAACCTTTCAAATCCAGCGTGAGCCCACTAAGGACCCTCTTATGTTTATAATAATACAGTATGTTCTTTGCAAAACACATCTGATGGAAAATGTTCAGCATGTTTGCAAGGATGAAGCCATCAGAATTTAGCACACAAATACACATTCATACATTACATGCACGCTTGCCCAAATGCATCCTCACACCCTCAAATAAAGGTTTGCTCTGGTTCCTGCTCCAGTGACCTCCCAATATAGGAATGGTTGATTCTCCTTTGAACAAAACACAACTTTAATAAAAGACAACAACAACAAAAAAAGAGAAATTATATAAAACAATTTAAAAAGTCACTAGGTAATTTGCGTCACAGGTTTAGGAAGAATACCACAAGATAACAGATGTGAATAAAGTCCAGACTGTGGCATGCTCTGGTGCAAATGTTAGATTCAGGGTCATTTCCATTCACAGGTCATCCTCATCAAGCTGGGCCAGGTTACTGGAGCGCTGAAGAGTGGAGGAGGGACTTGGAACAGCCATGCGTCCCTCTCTCGGTGAAGATCTGCGGCCAACATCTCCTGAGCTCTGGGACACAATGGAGAAAAAAACAACTATTTTTGCCACTGATGGTTTATTTTTCTGGATTAAGATTCTGTGGAAGCCTTTTTTTTGTGCCTATTGAGAAAAAAGTGTTTAAAGTAAGAAATAAAATCATATTGTAAGATATAAAGTCACAAGTATGAGATATAGTCATAATTGTGAAATGTAAAGTCAAATTTTAAGATATAAAGGCACAATTACGAGAACTAAAGTTAAGTTAATAAAGTAAAACTGCAAGATATAGTCACATTATAAGCTGTAAAGTTGCAGATGTGAGTTAAATCACAATTATGAGAAAGAGAGCGGCAAGATATAAAGTCAAGTTATGAGATATTAAGTCGCCCTGTGGTATATAAAGTAACAATTGTGAGATATAAAGACGCAATTGTGAGAAATAAAGTTGCAAATGCAAAATATAAAGCCAAATTATGAGATATAAAGTCGTAACTGCAAAATATAAGGTCACATTGTGAGATATAAAGTCGCAATTTTAAGGTATAAAGTTACATTGACATGAAAGAAAGTCGTAATTGCAAAATATAGTCACATTGTGAGATAAAAAGTCACAGTTTTAAAATATAAAGTTACGTTTACGAGAAACAGAGTTGTAATTGCAAAATAAAGACATATAAAGACAAAATTACAAGAAATAAAGTCTTGAAGATAGAAGATAAAACTGCAAGATATAGTCACACCATGAGGTATAAAGTCACAATTATGGGTTTTTAGGTCACAGTTATGAGAAATAGTGTCACATTGCGAAATATAAAGTCAAAACTGGGAGATATGAAGTTGCATGTGTAAGATATAAAGTCACAATTATAAGAAATAGTTGCAATTGTGAGAAAGCTGCAATTTCAAGATAAACTCTTAATGTGACATAAGCCACAATTATGAGAAAGAAAAAACACAATTGTGTGCTATAAAATTACAATATAAGATACAAAGTCGCAATTATAAAAAATGCAATTGGTATGTTGCAAAGTTGCAAGTGAGATACTGTATATTAAGTCTCAATTACCTTTTAATTTTTTTAAGTCTCACAGGCTTCCATAGGATTCAAATTTTCCTTCAGACAATTCTAGTGAAATCTTAATTCGTGAATGTATAAAGGTTTGCGATGCGTGACAGCAAAGAAATTCTCATCTATTCCCCAAGCAGAGAATAATGAGCTGTCACATAAGCCTAGCGCTAGTCTAAAAATGGCTGTCTTAATTACCGGGAGCAGCCCAGGATATTAAGAGTAATATGTTTGTTACACGGTTTATGAAATGACTAAAATAGGCATGACTGAAAATTGTCACAACAGAGCTTCAGAAATGACGGCATATTGTTCAACACTCCTGTCAGATCAAGAATCCTTATTAGATATGAGAGAGACAGATGTGTTATTATCTTATGCCTTGCTTTTTGGTTCTGTTATAAACCTCAGAGATCTTAGTTATGATCGGTGTCCCTTGGTATACCTGTCCTTGACTCATTTCTCACCTCCAATATCAGAATAGAAATAACAATCAAAATGCTAATATAAGCACATCCTAAGAAACCCCTATTTTTCCTTAATATTATAAATATAGCCTGAAGAAATGTAATCATTGCCGGCATTAATTGAAATGAGATGGTAGATAATTTTAGATTTAGATATGGTAGATAAACTACTATAAAATTAACTTAGTATGAAAAGTAGCTGGCTTTAAACAAAAACACTGGGGAAAGGAAGTCAAAACAGCGCTTGGATCCAGCACCAGTCTGATTCAACAGCCTGCAAGAACAATCAGGCGTTTGATAGGGATCTGTTACTTCCTTCTGTAAACCTGTCTCCTTCCTGTTTGTGAAGTGCTGTTGCTCAAAGGCCTGAGTAAAGCAAATAAACAGCTATTTCACACACAACTATTGTTGAGCTATCATCAAAGCTCATTCAGGACTAAACGCTACTGTAGACAGAGAGGGATGTTTTAATATTATCAGAATAGGGAAAACCTCAACAAAGGAGACTTCACAGCAGTTATACATATGATTAAAGAGGTTATAAGGTAAAATTAATAAGAAATATTCAAGACTCTGCACTATTTCTAATGAAATGAGCTAATATTTTTCTCCAATTGTTTTGTCAGAAATATAATTTGCAATGATAAGCCCATGTTTATGCTTGTTATTGAATGTCTACATTACACCAGCAGGGGGAGCAGTGTGGCTTCTTTTTCTAAATTGCATGCTTACCAAACAGCAGCATAGCATGCACTTTACCTGTGAGGCTTGTGTGCTAGAGGAACACAGGCCATTGGAGACCGCCTGGCAGTTTAGAGGTGCCTGGGAGAATGATGGCTCTTCAGAGAAGGCCAGCTGCACATGAGTGGGAGACACCGTCTGGGAATTCAGTCTGGAGTCCACAGGACAGCGCTTGACTTGTGTTGACTGTAAACATCAGACAGAAACAGCAGTTACAAAATTACAAGAAATAAGTTATTTATATCCATTTGCCACAGAAGATTGTGACCCCTCAGATGATGACACTGGGATGAGTAAAGAAAACTTAAGAGTTAAGAATAAGTTGAGGTGAAAGTTATGGAAATGATCTCAGACAGAAGAGGCCATTCTTTCTCAGCAAGACTAACTACAGTAACATACTCATGTTTGTATTTAAATATTATACTCTATATTATTATTTGTAAAGTGTTATTTTACTATTATTTACATACTATCAGTTTTTTAATAAATATTTTGAAATAGATTTATTTTAATATTTTTAATTTAGTGATTTTATATGATTAGTATTGCTTTTGATTTGATTATATCTGTGGAGTGTTATTTTACTATTACTTATACACTACACACACTATTATAGTTTTTATGGATATTTTAAATTAGCTTTTTTAGTTTTAGTTAGTTTTTGTATATTTATTTTTAGTAATTTCGTTACATGCTTTTTCAATTTTGTTTTTTAAGCATATCTAAAGAGTTTTAATTTCTTTTCTATTTCAGTTTTGTCATTTTATGTAATTTCATATGTAGTTTTTTGTAGTTGGAGCATTTCTAAGTAGTGTTAATGTATTTTTATGTTAGTTTTAGTTAGTAATTAAACTTAAACGTATTACAGTTCATTTCCAAGAAAACATTTCTAATTTTCATTTTTCATCAAAAGTTTTTAAGCTTTATTTCAATTAACAAACATGTTTTTTAATAGTTTTAGTTAACAGTAACAACACATGAAAAAGTCAAAAGAGAACCAGCAAAAACTATTCAAGCATGCATACTAAACATTCAAAAAATAGTACACCATTAAGTATACTATGATTTGGGACGCATTAAACCCAATCTTGTTTCTTAGTTTGCATGAAAATTGGAATTCAGCCTAGGTCTGATTAAAAGCATGGATAACCGCGAAAAAAGGGTGCTTGAGTTTCAAGCAAACCTCAGATGCTTGAACTCTCTTACCTCTGGCTGTGAGTGGTCATCAGTGGGGACCTGGCTGGGCAGGTAGAGAGAGGGCAAAGATGTGTTACAGGACCGCAGACAGGGCAGTTTGTGTCGGTCGATAGAGGCTGAGGAGTGGGGCCTCAGACCAACCGCTGCTGAAAGAGGAGGCTTCATGCTACGGCCCAAACTGTTGCTCTTGCTCTCCTTTCTCTGGTACTCTATGGGCGACTGCAGGGCTGAAACACACACAAAAACATTGAACCGACTGTCCTTTTATCCCTCATAGCTTAATGTTCATGTCATTTAAATATGGCAGCTACTTTGACTGAAGTTTATATTATTTTCTTAAAACTGAAACTTTGAAGGTCTCACCATTTAGGAAATTACGTTGGGTCTCCAGTATTTGGCTCACGTCACTGACCCAAGCCTTGCAGATGTCCTGCGATGAAGAGTGCAAGACAAATTGCACCGTGCTGCCATTAGCCCCCCGAGACGTCAGGGCAAAGCGATTCGGGTCACCGTCTACACACCCCTCAATACCCAGACAACTTATCTGAAACGAGAAGCCATGTTAACACATCCAAACATACTGTGTAATACAGAAACCTTGCATGATAATAACTTCCTCAAACTCACCTTAATACTGTTCTTAAAAACATATCCAGGTAGAGAGAATCCTTTCTTCTTGTCTATTGGCTCACTGAAGATGACAAGCTGTTCAAACAGGAAGACCCGTCTCTCTTTAATGCGGGAAAGAATGCTGATATCCTGTTCTGTAACTGTGAATGTGTCTTGCTGGAGAAGTTTTCCTTGTGCCGTGATCTTCCCCTGATAAAATCAGAAAATATGGTTTTAGGGCAAGGCTTTTCAAACCCTTTGAGACCCCCAAATATGATGATCCCCTTCTTAAAATATATACACAGCTAACTGTGTTTGTGTATATACACGTAATTATATTATATATACATAATATGAAAAAATATTATGCTTTTTGCTTGATTTCAGTTGTCATTGTGCCTAAAAGCCAAAACAAAATAGCAAAAATATGTGGAAAATATTTAATCTGCATTAGCTAAACTAATGTTTTTTTTCTTCTACCCATTATTATTTTTTATAATAAATATCATTCCAAAGTAGCTTTATAGAAAATCATACAACCAGTGAACATGCTAAAGGCCTAGAAAAACACAACATACAAAACATGCATAAATATGCTACATTGCAATGAAAAGATTATTGATTTGGAATAAATAAAAATATGATATACTGTATATAAAAATGTATCATGCTCACTAAGGCTACCTTTATTTTAATACAGTAAAAATCTGCTTAATATTTTGTGGAAACTGTGATAATTTTTTTTTCTGGATTCTTTGATGAATAAAAGTTCTTTATTAACTGATATAAAAACTGAATTTACATTAAAATTCATATGTTTCGTGACAAAGTAAAAATCTTTACTGTCTCTTTTGATTAATTTAATGCACCTCTGCTGAATAAAAAAAAAATCATATTGTTTACGCTTAAAATCCACATTTTCAAATTGTTTTCAGTCTCTCTTGCACTCCCTTGCTTCAGGGGATCAGAGTCTCTCCCAGTATTCCACAGCCCGACAGCTTTAAACCACAGCCCGTGTCTGGCGCCATACCTCAAAGCCTTGCAGCCGACCCACGTTCATCATGTCATTGCAGCGCTTCGGAACAAAACACATCACCTCCACTGCTTTCTGTTCCAGAAGATGAAGAAGGACAGAATACGAGAAAGAGCAATGCATGGAAACTGACCTCAATTCCTTACTAAAGCTTATGAGCAAGTACAGTATTACTGATTTCTGGCTCAAACTGACACCAAAAGGAAAGAAACAAATATGTTGGCATGGTCAAGGAGTCACACAATGTTCCTTGGTGGGATTATGTGTTTCTGGTCTTAAAAAATAAAACTTGCATAATAATTACAGTGTCTGAGTGACTCATACCTCCAGCTCTTCAGTGTCCACCCCAGCCTTTGTGTAGTACTTGAAGAAATCCTGCCGCAAGACACACAGCGTGAGCTCTAGAATGTTCTATTTTTTGTATTGGGGTCTATTTGTACTAATGGCTTTTTGTGTGTGGAAACTAATTAAGTGCATTCTGAGTAGTAAGCTGCTGGATCCTTGAACATGAGAAGAAATGTACTGTATGTGGGTGACTCTACAGTTACAAAGCAGCTAAGAAAAACCATTGAGATTTCAGTTAAATTTAACCGTATGACAGTTGACAACATTTTACTATTATTCTTCCATAAACTTCAGATATGTTGTGAATAGTAACAGGTCTGTGGTGTTACTGTGATACATTTAAAACCAAAGGCATCGGCATACAAAGAATGCATTTCTTTCTCAAGCAGTGATTGCCAACCAGGGCAGAATATAAGAACATATAGATAATATCGTTAAAAAGTTTGGGGTCAGTAAGAGTTACTTATAGTTTTATTCAGCAGGGCACATTAAATTGATCAAAAGTAACAGTAAAGACATTTTACAATGTTAAAAAAAAGGTTTCTGTTTTAAATAAATGCTGTTCTTTGAACTTCCTATTCATCAAGCAATCCTGAAAGGAAAAAATGCCTTTCCACATAAATACTAAGCTGCAAAACTGCACAACTGTTTTCAACATTAATAATAATAATAAATATTTCTCAAGCAACAAATCAGCATATTAGAATGATTTCTGAAGGATCATGTGACACTAAAGACTGGAGTAATGGCTGCTAAAAATTCAGATTTGCCATCACAGGAATAAATTAAAATATATTAAAATAGAAAGTTATTTCAATAACAGTTTACAGTATTACTGTTTTTACTGCATTTTTGATCAAATGAATGCAAGCATGGTAAGCATAAGAGCGTTCTTTCAAAAAAATCTTGCTGACCCCAAACTTTTGAATAGTATTGTAAATAGTAGTGAAAGCATTTTTAGCTCATTAATTTGCTTATATAGAAATGGAATATAGAAAAATTGTTGTCAACATACATTGGACATATTTCTTTACCTTTTACTCTTAAAATCAAATACATCATCAATATTTTGATAATAATTTGATATTCTAGTTTTATTTACGATGTGGAATTGATTAGACATGGTCCAAAACACTCCTAATAGAATGAGCCATGAGTGCACAAGAATGTGTGTGATTTGTGTGTTTGTGTTCATCTGTGTTGAACCCTGTTTCACCTTCAGAAGCAGCTGGTACTTCATGATCCTCTGCACGGGTTTGATGAGCAGGTCGTTCAGCTGCAGCCTGTGACCCAGCTGCTGTTTCAGTTCCTGCACACAAACACATACAAACATTCACCTCATTGACTGATTCCTTTATGTACAACGAGAGAAAGCCAGCGTTCTGGACAGCATATTACAATACTACCCACACTTTAAAAAAAAAAATTATAGAATAAAATGGTGCACCCAGATAAGCTATTTCATCAGCGGATACGTGCGGAATGCAAATAAAGCATATTGCAATGAATATTTGATCCCTTTAACATCTTTTTCTTGACACATCATATGATGTGAGTGCCAAAAGTTAAGATAAGATAAGTTAAAAATGTAAAAAAAAAAAAATAGATAAATTTAACTTCATTTTACATACTGTTTCAATTACTAGAAAATGATAGGCAGTATGCAGTACATACTGGACAGTATGCATTAAGCTTATGCTGGTAACACTCTCCTTGATCCATTATCCCATAATGCCCTGCAATCTCAATCTATAAAACCTAAAGTAATGCCAGCTATCAAACCTCTAAATGTTTTGGCACATCACTGAGAAGAATCCATTAAGTGTCAAACTTTTCGATCAAGCAGCTCCCTGTTTTGTCTGTTCTAAGAATTGATGGGTCAGTCGGGGCCTTCATGTCCACTGAGCGATTACACACACACACACACACACACACACACACACACACAGTGCAAATGGAAAGACAGCGAGAAAGTCTGCCTTGAGATATTTACACAGATGGGCTTGCGCGACCAAAACTGCCCCTCACGCATAACCTGTGCATCTTTAAGGACTCCACTTGAGTGTGTATGCATGTGTTTGTGTGCTTGCACTTCATATGCACTTACCTCAAAGTAGGTCTCAATGTATTCTGACACAATGTGCTCAGACTTAGGTTTGTTCTGGCAATATACCACGTACATGTGAAGCCGTCTTTCCTGTGGTTTGTGCAAACAGAAAGGGCAGACTGAATTAGCTCAGCAGAGTAGTTATACAGTGAAGTATTTATAGTTATACCGAGTAGTAATAGTTGCATGTTGCACAAGAAGTATTTGGACACTTAAACCACATTAAAAATGTGATTTCTTTTTAATACTATTTTAATTTAATAACCGAATGATAAAATAATAGATATACAGTTCAAATTGAGATAAAACATAGTTAATATCCACTATTAATGTGATAAAACTACTAGGAATTTTTTTTATTAACTTGAGGGAAAGTGACTTCATACAGTCACTAAAAATCACTTGTATTAGATACAAATCAGTGCAGTTAGATCTCAGAAAGGCTCTATCATTATTTGTTTGCAGAATCCATCTAGTTAGATTTTTTTTGTATCTAAAGTAATGCCATTCATATATTTGTTAGAGTGCCTTAAGTGTCTGAAAGTGGCTTTTAAGGGATAATATTTCCTAATATACATCTCATTAAGTACAATCTAATGTCCAGAAATCCTATTAGTAAAGTAAATAGTTGCCAATGAGACGAAACAGTAACTGTTATGGAAATATGTCAAAGATATTTAAGAAAAAGATTGATAAATTGGTCACTACTGGTAGTTTATCTGATCTAAATCCACACGTAAATGCAGCTAGAAAAAGATGGGGAGCGGTGGACATGTATCATGACAGAGGTGATTCAGTGGAAACTTTCAAGCTGCTGTAAGTGTTTAATAAGTTTGAAACGGACGTTGTCTGCAGTATAAGAGCAGCGTGCTGTGACGGCAGAGAGAGAGAGAGAGATTACACAACACTGATGGAGGAGCATGAGCAGAAGGCCATGTATAATTCAGCCCAATTATCCTCAATGTAATCAGAGCCCCATTCTCTCTCACACACACACTGCCTTCAGGTAGTAGGATGTTACAACTGGACACTACCTCACACACACAGACATAAACACTAATACACACAGAATGAGTTGCCTAGAGACAAGCCGACTGGGTATACATCAAAGCATGAATGGTTCTAACAACAGATTGTAAGAGCTTCACATGGACACTGCACAAAATTTATTTCATAATTTTGTTCTTTACATCCTTAAAACATAAATTACCAAAAATATAATCTTGAATCAAGTTTATTTTCAATAACACTTTATAATGTTTAACTTGCTAACATTAGATAATAAATTAGGTATCACAAATTAAAAATGAATAATATTTTTACAATATTTATTATTTTTGGATTAATGTTAATTTCTAAATAAATGAGTATGGAAGGAATAGTTACACAAAAAAAATCATTTACTCACCCTCATGTCGTTCCAAACCTGTATAAGGTTTTTTTCTTATGCTGAACATGAAAGAAGATATTTTGAAGAATTTTAAAGAACCAAACAGTTGTTGGTCCCCGTTGACTTCCATAGTTGGGAAAGACATACTGTGGAGGTCAATGGGGACCATCAACTGTTTGATTACCAGCATTCTTCAAAATATACTCTTTTGTGTTCAACATAAGAAAGAAACTTAGACAGGTTTGGAATGATATGAGTAAATGATGACAAAATGTTCATTTTTTGGTGAACTATCCCTTTAATGTATTATGAATGAACACAAAATAGGATATTTATAAATTAAATGTATTAATTTTGCATTTAAATTAATATCACATTAATATTATTGTAAAATGTGTTAGTTCATGTTAGTTACTTATTTGCTAAATTCATGCTTAAAACTATTATTTGTATTATTAATTATTATAATTCAAAATTATAAATGTAATTTGTGTAATATGTTTGGTAATTTTGTAATAGAAAACAGGAAAAAAAATACTAATTCAGATTTGTTGTTTTTTCAGTGCAGTGACATGTCCTTATAAGACTGAGACCAGCTGAAAGATTTTGCAACCCATCATCTTAATTTATCTACGTTACGCATCAATGACTGGAAGTTGGAAAGTCCTGACATAACTTCAGTGGCTAATAACTTTGTTATGCACTGTATGAGTTAAAAGAAAGGTTGAGAGTAGAGGATGAGGAAAATGGAACGAGAAAGAGAGGGGGGAAGGTCTTGTTTGTGAAAGGAAAAAAAAGTGTGGCGACAGTCTGGCCCTCACTCACCCTCCATTACTGTTTCTCATTACCAACCGATTTCCCACTATGCTTGTTTCACAGTTTGACTCAACCTTCAGATTTCTGTTATAAGTTTCTTTATTCCCCTCAAGCCTTTTTAAGTTATTACCCAAAGGGCTCAGTCTCATTAAACGGTAGAAAGGGCAAACGCTGGCAGACGCCAATTCGTACAGTAACTCAGCGCTTTTCATTTAAGCAAAACGCTTTGATTCACCACCAAAACTTGTATCACAGCATGTGGTAGCTTTTAACAAATTACTGCGAAGTACTTCCACAACTGTAAATCTGCGAATTTTAGTTTTTAATGTGTACGCCTGTGGGTGGCGGGAATTGTGTTGTTTCTTCTTGGCGAGTTATTTATGTGTGTATGTCCATAGCGTAGGACTGAACTCCAGAAATAGACACGGTGTGTAAAGCAGTAGTGTTATTAAAGGATGTAGCTGTCCTTGTTGTTCCTCCTCTTACTTTTCCCGCCTCTTTTTCCCTTGTGGTTGTGAGCCAATGGACACAACACAAGCAAACACACAGCCTCAAATGGGCCGTATCAGTAACGATGTCTGAGGGGGGACAGAAATAGAGTGGGATGATGGGAGAATAAATGGGGTGTTAAAACAGGCGTGCGTGTTAAAAACCCCTGTGTTTTCTCAGCTCTGTTTACTCAGTGCAAGATGAAGTTCTGCTCAACCTTGCTAGAAACAGACAGACAGATGAAAGCGAGAATAATAGAGAGACTTACATGTTTGATAAAAAGTTGGGCCAGTCGTTCAGGCTCAGCCACACATTTCTCCAGCTCACCCAGAAAATAACTAAGATCAGAACAGAGGGGAGAATCAGACACTGAGCCCACCATAAGTCATCAGCAGGACCATATGGAATCTGCATGCACTAAATTCCACAGATTTTTCCCAAATAAATCAGTGTAGAAAATGCAAAGACATGAGAAGCTGAGGACAATTCAGTCTAAAGGTTTAGGAATATACTGAAAGTCCTATCAGATTTGTGATATACACACAAACACAGATAAACCTACTCTTTATGCCAGTCGTAGATCTGATGAATATTCCCGAACACTATTTTGTCTTTTCCCTTCATATCTTCTGGAACTCCTTTTGCATTCATAGTGGCCATGTAGCCCTTTGAGAGACAGAACATGATGAACTTCCAAAGCTCATGACCCATAAAAATACTCTTTTATTATTAAATCTGAGGCATTTCAAGTGTGATAAAATATCACTCTCATAAAAAAAAAAAAGTAGATCATCATATTCCAAATATTTTAAATCCAGGCACCATTACTTTGATTTATACTGTGATCAGTATTACAGCTGAGAGGAATTCAGGTCAGTTGATGCATCAAATCTAATTCTGCAGCGATTAAATGCTCTGAAATGCATTCGAGTCATTCTAAGATTACATGAAAATTGATAGTATTCCATAACAGAGTTGATCAAATCCACATGTGATTTGTTAATAGATATTTTAAACTCACCTCCACAATAAGCCCTAGATCAGCTACATACAGCTTTTCTGTCTCTATCAACTCTTTTAAAACATACCTGCAGAAGAAAGGAGGTCAGCTTCACTGGTTTCATCAAGTCATTCAATACATTAACAATATCTGACAGCTCAAAACATGTGCTGTGAGTAATACAGGGTGTAATAGTTCTGACTGGCGCAGCATATTAATAATCTGGGAGCTATTTGTGGACCAGATGAAGGGCCTTTATATTGAAATGTGTGAATATTCCTATACTGGAAAACCCAGTGTATGATGGTAGCTGTGTTTTGGAACACAGTAGCTGGTTTCTAGCTGCACGGAGATGGTCATTAATTGGTCCAAATCGGTCATTAGCTTAAACTGTAATTAGTTGGTCTAAGATGATCTTTAGCTAGTCTCTAGCTGGTTAATATGGTCATTAGCTGGTCCAAGTTGGTCATAAAATAATCTAAAATGTCATTAGCTGGATTATATTTGGCTGGTTTAAGATTGTCTTTTGCTGTACAAAAAAACAAGTTTCACCTGTAAGACCAGCATGTTTCTAGCTAGTTAAAATGGTCATTAGTTGGTCCAAGCTGATCATTAGCTCATCTAAGATCATCTTTAGTCAGTTTAAGATGATCTTCATCTGGTCTAGCAGCTATCATGTTTCAAAAAAACAGTTTAACCTGGTCAGTGGGTAGCTGGTTTCTAGCTTGTAAAGATGGTTATTAGCTGGTCCAGGCTGATCATTAGCTCATCTAAGATGGTCATTAGCTGGTCTAAGATAATCTTTAGCTAGTTTAAGATGATCTTTAGCTGGTCTACCAGCTACCATGTTTCAAAAACCAGTTTGACCTGTGTTGGCCATCTGGCAGCCGGTTTCTAGCTGGTACTGGTAGTCATCATTACCTGGTCTAAAAGTTACTATATTGAAAACATGTTGATTGCCAGATAAGATAATAACATAACAGGTCATAACAGGTCCAATTTTGTCATTGGCTGATCTAACATAGTCATTAGATAGTCCAAGATGGTCATGATCCTCCAGCTACCATGATCCAAAAACCAACTTTATCTCCTTAAGCTGTTGTGACAAGTCTACCAGCTTGAACCAGTTAATGACCACCTACTGGCTTAAACTGGATTTTCCTTCAGAGATGACGTGATTGTGGTGTACTAATGAACATCTGATGTCCACTCTGTTAAATACTGCAACAGAAATCTCAAAGTAATACCACATCAAAAAGATTTAAATGAAGCATTTCTGTTACATAAGCAGTCTAAAATAAGAAGTCCCTATATTACTTAACACAAGTCGCAAATGAAGGCGATTTCACACACACATGCTTTTTTCTAAGGCACTCTTCCGATCTTCTTCGCTGTCTATGGTGGCTGATGATTGGCTGGAGTTGTCATCCATCAACGCAGAGCCATTGTCGTCAGCCTGTAGGCTGGTGCACTGGGTGATCTGCAGACACAGAGGAGGATAACTGTGAATAAGAGACGAGACATAATGCTGAAATGTTTTTCACTCCAGAGATGGCTGCAGGGACAGAGGCGAGAGAGTGGATTGGGAAGATATGAGCTGTTGTAATAGCTCAGGTTGCCTAGGTGACAGGAAAAGAGCATGCTGGGTCTGCTGGTGACAGTGACTGAATGATAACAGGAATTCAGCACTCACCAATAATCATGACACCAATGAGATAGGGGAGATGCACTACCCTAAATCTCAATGCCATTGACCCCGTGAAGTAACAATGTTCTCACAGAAACTCGTGTCAAATTGTTTTGGTTGATATGGACCATTGTTTTAGTAGAGGATAGATGTGCATACAGCCCCCTAAGTTGTTCAATAATTTGAGACGGAAAGAGGAAGTCTGAAGACGTCCTGTCTTTGTTAATGTGTTTGTTAACCACATCAGAGGTAAAACTAGGACATAAACTATGCTATAAATCCTCACACTTTGTCACGTCCCTCACAGTTGTTTGTAGTCATGCTTGTTATTTCTACAAAGCGTTAATATCTCAAAAGTATCTTTTTGCACACTATTTGTGCAACAGACATGAATAATACATCAAATTATGCAACTTGTTGTGAAATGGTGTTCTTTTATAACTAGCTTACAATTTTTGCCTAGTGAAAGATAAAATTGTGCAACTGCATAGCATTGTGCCAAAATCACTCAGATATGTTCCACATTCATACATGATTTATTACTGAACAAATTACATTTCTATTCCATAAAATCAAACCCCTTTGGTGACCTTTAGCTTTTGTTGTATGGACAAAGAAAAAATACACTGTGACATTTCCTAAAATATCTTTTTATGTCACACAGGTTTGGATTTGAAACAGAGTTGTTAATGTTAACTAAAACTGAAACTTATACCATTTAAAAAAAAAAAAAAAAAATTATATATATATATATATATATATAATAAAAAATTAAATATTTGATGAAAAACATGAAAAAAATAAAATAAAATTGTTGCCTTGGCATCTAACTGCAAATTAAGTTGAAGTGCTAAAATTACAAAAACAAATAAATAAAATTTACAAAAAACTTGAAGCTAAATCAAAATATATAAAAAAAAACAATAAATAAAAATGACAAATTCACATAAAAATAATACTAAAACCAATTAAAATTTAAATGAAAACTGAAAATATAAAAAATAAATGCTAATTCAAAATATTAATACATAGTATAATACAGTATATAAATAATAATAGAATGACACTAGTTTGGAATGGCATGAGGGTGAATGAATGATGCCAGAATTTTCAGTTTTGGTGGTAACTATCCCTTTAAGGCATCATTTAGCACATTAATTTAAATATTTGGTAACAATATAGGCAAAATGCACCCACACATAATAGTGATTGTCATCTAACTGACACAGAACACTCTTTGTGGCATAAACTATTATGCATCACCACTGTTGTATGAAAAATATCAATGGCAGACTTGAAGACAGTCACAGGAAATTAAGAAATAATAATTTGTTATAGGGGCAAAGGCCACATCAAATAACCTGCAGACAAAAACAACCACTTGTCATTGTTTTCCCTGCAGTGTGTCTGCAGTAGTGTATCAACAGACATATTACCGCTTTGTTAGAATCAAAAACATCTCTACAAACAACAACAACAACAAAAAAGCAATTACACCCATTTATTGTGTTTCCCTGCTCCTTAAATGCGCTAAAGCCCTGATAAGATCTGCCCTTTAACCAAGAGCTGTTTAGCTGTTTGGTAAACATCACAGTCACCTGTGAAGCATCACTTTATCTTCATTCTCAGGACCCCGGTCTCTCACTCTCTTTCTCTCTCTCACACAATACACACCTTCCACTATAACATCACACATCCTCCTCAAAGCAAGGATTCCTTTGCTCAGAGCTTGTGATGGAGAGCACATCTCTATCTATCTATTATGCTATCGCTTTTTCCACTTTGTTTGTTTACAGGAGCTTTACAAATCACTTCCTTTGCTTATAAGGGTGTCATTGTGTTGTGTGTGAGAAAAATGTGACACAGTCTATTCCAAAATGATGTGGATTACAATGAACGGAAGTTCCTTGCATCATTTGATCATTTACTCACCCTAATGTCTTTTTTCAGTGGAACACAAAAGGAGATATTCTGAATAATATGTACTGGTTGCTCTTTTCCTTTCAGTTACAAGAAAAAGGGCCAGATATTAAAGGGCCATACAAAAGAACCTTATAGTGGTTCATATCACTTTTGCACTGAATTCCATGTCTTCTGAAGCTAATTGCTTTGTTGGAAAGAGAAGCTGAATCTTCAACCATTAATTACTGAAAAACTTGACATCTTGTTCTAGATCTCCTTGATACATTCATTATTTATGTATTCTTAATGAATCAGTTCACAAAACTGATCTGAATGATTATTTCATAATCATGTTTAAATAAAACAACTCACTGAATCAATGATTTAGTTGCAGCAGTTAACAGTTCACTGAAGATTATCTGTAATTAACGTCTTAAATTTTTGTTTTTCACACAAAGCCACTGCATGACTTTAGTTTAGAGTATTTGAAATATAATATTTGAGTCAAACTACTTTTATGTTGCTTTGCATTCTTTCTGAAGCTTGCAAGCTTCACTTGTCATTCACTGGAATTGAATGAAAAAGAATAACCAGTCTACAGAAGAAAGTTTGAAAAAAACAATGTTCAGTAAATACATTTTTATGATATTCGTATTTTAATTTGACTCAGTTTTACAATTTATTATGTTATGAAGATCCTTAAAACATTTAATTTTTATGTACACAATCATTCAAAACTTTGGGGTTGGTAAGATTTGTAAATATGCTTAAAAGAAGTTTCACCAAAGCTGCAATTATTTGATTAAAAATGCATTAAAAATTCTAATACCATTTACTACAGTAATAACTGTTTTCTATTTGAATATATTTTAAAATTTCATTTATTTCTATGATGGCAGTGCTGAATTTCCAGCATCATTACTCTAGTCTTCAGTGTCACGTGATCATTCAGAAATCATTCTAATATGCTGATTTGGTGCTCAAGAAACATTATTATCAATGATGAAAACAGTTTAAATCTGCTTAAATGTATTATTTAATTAAAAAATGAATTTCTTTAAAAGATAGAATCCAACCTCACAAACCCCAAACTTCTGAACGGTTGTGTAAATCATGTTTATATTGTTTTGTATTGCTTCATCGTGCTGTGTTGTAGTCCAGTGTTACGCCCCACACTTTGCTGATACGTTCGTGCCGTCAAGCTTGTCTGAGTATTATATTACACTGTTGTGTTGTTTTCTGGTGTGGGCTGGTGTTTGTGTGTTTTAGAGCAGTGTGGTTACTCCTGCCTAGCTCACAGGTCTACTCAGATCATTTCCAGATGTTTTTTGGCACAGCCCGCAGGAGAACCCCCACTCCTGCACTTTACCCTTTTTTATCTCCACAGCTAGTTTTCCACCCAGAAGCCCAGAGCCTTTACTTGGACCTTTAATAAAAAGAAAGATCATACTGGTTGTTGTTTTTCTACAGGAACTTGTTAAAGTTAGCTCGAGCAGAGTGAGGTAATCCAACCTTCTTTTCCCCTGCTCTTTATGTATGGTACGCAGGGACTCGTGTTACGGTTATATCATGAGCGGTTCCTCGCTCAAAGTGCTGTGTCAGACCTCCATTTGTGTGGGGAATAAAACAAAACAGCCAGTTTGATAAACATGTGCTGCGTTCCTCCATCCGGGAGACAGGCCGGATCCGAGGAGTGCTTACATATTCATTCAGGAATTTTCCATTAGCCAACAAATAATAAACTCACGCTGGATCCCCACAGCAAATGTTTCTGTGTCAGCTACAAAGTGGGGTGTCAGCTGAGCTGAATCAGAGACACAAATGACTATGATATAAACTACACCTCAGCCTCACCATGGAGAGAGGCAGGAAGTTACAGAGTAACACAACACTGAAGAGCAACAACAATACCAAGTAGTTAAACCCAATATAAACTGCAAAAGTGTGTCTTGTTTTCTAGTAAAAAAACAAGTAAACATCTACATAAGACAGAAATACCTCACCATCGATCACTGTATTATGGTTTTACACAAAAATATAAAGCAGCATACCTTACATGTCTAGACCTTAAATTCATGTTGTTTCTGTAATACATTCATTTCTGATCATAAACACAGTGCTTGAGATCTCAGTCTCCTCCCCTTGTTGTTTTGCACCTCTGGTCGTAATTACCTTTCATCACTCACCTTCTGATGGAATGATAAATGTTACCGCATATAGCCATCGATTTGGATTTACATTCACTCTCTTCTGGCTATCGTGATTATTTATGTGTGTGTTGTGCACAGTGTTTCATTTATGTGTTCTGGCTCAGATAGTGCACATGAACATGCAAAAATATACAGTGGTGTCCAAAATATCAGACCACATTGAAAACCTGAGATTAAATCATTTTAGATCTAGAAAAAAGAGGACAGAAAAAAATAGATTTGTGTTCCAAATTAATTTCTCACTAAAACTGTTATGTTGATAATATGCTATTTATTTATTTATTTATTGAAAAAGATTAATACCTTTTATCCAGAAAGGATGCATTACATTGATCAACCATGACAGTAAAGACCTTTATAATGTTGCAAAAGATTTTTAGTTTAAATAAATTCTGTCATTTTGAACTTTATATTCATCAAAGAAACCTAAAAAAGTTTCCACAAAAATAACTGTTTTCAACATTGATGATAATAAATGTTTCTGGAGCGCCAAAGAAGTTCAAGATTCAGCTACGTCATCACAGGAATAAATTACATTTTAAAATATATTAAAATAGAAAATAGAAAATAAAAGTCTTTTGGACCACACTTTACAAGAAGAACATACGAAGAAGTGTGTTTGATCAATGTGTGTTTTCACTTTTAAAGGTTCAACCTGTGGGAGAGAACCTGGCAACAAATGACCCATCAGTCAAATGACCATCTGGCCTCTCTCACCCTCAGCGTGGATACAAACACATCGAACCCCCATGTGCAAGCTGACAGAAAGCCCTCCTTACAACCTCCTTTCTTGTTTTCTCTTTCCCTTAGTCATTCTTACTAAGAGTCACTGTATAGTAGCCTCAGCTTCAGATGCCAAGCCCAGAGACTTTTGATGGGCGGTATGAAGTTTACTTTGAGACATACAGAAGCATGTAAACAAGGTCCTTGATCACACCTACAGTGACCCTAAAATGCATCTAGATGAATAAAAATTCTGAATTATATAATTTATTTAATTCTTCAAACATCAAACTTAAAGAAAGAGCACTTGCACACTTTTAAAAAATGAACTGAATTGAGTTGGATGATGATATTTTTGTCTTTTGTAGAGCTGCTTTATAGCTGAATCAAACTTTTTTCATAATTGATGAATTTTGCAACAAATATTCAATGTTATTGAACTGCACTGAATCAACATCAATCTGACTTGAGCTGAATAATGACACTATTGTCTTTTTAGAGCTGCTTTACAGCAGTGTTTGTAATTGATTCTGTTATCAGTAAGTGTGTGGTTTAAAAAAACATTCAAAATGAAGCCAAAAGTCTGATTTTGTGAATCTGACTTACCTGTGTTTGTCCTAGTGTGGTGGATCCCTGTGGAGAGTCCGACTGGAAGCTGTAGGACTGCTGGACACCTGGATCACAGTCAATGAAAGTAGGCAAGCCATCTCTCCACTCCTGCGCACACACACAAACAACATACTGCTTTAAAAGAACCAGGAACCACAACCTTCACGGTCTTTCATAAATATCAATACTCAGGTCAAAATAAAGCTGACCCATAATTCCTCTCTCTGTGTGACTATGACGAGCGGGTGTGTTAGAGGGTCACAGCGATTAAAGTTCACATCGAACAGTTCATAGGCGAACCACAGGGCTCTAGCGAGCAGTTGGCAGCACAATGTGGTGCAATTCACACGCCGTAATGAAAAACATAGGAACACCTGTACTGTGATGTAAACTGATGTTTAATGTGAGAGACTGATTAAACACAAGAAGGCTTGTTGGTACTGTGTATGAAAAATAAACAGTGTTATGGCAGTTATTTTAATATCACTGATATACTATTATAGTCCTGAAAATATTTTGAATTTGGTTTTATTATTATATTTTCTGTTTTCACTTTTAACTAGTTTCAGCTAAAGTTTAAGTCATTTTGTTGTGTTTTTGACATTTTTATTAGTTTTTGTTTTTATGTCAATATCGTTTTTATAAATTTCTGTTTATTAATTTTAGTTTTCGTTATTTTAGTACTTCAAGTTAAACTAAATGAAAATAAGAAATGATATATCTATTATAGTTAAAGTTTTAGTTAAAGTTTAGTTTAGTTTAGTACTAAAGTTTAACTAAATGAAAATGCTGCCTTGGCAACTAGCTATGCTTTTTATATATATATTTTTTATTTTTTATTTTAGTTAACATTTATTTTATTTCAAGTAATTTTTTTATGGTGTTAGTTTTAATGACAATAACTACAAATTATAACATTGATGATGACGATAAAGATAAACTTTTAAAAATCATCCTAGTTTTATGAGAATAGGGAGGTTCACACTACAATTATAACAATAATGACACAGAGTATTTTTTTAGCTGATGAATGATACAAACATTGACGTCCAATCAGAATCCACCAAACTTAAAGGGGTCACCGGATGCAAAATTCACTTTTCAAGTTGTTTGAACATAAATGTGTGTTGGAAGTGTGTGTACACATCCATCCTATAATGATAAAAATCCACCCAGTGTTTTTTTTAATCCCTGTTTTAAAATCCCCTTTCTCAAATCAGGCTGTTCTGAGATTCCTGTCAGAATGACGTAGTTCTGTACAGACCGCTCTCACGATAGTTGATTGACAAGACCGTCTTACCTTAGACCCGCCCTGAGTGATCTGAGAGCTGTCCGCCTCAGGTGCCGGGGAAGACAAGATGTCTCCGATTAAGCGATTGAAGTGTTTTGTTGTTGGATGTAATAATGAATATAGCAGTCGTCATTTACTCCCGACATCTGAGCCACTGAAGATGCAGAGGATTAACGTTACTTTCGTTTTTGAAGTGAATGCACCGATCCCCAATCTGCCTAAATGTGTCTTTGTTCGCACGAATCATTCGTGATCCAGCTTCATCTACAGAAGAAGTGAGTATAAGGGTTTTTATGAATCTTTGCAAATCGCCTTTCCTAATAATGTGCTAGTTAGCCAGTTTCGCGGCTGAAGTTTAGTATGCTCCATAGTTATATATACCTAGATGCCTCATTATCGACTGTTTCTATGGGCCGCGATACGTAAGCCATCCGCCATTTTTGGAACGGTCTGCGAATCTTTGAGCGCATTGACTGTGTGCATCTACAACAGCAAGTTATACGCTTGTATATCTTTGAATATTCATTGATTATTATGGTGAATGTGAGATGGCTGGCGTGTCAACGTATCTGGAGCGGTCGAATAGAGACCGATGTTATCTTTATAGTTATTGTTCTTGGTGTAAACTGACATTTAGTATGATAACCCTGGTTTGAGTGTCCATTTTTTATTAGGAAAATAATACACATCAAACTATTTTTCTCACCAGGTCTTTGTCTATGACTGGCAGGATAGTGAACTGCTCCTCTGTTTGTGGGCTGCCCAGGTCTTGGCTGCTCCTGGCGGGTGGAGGTGGGGGTTTGCCCTCCAGCTTACGGACCTGCCGCTCACCCTTGGCTGTCCCGGTCGCCCCGCCGCTCAGCTTTCGCACTGGATTGGTCAGCCATTTCTTCAGGGTGCTGACAGAGCGACGGGAGCCTGGGGAGTTTGGGGCTGAACTGCCCGAAGCCTGGGGCGGCAGAGAGGCCACTGAGGTGGAGATACTGCCCTCACTGCCAGCAGCTGAGTATGAGTCTGTACAGACAGAGAGAGGGAAGAGAGAAAGAGAGGGAAGAGGAATTAAGTTGGGAATAACCATCTGAGAGCACGACAGCAGAGGGAAAACAAAATAAATCTGCCTTATATATAAACATACTCTACATAAACACACTATAACACTAAATATGGCCCATAGCTGAGGCATTGTGAAGCATTTTTCCCATCTCAGACTTCAGGCCTGTGAATAGTTTCTTCAACTACAGCCACTTTTGACCCTGGAGACTTTCAAATACACTTCTATTCCAAAGTTTAGGGCCAATTTTTTTTAAAGAAGTCTCTTATGCTCAACAAGGCTGCATTCATTTGATCAATATTACTGTAAAAACAGTACAATTGTGAAATAGTACTACAATTTATAATTGTAACTAAAATAGTTTTCTCAATTTTAATCGATGTTTTACTTTATTTATTCATTTATTTATGTAATTTATTCCTGTGATGGCAAAGCTGAATTTTCAGTTCTTAAATAATATTTCTTATTATTATCAATGTTGGATAATAATAACATGAACATTCATGAACATTTTCAACACAGTGTAATTTTTACCCCATCTTAAATTATATACTGTATATCTTTTCACTCTTTGGGGGAAACAACACATTTTTTTTTATAAAATGGATGACTCCTTTGCTAGAACCTTAAATATTCAAAATACACACAAATAATATTGTCACATTTAACACATATTTTGACAAAATTACAGTTTGATTGGAATTACACACAAAAATACTCTGTTCTCTGTATTCTGAGATAATTACCTTTAATTTACTTCATTTTCCCATATCAAACATGCACTGTTGTAAATTGTCCCAAACTATGGAAAACTGATGTTTTTCAATTAAACATTTAATTGCACTGACCAAGTGTCTTATTTCAGAGTAACAGAAATGATGTGCTTCATCATATTATGGTTATTGTGCATCGACTGGTTTTGATAATGACAAACTTGGCTTTACTCGAAGATCTTTCTGCTTTACTTGAAGATATTTTCTTTATGAAGCACAAGGATGCACTAAAAAGTGATGCACAACTATGGATAAACACTTTAATGGAGATGTTTTAGGAATGTAATATCCTAATTACTAACTGTTTAATTTTGAATAAAACATATTCATCAACACTAGTATGAAGGAAAGAACAAAATCATGTGCATATGCACCTGTTGTGAGTTCAATGGAAATTTTGTGAGAGTATGCAAGTATGCAACTTGCACGCGGTCATTACTGAATGCATGTGTGTGTGTGTGCGGTGTGTTAGTATATGACCCATGCAGACAGGCCTCGTGCCGCACATCCCAGTTAGTGTTAATCACATGAGGACTACTCAAACTGGTTTAGGGCAGATTTTGAGAAGCTACACTGGTTAGTCAAGCTGTCGTGTGACCCTGAAGAGCTAAATATAGACCCCGCCCCAAAGTCGAGGCTCAGGCTGAGACTGCGGTGCTGGTGTCAGAGGGACCCTGGGAAAAGAACAGGGGGGGATGTGCACAGGAAGCACACTTTAATCCTCGTCCAGAGGAAGGTCACCAACTTTTTTTGTTCTGTCTCTACATTGTGCCTCACGCCCCCCACTACTCTCTTCCTGACCCAGAACAGTGGCTGTCTGAGGTTATCAGCGGCAGCAAGGACAGGCTTCGCATGTTTCAGTCTCTCACCCGTCTAATCCAGCCCCTGGTTGACCCCTTGATTCAGCCGAACACAGCCTGACAGGATGCCACAAACACACACACACACACACTTTGCCCAGAGACACACAGTGCTGAGCCCAGATGTCAGGCTGTGTCAGTACCTGCTATATACCATTCTAAACTGGTATTTTCTAATAGTGTTTATGAAGTTAAGCTTTAGTTTCCCCTGTTTTAATGTTATTTTGATAAACTGAAAACAGTAGGCAGCTTTAATCTAATCACAAATTAGACATGCATTTTTTTGTGTGAAATGTGACTTACAATGGTTGTCATTTCAGCAAAAACACAAACAAATAAAAATAAACAACTATCTGGAATACTAGTTAGTTATTTTTCTTTATTGTGTATCCAATAAAAAGCCAAACCAGTATTTTTTACCTCAAGGTTTTGAGTCTCAATCAGTTTTCCTTTTAAAACCTTTTTCATTTAAGAAAAACATTTTTGCAAGCGCTTCAAATGGTTTTGTTTGGAAAATATGTAAAATTAGTTTGGATTCAAAAGTTGAATCACAATAGACAGGGTCAACAGTGATTGAATATGAATATAAAATGCTTTCTATTGGTCCGTTACAAAAATGTTTTGCAAGCAAAACATTTTCTTACACATCAAAACTAATTGAGACACAAAATGTTTTGAGGGAAAAAAAAGGCTTATTATGGACTATTTTGGCAAGAAACGATGATTTAAAGTCAAAAAGTTAACAATTCATTAACAATGAATTTGGTTATTACAAACATGCAGATTTCACTTCACAAGATGTTGATTGATGGATTTGAGTCATTTGGATTACTTGTGGATTATTGTGATGATTTAATCAGTAGCTTGGACTCTCACTAACTGTATGCTAATTGTCAGTCAGCTTTGATGATAGTGGTCCTGACAGAAATAAGCCTCAACAATAATAAACTCAACAATAAATTAAAAAAGAGGGAAAATTTGCACAAAAAAATGGCATAAAAAACACTATTGTACTGTGTAGACTAATCAGAGAATATTTGTCTGGGAGACCCCACGCATAAGTCACATAACATTCATGATGCAACATCAGCTATTAAAATGGCCGAGGGGTCTCTCAGACTCCAGACAGAACACAAGGGTTCTGAGAGAACAACGCAGAGGTCCGACTAATTTATTAAGTTAATGTTTTGTGTAGCAGAACTGACCTAGAATTTGTGCTGATGCACAAAGAAACAACTCCTGTCGTGATCTAATCCACAAACTTTCCACTTTCGTCGGGGAATAATCAGTGTAATAATGGAGCTGACCTCAACCCAAATGGAATTCAGCAGAACCTAAAGTGGAAGGATTATAACTCTTATTGCTGACTAAACAGCAGGGCAAAGCTGCTTTCCTGATACCGTGCTGCTGTGTGCTCAGAGGGGAACAGTTCTCTGTGTGAACAACATGCCAGACTGTTCCTCCTTTGTCTCCACATGAGACACAAAAGAGAGGAATGGTTTCATTCCACACTCAGTATGGACCCGACGGATTAAGAAAGAGTGGCAGTTATGAAAAAGCAAAAACCAATTCATTACCCTGTTTTTTTTTTAAAGCAGGGAACTGAATGTTATCAGGAACTAAAGGCTGTAGGGAACCGGCAGCCACTGCTAACCGTATCCTCCACAAATCAGCGGTGACACCCACATGAAACAATGCGTTATCCATCACTATAGATTTAAAAATCCAGGTATTTGTTGAAGTAACGAGGTGCAATGCAACAAAGCATGCAAATGGAGACCCAAGTTTTTTTTTTTAAACTGTAAAGCACACCTTGTAGAGCGAGGCTGAAATTACAGGAAGAGATGCTCCATTTTGATTGCTGGTAAACAGAGGAGCTGAATTGATTTGAAAGCTGCAGAGCTATGCTTAAGTGCTGGTGGTGTGCGCAAAGAGATCCTCTTAATATGGCACTGACTGAGTGCTCAACACATTAGAAGGGATTTTTCTTAATAGCTAGATAGTATTTGTTATTATTATAATTGTTATTTGTTTCAAAGGGGAAACTAGAGAGAATATATAATGAGATTTCTTTATGCAACATCCTTTAAACCTGTATCTGTACACAGTGATTAAACAGTACATCCTGTATGTATTTTTTTCCAGAATATACAGTAAATTTTTCATGGGAAAGAAAAATTACAAATGAGATCTCTTAAACATCTCAGTTATTAATATGATTAAACGGAGAGCAATAGAAAATGAGTCTCAGATTTTTCTCCTGACAAAAAGATCCTAGTAATCTCACTTTCCTAAACATTAGGAGATGCCAGCAATTTTCAGAGCAAAGTTTATAAAGAAAAAATACATTTTAATATGAATATTTCTTATTAATTTCTTCTGAAACCAAATTATCCTAGCTCTGCCAATTACACTGACTTTATAGTTTTACATAATTTATATACAACTGTCCCATCTGCATCTATTTTTATTCCTCCAAAGAAATTTTAATATCTGAGATATGTTGATTGTAAAAAAAACTAAAAATTAAAACTATTAGAAAACAAAGAGTTAAAACAATTATATATCTTTTTTGGTAATTGAAATTATGAAAACCTAACTATTCTATTATTATTATATTATCTATTTAAAATATTAAAAATATTGTTTGATAATTGAAATGGAGATGAAATAATATATAAATATTAGATTACATTTTTAAAATATTTAAATGAGAATTAGAAATGTTGCTTTGACAACTAACTGATATATATAAAATTATGTATTGAAATAAATGAAATGAAAAAGTACTTCAATATTACAATAAAACTTCATTAAAGCTACATGGACATATTTCTAAATAAAAACAAAACTAATAAAAATTAAACTAATATCATACCAAAATAACACTGAATTAGACAGATCTCCAGATCTCCTGAGGCATGAAAGAGTAACCTCTGAGCAATAAAACAATTCCGAAAGCAGTGTGTTTATGAAGCTTCAGCTCTATCCTGAAACATCAAGTGGTTTCTGGGTTACTATATTGAATATTTCTTTTAATAATGGCCGTAAATTATAAAATGGTAATCGGGAGCTGCCCATTTATAATGAATAGCTATTGATATTACAACCTTGATTGTTGTGAAACTTAATTTACACAAGGAGTGGGATCACATTTACATTAAAATGTTAATTCAACTACACAGAACACAAGCCCAAACTGTAGCGATAAACTGCTAAAACAATCTGGATTCAGTCCGATTTACTGAACAGAAAGTAGACACAGTGTGAATTCTGTTACCTGTAAATATGAGCAGAAAAACACTTAGGTGCGAAACAAGCCTAACAGGTTATTGGATTTCCCAGACCTCAGGGCTACCGAACAGCCTTTTACTACACAAAAAGAACATGCTGTTTCGTCCACACGGCAGAGAGCCACGGGCCCCTGAAACTCCAGTCTCCATCACCGGAAACCTCTCCAGCAAAATGAGTGCCCACACAACACATTAGCTGAGCGAGACGGAAACGAGAGAGCGCAGTGAAAACAACCCTGCACAGAGACTGAATAGTTATCTAAGGTTGGCTCAGTTGGATAGAAGAAAACACAGAATTCCCCACAGCCCCCCGCTAGCAGGCCCAACCATAATTTCTGGAGAGCATGTGTTTCAGCTCAGAGCGACCGGTGGGCTGTTTCATCGGTCCTCAGCAACAAAGTCAACATGAAAGCGCGAGTGGGGGGTGAGTGTAAGGGGATCTGAGATGGAGAGATGAATGGATGGAGGAGAGCAGGGGCTCAAAATAGGAGGGAAGGGAAAAGTTCTTGAACAAACACAAGCTTAAGGCACAGTGGATACAGGAAGAGACGGAGAAAGAAAAACTAACTTGCTGTATCGCTTGAAAACAGACTGTAAACAAGGCAGCACAAACAATTCTATATAACTTTGAAGGAAAATAAATAAGATGCCTGTGTGTGCATTGTTGCAGGCATCTGAATGTTATGGAAAGGACTTGCTGTTTGCAAGTGTCTGATTTCATGCGACATGTGTCTGACTCCAGGCCTGCAACATATACTCAGTCCTACAAACTACAGCTGAGCACCATGTAGAACTGAATAGAGAATGACTTTTATATTCAATTCAATTTCAGAATAAGGCAGGCAACATTAAATAAGATGTAGTTTACTTTTTCAGTTTTATTTTTAGTAAGAATTACTCATAAGCATGTTATCATACCAACACATAAGCGTTTCTCCCATATAATTATTATTAATAATCAATGTTTGAAATACAACATACTGCAAATGGTATTTATTAAATACATTAATATTTCATTATATTTTAGAATGATATATCAATCAAATGACATATCAATACCATGGTGAATAGATAGAAAGTTGGATACAATGGTATTGGTATCTCATGGTTTATCACATGGTTTACTTCCTGCATCCCTCACCATGGCAACCAACACAGCATAACCAATAATCTCTTAGTGTCACATCAGTCATGTCACCCTTCCGCCCCTGGTTTGCCACTGAACTCCAATGATGCAGGGGTTTTGCTACATCAAGACAACAACCCAGCATTTTGCCATCCGGCACTGCAAAGGCGTTCTAGATGTTTTTCTGACTGGGTTAAGTATGTCTCTCTCCATCACTCTGACATTGACAAGGAGAGGAAGGGATATAATATTGAAATGAAAAACTGCTCTCCTGTCAGTCTGAAGTGTGTGTGTGTGTGTGTGTGTGTGTGTGTGTGTGTGTGTGTGTGTGTGTGTGTGTGTGTGTGTGTGTGTGTGTGTGTGTGTGTGTGAACTCATTTCTGTAATGGTGTGTCTGAGAGCCAGAAGAGATTACAAAGAGGCATTTTGATAATGCAGCCACTGCACTGCTCAACAAAATTGATAATTAAAAGCTGAATTAAGCAAAATATTAAGACTGAGCCCTCCTCGTCCCCAGTGATCAGCTAATGTTGTGCCGTTCTTCCGATTCTGCCATCTCTCTCTCCACAATCCTCTTCCTTCTTCTAAATCTCTCTCACTTTCTTCTGAGCCCTGACTTTATGAGAAGTCTGGTGCAACAGAAGGGATTGTTCCCTTTTCTGAGCTTCACAATCTCTGTGCTCTGGGATAATGCAGATTCTAAGACACTTGCTAAAAACTTTCCAGACTCTGTTATTTGAGGAAGAAGCATATAACATACTTCTTAATGAAGATCAAAGCAAAAAAACGTTTGAGACAAATGTGGAAAATCTGGGATTCAAATTTAATTTAAACTTCAAAATAGTATTAGGAAATAGAACATGTAGAAAAACAGTAGAAAAAGTTTTAGATTTTTGTCATGAAAAAATATAAAATATGTGATTTATATCAACAATTCAAATTGTTTCATTCAATACAAAACTTAATTGAATTAAAAACTTAATTTAGAAAAATGTAAAATATGCCTTTTCAATAGTGCACTATTGATATAATATAATATGATATAATATAATATAATAATATTTAAACATCATTTAAAGATAAATTCACCTGAGGGGTTAAACTGCATAAGATAACAATATTCGCTTTTACTGAATGCATCCTGAATTTTTCTTGAAAGCATAAACTTTAAAATTACTGAAGTTCATACTCAAAACAAATGGGAATGCCTCTGGAACAAGGAATTTAATATATAAATGGGTGATAGAAATAGATACTGAATAAATAAAATTTAGTTTGATAAATTTGCCTTATGCTACACAATTTACAGCTCAAGAAACAACAGACAGTCTCACAAGCCATAAAAGTATGCAAATATTTGCAACCTTGTAGAAATGTTAGTGATAATGTCTGCTGTGGGAAATGTGCATGTGAAGACCAATGTGTTGTGCAGTCCACCTTTCCAGGGATTTGGGCTCCATTTCCACTTATTGATTGGCTGGTAGAGTGCTGAGGCAGCCGCTCTGCAGGAGGGAGTGTGTTGGCTCTAATGGCGGCAATTTTCAGAGAGGCTCCGGCCTCTGGAGACCCACAGAGCTTTAGTCAGCTTTGTTTGGCATGGCCACAGTCGCTGCGTTTGGATTGGGGTTGCGTCACTGCATCTGCACCTGATGTTTTCTCTGTCTTCCTATAGGACGGGAAGTGGCATAGATCTATGGACCAACATCCAATACCATCAAAACTAACTTGGTTAAGCTTGTTAAGCAGCCAGGTAGGACATCAGCATCCAATATGGTGGATCTACATCCAAAACACATGCTCATCTGTTAATCAGGGACACTGACTGTAATTTATGGATAACTAGACGCTATCTGAAAGTTTGGAGGCTAGAGCAGAACTTTAATGGACAAGGCTTTGGAAAATATGATGTTATGAAGTGAGGATATTATTTGGAAAAAAACTGCTTTAGCTAAATAAATGTGCCAAGAACAATTTGGTTTTCCATCAACTTCCTCTTTGCAGCTATATGATATTGCTATAATCCAATTTCTGGAGATTGCACCTAACCCAGGCTTTCTCATTTAGACCCACACATTGAAGAAGCACATTTTCTCCAAGATGGAAAACTTCTCCTCCCAAACATTTACCTACAACAGTAGTTCTCAACCTGGGCCTCAGCAACCTTACAAGAAGGCCTCAAGATTACTTAAAACGGCTTTAAAGAAGACAACACACAAGCATTAAAAACAACAAAAAAATTAATATATCTCTTATGATATTTTTTTCATCTTTGAAAAACAAGGGTTCCTACTGTCTTAAATAATCTGGATATATGCAGTAGCCTAATTAAAAAAAAAAATTCTAGACCTGAAAAAGTCAGGTACATTATTAAAATCATATATATATATACAGTATATATATATATATATATATATATATATATATATATATATATATATTAGGGCTGTCAAATTACCGCATTAATAATAAAAACAGATAAAACAGATATTATGTTGCTTCTATAAATTTACATGCAAGTATAGCCGAAATCACAGCACAGCTATTGTCTTTATCTTATGTGTATTTGATTTCATCAGACGATGGCTCGATTATCAGGATTTTTGAGCAGATTAACATCTCGGAAGGGAGCTGGTTATGTAGTCTTAATGGGTCACGTTTCAGTCACTATTTCATATTTATTCTGTTGTCTGACAGCAGAAATAGTAAAATATATCAATGAAAACAGTTTTATTGATAATTTAGCTGCATCAAAATACAGCATGTGGCACAGAGAGGCAAACAAATGTAATAATAAATAATAAATGTACATTTTGCATGTTCAGAAGAAGTGAGCTGCCCTGTCCTGTGAAAATATAAACAGGCTTATGTAAGAAAATTGCTCAGTGCAAAGAAAGAAAAGTAATGAGAACCTGGTATTTCTATGTTCTTTTTTTTCATGTGTCTAATAGACATGAACAAGTTCTTTAATCTATAACCTTTGAAACATGTCTAGTCTTCATGCTCTATGTTGACTTTAGTTTCAATAATAATAAACATACATTTGCATAAAGCATCCATAGTTATCCATGCCCATGTTGATTAGAGTATTAAAAACTTAAAAGTATTAATTTAAGGTACATTTAGAACAAATAAAAATGTGCGATTAAGTTGCGATTGAAGAGAAGAAGTCACGAGTTAATCATGACAATCATGCGATTAATCACTGGGAAAGGATTGCAAAATATTTTAATCTAGAGAAAGATACACAATGACAGCCCTAATATATATATATATATATATATATATATATATATATATATATATATATACTGTATATACCTTTTTGGTTATGCCAAGCTCTAAAGCATTTCATCAGGCAGAAATTGTGAGTAAAAATAAACAATTCTAATCCAATAAATCAAAAACTACTGAAAAAATTAATGGAGCCTTAAACAATTTTTGTGGACAAAGTTATAGATTCGATCCATACATTGTCACACATTTACTTTTTTTTGAAAAAGGACTACAAGAGGAGATATTATGAAGATTATTTCATCTATTTTTGTCCGTAAATGAAAACTAGTGGGGCCCAAAACAACACTGAATTTTATTGTACAGATACTGGGACATTTTTCAAATTACCTTCTTTTGTGTTCTGCAGGAGAAAGTAAGTCATACACATTTGGAATGGCGAGAGGGTGAATAAATGATGACAGAATTTAAATTTTTGGGTGAACTTTCCCTCCAATGTATCAACTCTGCTTGTGTAGTGTAATTGTAGTGTCCTCTCACTCTACGATAAGAGCATCATCTAACCAGGAATGAGAGTGCCGTGCAAGTGGAGCCACAAATGCAGAATCATTTGTAGTGTCTATTTTTCTCTGTTGTCATGAAGTATGTAGTTCCTGCTCTTTGTCTCGCTCTCACTCTAGTCTAGACCACTTGTTCTCAACCGAGGCCTGGCCTTTAGATTGCATTTCACTTACACAGAGGAAATGGAGCTGTTTGAGCCTCAGAGAGGTCTGTGTGTGTAGAGGCACTGAAGGACGGCCTCTCCTGAGTGGACACGTAACACGCCGCTCTGGATCGGACCGTACTGTACTGCACTGCACCATTAACATCATTTGCTCAGAGCCCCTGTGGCCACACACACCATCTCCCGCTCTTGATCAGAGTGCTGGTTTCCTGGCTGGCTGTGATTACAGCCATTTCCTGGCTTAGTTTTTCCTTGCAATGCAGCGAGACTTTTAAATGTAGCCTGATGTTTATAGCCAATGCCTTCTTTAGGCTTTTAATCCTTTTTTCCCACTTTCTGTGCTTCTTTAGCTAAAAAAAATAGTTAATCCAAAAATTTTAATCCTGTCATCCATTTACTCTAAGTATGTATGAGTTTCTTTTTAAAGTCTGGTGCTTTCAGGCTTCAAGAAGAGCACGATCAAAGTAAAGGAGTACAAAAGACTATATTTCAAGACTTCTGAAGCAATACAACAGCTTTTTGTGAGAAAAAAAAATTCTAGCTCCTGTGGCACTGTTTTGATTTATGAATGAGTCTTTCTTTTCAGTTAGATCTTTTAAATGAATCACTTTATCAGCATTTAATAGCTCAGTTGATGGCAACATTATCACTGAATAACAACTTTAATTTTCTCTAGTGCTTTCAAACAATTAATCGTGATTAATCACATCCAAAATATATATTTTTTGTGTGTACTGTGTATATTTATTATGTATATATAAATACACACATACAGTATATATTTTGAAAATATTTACATGTATATATTTACATTCTTATATTTATATATAAATATATTTAATATATAAACATAACATATTTTTCTTAAATATATACATGCATATGTATTTATATATACAGTGAGAATTTTTTTTTTGATCCCCTGCTGATTTTGTACGTTTGCCCACTTTAAAAAAGGAAGGGTTTATCATTTTTATGGTAGGTTTATTTTAACTGATAGAGATTATCAGTAGAATATCAAACACAAAATCCAGAAAAAAGCAGCATACAAATGTTAAAAAAGATTTACATTTTAGTAAGTCAAATAAGTATTTGATCCCCAAGCAAAACATGACTTAGTACTTGGTGGCAAAACCCTTGGCAAGCACAGAGGTAAGACGTTTCTTGTAGTTGGTCACCAGGTTTGCACACATCTCAAAAGGGATTTTGGTCCACTCCTCTTTACAGATCCTCTCTAAATCATTAAGGTTTCTTGGCTGTCTCTTGGAAACTCGAAGTTTCAGCTCCCGCCACAGATTTTCTATGGGATTAAGGTCTGGAGACTGGCTAGGCCACTCCTTTGTTGCCTTGGCGGTATGTTTTGGGTTATTGGCATGCTGGAAGACCCATCCACGACCCATCTTCAGTGTTCTGGCTGAGGGAAGTAGGTTCTCATCTAATATTTTACGGTACATGGCCCCGTCCATTGGCCCCTCAATGTGGTGAAGTCGTCCTGTACTCTTAGTAGAGAAACAGCCCCAAAGCATGATGTTTCCACCTCCGTGCTTGACTGTAGGGGATGGTGTTCTTGGGGTGATAGTCAGCATTTCTCTTCCTCCAAACACGACGAGTCGAGTTGATGCCAAAGAGCTCAATTTTGGTCTTATCTGACCACAGCACATTCTCCCAAGCCTTCTCTGAATCATTTAGATGTTCATTGGCAAACTTTAGACGGGCCTGTACATTGCCTTCTTGAGCGGGGGGACCTTGCGGGTGCTGCAGGATTTCAGTCCTTCACGGCGTAGTGTTACCAATGGTTTGCTTGGTGACTGTGGTCCCAACTGCCTTGAGATAATTAACAAGCTCCTTCCGTGCAGTTCTGGGCTGATCCCTCATCGTTCTCATGATCATCCTTACCCCATGAGGTGAGATCTTGCATGGAGCTCCAGACCGAGGGCGATTGATGGTTATTTTGTATTTCTTCCATTTCCAAATAATCGCACCAACAGTTGTCTCTTTCTCACCAAACTTCTTGCTGATGGTCTTGTAGCCCATTCCAGCCTTGTGCAGATCTACAATCTTGTCCCTGATGTCCTTTGACAGCTCTTTGGTCTTGCCCATGGTAATGGAGAGGTTGGAATGGAAGATACAGATGCAATGGACAGGTGTCTTTTATACACACAACGAGCTGAAATTGGGAGTATCTTCTTAAAGTGACGGGACTAATCTGTGTTCCACATATGCACATAACCAATCTGTGGGAGCCAAAATTCCTGCTGGTTGGTAGGGGATCAAATACTTATTTGACTTACTAAAATGTCAATCTTTTTTTAACATTTGTATGCTGCTTTTTTCTGGATTTTTTTGTTTGATATTCTGTCTCTACTCCCTCAGATATTAAAATAAACCTACCATAAAGCCCTCTGCATTGCATGATAACCCGCCACCAACTTCTTTTTAAGTGGGCAAACTTACAAAATCAGCAAGGGATCAAATAATTATTTTCCCCACTGTACATAATAAATATACACAGTACACACATATATTATGTAAACAAAAACTTTTATTTTGGATGCGATTAATTGTTTGACAGCACTAATTTTCTCACAAAAAACTAGTAGTAATAATAGTAGTAAGTAGTAATATATAGCACATGAGTCATATATGGACCACTTTTATGATACTTTTAAGGTCCTTTTTGAAGCTTGAAACTCCAATTCCCTTTCAGTGTAAGAAAAAACACCAGTATATTCTCCACAATTTCTGTTTTTATGATCTGAAAGGAAAAACAAATGATTTTGAACATAATAAGGGGACCGTATTTTTTATTTTTTTTTTTGGTGACCTGTTCCTTTAACGGCTCTTTTTCTTCATGTGTTTGTTTAATTAATGAGAACTGTCACTTGGCTGTTTCCTCCACTGCTCTTCCACCCTCCCCATCATCCTCCTTTGCATTTTCTCTGCCACATGCTCTTTTGCTCTTCTCCACTCCCCCTATCCTGCAGCATTACACAGTCGCTGTCGCCCTCCTCAATCCCAGAGACCCTCAACCACCAGCGCCCCGCACCACCCCCACCCTGCCCAGTCATGAAGAAATGCTCGGTATGGAAGTTGCTTTCAAAATGCATTTCACTCAGAAAAAAAGAAGGGGCATGCGCTAGAAATGCTTCTGCAAACATGAACCCCTTCAGTTCATTTGTGTTTACTTTTCAACAAAGAGCAGGTCTAATAATGTCAATGGTGAAACTGAAAGAAGTAAAAGTGAAAGAGAGAGTGACACAAGATGAGAGATTTTAGAGGGAGAGACTGAAGTCTACTGATTGACAGAGGCTGTGATGGGAGGTGGCAACAATGCTTAAGAATGATCGACAAAGAAGACTTCGACATACACTGACAGATTGAGTAGGGTTCAAGGTTCAGTCAAGGCCACATATAGATGCTTTCTCACTTCCAATGGGTAGAAATGGTATAGAGGAAGAGCAGACTGGCAAAACTGGTAAATTGCAGGATAATATAAATATTTTTCATATTATTTTTTCTACTCATGTGCATCTGCATTAGCTGGACCAGCCTGAAAGTGTCATAAAAGTAGTCCAATAACTATATTTCAAGACTTCTATAGCAATGCAATAGCTTTGTGTGAGAAAAAGATCTTTCTAGCTCTTAGGGACACATTTATGAAAGTAGAAGTTTGATTCATGAATGGATTTGTTTTAGTCAGATCTTTTTAATGAATCAGTTTATCTGGTTCATTAAATCAGAATGCATGATTTTTTTTCACCAATCTGACTGATCTGATTCAGTTCACTGATTCATTGCAGGTTGTAGCAGTTAATAGCTCAATGGATGGCAACATTATCCAAATCAATGGTGTGATATGGCCTAAAGAAGCAAAATTAAAATAGTATTATGTCTTATAAAGGCAAAATTCAGTTAACTATTGCAACACCAGAACTAAGAAAAATGGCAGGAGATGTGCACGGATGATCTTTGCAGGTTCCAGGGGTTCACTGATGATCGAAGGCAGTCTTTCAGATCGGAGTCATACTTTTATGACATCCACCTAATTATTTCCTTATTATCTATCATACAGCATTCTATAATGGCATTTTAGTGCCACAATAAAAAAAAATAAAATTGATAAAAAAGTCCCAATGTTCGGAGAATTAAATAATAATTTTTAAAGTAACAATTATGAGAATAAAGTATAGCACTATTCCTATTGTGAAAATCACTTTTTCTCATAATGTTATTCAAACAATATTAATATACTTTAATTTCTTGATTTAATGACTTCATTTTCAACATCCTAGAATTTAAAAAAAAAACGTAATGTGGCTATAAAACACTGTTGTAGTATCCTAATCGGCCATTAGTCCCCCACACGTATAAACAACAGATTTGTGGTTATGGCATAAAGCAAAAAGAAGCAACCCTCTGTGAGTGACCAACATGAATACTGTGAAACCACAGGCCATAAATGAAAAACCACATACACATAAACAAACCCTGTGTTTTCCAGAAGTCACCTCCCTGGATTTATTGATCTTCTGTTCCTGAGTCCGGATAGGGATTTGCCACTTGTTAAGAGGCTGCAAATGCAAGGTCTGAACACTTAGGCACGCAATAACACGGAGAAAAACACAAAAGTGTCCAGATATTATTGAAGCATAAGTGCGCACGTATACGCAAACTCAAGCACGCACACACAATCAGGCTGACACAATAATTACTGCCTCACAAATTACCCAAAAATGCAGTCTGAACCCTGATAAGAGTACTTCAGTCCTCTCAATGGAGTCATGACAGTAGACTTCCTCTTCCTCCACCACAGAATCAGAGACGCTCTCCAATTTCGGCATATCTAACGCTCTCTCAGAGGCAGGCTGATAGAGAAAAGTTGAACCGTCACACTGATAACTATTTTAAGCATGCGCACATGCTGAGGTCACATGACCTGCTCTCACTGCATTCCATAATCTGATGAAATGACTGGATTTGGTGCATTTTGATGACAATGAAAAGCGAAACTGGGCATAAAAAATGCATAATGCACTAGCGATATCAGTCTCACGCTCCGAAGTGTCTGGGTAAGAGGCTTACCACTCTATTAATGCTGTCTCTATGATGTTGTGGGAATTGAGCAGCATGGCACAAGCTCCACAGTGGTGATGAACTACTGGCCTGAGGAAAAAACCACAGCATTTCTGCCCAGCTGCTCCCAAAAGCCTTCCTATACCGCAACCCCAGCCTCTTTCCCTCATCCTCTTGCCATGTTCCACCACAGACGCACAACCGCTGCGCAAGACCGAAACCGTGGCTATCTGCTTTCCTGGCTCAGGCCCTGCTGACACTACAAAAGAGGGGTAAAAGAGATGTAAATTACACCCCAGACTAGAGACCTGAGTCAACCCTGGCATCACCCCTCACTGCTGACACACTCAGACAGACGGGCCATGACTGCTGTTGGAGTGGCCGAGTGGAGGGGGCAGGGCGTAGCTGGGGTTTGCGGGGCCCCGGTGCAGGTTGTACCAGTGGGCCCTGTTTGAAATTGTTTAATTTGTATGTTTGTTCTATTTATTTATTTGTGCTATTTACACAATGTTTAAGTGTTTTCAAGTGTGTAGGTGTCCAGGTACAGAAACCGAATAATCAAATGTAGAATATCACTGCATAGTCTTCACTATAAAAAATTAAATATACAGTCAAACCAAAATTTATTCAGACACCTTCAACATTTCTCACATTATCACAGTTTATTTGTTATAGTTTAGAAAATGGTAATAAAATATGACAAGAACTCAGAGTTAAACTGTGTCAGAACAAATTAATCTTGATAATGTCAGATAACTTTGATAAGGTATGTAATGAATTACAATCAACCAAAAAATCAGACAACTGTTAGTATGACAATATTTACACAACTATCAATACTTTGTTGACCAATTACCAAGCAATGCTTAATTTTGTTCAGTCTGTGGTGTAAAAAGGTCGCATTAGCAAATAAAGAAAAAACACTTAAGCAAAAGGTCAGGTCAAAGTGTCTGAATAATTTTAGTTTTTTATTAGGAGATTTTACATGATTTATTCAGGTAGATTCCATTAAAAAAATCAAGCCTTAAAAACTACTCAAAAATATTATGTGTAATATTGTTACCATCATTTTTTTAAGTAGATAGCTCGTTCCATTTTTTACAGTGCACCGACAGCTCTAGTAAATTAGGCGCTGTCACTTTAAGAGATAATGCATCCAATATAATGAGGCACATCCAATTTCTTTCTCAACTGTTTAATTTCACTTAAGACATAACCGACAGTTTTTTCGAGGATACTCTCCAAGACGGGTGTTTTGACATAATGTTTGTATTTGTCGGTACAAGAGCAAGAAGAATCAAATTCGGTGTTCATTCTTGCGCCCTGTGCGCACAGAACACCGCGCGCTGGTGCTGAATTGGGCTCTTTCACATCTTTTTCTGTTTGCATGTTTAAACTGCGATTTGTATTTGTTCGTTCAGGTGCAGGAGGACGCGAAGGGGAGCTCGGTTCGGTCTTGCTGTCTGTGAGACGCGGCTCTCTGCGTGCGCACCGAACACGGCGCGCAAGTACTCAGTTGAGCTTTCCACATCTTGTGTTTGAATGCTTTAAACTCTTTTGTATGTTTAAATTGGCAAGGCTTAAAAACACGTGCAAATGATAAGCTTTTGTGACAATGTGCAGCAGTGGCCCGTCAACTGTCCTAAGCTTCTTTTTAGGCTGGCCTCAGCCAGTCGGTTGAGATCGCAGGGGGCCCCTCCTCAGCCGTGGGCCCCTATAATTGTCACCACCTTTCACCCCACTAGCGACGGCCCTGGGAGGGGGTCACTAACAGGGAGTGAACAATGAGCTCGATAGTTCCTGATGACTCAGATTTATCTTTTCGCTGTCAGCTTCAGAAAGCACCACAGAATCCTGAATGTGAATGTCAGTAATACAAGAGAGGGGTGTGTGAATGAGCTTGAGCATGTGGAGAGCTGCTCGCCAGTGTATTGGTAACTTTATTAGGAACTGTAACCTAATACGTTGATTAAATCAGTTTGTAAGAACAAGACTCACGCAGATGAAAACTATGTGAGTGAATCAAATCAAACATGCAGAGAGCACTGACTGCAGAAAATATCTGAAATGACTTGCCAAAACCAAACTTTTTGGTTTAACTTGAAAAAAATGGAATAGTTGACCCAAAATTGAAAATCATTTTCTCACCCTCATGTCCTTCCAAATCTGTTTGATTTTGTTTCTTCTGAGGAACATAAAAAAGCTATTAAAAAAAAAACAGTTGCGCAAAACATTTGAGACATTATGCAAAATATCTTCTTTTGTGTTTCATTGAAGAAAAAGTCAGGTTTGGGGGTGAACAATCCCTTTAATTTTCCATTTAGCAATGTGTATCAGTAATAAAAGATTAGCTGGTTGCAACAAACCTTTGTGAAAACTCTTGCGCGATACATATAATTAAGGGTTTTCTTAGCTTAAAAAGTTTGTAGCAACCGCGTCCTGATCTTTAGCAATTTAACATGAATTTGATGACGTAACAAACAGGAGGCCAAATAGTCCAAGTTTTTGCACTGCAGTTGAGTGTGTCAAGGGGAACATTCTCAAAAACAATGACATCATATGACCAAAAAATTGACAAATTGTTTAGGTCAAAGCCCATCAACAGGGACAGACCATAACTGACAAACAGAGAAACCGAGCCTCAACAAAAACAAATAATGTATGTCAGGGAAACCATTTGGAGATGTCTTGTATCACAAATAAAAGCAAAATCTTCCACTAATCAACCAACTCAACCAATTAATCAGTCTAATTTTCACACACAATCAAACTAGTGTGACTGAGCATGGTTGTGCACATTTTTAACGAAGTAGTTGAATTTTTATACAAATAGAATCTATATAAATGTATATAAAAATAAAAAATGTATGAAATGAGTTCTGTTGTGCTTATATGAGTCCATTATGCAGATCCATATACTGTAATAGTGAGCAAACTGCATGTTTTTCATTGCAGCCCTGGGCAACAATAACATCCCGAACACGTGGGCACAGAGGCGAGGAAAACCAACAGCACCTGTTCCCTAAACGGGATAATTAAGGAAGAGAATAACAGAAAAACCAGCATCCCATTAGGATGAGCATGCACATCGCTTCTGTCCATTACATCTGTCTGGAGTTATTCTTTCACACTACTTTGTGTCTGTACCTCATCTTCCATCACAACACACACAGCAATTAGGCATGTGACAATGTGTGTGTGTGGGTGGACCTCCCTGTGCGTAAGCTTTTATCTGCCTACAGCAGCCTTTGGTTCATGTGGCAGGATTTTTTAGGCCCACATGCCACTGATTGGATAGCTCATGGAGATCGTACCAGAAGAGAAGCCCTGCATTACGAGGGAGTCAACATGGCACTGCCGGTTTGTGCACGGATCTCCACAATTATGATCATTAGAAGCAAAAAAAACATCTCCCTGAAGTTGCCTGCTCATCCACCTCCCTGTTACTGTACCCACACACGACCACAACAGAGCATCACACATTGCAGAGTGCACAGAAAACAGATTTTTTACAGTCTAAAAGTCTCACACACCATACTCACAGACCTCCCACAGTTTAGTCAATACATACTGCAGCGCACAAAATTGGAAAGCAATTTCTGGATCTGAGGAGGGCCAACTTGATGCAGCAGCAACAACAAAATCTAAACATCCTTAAAAGTTACATTTAACAAAACAGCAAAAAAAATTATACAAGTAGCATATAATACTAAGACCAGCAGGGAATGAGAGAAAAATTAAAAAACATATACATTTATAAATTACATATATAATATGTAATTATATCTAAAAATATAAAAATTCTATATAATCTCTGGTTCTTAATATTTAATGCAATACATACTGTATGCATACTGTATATAACATATTAAGACTACCAGAGGACCATATTTATATATATATAAGTGTGTGTGTGTGTGTGTGTGTGTGTGTGTGTGTGTGTGTGTGTGTGTGTGTGTGTGTGTGATCTTTACCCATCTAGTGGTTTTGGCCAGCATAAGCTGTTCTTTAGTCAAGGGTCTGTCTAAGTGAGACTAGATTCTACATGGCAGGAAGTGCAGCCATGCTGAGCGAACCTGTTGATCAGAGAATGGTAGAATAAAAAGTCTTCATCTTGCTTTCTGTGTAGATCAAAAGGCAGATGAGCTCTGCGAGTGTCTGCTATGATGTTTTAGCGATATGAAAGTCCTTTCTACTGATCAGAGGAAAAATTCACCCCTGCAGACACATTCCTCATTGCTATTGCTAAGACAATGCTTATTTGAGGAGGAAAACTCCTCAAATAAGTGTATTTAACCATCTGCATAGCGTCTTGTGGGGATTTAATAACAAGGGATGCCCAGTATTTCCTGTCTAATGAAGGTTGTATTTAGCCTTGTTTCTCAGCTATGTTGAGGTAGTTTACTGGGTTTCACCATCTGCGTGGGAGGATCTTTGCTTTGAGCTTTGTGTAATACTTACAAATGATGATGCTTCCAGTGACTCACAGGTGCATCATAGTTAACATGACTGATTGCACACTGTATACAGTATGTGCAGAGCAATAATGGTTGTTAAGCCTCCAGCACAAATTTTTATTCCTTACCATGTCTCTCTGTTTCTTCTAAGTCACATTGCCATGGCAACTAAACCCCAAGGGAAGAGAGTTAGGGACAACCACACAAAAGAAAAGCTGTCAGAGAGACACGTTACGGGCATCGACTGACATATGCATACAGCACACACACGTCTGAAAGTTCACTTTACACAGCCAGCTTGTTATCACTCACGTCAAAGACACACTCGAGCCAATCACTGTCATGTGCAGCACAAGAGATTGACTGACTGTGAAAATGCCAACTGAGCATCATCAAATGAGTGAAGGACTGGTGTCAGGAGCATCAGCATTTGGTTACAGGAGGAAATCTTCCTTTCTTGTTTTTCATTTTTTATTTATCTTACAATCAAAGTCATCAATTATTAATATATATCAGTGTTCCATGATATTACCATCTGCTATCAGATCACAGGAACATGGCACCTCTCCAGTACTTTATGTAAGGGTACTTTCTTTCTTCCCCAAGAAATACTATGGTATTAACACATTTTTGGGCAGGGAGCTAATACCATGTTTTTTGCATATACCTTACAAAAAAGTACTAGGTGCCACGGTAGATTCGCATCAAATGGTAATACGCTATCATAGTACTGAAAATACTACAATAGTACCCCATAGTAAGTGTTGTTTATTTTCTTTCAAGCGGAAGGAACTACTGTAAATCTATCTATCTATCTATCTATCTATCTATCTATCTATCTATCGTACATGATATGTGAATTTCATAATCATCAATTACTAGTACCATGGTATATTTCAATGTACCATGGTTATACCATACCATATTGGATGACAGACGGCACCTCTACAGTACTTTTTCGTAAGGTTTCTCTTCATCTTTTCTTTCTTTCACAAAATACCATGGTTTTAACGTTTGTACATGGCAACATGCTAATAACATGTTATTGAACATGCACCATGATATTACTATGAATTTATTTAAGCATAGGTATACTAATAAATACAATGACATGTAAAAGTTAAATCATCAGCTATCACTGGAACATGTTACGTCTCACCATAAGAGCTCTTTCTCACTTTCCTCCTTTTTCTAATTAAACCAGCATTTGGCCCCATACGGCACTTAGATCAGCAGTTTGAAAACTACAGGAGTGACTTAACTAACAAAGCTTGACGCTGAAGCAGCACACTTTCCGATCTAAGAACAAAGCACATTATGTCCGCTTAAAAAACGCTGTCTGCTACACGTATTTTATTTCCGCCCAAGGTCAGAAGTAACTGTATACAGACATGCATTTCTTAGTAAGTCACTGGCTTGTTGCATAAGCGGATAACACGCTGGATTTCATAAACAAGCTATTATTCTCATGCTCGCTCTGAGCCTTAGCAAGGAGCATCTGTCCTTTTTTTGTATTCTGTGTACACGGAGTCAAGCTGCTGTTGGTCCAAAAGGTTAAGGAACTGTTTCTACTCCACCACAATTTGTTTGTTCACTACAAGAAAATATGTCTACCAGTGCTGTCCGTGAAGAACCCTTGAGGGAAAACAACTTCAAGAGATTGCCAACAGTGACAGAAAGACCTTTGTGTTGAAAAACACAATTCAATAATGTGCCACTAAAATACACATCAACAGTAAATGAAAACACTCCTCTCACCACCAAGATAAACACCAGAAGCGTGTGGCTCATTCTGGCATTCGTAATGTTGTGAATCACAGCACAATTTAGAGCAGAGATTATGTTCAAGGAGCAGCAGAATGTGGAATTCAGAAGAACGATGTCCTCCCTCTTTCTTTTTTTCTAAACAAGGCATGGAATGCACTCCTGCGTCTAATAACTTGTTCCCTCATTCTCTTCATCCTTACACTGATGCAAACAGCAAACACAATCTGATTACATCTAACTAGCCAAATGACATTTACAGTTTCTAAAGATCTAAGATCTCATAAGCAAAAATGGCAGATTTTAAATCACACATTTCCTGTAGCGCCAACTGAGCAGCGGCCTTTGAGATGAATTGAAATGCTAACGGATGATTTTCTTCACATATCCTCCTTGGGGAGTTCAGGGTCAGAGACAGAAAGAGAGAGAGAGGGAAACGCTGAGGAAAAGCAAAGGTGAATATAGTTGAGGAGGTTATTGCATCCAGCTGTGGACAGAAGTTTAATTTAGTCTGGTTCAGGGGAAGAGAGAGATAAAGAGAGAGAATCAGAAAGTGAGATTTGCCCCTGGAATGATCTTAATGCTTCACTTGATGTTCACATTCCTCACAGGCATATCATACAACTTTCTGCCCAATATTCAGCTGGGGCTATTTCTTCATTTTGCTGGAGGGGCTGACTGAGTAAGAGATGGAAAGAGTGAGGGATGGAAGGAAAATATATCAGGGAGATTTACAGTGATAGAAAGAGAGAGAGAGCAAAGGAGGGAAGGAAAGAAAGACAGAGAGAAAGAAGGGGGATGCGGTGTTATGTTAAAAATATCTCCTACTACTGAGCGAAGAGCAGTCTCAAGTACCTCAGCTTGCTTTCGGTTTTTGCTATTTTTGCAGCTTTTTCCATAATGCATGGAGGAACGAGACCTTATAAGTGGATGACAAAAAAAGATGTTCGCAAATTCAAAAAGACTTCAGCTAGTGGGATGTGAACACAAATCATACCCATCTACTATAAATAATATCTATCAATGTCTCTATTTAAAGATCTATTCTATGCACACACAGAAACTAAATAGTCAGTTTTGATTTTATGTAGACTGTAAAAGCAGGTCTGTTGCCACAAAGGTTGCAGGTTTAGTGCTAAAGAGCTCGTCCCAGTTGGCTTTAGTACCACTGCACCCTTGAGATTGGCACTTAAACCCAGTTTGTTCCAAGCATACACACCATAGTAAGTGGCCTTGCATGAAAAACGTCTGCTAACTAGCAGCTAATAACCCGTCCAATCAGACAGCCCCTTGAAGAGCCACTTATCAGCATTCATATGCAATGGGAGCAGATCAGTCTTTTTTGTATGAGATAATTATTATTGCTGTAGTTGTGAAGCCCTCTCTCCCTCTCTGGGTTGAGTAGCTGCCAAGCATTGTGAGTGCCAGCTCATTACGAGGCTGAGTCAAGATTGTTCTGAGACACTGGCCTCAGGTGGGCTCATGGTGGCTCATGCTGTGTGACAAATCCTGCAGAAACCTGGGAATACTGAGACCAAGAGAAAGCAAATCAGGGAAGCTCACCTCAGATTTCTCTAACAAACCAGATTAAAATAGAGAAAAATAATGTAGGCTAAAGTTGAAATGGACCCTATGTTGGAAGTCGATGCTGCTATGTCTGTATGGCTGTATGAAGTTGCGCACTTCAAGACTGAAGTGTTTCTTGTTTTGCTGACGCTGACCCAGTGTTTTATAGATACATATAGACAGACAAATCTATAAATAGGATTTATGGATAGAAATGTCTATCCATCGATCCAAACAATCAATAGCAATGAACTTCTTTCCAAATTTGCTCACTCGTTCACTCATTTTCTTTAAAGGAGTAGTTCATTCCAGGATGAAAATGTCCTGATAATTTACTCACCCCCATGTCATCCAAGATGTTCATGTCTTTCTGTCTTCAGTTGGAAAGAAATTAAGGTTTTTGAGGAAAACATTCCAGGTTTTTCCTCCATATAGTGGACTTTAATGTGGCCAACAGGCTGAAGGTCAAAATTGCAGTTTCAATGCAGCTTCAAAGGGCTCTACACGATATCCAGCCGAGGAATAAGGGTCTTATCTAGCGAAATGATTGGAATGTTTTCCTCAAAAAACTTAAGACATGAACATCTTGGATGACATGGGGGTGAGTAAATTATGAAGAAATTTTCATTCTGGATGTGAACTACTCTTTTAATTGGACTACACTGGTAGAGTGAAGTTGGGAATAGTGAATTAGGGTATAGGGTGCAATTTGAGCTACAGCCAATATGTCAACAACAATATGGAGAACGTGTTTGCTCCCGTTTTCCCAAAAAAAATCTGCACAGAACAGGAAATAATGTAAACATCATAGAGCAACAAGTTTCTGTGTTGTAGTTTGCACTTGGTTTCAGAGACACACAGAGAGAGCGAGACAAACAATTGTTGTTGTGACCATTTCTCCACCCCTAATTGCCCTTTATCGCATCTCTCAGGCATCACCACAGTCGGCTTTGAAATTGGCTCAGGGTGAAAATGAGAAAGGAAACCTGCAGGTGAAAATGAAGGCACGGGGAGACAGAAGGCGTGGAGCCATTGGTTTCAATATACGCCACGGCCAAAGAAAACAGAGGCTTGGAAAGGAGACCATCCTCTTGGCAGAGCAACGGCGCTGAGGTCCTACTCGATTTGCTCACTTCTTTCCTGCCACTGGAGTCTGTCTGATATCCTCACATGTGTTATGCCTGCCTGTACTCTGGAAAAGTATTTATAAAAGCAAGATTACCTGTGGGTTTGTGACATACCTCTGGAGGTGTAGAGGGCTTTGCAGTGGTAGAAACGCAATATAGGAGCAGATGTTGTGACTTACTGCAGAGTGGTACTGTCTCTCTCTTAATCACTACCATGACGAGAAGCACATGCTCATACCCGGGCTTCATTAAAGCATCGTTCTTCACAAGCCGCCTAAAGCAGATGGGTTACAAAACTTTACATGCCTCTGACGAACATGTATTTCAGTAATGTAAAGCTGTTTTTGGGCGGCCATTTTATTTTCATTATACAGTAAAGCTTCAAATATCTTTGTCACTACAGACTTCCAGAGACGACAGGGAGATAAAGTAATCATCTATACACTGACAATGTAACAACACTTTAAAAGTGAAGTTTGTAAGATTTTCTTTCTCTTAACCCAGTTTATTGTTCACTAACTAGCCTACCATTACATTTGTTAAAGATCCATCCAGCTCTTTCGAGTTCAACCTGTAGTGGGAGTTTGGGGAGTGTGCAAGCTAAAATTTGAAGACTTTCCCAAATAAGCAGAGACAGATAATGTGGTAAAACAAGGGAAACATTAGGGGTGCTTTTACAAGAAGGAATTTGATGGAATGTTTGGGTTTCATTCGAGACACTGAACTTGAAGTGTTTCTTCATGTTAGTTCTTTACTGCCAAGTCTCAGATAAATAGTAAGACTTTGTAAGAATAAAAATAATCATAATGTCATGTAAGGGGAATTTTCAAAGGTTTTTTGAAATTATGCTTTATTTCTGTAATTCTTCTAAGTGACAGGCACAGAAACTGCATACTTCACATCTACAGAGAGCAGAAGCTTTTTAAAATCTTAGCAGGTATAGGCTCTCTTAAATTTACTAAACAGCTGTGCTACTTTACTATTTGAGGTAAAAGAAATGTCTTATTCACTATCTAATCCAGTTTAACCAGGAAATATCCATGCAGGACTTGCTATTTCTAGTAAATTGCATGCTAAAACAAGTGCATGTTAATAAATAACGCAACTATGCTAATCAGTGGGCGCAATTCCTGAATCTTTTACTGAAATGGTTCCCAGCCTGTATGGCAATGTTCTTCTCAATGAACACAGCTGCAAAATCTACAACAAGCTCCTTTGTCCAGCTCATTTTAAGCAAAGATGTGTTTTTTCCTGAGGTAAAAACTCAGCTTCCTGTTTCTGTCAGAGCCAAGCAAGTTTCAGAAGATAACACAAAGTCTTAGCTCGGCTCAGACACAATTCTTGAGTTATGTCTCTTCAGACTGTTTGCATCCGTCCTTTACTTCCTCCCTTTCTATTTTCATTTCTTATTTTCTAACTCATAACATTATTGTCTTTCTAGCTGCAAGTTCAGAGTGATGCTAATAGCAATTACTTTTGAAATGTGCTGTCTCAGCTGTAAGCTTTGCTGATGCTCGATTTCATAAAGTCAATGCATGGTGCCATTACGTCCAAGATTTCTGTTCCAAGTTTATTGATTCTCTAAGTGGGTCTATGAATGATACATAGACACACATGCAGACACCCTATTTGAAACCAAATGTTTTCATTCAGATATCAGTGGGGAACTGTCTCAGCTACATAGTCATGGTCACCTTAATAATGTCTGAGCAGATGATTGTCATGCAACTTGGTGCTCATTAGGATGGAGAGAAGAGACGTCATATGGTGGATTCCTGCTGGGCTTGTAAATAATAGCCATCTACAGCTGCAGTGTGGAAAGGAAACAGCTTTCACTGCTCTGCAATTACCAGAATGATGGTTTGGCTAAAAAAGCTATGTTATTGCATTCTCCTGGTCTTTGGAAAGATGGCTACACCACTAGGGAACTGATGAAAGTGGTTGAGTTTTTTAATACTAATGCATAAAACAGTTTTAAAAAATCAAGCTTACGGTTTGTGCATGAGGGATGCTAAATCAGAGGAAAAAGCCATAAATTTACATTGAATCAAGCTATATAGGGACCAGGCTTTTTGACATTGGAAAGTAAGCAGAACATCACCCTACAAAGAAATTTGTTAAAAACAGAGCATGCATTAAATTGATCAAAAGTGACAGCAATGACATTTATATTGTTACAAAAGATAAATTAAATTCAAAATTCAAAAAAATAATTTTCTATTTAGCAAAGAACCCTGAAAAAAATGTATAAAGGTTTTCATGAAAATATCAGGCAGCACAACTGTCTTCAACACTGATAATAAGAAATGTTTCTTGAACACCAAATCAGCATATTAAAATGATTTCTGAATTAAAATAGAATATTAAAATAAAAAACTGTTATAGTAAACTGTAATAATATTTCACAAAATTACTATTTTACTGTATTTTTGATCAAATAAATAGAGCCTTAGTAGGCATAAGAGACTTCTTTCAAAAACATTTCAAAAAATCTTACTGTCACTAAACTTTTAAATGGTAGCATCATGACACATGTAAAATACATACAAATATACTGTTATCATATTTAGAAGACACTCCATAACTTAAAACTCTAAGTAATTAGAAATTAATGAAACAAAAGAAATAGCTCCAACAAAAAAAAGCACCAAAAGTACGACAGTATTACCATAAGGTAATAATTCAGGACCAGTATATCAAAGTTCTGTGGTACTGCCATATGGTATCATAGTACTTTTTAAGAGGGGTTACTACAGGTTGTGGAAGTTGCTTCCTGGAAGTGCAAGTTCTGGACTTTTCCATCCATTACACCCTCACAGACAGGAAAAATCATTGAAGAACAACTGATATGCGAGGATAATTATCTTTGCACAATCTAGATTGTTTTTCCTACAAACATCAAAACAAAGAGGGTGTATCCAAGTGTTTGCATTGCACTCTTAGTATGGAATATGTGTTTAAGACATCTGTAAGGTCTCGAAAGGGATGTGCGTGACTCTGAACCAGACCGATAGCTCATCCTGCACATGCGATCACATCTGCCCCTTTAACCATGCAGAAAACAGCACGTCGACAGCCCTCCTGCTCCGGGCGCATTCAGGTTGTGTACTTTATTCCCAGGGCTGAATAAACATTTAACCCTCATCCAAGCATGATTAAATGCTCTTACATAAACCAGCCATTTATACTCCCTTCTATCATAGAGAATAGAGCTTAGGTGTCAGAAAGAGGCATATAATCTCCAAGGCAGGAGAGTCAGGCTGGTAAAGTGAAAGAAGGAGAGGGTGGGAGGAAGTCACATATGGGTTTAAGCATCTCCATCTGCCTACAGCTTTCTCCTAATGTGATTTATATTTAAGGAGGAGAGCCCGATGCTAATGCCCAACATTAAAATTATATTTGATGACTTAGAGTAGCATTTGAAATCAGCTACACATAACCACAGGGTACTGTCACTTCGAGACGGTCTTCTTTGCTGGTGAAAGTAAGTACACTGCCATTTTTCACTTATGAGGTTTTATTCTCTTTCCATGGATTTTTAAAGGTGCACTTAGCAACTTTTGTTTAACTGACACTACAGTCGTCTTGGAGTTATAGTTGTGTAGTATTATGCAAAGTAATAGTTTTATACACTGTATACATGCACTATTCACAGTTAGACATGATTAATTTATTCTGTGAGCAATAATAGTTGGGTTTATATGATAAAATGAATAGTTATAATTTTTGTAATTTGATTTAAACATGATGGCCACATAAGGCTAACCACTCTATAGGGTTAAAACTGTTTTAATACAGAAATAAAGTGAATTCAAAGTTATAATTCTTTCTTTGACATTTCTTCAGGGAAGATGGATTATTCAAATGGCAACATCCCTAACTAACAGCTATTTAAGAAACTTCGCAGCCCTTACATGGCTTGCACGGTTTGGCATGACTTCAGAATGATGTCTGAGGTTAACTTAGATGATCCTAAGTGAAGGTAGAAAGCACATACTCTGGCTCAGAGGAAGAATATCCATTACATAAGCACTGGAGATTAAACTAGAGGCATCTGAACTATGCCAAGGCCCCGCAGTGTCAAAACGATGATAAAAGAGCACACAAAGAAAGCTTTAAAGCATTGCAATTAACATAAATTACACAATTTTAGATTGAAAACAGACGGGGTATAGAAAGAACCAATTGTGTAGATGCAATCGAAATTATTTTCCTTTGTAGCTACCATTTAACATGTCATATTTTACTTAAAGTTGAACTCACTACTGCAACTTTTAAAAAGGAGGTCACACAAATATTAAATGGTGTCATTATTTACTTACCTTTATGTCATTCCAAACCTGTAAGACTTTATTTCTTCTGTGTAACAGAGGAGAAGATATTTTGAATAACTGTACTTGTCCCTACAATGAAAGTCACTGGGATCCAAAACGACACTGCCCCACTGACTTTCATGGTCTAGACAAAAAAGAGAAAGGTTCGGATTGACATTGGACTGTGGGTAAGTAAATTATGACAAAATTTTCATTTTTGAGTGAACTATCCCTTATTACCCTTAGAACCTTATTAGCAGACACTTCCATGACTGGCTGAAAATGCTGAAAGACAAACCAAAAAGGAAGGTAGAGAGACACAGGATGTCTTTAGTCAAGTCTCACTGTTGAACAGAGGAAGGAATGTTTCTGTGCAGCCCCCAGTGTTTCATCCACCCACATGCTGCACCAAAACCCCCCCTGAACACATGGCACCCTGTCCTACACGTAAACACGCTCCATCTAATGCATACATGCCGTTTCTCGCCGCTCGATAATCGCATGAGAGGGGGAGTGAGATGAAAAGTGTGAGGGGAAGCCATAACCAGGAGAAGTGACAGACATCTGTTGCTCCAGCTGAGCGTGAACAGAAGAAAAAGAAGCGAATCCCCCCGACACGCATGCAATGCAATACACTGACACTCAATAATCACTTCAGAGACTAGGTGGGTGAGCAGATTTGCAATGCGGGAAGCATTATAGACTAAATAAGAAAATAAGAACACCAGTGTGGGAGAAAAACACTAAGAATAGCATTCAAACAAGTTGCAAACTCAAAGCATAGTAGTAGTTTTCTTATCCTTCATCTCTGTACTCAAGTCCACCGTGACAGTGTTAAAGTCACTGACCTCTGACCCGGGCATAACAGCAGCCGCACTTTGCCAGGACTTTCCGAAACAAGTGGTGGCAGGCGCAGCCCCGGTGGTGGTGGCCCCCCTTCATGGTCTACCCCAGTCTGACCACAAGATTAGCAGGCATGGGCATGGCACATCACACGAGCACGTTCACGCCGGGGATATCCCTGCAGCGGTAATTCCAAAGAGGTGTGGGGGAGAACCTCAAAACAAATCCCAAGAGGAGTTAAAGTCCTGCTAGTCAGTTAGGGAATCATACACTGTCCGGATATCCAGTCTCGTGTTGTCACTGCACAAGACGAGTCAACGGCAGGCAAAAGCACAGCTCAGTCTCCCTGTTTTTCCTCCCTCCTGCTCTCACTGTCTGCTCAAATGACAGACTGAAAGACTGCCAGAGAGAGAGAGTGAGAGCGAGTGAGAGAAAGAGGGGGGTGAGGGGGCGGAGTTAGCAGCTTGACTTGCTGGCTATTCCAGGATACAGCTCCCACTCCCCCTTTTATCCCCTTCATCTTGCTTTTACTCTCTCATAATTCTCTCTCTGCTCTCCATTCTATTCAACCATCTGTCTTGGACTTTTTTAGCACATCATTTTAGAAGATCTCAGACGGCTGGTCCTAATTCGAACCCTCATGAGTCATATCCAAGATAAGCAAGGTGGAGAATAAAATCTGAATGTGAGCTTGATTGCATGTGGTAATTATTTCAGGAATACCGGGCTAATAGAGTATCTCTACAACTACCTCCACTCAGAGAGGCGTTCACAGACCGGCTGGGACGAGGAATGGGTGTGCTGTGTTTACCGTACACAGGGTTACAAAATACGAGGGCGTCGAGATAAAGATAGCTGCTGTTTGATTAGTTCTGAAAGTAACAGACCTGGGAAGACACACAGAGTTGGGTGTGCTGAATGCAGATATCACGTTTCAAATAGTAATGTTTATAGGTTTTGATCATATGTTTCTTTGTTGTTTATCGATCTTGGAGGCTTTGATACAAGGTGGTGAGTGTGAGTTTGTGTGCTTGTCACCTCTGATTGAATGTTCTGTTGCAGCACTGGTGACTTACAATGTCATTTCAACACATCCAATGTGGGACTGTTATTGAGGCAAAGCTGACCTAAGGGCTTTCCCTACCAGACTTAACCAGTAGTAAAGGCCAGTTTTATTAGCCATAATAATTAGGAACGCTGTAAGATTATGAGTTGAATACCCCAAACTTTCACAGACTGTTCAATTTTAGCATATGAGAGAATAGTTCAAATTGTTGAATGAAAAATATGTAAACTGAAGACACTATTATTTTTGCTGTATGTTTTAGAAAACTTGTGACTACAAGAGAGGATCTACATAGTGACATTTCCACAGATGAACAAGCAGCTTTTAAAGTCGATGATGTACTGCTTTGTCTAATCAATAGCTAGTTTCCATCCAAGTTTATATAAAATTAATGTAAAATAAAAAATTACTTGTGAATTATTTCCATCCCATATGTTCAAGAAAAAAGCACAATTGCCACAAAAATGCATAAATATATTTTACAGAAAATTAAAATAATAATCCTGATAAATCCATAAAAGATGTATTCATCCTGGTTACTTTTACTACACCAAAAAATTCCAGAAAAAATTCTGGGTTAAAAGCAACCCAAGTTGGGTTGAGTGTAATCTCATAGATATGTTAATGTATAAAATACATTAGCATTAAACTGGGGTTTACAGATGTACAATATAACATCTTTAATGCTGATGAGCCAAGATTAACACCAAGATGAAAGCATACTGTATGAAGAATGTGAAATATAGAACAAAATAACCCAAGAATGACCCTGGGTTGAAGGGACAGTTCACCCAAAAAAATTGTAAAAAAAAATAAAAGTCTGTCTGTCACGGTGCACACAGCGGGGAGGAACGAGGAACACGGAGACGAGGATTAAACTCAAAATAACAGTCTTTAATAAGGACATCCAAACAAGGCAGGGACACACAGGAACACCGGGGAGTAACGAGAAGACCAGACAAAACTTACTAAACAGACAGAAACTTAAAGGGATAGTTCACCCAAAAAAAAAACACACCCGGAACATAATTATCTAATAATCACACTTAACAAGGACAGGATACTAACCAAATATGGACACAAGAGGGCGGGAAACACAGGACTGACACTGTCATTGTTTACTCACCCTTATTTCATTCCAAACATCTATGAAATATTTTGAGAAATGTCTCAGTGTTTTTTTTGTCCATACAATCTGAGTCAATGGTCGCCAAAACTGTTTAGTTACCAACATTCTTCAAAATACCTTCTTCTGTGTATACCTTTTCATTTTTCTGTGAACTATCCCATAAACAGTGTCAAGTGTGAAAAGCTCTATAAAGAGACAAGGCGCGTGTAAGCAAAATGTGTGTTGGAATGTGATGCTAATGGTGAAGAGGAGCAGGAAATGGAGTGCAGGCCTCTTCTAGAGTACATGAGCAGCTGGGGAGTTTGAGTGTGTGTGTGTGTGTGTGTGTGTGTTGATGGAATTAGTCTCTCTCCAGAGCCCAATTACCCGGTGTCTATTGCAGAAAAGCAGAGAGGCTCCATATAAGTGCAATACAGCCCATGAGAATGGAGAATTCACCAAAGAAGCCAACAAACATTCCCCCCCCCCCCCCAGGAAGATAGAACATCAGGACTGAGATGATCACATGCAGAAGACACACAATGCATCAAAGTCAAACCACCTGTTTTGTATATTAAATTATTTATAGTTGAAGCTGTCATTGCAGGCACAAAATATCTTGCATGTAAGACAGTAAGTGCGTTCGCATGCTATTTAACAATTTGGTTTCAGTCAGATTAAAGCAATAGCTCATATTTTTTGGACACTTTAGTCAGACTCCAGCAATCGTTCCAGTTCAAAGCCAGACTATCAGACCTAGACAATGTGACTGTAGATTGGCTTTGTTCAGCATTATACATATTAATCAGACTACCACTGGCCTCAGCATTGTGTGCTTGCTCTGAAAGACAGAGATGACGTGTGACATACATTATTAATCCTTCAGTATTTGTTAACGCATAATGTCATATTTGGACAGACAGATGGAAACTGTAGCTTGACTATTCAAAACCTGCTCTGGTTCCTTTATAAACCTGCATGTAAACAACTTAGTCGGCCCATCACTGTCACCTCAAATCGGCAACTCTCATTGCAAACGAATGACGTTACTTTGTTACCGCAACATTGCTGTCAGCCCCTTAACACCTCCACCAGGTTGCAGTGTTGTAAACCGCAACACATCACGCTGTTGTCTGCCTGTGACGTGAATGGCAGAGGATTTTACTCGCAAGAACAAAGCTGCATTTTCTCTCTTATAATCTATAATCCAACTACAAACAGTATTTTGATTTGGTTAAAAGGAAGACAAATTAAATTGAAACTGAAAAAGCCATTTCAAAAGGCACACCGTAGGATGCAAAGACTAATGCCACACATCAAACAAGCAGCCCTGTCCTGTTTTTGTTCCTTCACACTTCAAGTGTACACTGCTTACCACAGCAAGAGAAAGGGAGTTGCATGGCTATGACAACAAGAAGCGTGCATGGTGATGTTTGTATACGATCACGAGTCAAGTTTTCTCTCTTCCTCGCTAACCAGTTTGCTTTCTCTCTTTGCAATACTTGAGGAAATTAACCATGACAGGAGTGCAAATTTGGTTAAGCTGTTCTGAGCGCTTGTTGTGTTTGCTCTTCCAGATGAGGTACAGCATGTTGTTTCTTTAAAGGCATGCAAGTGAATCATTTTAGAGGCAGATACCTCCCTCAAAACCAACACAGTGTACAGTAGCTGCCTAAACTGGTTCAGGGAGGAATGTAATCGCCAAATTAACATATTTTGCAGTGTATTTACTTTGTAAAAAAATCTCATTTATATCTCAACCATGTGATCTTATGATAAATAACAAGGCTCACAATAAAAGCTTATGCTGTCAGTATGGCTTGCATTAACATCTCTGATCAGTAGAGGGAGTGTATACTATGTGCCTGGGCAAGTCTTTACCCCTAAAGAATCTTTCTCTGTGATTTGTGAACACTCAGGCATGAGAAACAGGCTTTTCATTGGCCGTTCTAAGAGTGTCTGATCAAAATATGCACTGTTAAATGCACTGCACTTTTATACTGTATTTTATGCATTTTTACAGCAAAATACAATAATTGTATTATTAATATATCTTAATTACTATACTACTTATAATATATAAATAATTATACATACACATATAGTTTTCTAATTATATATATTATATATAAGAATAATATTTGAGTAAGAAAAAAATACTAAAATAATGCTATAAACATTAACTTCAATGTACCTAACTGACAACTATTTTAATATAACTAATTTTTGTTATTTAAAAATATTAATAAAATTAAATACAAATACAACCCAATGTGATAAATAAGACAGAGACATCCAGAAACTACTAAGGTAAGCTGCTTACTCAATTTTCTATTTTTTTTTTAACTGTAAAATCATGTATTGTTCCATTAAATTTCATATATTTTCTGATTGAAAATACAATAATGTCTAGTTAACCAATAGACAGGTTTTTGCAGTACTTATTTTTCTGTTAAACTTACAAGAATGTGCAGAATCTGAAAGGCACTTTCCTATGCTGAACAAGACTACACAATTTTAAGGTTGTAATAAATAATGTCTGTCATTTGAATATTGTAATCCATCAGCACAGATATATCTTAGAATTCCATGGCAACAGGGTAAAAGAACCAAAGAAAGAATATGAGATGAATAGTGCATTAAAACCCATACAAGTCTTTTTTAGCTTCTCTTTCCTCTGTTCTTCCCTCACCCTTTCCTGTTTCTATTTATTTACTCATTCTCTCCACTTCATTGCCTCCATTTATGAGTCTGCTCTGGTACGCGCATACTGTATTCAAACACACACGTAAACTCATCCACACTCATCCTCGTGCATACTGCATTCAAACATGAGAATATATACAATACAAAACCGCATATATCATTTTCAAACAGGTTTCCCATCAGTAATTCGTTGGCCAAACAGATAGTCCTACCTCAAACTCACGCAAATTACATTATTATGATGGGAGGCTCAAAAATGATTTTGTCAAAGACTACGTTTATCAATGTCCACTCACATTTAAGTACATGAAATGAAAAAATGGATTGACAAATAGCCTAAAGTAGTGTTGGCTCTGCTTGCCCAATCCCCTCCAAATTGTTTTTGCACATACTGATGATGATGGATTCTGGCGTTGCTCACTGCATGCTAATTACACAAAAAATGGTTCAAGGTCTAACAGCTTTGACAGTGACAGGAACAGTCAAAATGTTAGTAGTAGAGGGTTCAAGGTCAGCAAGCTTAAATATGTAATTATGCAATCATGCAATGACCAATACAGCTGTCCCAAGTTAATTTACATCAACATGTATAGATGAAAATGAAGTAAAGTGACTTAGTCTTCTCATTCCCCTTCTCCAACCCATTGTAAATCATACTGTGCAGTGCCTTTACCATACTGTGTTTTTGTTGGGATGTTTAGACCTCTCGAATTCTCATTCTTTCTCTTTCTAAAAGCAGGAGCTCCAATTAAGGCCTGCATGAATAGGCAGCAGTGTGGGAGAACAGAGAGACAGCTGGCAGAAAGCCGGCTGGCTGCAGTGAGCTGGTGTTGTACGCTCTGCACTTTGTTTGCTGGTCTGTCTTCCCAACCTCAGCCAAGAGATTGGCCAGGACTCTCACAAAAATATATACAAAAATGTGCACACACACTCACATATTCAGATACAAGGGATATGCACCATTTAGAACTGTAGAAATTAAAATTTCAAATTAGCTGCTAAATTTGAAATTAGGTTGCAAATGAGATATATAAGTGTTTTTCAGTTCACTTTTTTAGTATTATTACCCATAAACATGTTATCATACACATCCCATTTAGGGTATTTTCAGAAACATTAGATTATATCAATAATAAACCTTTGAATGATAAATTACTATGATTGTATAAATTGGCATATATATTCCGTTAAATATTATTCAATTAATAAATAAATAAAATTTAAATTTATATAGAATAAAGTTTTCCAGTAAGAGCTGTTTAAAATAAATTAATGTTTTTATTCTGCAAGGATGCATTGTATAATTTTACAATAGATTCTATTTCAAATAAATGCTGTTCTTTTGAACATACTATTTATAAAATAATATTGAATTCTTTGCCATCACAGGAATAGATTACATTGTAAAATATATATATTATCTATCTTCAAAATGGCTTAATTCAACAAATTTAATTTCCTATTATTCCAATTCTGTGGGATGTGGTCAATAAAATGAACTGAAAAGGAGACACAAATGCATATATAAATACATGTCATTCATAGACATACATACTGTCAACTGTACTGTGTAGACTGATGGGAAACATATCAAGTGGTGCCTCCCACAATCCCTCTCACCAGAACTCCCCATCCTTTGCATACTGTACTTAAACAGATGCACCTCAGCTGAATACTCTCCCCCAGATCCTACAGTATAAATCTAGCCGCTAAGATGTCCTGAGGAGGATTTTCAGGATTTTCAAAGATTAGTGATGAGATATTTAAACATATAGGTTTATCCAATGTAAACACAATCCTTCTTACCATCTAGACATGCAACACAGTCCATTCAACCACAAATTAATGCAGAGATTATGTAAGGCATATCTGTTTTAAATTATACATACACAGACTCCAAACTACTTCTGCTACCATTTCCATATAAAGTCTCCTCTTACATCTTATTCTGATGACTAGAACAGCATGCATTTCCTCTCGGTCCTTTATCTCATCCTGGGATTTCTGTTCATAAAACCTCACAGTGTGGAAATGCCATCTGTGGACCAGTTTTGTTCCCTGATACATAAAGAAGCAGATCATTAGATCTGATCTCTGCAGACCGCTGTCTCTGTCTGCATGAATGTTGTTCTCTCAACCCTGTAGCCAAAAAGACAATGTCAGGCTACGCTTTTCTCATCTTCAGATCAAAGACTATCTCCCCAGAGTGCTGTTCATCATGAGGACTTGGCTAAGACATTTGGGGGAAGGTGTAGCAACCTCTGCTCTGATTAATGACCAACAAAGCAACAGTTAGCACTAAAGAGGCAAAACAAAACAGACCAACGTCCACCACATGACCCATCTGATTCCCAAACTCCATCCTAAACCACAGATCTTTCAACAACGGGATACATCTCACCCAACAGTAACCATATATCAACATCCATTGGAAAAACACAACGCCAAGAAATATACAAACAGCCCTAGAGCTTTATGATGTTCCTGACACAGGCTTAAACTGTTGATTGAGAGGATAATGGCTGATGGTTACTGGGTGTGAAGGTTTGGCTTCTGGCCTAGAGGCCACAGTTTATCAATGTGTCTCCCGCTCCGGAGCATTAACTCAAGAGAATGTTGGTGCTCCTTAACAACTCTTGTTTTTTTTAAATATAAGATTTGACCTAAATCGGATTTTGTTGTACATCTATTCTTTCTATATAGACTGTTTTTCTGTTTTATGTTGTGGCTGTGATGTGCAAAGCTTAGAGCCACATATATTTACAATTTAGAATTGAACTGAGAATGCATTTTAAATCCAATAGTATTTCTACATTTGAATTGAGGTCACAAAATGATGAAGATTCGCAATTCAAATGTCAATGTAATTAAGTAGAATTCAAATGAAAATTATATTACATAGAGAAACTCATTAAAATCATTGAACTAGAAAGGCAAAATTTGACTAGATAAACATTGAATGTTGGCTTGACAAAGCCAAATAAAATAGTTTAAAATTCTTGAAGTTCATAGGCTTTAAGGGCAGAGAACAGAACAGAAGTAGTATGACAGATAGAATGACAGAACTATAGAGAGAATGACAGCTAACATGATTAATAGATTTTAATATACAGGTGCATCTCAATAAATTAGAATGTCTTGGAAAAGTTCATTTATTTCAGTAATTCAACTCAAATTGTGAAACTCGTGTATTAAATAAATTCAATGCACACAGACTGAAGTAGTTTAAGTCTTTGGTTCTTTTAATTGTGATGATTTAGGCTCACATTTAACAAAAACCCACCAATTCACTATCACAATTGCATTTAATATGCTTTGATACAGCACTCTGTAAACAGCCACACCTTTCAGTAATGACCTTCTGTGACTTACCCTCTTTGTGGAGGGTGTCAATGTTCGTCTTCTGGATCATTGCCAAGTCAGCAGTCTTCCCCATTATTGTGGTTTCAAAGAACAAGAGATACCAGAATTTATACTGTATGGATGGTCATTTATTGAAACTCAAATGTAAATATTCTAATATTTTGAGATACTGATTTCTGACTTTCATGAGCTGTAAGCTCTAATCATCAAACTTAAAACAAAAAAAACTTTTTTTTACTTGTTTTACTTTACATGTAATGAATCTAAAATATATGAAAGTTTCACTTTTTTAAATAAGTTACAAGAAAAAAATGAGCTTTTTCACGACATTCTAATTTATTGAGATGCACCTGTATTCTAAATTGTAATTTGTCCATGTGATGGACAGATTACAGTAAAAGTCAGTAAAAGAAATCAACAGTAAAAGAAAAAAGTCAGTAAAAGAAATCAAAAGTAAAAGAATCAGTAAAAGAAATCAACGTAAAAGTCTTTGTTGTCACTTTTGATTAATGTATTCCTGATAAATTTTTAAGAAAAAAAAAACTGACCACAAAATTTTATATTGTAGTGTATATAAAACAATAAATAGACAGAATGATAAAATGATAGATAGAATGATAGCCAAACAACAGAATTATACACATGACAAATGGACAGAATGACAGAACGTTATTAGACAGAATGATCGAATGAAAGATAAAACAACCAAATGACATACAGATATATACTCTATAGGTTTTTTTGGACCAAGGTGGAAGGAACTTAACACTTCACAAAATGCATTACCTCTGATATATTGCAATTCAGTAAATGTCTAATCCTGTCATTTCTACTCAATTTTCTGTGGGGTGTGGCCAATTCTTTCTCATGAATTTAAAGGACGCCGCTACTTCAGTTCTGAATTCTGGAAGTTAGGTTGGATAATAGACACACTGTAGCAATAAATGTCCATGTTTATGTTCTAATAAAGGTTTGCCATGCATTAAACATGCTCAATAAAACATATAGACGTGAAAACATACACACACTGGGAAAGCCTGAGGCAACCACCACCAATTTTCCCCAGTGTGGCAGTGCAGCTCCAAAGCTGTGGTAACAAAGGCCCTTTTAAGGTTGGGACTCGCTTAGCCTATGGGTCTCTTGGGAATTCTGACTCCACATTCCCCCAGCTGTGTGTTATTATTTTTTAGTCTAAGGAATATGTGGAAAGGGGGTCTTTATAATGGGCCAACTTATGAATGGATGAACATTTCTTGCAGAACAAACCATATATATAGAATTTTTGAGATACGCCGCTACATAATGTTTCATGTCAAATATCAGCACCCAAAAAAATCTTTGTTTGCACAGCAGGCATCTTCTACTGATGAAAGCATGATTATTTTCTGAATGCAAGAGAAAGATATATCAGCAACACATGACAGAGCCAAACAGCTTTCCTGTAACTAAATAATTAATGAAGAATAATGAATAAAATAATTATAAATAATATAATGAATGAATGAATAATGAATGAACAACAAAAAAGTGCCCTAATTATGATTTCTTCACAAAAAATACTGCGCTAGAGGTCGTAGGCCCAGTTATGATGACTCACCAGCCTTATGGTTTATGAAATTTGTGTCATCATCCACAGTCAACCCTGTTATGAAAGAGCTACAAGACCAGCTTCAAGACTCCTAGAGTGGAAAGTGAAGCTTGAGGATTTAGTGAAGACTTGAGGGCTTCTATGCAATGAAATGTCCTGAATGGACTGCAGGACAAGCTTTTGGTAAGGAAAAGTAGAAAATGGAGTAAAAAAAGAGGGTGAATGTGTGCACGCTACACGTCTGCATGTGATTTAGTGAATACTGGCACTGTCCCGTGATTCCACTGAAGCTGCTAAACGGCATCTTGTTTCTAATCTTTAACAGATGGGCGATCTCCTGTGCCTCTGGCTCTTCTAGTACTGCAGGGGCCCCTTTAGCCATAGACAAAGCAAGGAATGGAAATCTCACTTTGAGCCCTTCAGATCTTATTGATGGGGAACTCTAAAAGTATTAACTTGAAGGGACGGCATCTTACAAAATGGCTAAAGCTCTTTTGAGAACTCATTTGGTTAAACAGGCTGCTATTAAAGCAACAGTTGACCCAAAAATAAAAATTGTGTCATTGTTAACGCACCTTCATGTCGTTCCAAATCTACTAGACTTTCTTCTGTGAAACACAAAAGGAGACAAATGAACAATGTTTTCCATTCGCTATTTTCAACAGGATTCAATTGCATGTTCTGAAGCCTTGTATGAATAGCTTTGAATGAGAAACATTTGATTTAAATGTATGTGTGTGTGTGTGTGTGTGTGTGTGTGCGTGTAAGGTATGTATTTATGGATGGCAGAAAGTGAATTCATTTTCAGCCAATTTAATTTTTGGATGAACTATATTTTTTAATCATTATTCACTTGAAGCTTACTTTGGTACGTTCACGAGAGAAACAGTAATATCTCATTAGTAAACAAATCATTCTTTTGATTTGAATCTTCTTAATTAATCAGTGCACAAAACCAGTCTGAATGACTCACTGATTCAATTGGACTGGACTGATCTGCATTGTTATCATAAGTAGATCAAAGAGACCATTGGTGCCAATGCTTTCTATGATCTACTTAGGCTTATGATGCTTTTGGGAAACACAGCTCTGGTTACTTAATTCATTTTGGAGATACAGACACAGTGGTGAACAGTTCACTGGAAGGCAAGATTGTCAGTGAATAGTGTATTCAGCAGAAGTATACTGTACAGCTGAAGTAGACTTGTAATTTAGTGCATGGAGTCATTGATTACTTTTGGTGTTTATGACACATAATGGTGCTTTTACATCCTTTTTTGAAGCTTGAAAGCTTTAGTACTCATTCAGTGTAATTGCAAGTGCTACAATCTCTTCAGAACTTCTCTTGTGCTCCAAGAATGTTATACAGGTTTAGAATGACATAATGGTGAATAAATGACATGCAAAAGAGTTTTCATTTTGGGGTGAACTATTCTATTGAGAAGTAGTCATTTCGGTCATCGCTTGTGAATTTTCGTTTACAATTTTTTGTTTTCATTCACAGCATCGAAGTAAACAAAATAAGTCAACTTACATAAGGAAGCAACCCTGATTAAAAGGGCACTGGTGCTTGCTCTTGGTATGTCTTAAACTAATATTTAGAAGCTACAGCTTTGACACTGCAATTCATCTAAGCAGTCTAATTTGCGACAAACATCCTAAGGCTCCTTTCCTGAACAGTTAGTGATTTGGCTACATGTCATATACCTCAGTATTCAGCACCCATCCCACTACAAAGCTCTTTTTTGTTCTGATTAACTCAATTTAATGCGTTTAACTCCAAAAAAAATCATAGCTACAACAAGTAGTGCATTTTACTGACACTGGCTAAAGGCAGGCGAGTGGGTCTCCCATCTGGAAGTTGTTCAGAGCAGCTTTTCATCCAGTTTTTGTCATGGAAGATTAGCAAAGATTGTTTCCTCTCTACAACTTGATTAAATAAGTTTGATTATCAGTTCAGGCAGTACAGTTACAGCGTGTGGTTCATTAACCACCTGCTTAGACCTGTGACAGAGCCGATCTGATAAGAGCTCTGTTACCTGAACTTATCTACAATTCACTCACAGCCAAAACACATCATTAGCCCTATTTACCCCTTCAGACTTTCATTGTTGGACTGTAGTTAAAATAATAATACACACAATAAACTGTCATTTTCCAGCTGTAATTGCATCCAGCTGTCAACAAATATATCACTGTGCAGGCCGTGCTGATATTCTCCGCAACAGTAAACATATTTCAATAAGCAAAAAAAATAATAATGAGTAACTTACATGTTAGACATAATATCGCCAGTGAATATGTCTAGTTTTGCTGCATTAACAAGAGTAGGCCCTACTGAACGAAACAAAAACAGGATCGATTGTTGCACATCTTTAAGCAACACATTGTTTATTTCCTGAATGTAGCAGAATGAATCTGTTGATTGAACGATTCAATGACTCACTCATGTCAGTTGTTTCGTTTCTAAATGAATCAGTTTGTTTGAAGGAATCGTTTGAATGATTCAGTGAGTCACTCATAATACACGGTTATTTGTCACCACCTACTGGCGTTGTTGTTAAAGTCTGGTTAGAAGAAAAAGCAAAACGCAGTTAAATTATGTAAAGTATGAACGTATGATTTACCTACTTTTGACTTAAAGTAAAACATGTCTTAAAACTGTTGTTATAGATGTGAAAAGGTAAAAATAATGCATCCGTTAAGTATTTATGTATTTATTTAGAAATGAAGGCAGTCATTAAATATTGTGCATTTGGACTAAATTATTTTAAATATTACATTTTATTCAGATTGTTATTTTTCCAGGTTTTATTTCAAATGTCTGAATTTTTAAACATCTTTATGCATTTATAAAACTTATATAGCACACATTTTGTTAGATGTGAAGTTTTAAGATCAACTACAACGCTATACATTATTAGTATTATTTAGGTGCTTTTTTTAATTTATTTTTAATTTTTTTTAGATGCTACATCTTCATGATCAAGGATTTCCAGGTCATGGGCTGGAGAAACAAGGAAACATCCGAGTACTGAGAAGCATTCAATGAGTGTTTTCAAACAGGTTGCTTATACACCGCGTCTTCCATTGGTCAGACAAACAGGTAGTCCAGCCCCAAACCCATGCCATTGGTTTAGCCACTGTTACTAATATTCTGCTAATGGAATGGTCAAACAAACAGATCAATGTTTTGATCGCGCCACAGTGTTTACGCTTTTCAGGGAAAGCAAACTACGCCTTTAAATCTTAGGTGAAGTTATTTTCAGCCCATGCTGAAACCATTATAATTTCATGTGAGCACCCAAAACATGCTGATAGTGTTAGCTGCACTTGTAAATATTTGGCAAACCCTAAACACTGTAGGCCAGAATGTTTGTTTGTACTGCGGGTTGAGTGCAGCAGAAAGATGCATTTTTCAGCCCATAATAAGGATATCACAAGCATATTGCGCAGATCAAAACAACTCCTGACATCACATGTAGCAGAAGTGAGGCGTAGTTCCAACAGAAATTATAGCTGCTTTAAACAGGAACATGGCCTTACATCAACATCAACACTGGCATACACTCCTTTGTTACTGAAGGTCAAGATCGTACCAAGTCAATCTTCAAACTCCATGTTCTTTTCTTTTTTTTAATGTGCCTTGGCTCCATATCCATCACGTTGGAGTTGACCACTGGCAACTCTTGTTGTGTATGTTTAACCTGCTAATAGTCAAGTCAAGCAACATTTGACCAAATATGGTTGTTGTGTCTTACTTGCTCTGTCTCTTCTTCGTAGTCTTTCCAGGCTGTCCCGGGACATATCATCCCAATTCAGTCCCTCTGTGTCCCATGGGCGTTGTTTTCCTGTTTTCTGTTCCTGTGTCACACTCAGGTGGTCAATACCCTCCGAGTTCTACGACCAAAGATGGACAGTCACAAATTATACTTCAAATGCTGTAAATATATATAAACTTTCATAATGGGAGATTTGAAATTACATATTTTATTTTAGATATTAGATATTTGTGACCCTGTCTGTGAAATCCAGACTAAAGTCTCAAAAGCAAATTATGAGATAACAAGCATCAAAGTTTGATTTCAAGCATTAATTTCACTATGATTTCAATGTTTGACATGGCCTTACTCAGTCAATATGAAAGATATCAAGGTTACATTTTCACAGAATGGTCTTTACCTTATGAAGGATGATTTTAGAAAACAGTAAATCACAAAAGAATGACTTTAAGCTCGGTATTCAAGCCAGGTTCATATTTATTTAATTATTTACTGATTTAATTAGTTATTTAATATTTTCAAACACAGTCACACACAAAATGGTTAAAGAATGTTTAAACATGTTTATATAACAGTTTCAATTTAGTAATGTTTTTGAAAGAAGTTTCTGATGCTCACAAAGGCTGCATTTATATATTTCATCAAAAATACAGTAAAAATACAGCAATATTGTGCTATTGTCAAATATTATTACAATTAAAAAAACTGTTTTAATATATTAAACTGTAATATATTTTGAAATGTAATTTATTCCTGTGATGGCAAAGCTGAATTTTCAGCAGTCTTTATTCCAGTCTTCAGTGTCACATGATCCTTCAGAAATCATTCTAATATGATGATTTGGTGTCACTTTTGATTAATTTAATGCATCCTTGCTGGTATAAATATTACTTTTTCAAAAAAAAATCTTACTGACCCCAAATGTGTGTATGTGTGTGTGTATATATATATACACACACACATAGATGGACATTTCTGCCTTTTAATTCATCATAAATTTTGTTTTTAGTGCTGTTCTCTTTGCCCTACCTAGGTTGAGCCATAACAAATACTGAAGACTGGCAATAAAGATTAAGATTTCAGAGAAAAATATTTAAGAGATACAAAGGTTGACTATAACTGCAAGATAATATTTTCATAATAATATTTTGGTAATTCTTTATCCAATAGACTGTTAGTGATATGGGACATTTTTTTTATGTATGTCACATTTACTTTTATGTTCTTAGCAGAAGGTTTCCTACCATCCAGTCTTAACATTCCTCACGTAAATGTTTTCCTCCTCAGACTTTATTTTGGCAAGGGCAGTGGAACTAAAAACGCTAAAGAGTGGTATTTTAAACCCTCTGCATTGTTGCTCTTAAACTATTTGAACTGTGTGTATATGTATATATGTATATATATATACATACATACATATACGCACTGTTCAAATATATATATATATATATATATATATTAGTGCTGTCAATCGCATCCAAAATAAAAAAAATGTTTAGATAATATTTGTGTGTGTAGTGTGTATATTTATTATGTATATATAAATACACACATGCATGTATATATTTAAGAAAATTTTAAGTTTATATATTAAATATATTTATATATATGATATAATTTATATGAATCTAAATATATACACGTGAATACAAGTAAATATTTTCAAAATATATGCTGTATGCGTGTGTCTTTATATATACATAATAAATATACACACTATACACACACATATATTATGTAAACAAAAACTTTTATTTTGGATGTGATTAATCGCGATTAATCGTTTGACAGCACTAATATATATAGTGTTCATGAGTTTAAGTAAAAGGGTATTCTCATTTTTTCCCTCATGCTCTTTTCATGTCTTACAGTTTGAGTGACAGGTTCATCAGAGTGGTTTAAAAAAAAGTTACATGTTTTTTTTTGGAAAGCCTTAAAGATCAGTAAACAGCCAATCAGACCTACAGCTTGACAGCTGTTTTGAGAAGACGGCATGCGTGTGTTTGTTTATGAGGAGATGTCTTAATCAGCGCTAGTTTCCTGTGCCTGCAAGTGCCCTAAATTCCTCCTAAACACCCAGGAGAGTGTCTTTCGTGTGTCACTGAAACCCGTCACAGCGGTCTTGCATTCTCTGTCATTCTCCGACTGACTTCATTGTTTATCCCTCAATTCTTTTCCTATCTGTGATGTGTTCCTCGTTTGATAGATGCCATTGTTATGACATGATTTTAAACATGGATGTTCACAAACAAAGGGTCATTTAATCTTTCTATCAACTGTTTTTCTGAAGCTGTACACACGTACAGAGGAAGCACACACATTTTAAGTTCATCTGTCATTTCTTTTCCTCAGATTTACAAATACACAATCTGGAGCACGTTACAAATAGTTCCTTTTGTAAACTGGCACACATTAATTACAGAACTCAAGCCAGTTAGATTGGATGACTGACAATAAGCTTATCCTTCATGCATCTTTTTCTGATTTCACTGGCCGTTAATCTTTATCATCTCTGAGAAAATACCAGGAACTGCTCAGTGAATTATGATTATGACCATGCTAAGTCACAGTAAATTTAAAATGCATGTGAATTGTTCTCCAAATCACGCAAAACCAGCTGCCTTTCATTATTTTGAGTTAGATGCAAATCTTGTTTACGTATGAAAGCAAATGCTACTTAAAATTAAACCTAAGGCCTCTCAAAGAACAAATTACAAAATTAGGACAGATGTTATTGTGCAATAGTCACATATGTGTTGCATTAATATTGTTCAACAACTAAGTACAAATGTGAAAGGCCACAGAAGTCACTCACCCACTTCTGGTTGGGTATCGCCAGAGATGTCAGCATATCCGCCATAGCGCCCAAAATCTGGTCAGTTCGTCCCTGGTTCTTTGGAAGAGACTTCATATTCCAGCAGCCTCTGTCTATGTGGATCTCCTTGTCGATATTCCCTCCCTCCTTCAAAATCCCTCTGTTTCTTATGGTTTGTCGTGTCAGAGCTTTGATTCGCAGCCAGCTCCAATTTTCTATGATCCTCTGGAACGCTCTTGCACATAAATAATGAATTATGGAGGAGGCTGGTCTGTTTTTGTCTAGTTTAAAGTGGACGAGAGAGTGCTGTTGCCCAAACTAAAGCGTCTTCTCTGGCTCCTGTCCTTCACACAGGTGGGAAGGTCTTGCTGTGGGTCTCAGTCAGGCCTCTCTCCCCCTCCCCCTAAATCCAGGGTTGTTCCTGAGATAAAGATAGCTGTAAAGATACCGTAAAGATAGCTTTCTGTTCTTTCTCCTTTCCTTTCCTTTGAGAAAAGTAACTTGTTTTTGCAAGTTCCTTGGCTTTTGGGACCTTTTGTGAACAGAACATCTAACCGCTCATAAGTCAGCCTTTCTGGATTGTCATTGGCTGCGTGCATCTACCACCCCTTCAGCCGACTCCTCTCCACCCTCTCTACATCAATTTCATCTTCTATTGTGCCTCCCTTGCACAACACCACACTGATTCTTAGAACAATCCTCAAGTTTCTGTCCTCCTCCTCTATCTCCTACTTCTTCGTCCTCCTCCTTTTCTTCTTGTACTTTCACCGTCATTCTCTCTTCTTGTTTCCTATCCAGTCTGAATGGATGACACATGGCTTTTGGCATGGTGCAAGCATAAAAAGCAGCAAATAACCCAAATAAGGCAGCTGTGCTGGGCTCAGGGCACCGACACAGAAGCTGTCAGATATAATTCATAATGGCTGCCCACTTTAAAACTTACAACAAAAGCTTGGAGGAGGAGGAGGCTGCCAGAAATGTCTAAACATGAGTCTAATTAAGTGTTTCTCAACTTGTCTGTCCTAATCAGTAAGACTTTTTTTAAGAAATTAAAATATGTATTCAGCAAAGATGCATTAAATTGATCTAATGTGATAGTAAAGACTTACATTGTTACAATAAATTATATATTCAAATAAATGCTATTCTTTTTAAAGAATGTAACATTATTTTAAAAGAACAGCATTTATTATTATTATTTATAATTACACAAAAATATCAAGCAGCACAACTTTTTTTCAATTGATAATAATAATACGCATATTAGAATGATTTCTGAAGGATCACATGACACTGAAGACTGGTGTACTGATAATTAGCTTTGCCGACACAACAATTTACATTTTAAAATATATATCAAATTACATTTTTTAAATATATATTAAAATAGAAAACAGTTATTTAAAAAATTATAATAAAATAAAAATTATAATATTGCTGTTTTAATGCATTTTTCATCAAATAAATGCAGTCTTGATGAACGAGCCTTCTTTCAAAAAATTCAATAAATAAAAAATCTTACTGTAAGTGACTTTGGATAAAAGCATCTGTTAAATGATTGATTGTAAACGTAATTGTCATTAATATTATTAAAGTCACTTTTAAAGAAAAAGCAACCAACAAAAACTAAAATGAAACATTTTCATGAAATAAAAAAAGCATAATAAGCAACATAAAAACAAATAACAAACATTAAAAGCAATTGGGAAAAAGTAAAACTAAACTAAAATACATTTAAATGAACTTATTCAAATTAATTGTTGATACACTGTATACAATTTAAAACTCTTACAAATCCACTTCATTAAAAGTGACAAATTCCAATAGCCACAGCTTTTAACATCTTTAAACATACTGTGGAAGCCCTGAAATACTAAAATATACTAGAAAAACTAAACAGAAACTTAAAAACAAACTAACTTTTTTTTCATAGAGTAGCTTATGTATTGTGCTAGAAATCATTCATCCAATTAACCCACCATAAAAAGGTAGCTTTTTGCTAGATCTTTTGTTTACTTATCTAGAACCTGTGCGAGACCCATGCTTATTTTAGCCTTGATATTTTCCAGGTTAAATGAATGACCGTGTCATGATGATACACATACTTGGGTGGCCCACAATATATATGTGTGCTTTTCTGAGCAGAGTAGACATACACATTCCTGAGTCTGCTGCTCATTCCCTCTTCACCTGGCCTGGAGTCAAGACACACGTTTATACAATTACAAATGTTAGTCTATTCTCTCTCTCTCTCGTATTACAGCCCAAACCGCACACAAATTTGGGTCGGATTTTCATCTAGACAGATTCTTCTGTGATGGTGTATGTTCACGGACACTGAGATCTGTGAAAAAAGAGGAGAACGGTGGAAAGCGGAACGTGTTCCATCTGAGCCCCTCTGAGCTGGAGCCAAACAGTGTAAAGATGGGCTGTGGAAACACTGCCAAGAGTCTAATAATAACTCTGCACATGGCTGTCTTTAGCACTGCTTTTGTGACTAAACTTAGTGCTCAGTAGCCCGTCATCCTGCAAACACTCACCTCATACATGTACACGCACACACAAATGCATCATATGGTACTAATAAAGAGAGCTCAAATGACAAAATCTGACTAGCTAGTGCTGGTCTCTCTCTGGAACAAACATCAGATCTAAAAAAAAAAGAGTTTACAACAACATACCATTAGAAGGACATTCAGTACTTTGAACATAACGACAGTGTGCTGTATATAATTATGCTATAATTGCACATAATTAGAATTACCATAGGTTACTGTGTGTGTGTGTGTGTGTGTGTGTGTGTGTGTGTGTGTGTGTGTGTGTGTGTGTGTGTGTGTGTGTGTGTGTGTGTGCGTAAACAGTTTGTACCGTGACTGACACTGAAACACTGATTTCTTGCAGTGTGCGTTCACGCGCTCAATTAATTACAGCTGTCTCCATGAATATGATGGCTTGGGAAGTTACGCATAAAAACTAAAAACGAAAGTACACTTAAACTGAGCATGTCAAAACTAAGCATTGAATTGTGCTGAGGTCGATTTTGTGATGGTACACCGAGTACCCTGAGAACACTACATAAACAACACCTTATCTAGTGACAGATGCCGTATTGGTGCAGTTTGCTGCCCTCTGCTGGCACAATGAGGAATAGGCACTCAAAAGCGCACTTGTAAAGCAGTAAACACTGCGATATCTAATTTGCGTGGTATTTATATTACCAGACACATTTTAACCAACACATATCAGATTTCTTTTCTATTTAATCTCTCTCCTCTAGTGGAGAGAGTCGCCCCACTTGAATGATCTCTAAGGCCAGCTGAGCTTCCTCTTTCTCTGCCTCATTTCCTGAGTCTATGCACTGCAATAACTCTTCTGCTTCAGGTCAACAGTCTGAGAAAATAACTGTGGCCGCACATCACCTCTCCGCATGCTCTCCGAATCCAACTCATCCAGCCAACCTGACATGATCCAGCTCTAAAATTCCCGAAGGTTTGGCTGGTTTTGAGCAAACACTTTACACAATGGTTTTATATACAGTAGGCTTACTATCATACTCATGAAGTCAGGGTTATATACATTTAAAGTCAATGATAAAGGCTAACTGTATTTTAAAAGTGATATTTTGCATATGCAAAGAAATGAGTATGACAGCTTGCACTGATTTGTGTTTTTGGTATTTTGGTGTCATTGTGGTCTTTAATAGAGAAATATGAATGGACTCTGTGTTTATGAGTGTTACATGCTTCTGACATAGAGATTTGAAATGATTGTTCCAGTTGTAACTGGGCTACTATAAATAGAAAAAACATGAATTTAGTAAAAAATTAGTTTCCATCTGGAATACACCATTCCAGTCACTCGAGTTTGTTTTGTTCAGATTTTTAATTCCAAGGCCCAATTGTGACGTGGGCCAAAATGTATTTTGTGGCTAACCAGCAAATGTGTCAGGTCGATTTGCTGTATATACTTAACTGAATTTGAAATGCTTGTACTTTGTCTGTTTGTTCTTGTGGTTTTTCACAATACTATGATGTCATGCATAAGGGCCCTACTTTAAGAGTTTCAGCTTTCTCAGTATGATGACATTTCAAAGCACATTGGGCTTCACTAATCATTTCATTCATTTTGTGTATTTATGTGGGCAGAAAAAGTTCTCAGACTTCCATCATATGAGAACTTATGTGAGTTTTGTATATGAGTGTTTCAGTTGATTCTAAATATATTATAAATTTTGAATAAGTCTTAAATCAGGTCATAACAGAAATAGCAGTGATGTAAAATGTCAACAATTACTTAAATTTCAGCTCTAGAAAAGACAATAATGTCAATATTCAGGTCAGGTCAGGTCAATGTGGATTTGATTCAGTTCGATGGCAGTGTCGATCATAAAGTTCGTCAATTACAAAACAAATTCTATCCAGCTATAAAGCAGCTCTAAAGAATCAATATTATTAATTTAAATAATCAATATTAATCTTATTCGGATAAACTGAGTTCAGTGTTGATTCAATTCCATTTAGTTACTGTAGCAATGTTTCAAAACTTCCTCAATAATGAAATAACTTCAAAGGCAGCTCTACCAAAGACAAATGGTCATGGTTCAGTTCAGTTCTCATAGTAGTGTCAGGTTCTGTTCTTTTCCAGTATTGTGAGTGCAGACAAATTGATAATATTTCTGAAACCTGATTCTCTTTTAAGCCTCCTTTTAAACCCCAACAATTTCTCCTCTGACCTAACAGTACAAACCTATTAAAATTTCAGCTCAAAAGCATTTGTACACAGATTTCATACACAATGTGCATATGCCCCTATGTGAATGAGACACATTCTGTTGATTAAATCATAATTTGGGGGAGTTTGGAAGTTCCTCAAAACATGACCACTAATAGGAAGTGAATTAACTTAATTACATGTCATACATGGAAATGATTAGAATTTTTATCTAATTAGTTACACATCCATAAGGCCTAAAATAACAGGTGTCTTCACCGCTTGGCCAAACGACTATGATATTGGAATAAATTAATAACAATTGATTAGATTAATTTCGGTTTCAGTCCCTCTGATTTTTCACGTGACTGCTGCAAGATGAGCCTCGCCTAGCTGTAAGATGTGTGGAGCGAGGTGTTACCTGGGCTTCTCTGATATGCTTAAGCTTGTTTTAATTGGCTAAACTCTACCATATTCTGATCCATAGCTATTTCAGGGCACGTAAGACACAGGCGGTTTGAAGACATGCCAGGCAGAAACGGGAAAGGAACAATACAATGCAACTCGCTAGAAAATCAATTAGCGGCAGGATGATTATAATAACTGCAGCAAAGTTCATAATACTCTTCCCAGCACACACATGCACTGTGAAGTTTACCGTTTTATGGATTATAAGTGTAAAATTCATTAGTGCTTGTATTGTGTGACATAAATCTACAATAAAGTCCCCAGTTAATTGTAAAATAGTTTGTTGCTCTCAATAAAAAAGGACCTTGTTTTAGTCAGTCAAAGAGAAACATGACAGCTCAGACTGGAGAAATGAAGCGGTGACAACCTTACAACCACAGACTCCTGGCAGCTGCCATTTCTGAATGTTAATCCATAAAGCTCCTGTAATCAGGATGAGTGGCCATGCCCGTCTTAACAGAGCACCTGTGTCAAGATTTGGAAGGATTCTTCAGTGATCGGAGGCCTAAGTGTCAGATCGGAGGGCTTGGGAGGAGGGGACAGGCAGGGACACGGCTCTGTCCTGCGGGATCAGACAGTCTTCAGTAAGAGTCCATACTGAGAGGACTAAACAGACACAGCATGAGCAATGATCTGATCACCCAGAGAGACGTGGACAACTCTAAAACATCTTCTGAGCACTTTTAATGGTGAGATACAGTGGATGTGTTCATTGATTTGGTGCATATCGATTTTTTTAAAAGGGGAAACAAGAATCAATCGCTGAAAGAGCACGTAAAGTGTTACAGCAAAGAAGAAAATTGACAAGTTTTTATCAAAACAACAGATTTTGTCTATAAAACTTAAAATAATGTTTGGCTACTTCAAAACATTTTTAGCAATGTTGTGTAATTATTTATTTATTTAAGCAAAATGTAGAAATTGCATGGAAATTTGAGTTTCATGGAGTCCTCTTCGTGTAATGCAAAAATGTATCAAGCTGGATAATATAATGCTAAATAAGCATAAAATAAATTAAAACTTTATGTATGTGTGCAGATGCTGCATATGGGAGCCAAACTGTTGGAAACGATGTGTCAAAATACCTTTAAATGTTCTATGATGTGACGTGCTATATAATAATCTACACAGCAGTTACATTTTATTATAATTATTGTGCATGCATTTTTATGGCATTGTATAAATTGTATCTACTGTGAGACTACTTGGAATAAAAAAAAACATTGTCACACCACAGGACCACTGAAATTTACAACTTGGTTAAAAGTGGCCAGTTAACAGAAGTGAAACAACCACCATCTAAAAACAAACTTTCTCTTAAACAAACATATATATATGTGCATAAATCTTGACTAGTATTGTGTAGCGCAGTATAGTGTTTGGGTTGACAGTGTTGTTTTAATTCTATGGTCTGGAGAGCTAAACCAGCATGTGGACAGTGCTGTGGTTCTCAGAGGACAGACTGTTTATGTTGCACTAACGGGGAATATTTTCCCATCCTCGCTACCCCCTTCTGTCTCTCTTTCTCCCTCACACACACACTCGTACACACACAGTGCCTCTATGTCAGTCTGCACTGGCCACTGTGCTACCAGTAACAATGGCTAAATATAGCTGGGAAAGCACTGTGAGAGCAAATATGTTCTTTTTTTAAAGATTCAAACAATGGTTCTTTTCATGCATAGACCAAATTTAACATAAAATTTTGCATTGCATCTTTTTTATTAACAATTCTGCATGTGGCTGCACTTTCTATAAAAAAAGTGAGAAAATAGGCATTTAGAAGCTTTTATTAAAGACTTACATGAGTAACCTGAGCATAAAGGAATAGTTAGTCCAAATATGAATATTTTATAAAAATGTACTCTCAGGACGGCTGAGATGTAGATGAGTTTGTTTCTTCATCAGAACAATTTTGAAGGAATTTAGCATTACATCACTTGCTCACCAATGGATCCTCTGTAGTGAATGGGTGCCGTCAGAATGACAGTTACCTGACAAAAACATCACAATAATCCACAAGTAATCATCTTGTGAAGTAAAAAGCTGTGTGATTGTGTCATTAAGAAGTTATTATCTTCAAACCATTTCTTCTGGCTGAAATACAATTTCTCTATCAATAATATTCCTTTCTCCAATGAAAAATCTGTATTGTCTGAATCAGGAGAGAAATAGGCACAGATCAAGTAATGTTTACAAGTGAAAACAAATATGTTGGTGGATTTTGGTGTAAGACAACAATAGTGGATGGACTTCATGGGAGGAAGTGTTATTATGGATTATGAACTCTTACCACAAGTGTTATTATGGCTCATGGATATTTTGGCCAGAAGTGACAGTTTAAAGTTAAAACGCCTTTTACAAGCATGCGTTAACTGATGGACTGGAGTCGTGTGGTTTAGGCAATTTGTGGATTATTGTGATGTTTTTATCAGCTCTTTGAACTCTTTTCCTGACGGCACCCATTCACTGCAGAGGATCAGTTGGTGAGCAAGTGATGTAATGCAAAATTTCTCCAGAACTGTTCCAATGAAAACACAAACTCATCTGCATCTTGAATGGCCTGAGGGTGAATAAATACAGCAAGTGTTCATTTTTGGATGAACTATAAGTGCCTTCCACAATTACTCACTCCTAGACATTTAAAAATGAGAAGTGGAAATGGTCTTAACTCTGATGATTTTGATTAGTCAAGAGTCAGGCCTTGGCTGACACATAAGCAGACACATTACTCATGAGGTTAAAGTTTGACTAACTGAATCTGTTCTCCTGAGTCATTAGCGCAATCTGCTCTTTCCAAACCATTTACAGAATTGCACCAGTGTTCAGTTCAACATATTATTCTCATTAAAACCCCACATTAGTAGAAATTAAAGTCAGAATATCAATGTGTTATGCTTGACTTGTGAAATGATTACTCATGTTGCAGTATGTTTAGTTTGGCATACACTTACTGACCTTGTTTTCAACATTCCTTTGAATATTTTCAGAGAGCCTGAACAAAAGTTCATAGGTTCCTTCTCATTCACATTCATCATGTTTGTTGCTTAAACTTTGTGCTTCGTAAGTTCCACCTTCTGTCAAAATAAATAATAGTAAATATGTTCTCCTGTTATCCTCTACCTATAAATAGTTTCATCCCAGATATAGCTATAGTGAAGCTTTTCACAGACATTGAGCCTGTTACAGCATAGTTGAGTGAAGTTGTGCAGATTACCGTCTGTCAATCACAACAACGTTCACCTCAGGTGAGACTCTTCATCCCGTTCAGCCCCGAACCGCTCTCTGACTGAGATGTGCCACTGTGCCACCTGTTCAAACAAAGTGATCAAGTGTTAGAAATGAAAGAAAATTATATTTTAATTATTTAATTATATTTAAATGTGATTACATAATTAATTCCCAAAAAGCCACAAATGGCTACAAAAATATCACTATGCACACTTAAAAATAAAGCTACCAAAAAAAAAGGGGGGGGGGGGGGGGGGGTTCAAAGCAATGCAATATAAGAATAGAGTGAATAGTTTGAGTGAAGAACATTTAAAAAATCTAAAGAACCTTCTTCCACTATAAAGAACCTTTTGTTCCATGGATGTTGTTGCCAATTTTTTGTTCCTTGGAAAAAAAAAGATAATAAAGTAAGTATGTTAGTAAGTAAGTGAATAAATAAATTGCTTCTCAAGTAAATTTAAGTTGTTCTGATGTTGTACATTTGACAGTTTGACAATGATTTTTCTCCCCAACTAATTAATTTTTTTTAAATATTAGGCTTTTTTAACTTCAGCTTGGCCTTTATCTTTATCTTTGCAGATTCCAGGGAGGGAGCGACGATGATGATGAAGTGCCTGCTGAGCGTGTGAGTCCTGGCTCGTGCTGGCCAGATGGCTGAGGTTAAAGTCACGGTGCAGGAGGATCTAAATCTGGGCTCTGGTCCAGATGAGGATGCCTCTGAGTTGTCAGTTTCTGAGAATGATTCAGATTCTGGGAGTGTGCTGTCAGATGACTCCGTGCTCCCTGACTATGAACGGGAAGATGCCAGTGGAGGCTCTGCCAACACCTTGTACCAAGCCTGTGCCAAGAACAATGTGGAAGCCCTCCGCAGAGTTCTGGAGAGGGGTGTTACAAGAGACGAAGTCATGGAACTAGACATAAATGGCAGGGTGGGGAGTCAGTTACCCTTATTATACTCATAAAGCATCATCCGTATGTCAGAAATCTGGCAGAAGAGATGGTTTACATCATTTTCTATGCTGACAAATCCTCTTCTTGTTCTTTGATAGAACGGTCTGATGGTGGCAATCTCAAAAGGCTTTGTGGATCTCGTATATGGACTCAATCAGTGCCCTTTTCTGGATATCAATCATCAGGATAATGACGGCAACACTGCACTCATGATTGCTGCACAGGCTGGTAGGCTCTTTATTAACACATTAAACAAAAGAAAAATGATAAGGTGCGAAGGACCTAATTCCGAATTCCTTCTATAAAAACTGCAGGTTTTGTAATCATCCTCACCTACATCCTAAACTACTTCAGTGGTGTGGACATGGAGCTCCGGGACAACCGAGGCTTCACCGCACTCCTCAAGGCAGTCATGCAGGGCAGCAATGACTGCGTGGCTTCACTGCTCATGGCTGGTACGTTATTTTAGGACTGTAATAATTAGTTTACAGACTGACCAGGTCAGACAGATGAGATCCTACCAGCTAAGTGAATTGGTGCATAATATTGAAAACCATGGGACGCTGTTCCTGTTTCATCCCAGAATATAGAGCAAATAAAAACAGAACAGCATAAACACAAGGTTTGAAGTGCCTGTTAATGCCAGTTGTCACAACATTTTTACACTCAGTTTTATATGCTATATTTTATATACAGTTGTACATGCTATATTTCATAAGAAAATGACAAATATTTAAACGTCAAAATATTGAGTTCCAGTACTAAAGGTTATACATCACAAAAGTACAAAAGTTTCTGAGACCACTATTGAAAATACTACTGTTTAGCCATTTTTATTTATTTATTTATACATGTATTTACAAATAATATTATCATAAGAATTGTGAGTGAAAATGTAAAAAAAATATGATTTCAGAAAATCTTATTATTGGACATTTCTTAGTTTAAATTATATATGTGTATATAGAAAGGTATGTAAGGTAAAGTAGAAAACAAAACACCTTTTGAAGCACAGTGGTGTGGTGGCACGACGTAAGCGCAAGCAGGTTTAAAAGACCAACCTGAGGACATTTTCTGTTCTGATCCCTTGGATAATCGTTTAGTCCTCACGGCGAGTAATGGATTAGCATGTGTGCTCTTACCAGTGATTATTTAGATGTGACAACTTACTACACTCACTGTACAATGCAGGTAGTCAGTTGTCAAAATGTCAGTAGGTTTTCACTTATCTCAATACAATCAATTTAACTATCTTTACAATAATGATGTTATTACTTGCTCTAATGTGGTGGTCTTGAATTGTATTGCGTTTGTTATGACACAGGTAAATACTGGTTACTTAATTTAAGTTGGACAAGCTAATAATAATAATTCTTAAATACTATATAATTTTATCAAGTACCCCATTTAATAATTTAATCAAATCAATCACATTTGTTCAAGTACCCCAACGTGAAAGATAAAAATATGTCTCTTCCTCAAAATTCATGTAAATGTGTTTTGCTCTACTTGAACAGAGATATGTGAAAGCTAACAATGATTTTTAGTTCACACTTTGGTAGACTTTCACACTTAATCTGATTTGTTTAATAACTAAAATTAATTTAAAAATGGAAATGCAAGTCCTTCCAGACTAGAAATAGATGTTATACCCAAAGTGGCCACTTGGCGGTGTAAAACAACATTTTATTTTTCTAGTCATACAACCAATAACATGTTTACACTATTATGCATTTCATGCCAAAGTAACTATAGCCACAAATTCAACTCAGCTCATCTTTGTACTAACTTCAGTCTTTAAACTTTCTTAAAAAAAAAGCATGATTTTTTACTAGAAGAAGGCCTTTCAGATCTTTGAACTTGAAACATAATGCTACTGTAAGCTATAAAATTTACAGCAAATCAGCAGATAAAAAGACACATCATAAGTATAGTTTATATGTAAATATAGTTTTGTTCTTAAGTATTGTGCTATAAAGAATGTATTATAAAATGCTTACTTTTTTTGTTTACAAAAAAAGTTGTTAACATTTGGATATCTGGCTAACACAATGGATTTTAGTGCGTAAGCTATGGGGAAAATGTAATATGGTCTCCTTATGTCTCTGCTTTGTTAGGAGCCGACATAAATGTTGTGGATGCCAGAAGGGGGAAGGATATACGAGAATGGGCTCTGAAGACAGGTCGCTTTGAGACTTTACACAAACTTAGACGGCTGAACAGCAGGCCTCAGGCTGAACAATTCTGTGAAAAATATGTCCCAGAGTGGCCAGACCTGAAGGAGCTAGTGGCCAAGGCCACATCCACAAAAAGCACAGGACAGAAAGTCGCCCATCGCCTGAAGTCCTCGTTCACGTTTAATTTTCCACATGACCCCCAGGACAAAGGCATCATGGACCATATGGTGCGCATAACCACAAGCATCCACAGTCCCTTGGTGGTCACCGGATGCCGTCCTTTGTGTCCATCGAGCCCACCGGAGATTGGAAAGAGACGCTTGGCCGTGCCTGAACTGATGCAGATGCACCCTGGGAAAAAGCTTGAGGAACATGCGATGAGGCACATCTATGGCTCCATCTCTGTCGCATCTACCTCCGCCTCTTCTGTGTCGCTGGGCTCGTGCTGCTCCGACTCGGAGCGGAGAGGCAGCGTGCTCTCCATGGCCTCCAATGGAGTCCGCAAGTTTGTCCCGCGCAGCATGGCCCGCCGCAATAGCGTGTTCCCCACCGGCTGCGTTCCCCAAATCAAAGTGACCAAGTCTGGAGAGCCAATGCCCAAGAAGGAGAAGAAGAAGAAGCTAACCAAAGGTTACTTAGAGCCACCGATATGGAAATATAAGGAGGCTAAAGAGGAGAAGAAAAAAGAGAAGAAAAGGGAAAAAGCAGAGAAACAAGAGCAAGAGAAAAGGGATAAAGAAGCCAAGAAAAAAGCTAAAAAATGAATAAACTGCCAACAGGTTGCCATGATGCTCTCAGACTTGTCTGCCATCATTCTAGATCTTTCATATCTGTTTCAGGAGTTAAAGGGAAATGGATCTTGCTTTCATGGTCGTTTTAAATGAATGGATAGCAGGACAAGGCAGTCTAAAGACATTTGATTCATTTATATAACCTCAATACGATTAATACCTCTCCAACAACCAGTAGGCCTATATTTACAACCATTTTGAATATAGTTTTTCATTACTGATGTTTTCTTCTTAAGCCCACAATACTTAATGTGTTTGCTAAGGAAACATTATTCATTGTAATGGATAATTTTACAAAATACTTTTTAAACTACACTACGGTTCAGAAATTTGGGTTCAGTATGATTTATCAGTATTAATGTTTTTGAAATTATTTTATATTCACCAAGGATGCATGTATTCAATAGAGTAAAAGCAGAAATGTTATGAAATATTATTACAACATAAAGTAACTGTTTTCTATTTTAGTATATTTTAAAATGTAATTTATTCCTGTGATGGCAAAGCTGAATTTTCAGCAGCATTTACTCAAGTCTTTAGTGTCACATGATCCTTCAGAAATCTAATATGCTGATTTGGTTCGCAACAGAAGCTCTTATTATTAAAAATATTACAGTCGGGACTTTTTATATTTTTGTTGAAACTGATACTGAACTGATTTTTTTCTTTCAGGGTTTCCTTGATAAATACGAAGAAAAGAACAGCATTTATTTCAAATAGAAATCTTTTGTTATATTATAAATGTCACTTTTGATCAAATTAATGCATCCTTGATGAATAAAGGTATCATTTTCTTTAAAAAAAAAAATAAAATAAACCTTAAAGAAAGAAAAATATACTGACCCCAAACTTTTAAATGGTAGTGTATTTGTCCCTGTACTGTTATTGTCATTTGTCTGCATTACACTATTCTACAAGCACTTTAATAGTCTTTTATCATACAGGCAAAAGGACACTTAGAATATTTATCTTTCCTCTTTGCCTCTATGTAATTACATTTGAAATGAAATGGATGTATGAATTTCTTCATTATTTTGTCTTTTTGTGTCTCAGGGAAAGCACTTATTGTGTACATTATAAAGGCAAGCACTAAAATGACCCCTTGAAAAAAAAAATCTATGCAACACTCATTTAATTATTATTATTATTATTGGTGTGCACAAGATTATCCTTTAAACTGCAAGATGGAAATTGTTCTGTACATTGCACCAGCCAATATGTTATGTGTTCCTGTTTGTTTTGACTGACTATATATTGTTTGTGACATCTAGTTGAATGAAACATGAAACAAAACAAAAGAGAGAGAGAGAGACTAATTCAATAAAGTTTAAACACACATATTTGTGACACGTGTTATTCTACTCTAATTTAGTTCCATGATAATCACTGAAAGTTTTAAACAAATCACTAAGCTTAAGACAAGGCTATAATTGGAGCAGTAAGGTCAAAACACAAAGGAGGACAAGTGGACTTGGAAATAAATCCATTCATTGTGCCACCCTTACGTAACTGATCAGATCTTTGCCTTGAAGTGAAGTGAGGTAAAGCCATGTAAACCAAATTACAGGCTGGGACAACACTGTTGAGGACATAACAGTTTTCTCACAAGAGTTTTTTTTCGAGTATCACGTCCTGCTGTTCCTTTTTCTGAATGGGGAATATGCTGAGATAAACTGCTGAAACTGATTTGCTCTTCAATGTGTAGCTTACAAGTGACATGAGGGCCTGATGGACCTTATTTGAGGTAGATGCCATATTTAATTTAATGTGAATGAAAGAAAAACTGAGGGATAGACATACTATTGGCATAACAGATTTGGAGAAATTTAGCATTACATGACTTTCTCACCTCTGCAGTGAATGGGTGCCGCCAGAATGAGTGTCCAAATAGCACAAAACACAACACCATCACAATAATCCACAAGTAATCCAAATGACTCTAGTCTACTGAAAAATGGTGTGTTTATAAGAAACAAATCCATTAAGGCATTTTAACTTTAAACCATCACTTCTGACCAAAATACCAGTCCATAATCCATAATAATGCTTCCTTCAGTTAAAAAATCAATCCCCTGTTGTCCTCAAACTCCACCAACATATTTGTTTAGAACTGTTTAGGCCTGTTTTCACTTGTAAATGGTGCTTGATCTGTGCATATTTCTCTCCTGATTCAGACGAGACCACTTTTTCACTGGAGAACACAATATTATGGATAGCTGGAAGCAACGGTTCGAAACATCTTAATGATGGATTTGTTTCTTTAAAAAACAAAAACAGTTTTCACTTCACATGATGTTAATTGATAGACTCGAGTCGCGTGGATTATTGTGATGTTTTTATCAGCTGTTTGGACTCATTCTGACGGCACCCATTCAATACAAAGGATCCATAAGTGATATAATGCAAATAATGCTAAATTTCTCCAATTCTGTTTCAATGAAGAAACAAACTCATCTACATCTTGGATGGCCTGAGGGTGAATGCATTTTAAGTAAATGATTATTTTTGGTTATACTACAGGGCCGTTGAATGCTTGAATCTGATTGGCTGACAAACATCCCATCGTCAATTATTCCTTACGTGAACAATTCCTTTCAATTTTTATCAAACAAAGCATCAAACATTTCAGATCTGCAAGTTTTTTAAACATTCGAGAATATTAGAGAATGAATTGTTCTGATTCATTTTAAAGAAGTGGTAAAAAGAGAAGTGGAGTTGTTGTCCCATGCTCAAAATAATTTCTCAACAAAAAGGATTTCAATCAGTCATGTGGAAACAGTTAGTGTGTGCTGCTGTTAATAGAAGAGAAAAGACAGACCTCAAAATCACACATATCATGGGAACAGGGAAAAGAAATACACAAATGCTGTTCAAATAACAGTTCTTCTTCTCCTCTGCTCAGATCTGAGGAGTGCCAGCTGTGTCTGAAAACACCAGCCAAGAAAGCAGATTGAAAAAGACTCCAAAGGAAACTGCATGGACATTTTTGTTTCATGTGTTATGATGCAGTCTAAGTTAATATTATTCTTGGAACTTATTTCTTGATTGTGTTGTAATGAATGAAAGATGGGGTTTTTGTTTCCATCATATCTGTAAGAGCTGTCATGCTGTTTACTGAGATTCCTCTCCGCCTCATTGGACCATATGGTAGGCTTCAAGCTTTAGAGGGAGATGTCACCATAACCTCAGGCCGCCCTGCCCTCAGCAGTGTCCCATCAAATAAACCAACTGTCCATCTGTGTCCAATCTACTTAAAAGCAATTTATGGCCTCAGGATCACCAGTTTTGCTTATCACTTATGTTTTTATGCACATCATTTTCAGATTAAGATCTAAATTCTAGTCTTTATGTGATTTTGTGAAAATGAACTTATATGTTCACATACATATCCAGCATATTCTGAAAAAATTAAAACATGAAAATTCTCACTTTTGACTTTTGTTATGATGCAATTTTGTGATTTTGACTAGAATTTGGTCGTATTATAATATAGTTGAATGTACACTACTGTTCTTTAAAAATAAAGTAAGACATATTCAGCAGAGGATGCATTAAATTGATCAAAAGTATAACAGTAAAGACATTTATAATGTTACAAAAGATCTGTGTTTCAAATAAATGCTGTTCTTTTAAACTTTCTATTCATCAAGGAATCTTGAAAAAGCACAACTGTTTTTAACATTGATAATCATTTTTGAGCATCAAATAAGCACATTAGAATGATTTCTGAAGGATTCCATGACACTGAATACTGAAATAATGGCTGCTGAAAATTCAGCTTTGCCAGCAAAGAAAAAAAAGACATTTTAAAATATATAAACAGTTATTTGAAATTGTACATTTCACAATATTGCTGTATTTTTACTGTGTTTTTGATTAACTGCAACCATGGTAAAATAGCAGTTCATTATTCAAACCTTGCAAGGTTTCAAACCTACAACCGTTTGGTTACCAGCTCATATCTTTCAGATTAGGGCTACATCACCCAAAAACACTGCATGACCATATCTACTGACAACTTCAATGATAAACATTTTTTATTATTATTAGCCTAATCCATTTATTTTAAGCTTAATACAATACTTTGTTCATTTTCAAGTGAAAAGCACAAACTGAATGGAGATCACTTTTGAGATTTGCTCAGAAGACATGAATCCTCTATGAAGTTCTATTCATAAGCAACCAGCTATGAGAAAAAAACAGACATGGAAAAAATGAAAGGTCTTGCAGCAACAGGAAAACAGCTATGAGAGCACATTCCAAGTGAACCCGGCTTAGACAATGAGGGGGTGGGACAAAACTGTATATTTTAAAATCTGTAATCTAACCCTAAATCAAGAACATTGCTCAAAGTTTGCTTTACACTTATCGAGATGGAGTCGTCAGGAGTCGATCAGGGAATGTTTATTTCCAAGCGGAAGAAGACTGTTTCTTCTCCGAGAAGCAGTTTCTTGTTCTCGGTTTATCAGCTCGAGATTTGACTGGAGATATATGCCACGACTCGATGTGTTCTGCGTTACGGCGATCTACGCAATATTTCGCTTGAGGAAATAGGACTGAACGGATTGGGAGTGAATGAAAACTGAAGTGTAAAGAGTTTAACTATAGAGTTTACACCGAGAGTACCAGGATGTGGAAAAAGTTAAGGATCCAGCACATCTGGATATGACTTGCGCCGCTGATTCACTCGCCGTTAGGAGATAATAGTTTTATGCTTTGAGTAGCCTAATGAGAGACGAGTTTCATAAACAGATGAAGTTTGATAAACTTAATTCGTGAGTTAGCGCAAGACGAAAATCAGGTAAACCACCCTTCATGTTTTCTAATCTCTTTTTCTCTCTCTCTCTTAAAAATTGCTCTTATGGTTAACGTGCCGTAATTCATTAATATATATGAATACTATTTAGAGTGTAAAGTTGATAACGTTTTGAATGAAAGGGTCATGATTAGCCTAGTTGATAAATAGGTTAGAGCTTTTCCGTTGTGGAGGGACAGAAGTAAACAATTTTGCAGCAATTTTATTATTTAAAGAAACAGAGAACCACAACAAGCTGAAAAACACAAATCATAGTCGTATTTCCCCTTTAAATTCCTATTTGAGAAATGTTCTCCTCACAGGTGAGTTGATAACAGAAAGACATTTAAAATATGTTACAGCTTGGTCATTTTTAAATGTGTGTGTGTGTGTGTGTGTGTGTGTGTGTGTGTGTGTGTGTGTGTGTGACATATGAGGACACAAATTTGTATAATTACATGGGTATGACAAGGAGAAGGTGATTTATGAGGACATTGCCCCATGTTCCCATATTTCAAAAGGCTTAAGCTGAAAAAAACAATAGAACCCTGCCCAAAACACAATAGAAAATGTAATGGATTTAATGGTTCTAATGGGAATTGTATTGGTTTAATGGAAACTATAATGGTGTCTACTGGTATGTGATGGATTCTATTGGTGGGATGTTAAATCCTATTGGAAAAATGCCCAAAACACACTACAAAATTAATTTTGTAATGGTTTTACTGGAAAAATCCAATGGTTTATAATGGTATTTTAATGGAAACCATTAGAATTTCTTTGATGGTTTCTATTGGGCTTCTATTGTTTTTTTTTTAGCAGGGTTATAAGTCTTTACTATAAAGTAAAACTGCACAAAGTTTCCTGTAAGGGGTAGGTTTAGGTGTAGGGCGATAGTCGATAGAAAATACGGTTTGTACAGTATAAAAACCATTACGCCTATGGAATGTCTCCACAATTCATGAAAACAAATGTGTGTGTGTGTGTGTGTGTGTGTGTAATGGCTAATGATGCAGTATCTGAGACTTGGATGATGCTGTCATATAATAATGTGCTAACAAACGTGGGCATGCGCTATATATTACATTGCCTAAGTATTAGAATTAACTAGTACAAGAATTTAAGTAACTTAACCATTACAATAGTTTAAATACCAGTATTCTGCGTAGACGTCTTTGCACGTCATGTTTTACAAGAATCCTTGTTGCACTCACTGACACAACCAGAGCTCTAAATGAAACCCACATCTAGTTATCATGAACCGTGAGGTCAGTTCATTTATCTCTGTAACTGTGAAATGCTGGCGCTTACAAATACATTGAGGCGTACCAGTCCTTTTTAACTGCAGTCAAAACAGGCAAGTTTCTACCGCTGCAAGATGGAGTCAGAGATATGCTGCTGAATGCTAAATTCCCCTTTAACTATTTTCAAAATCCTGAGTCAAATTCTTGATTTATTTCTTCAGGTTAACAATATGGGCTATCATGGGCAGTTACTGTATACTTTTGGGAGGTCCTTCAGAGTGACATGCTATACTCCATCTAAACTATTTTAAACAGACTTTTGGTTATCATTATACATGCAGCTTTTTCATAGCCTAAAATGAACTATAGTGAATGCAAAAAGTGAGTAAAACGGTTCTCTGTCACTTATGCATTCATAAAAATTTTAACCCAAAATGTTAAAATAAAAAAGCATTCTCTATATTCACACTACCCAACAGGTTAAGACACTTTAGTATAGTTAGTATTAGAATTTGAAATAAGAGTAACATAAATAAATGTAAATATAAATGACAAAAAGCTGAGCAGCCAAGGGGTTTATTCTATTTCAGAGAATGAGTCCTGAGAAAAGTGGAAGGAGAATTAGAAAGTGTACTGTTAGTTCCCATGGGTCTTTAGACTGCTCTCAGAGAGAATGCTGACAAGCAGGTCATCGAAACAGGAATCGCATTTCATCATGTTCACTTTAGGCTTTGATACAAGACGGACACTATCTGATTTGAGAAACATCCTGGCAGCTTGGAAATAAAGATCAGTGTACCCAGAGAGAAGAGAGCATTTCCAAAAGGGTGGGGTGGTTTTCCGCTTTAAATGTGCCCCAGAGGGCCTAGCAATTAACCATTATTTGTGCACTAAGCGTACGTGACAAACTTGTTTACACTGACCCACCTGTGCTTACACTGGTGGGCTTAAATGGAAGACTTAAAAGTCTACTTCTCAGACAAAGTGACTCATGTTGGAATCTCGCTGTATGTGTTGAAGTGGTCATCATCATTTTCAGTTACCCATTAATTGTGTGTGGGCTTGCATCTCGTCATTCATTTATATCAAATGTATTGCAGATAGCAGATATTAAATAGATTAAACATTGAAGGACACTTCTCATACATATGGCTGAAGGCAGTTTTATGTATATGATATTTCTTCAGAAGGGAAGGATCAACTTATACACATCAACTCTGGCTCTACTTACCGATCCATTTCAAAACATTATGGCTGACTCTGTTTTTCCATGACATCACATAACTATATAGTATACCTACTTTAATTATAGTGTTGGGGCTACACAAAAATGTTATGTTGTTTTCAGCATCCTACTGTTATATAGTGATCACAAAATGAATTCGGACAATTTGGGACACTTGATCAGTTAAAAATGTATGAATGTCATTGATTTAGATTAAAAAAAATAGCAAACAAACAGGCATATATGCTACATCAGCAAAAATGATAGAGATTTTCTCAGAATTCTAATTTTCTAATTATGGTAAAAATATTTATATGTAAATATTAGTAGTAATAATTATTAGTTTAATAATTAATATTATTAGTTTAATACAATATAAAAGTATATACAGAATTATTTATATTTATATATATATATAAACAAAAAACTAAATGTATTATTTTAAAAACATTTTATATATTTAAAAATTGTAAACAATAGAAATATTGTAGATAGATTAGATAAAAGACAGTATTATCAAGAAAAGAAAATGTAGTTCATGTATAAAACTAAAAATAAATATATATATTAGTATTAAAATATTTATATTTCATATATTAAATATGTTTCATGTAATATTTCGATTTTTTTTGTGAAATAATTTTTATGAATAATCTATATTCAACAAAACAGTGTAATTTTCACCTATTTCTTGTTGAAAGTGGCCTTGGCCTTGAAGGCCAACACTTCAGCACGCAGGTTTTCCATCATCTTCATATAATGGGTTTTCACTCAGCCATTTTGCTTGCGTGACCAGTCGACTTCCAGATCTAGAGGAACAAGCAATCCGGAGTATCTGGACGGCTAGCCGGGTGCGGCCTCTGAATGGCAGGAAGTATAGCCATCAATATTTACTCTGCGTGTGCAGCAGCCAGAGTGTCTGTGAGGACCAGCGGCACAGAGGAGAGTGAGGCCTCCACTAGAGTCCTCTCCCACCCATTCTGACTATAATTGTGACACAGACAGACTGACTGGACCCTCTCCATCTGTCGTTCTTTAACTCATGACTTCCTTTGGTGCGGACAAGGGTTATTGAGATTTTTTTTCCATTAGGGCTTGTAAAGAGATTCCAACACTACATGTCACTGTATGATTACACCATTATATGATTCCAGCATGAAGCGATGCCTTGTAAATGCCAGATCTTTTAAGGATGCTGCAAGGGAGCATGGGATATATACATCAGAATAAATGGAAGAAGCTGAAAGTGGGTTTTTTTGTGTCAAAGTGCTCGCTCTTACCCTCTATTCCCTCTTTCCTAGACATGAAAGCTTCTGAGATGCTCGCTGTATTGTTTGTTTTGGTGTATTCAAGGAGTTACACAACTCTCGCAGGTGAGGTTATATAATTGCAGTCACACACGATTTTATGTATGCATATTTCTGAGTGTTACACGAAAACTAGCCGGGTGATGTAGATATTTGTTTCCTGAGTAGACAATAAGCCAGAGGAAGTATGTATCTTCCTGCTCTGCTTGAACATGTTGTTAGACACAGTTACAAACAAACACATTTCTTTTTTCAGATCACGTTTTGACGGACTCTCCCCCAGAGAATGGTGAGTATGTTGTCAAATACTGTATATATAATCAACTGAAATACTGTCATGTTATTCACACATAAAATTGTTACTTACATTACCCATGTCTTATCCATAGTTGAAGGCGAGAAGGGCATTTTACAGTGCAGCTGTGAGAACACATATGCCTGTGTAAACAACACCTGCTGGGGCCGTATTTGCTTCTACAGTTCGGTCCATGAGCGGGTAGTCAGGGGCTGTTTTCCCACCAGCGAGCAGTGCCATGTGCCTGATCTACCTGGATTGTATACCAAGTGCTGCCTCACACACCTCTGCAATGCAAACCTCAGTGTGCCTGAAAAAACAGGTAAGTCATTTAAAAAAACAACAACATATTTTTAGCTCAGAAAACAGTTACTAGTTTTACAGTTAATACAGAGATTAATTAGTAAAATTAAGACACTTTTGCCTTGGTTGGCCTGACATTTGTAGACGTTTGCTCTCTGCTGCCTCCTACTGTTATATTGGTGTTTAACAGGGTTTAATTAAACTTATGTTTAAGCTTATGTTGCTTTAACTGTTTTTTTCAGCTGGTCTGGTACAGTGATGTTTCTGTCTGTTGTGTCTGTTTCCAGTGGAAAAGCCCATCAGAGTGATTCTGCTGGTGGGAGTGCCGGTGTTGGTGCTGCTGGTGTTGTCGATGGCAGCCTGTGGGCTCGTGTTGTGGCTGCGTACGAGGCGACAGCACCACCAGCTGGTGGAACATGACACCATGCTCAAAGTCCCCAGTGGAGGGGACCCAACATATGGGGTAAAGCACTACTGCTGGGTGGCATTCACAGCTTTTTGACTAATCTCAGTATCTTCACCTCATTATTTGTAATGAGCAAATCTTAATGATGTTTAACTGATTTTTGCACTCTTTTTTACATAAGAGAAAAATCTCTGTTGTTTCTCATACACATCAATGAAATTGAATGGACAGAAAATGTTATCTATGGAGAAAATACCCTTGTAATCTCAAATATGTCTCACAATGTCATAAACTGTGCTTAAGATACCAAAGTTTGTAATCAAAAGAGGAGAAACATCTGAGACAAAGTTTATTAGATCATTGAAATAGAACTGATATCTTTAATTTAGTCTCCACTCTCCAGAGCAGCCTCTGAGCAAAATGTTCCTCTGAGTTGTGACTCAAATTGTGTGTGATTTTTTGTTTGGTCAGTAATCTAAGTGTGTGTGTAATTCTCCTTTTTAGGACATATTTGATGAGTTCTGTACGTCGGGCAGTGGGACCGGCCTGCCTTATCTGGTGCAGAGGACCATGGCTCGACAGATCTCTCTGGATTGAGTGTGTTGGTGAGAGAACATTCATATCTCATTACACAATGCTGCATTGGCAGAGGTTGAAACAACTGCAGGGTGATGCTATGAAGTCTAGGAGGTTGAGATGTGTCATGCCGCATAACTTTTTTTTATTTTTTAAATACATGCTGTACAACATTGAATGTGATTGAGAGAGTGGTGGCATACTGATTTAAATGTACCTTAAATTTAAATTCTTTAATATTTTAAATGCTACCATAATTTAATAAATACTTTTTTACACTTAAAGATTACACTCATTTAACTCATATTATTATTATTATTAATAATAATAAATTATAACTATAAAAATGTATTGTCACATTATTATTATTATTATCTATAAAAATGTATTACACATTTTATAATCATTAAATTATATTTTAAAATATAAAAATAATAAAAATGCAACAGTGCACTGATAATCACAATACACCACTATAATATGCATCTAATTTCATTATTAATGTTCCCCTCTGAATTTTTCTGACAGGTAAAGGGCGTTATGGAGAGGTATGGAGAGGCACCTGGATGGGAGAGAGTGTGGCTGTCAAGATTTTCTCCTCTCGTGATGAACAGTCCTGGTTTAGAGAGACTGAAATCTACAACACTGTCCAACTAAGGCATGAAAACATCTTGGGTAAGTTCCACCCACACTGCATTTTTCATTGCTTTTGTGGGAAGGGATCATTCTGCGAGTACTGCTGCAGCCACAATATGTTCTGACTTACCCAAACATTACACAACGTTTGATTCAAAATGTAATATTTCTCTCTTACACATGTTCTCTGTCCGGCTATCAGGCTTCATAGCGTCAGACATGACGTCTAAAAACTCCAGCACTCAGCTGTGGCTGGTCACGCACTTCCATGAGTTGGGCTCCCTCTATGACTTCCTGCAGTACAGCACGCTGGACCCCGAGGGCTGCCTGCGCATGTGCCTGTCTATCGCCAGTGGCCTCGTGCACCTCCACACCGAGATCCTCAGTACGCAGGGCAAACCGGCCATTGCACACCGAGACCTGAAGAGCCGCAATATTTTGATGAAGAGAAATGGCCAGTGCTGCATTGCAGACCTGGGTGAGAAATTAGGAAAAAACAGAAGAGTCTTTAGCACATAACATATTCCAAACCATTAGTGATACAGAAATGGCACATTGTCCTGTTTGTTGAGGGGTGATGCGTTTTGATTACCAGAGTATTATTGAGGCTTTATGGTCCCGGTGGGACACATTAGTAATCATCTAGCAAAATACAATAGCAACCACCGGAAGACCTTATGCTAAAACATTCAGAACACTTAAGCAACCGCATACCCTGGAAACTGCAACCAACTGCAAATTACACGAGTGACACGTCTTGAGTATTCTATAGTCTTTGACTTAAAGGGATAGTTCACCCAAAAATGAAAATTCTGTCATCATTTACTCACCCTCAAGTAGTTCCAAACCTGTATGAATGTCTTTGTTCTGCTGAACACAAAGGAATATATTCTGAAGAATGTGGGAAACAGAGCAGTTCTGGGGCACCATTGACTTCCATAGTATTTTTTTTTCCTACTATGGAAGTCAATGGTGCCCCAAAACAGCCTGGTTACAAACTTTCTTCAGAATATCTTCCTTTGTGTTCGGCAGTTTTTTAAATTGAGAAAATTTGCATGTACTGTACGCAATGAGTCAGAATCGAATCGAATTGTGAAATTTGTGTCAAAACTCAGCCTTACTAGCGACCACCTAACAACCACCAAAGCACATTTGCTACCAAATAAAAACATTAAAAGAATCAGAACGCTTAAAGGGATAGTTCACCCAAAAATGAAAATTCTGTTATCATTTACTCACCCTCAAGTAGTTCCAAACCTGTATGAATGTCTTTGTTCTGCCGAACACAAAGGAAGATATTTTGAAGAAAGTTTGTAACCAGGCTGTTTTGGGGCACCATTGACTTCCATAGTAGGAAAAAAAGTACTATGGAAGTCAATGGTGCCCCAGATCTGCTCTGTTTCCCACATTCTTCAGAATATCTTCCTTTGTGTTCAGCAGAACAAAGAAATTCATACAGGTTTGGAACTACTTGAGGGTGAGTAAATTATGACAGAATTTTCATTTTTGGGTGAACTATCCCTTTAAGCAACTGCATATTAGCAACACCCTGGAAACCACCCAAAACACTGCTAACAACCACCAGAGCACCTTTGCAATCGGATGAAAACATCCTGGCAACAACCTTACCACCAAAAGAGCACCTTTCAACTGCATAAACACATGCTAAAACACCAGAGCACCTTTGTTACCAAATAAAAACACTCTTAAAAGTGTAAAGTGTAAAAAAAGTGTAAAAACACTTTTAAACAACCACATAGCAACACCCTGGCAACCACATAAAAGCATGATAAAAACAGAACACCTCAGCAACATCCTGGCAACCAACTAACAACCACAATAGCAACACCCTGGCAACAATAAGGGCATTTTGGTATTGCATAAAACATGCTAAAAACACTTAGCAACTATAGCAACACCCCGGTAACCACCCAGAACACTTATTATAATGGAAGAGTCTGTTATTGCCAAATCAGTTTAGTAAAAAAACAATTCCCATTTTACTTTGGCAAATCATATACTTTATTGAGGGTGAAATTCCAGTTGATAGCAAATACTTTTTTGTTTTTCTTTTTAAACATAATGTCTTCTGTGTGCTCTCTCAGGCCTGGCTGTCATTCACTCTCAGTCTAATGATGATCTGGATGTGGGCAACAACCCGAGGGTGGGCACCAAGCGTTATATGGCTCCGGAGGTTTTGGACGAGAGTATTCGTGTTGACGTTTTTGAGTCTTATAAACAAACAGACATCTGGGCCCTGGGTCTCGTCTTGTGGGAGATAACTCGGCGAACTATTGTAAACGGTAAGATGGGATAATTATTTAACTTTATTTGGTGGCACCACTGCTATTCTGTGCTCCTGTGACTTGGAATTAATTTTAATTATGCTTCAAAACATTACATACAGTATTAATACCAAAAACTTTAATATGCCGAGACTTATCAAATAATAATTGGGTAACGTTTCATTGCACATTGCAACTTTCATTGAAAAGTTCTCTGACTGCAGGATCTCAATGTTCTAACTAACTTTTGGTCTTCTGTTGCTAAGCAACAATTTTCACCATTCCGATAGATGTGATAGACTTCTCTATTTATTTTTTCTCATAAGTTTCTTCATCTTACTTCCCCTCCATCCCTCCCTCAGTTTTTTCTCCATGGGTACGTCTGTCTCCTCTATCCACCCACGATTAGCGGCCCAATAATTATAAACAATCTTATCTGGTGTCAGCACTCCCGCTCATGTAGTCCAGATGCGCTTGTTCTCTCTTTTCTCGCTCTCTCACACACACACACACTCACTTTTTAAGAAGCATTTAATCAACCCTTTATATATCATTTTATGTACTATGCACTAACTGTGAAACATTAGTCAAATGCATCTTTCTTTTAGTCAATCTACATCTTTCTTGTAGAAGTATTTTGTTCACCAATGTTGCATTTATTTAACTGGTAATACAATTTAAAATAACTGTTTTTATTTTAATACATTTTAAAGTGTAATTTATTCTTGTGATGGCAAAGCTGAATTTTGAGCAGCATTAATATTATTAATATTTTTGTGGACACTGTAATGCATTTTTTTCAGGATTCTTTGATGAATATAAAGTTCAAAATAACAGCATTTATTTGAAATAGAAAGCTTTTGTAACATTATAAATGTCTGTCACTTTTGATCAATTTAATGCCTCCTTCTGGAATGAAAGTATTAACTTCTTACAATTAAAAATCTTACAGGCTCCAAACTTTTTGAAGTGTAGTGTAAATATGTAAGCTTCCAATTTGCATTTTTAAAACACTTGTTTATATTTCTTTATATGAACTTCTGTTTTAAGTTAAAAAAAAGCAAAATAATAGCTTTTTTAATGGTCTCACTGTAGCTTTTTACCCCATAATGTCAGCTGCCTTATGCTGCTCATAGACTCCCTGGATAATTTCCAGTCATCCTCCCACAGAAGTATTAGTACTGCCAACCTTCAAACTCCCAAACCACTGTTTTATAGATATGGTCAGAAGAGACGTTCAGTCTCGGCACACATCTGCATTTTTGTCAGTAAAAAAATTCAAATGCAATGTAGTCAGCAAATGTTGACAAAAACCCATAAAATCCCTTAATTCTGTGGTTTTCTCAGGGATTGTGGAGGAATACAGACTGCCGTTCTTCGACGTGGTGCCCTCTGACCCCAGTTACGAGGAGATGAAGAAAGTGGTGTGTGTGGACCAACACAGGCCCAGTCTCCACAATCGACTACACTCTCATCCGGTAAGATAGTCAAACATGCCAGAGATAGAGATTCAGTGACTCGGAAGACTTGGACTCCAGTCAGACTCTACACAAGACTTTGCTTTGACAGCTGCAATCTGGAGCAGTTTGTTAGGAAAGCATTAAATGTGTGTGGGACAAAATATTCTATCAGTCTATGATGTCACTGAAAAGAATCTTATGGGCTTTAATTTTAGGCTTGCTGTAGAGAGCATATTTATTGCAAATGCAACATAGAAAATGGATGGAAATTTACATTTATCCTGCTTAATGCCATAATCAAGACAGAGAAAAGCAGCTATTCAGCAGCCATGTGAAGAGTAGCAGACTTGCAGGCTAGTCGCTAAATTTGTTGCGATTTGCACTTGAAAATAATTCTTCCTTTGAGTCCATATCTCTTGTTGAGACTGTTTGTCATATTAGATTGTTTTATGTCTGCCACAAACACATACTCCTTCCTACAGTGTATCTACTCAAAATCCAAAAAAACTAACAGTTTTGAAATACAAATCCGATATGACGCGTATTTCAAAGCTAGAATGACACATCAACACAGTTCTCACAGAATCCTGTTGTTTTGCGTGAGAAGTTGGTTGATTTGGAATTGAAGTTGAAATCCGGGTCACTTCTTTATGTCTATTTTGGTAGACTGATTTGAAATGAACTCCAGTTACTTACATTCAAGATAAACATGTGACTATCAGAAATTACAAAAATAATGTTTATCTACTTTTTCTGGGGGGTTTTCTGTCTAGATCCTGTCTGCAATTGCGAAGATTATGAAAGAGTGTTGGTTCCAAAGCCCTTCAGCTCGACTCACTGCTCTGCGTGTGCGAAAGACCCTCTCCAAACTGGACCAGGACCATGACTACGACATAGACAAGCTCAAACTGGACCTCTAGAATAAACCTCCTGCCATGCATAGCCAAGGAAGTTCAATTCTAATGGACCCACATGACATATTCATCCATCTGAGTACTTTCAAACTTCTTGTCTTAAGGCTTCACTGAACAAGGCTTATCTTATCATGACATTAGTTCACTGTGGGAAGTCGAGGCCATAGCTGTGCTGTTAAATGTTTCTACTCAGATATATCCACACGAATGCTTTTCCAGGACCTGCATATTTCAACACGGTGACTCATTTGTTACTGAAATTAAAACAAGGTTGATGAACCCACAAAATGATTTCCAGTATAGTGAGAGTGAGAAGGATTTTTCAGGCAGGATGTGGGTCATTCTGGACTTCCTAACTGTGGTGTTTCCTGAAATTCTTAACTTCCTAAACATGACTGTAACCTAGAAAGGTTGGCACATGCTTTAGACTGTTTGTTGCACTTATTTTTTTTGTAGCTGTTTTTTGGTTCCATGAAAGACTGGGCCATCTTTTTAAGAACAAGAACTGCATTACAACTTGCACCAAGTAATTATTAAAACAGAGGACATATTAGTATAGTGCACTTTTATAAATTGTTAAATATTTTTCAAATTTACAGTCACATTACTCTAGCTGTACTATATCGTTTTTTATAATGTACAATATAATTGCTTTTTCAAAAATTTGTATACAAGTTCTTTTGCACAAAATGTCTATTGTTATTTTCACTCCAAATAACAGTATTTAAGTATTAATAAACTTCAGGATACTGAAGCAGACTTTTTTCTCTGTACCAAAAGGGTCTTCAACAAAACAAAAATTATTAGAGCTCAAGCTCATTTTTGTGGGGGAAACAATAAAATAATGATAAAGTCACTTAATTAATTTAATTTCACTTAAATGTGTCACTGAACATTGACATGTAGTTTTGTCCACTAGAGGGCAACATTAATTGCTTTTTTCTCCCCCAAAGTGTTACATTGGGTTCTTGTTGCCTTTTCTCTCAGCACAGCAAACTGTGTCACAGCCTGATCTGGTTAATGAATACAGGGTCACTTCAGAAGTCCTTAAGGAGATATAAGGGATCTATTTCCTTTTGCCTCAAACCATTTCTCATAAACCATAAACAATGTGTCTTACAAGCCATGCAATCTCGCAATTGTTAGAATTGTTGTTCGACATGAGAGATACTAAAAGACCCCGATACCCCTCGGGAACTACAAAGACACACCTCGGTGTTGTTGAACAACATTTCACGGATACAATAATGAATGCATCCTTCACTATCATGTTTCAGACAGACCTATATTTACCCATTGCAAATAGATATCTCACGTATCTTATTCATAGAAACGAGACAGTATAAATCCCTTCCTACGCACACCGACACACAGAGAAGGCCAAAAGAGCAGATGTTCCACTGATTGATGGATATTTATAAGATGTTTATCTCGGTTTTTTTTCCTGAGCCAAAGTTTCCCTTCAGCATGTCGCGTTTGTCTTGCTGTCAGACTGCATGGCGGAGTGAGAGGATGGCATTGATTTCTGTCTGCCTGTTTATCTATATCTGCGCCCTCGCTATCCATCTGTGGAGGAGCACAGAGAGGGGGCTTTGCTGGAGATAATTCCCCAACTCTGCCTGTCCGGTCAGACAGAGAGAGGGTTATTTTTAACAGGCGCACAGTGGCTGAGTAGAGTATCAATGCCCTGCTCTTGTAGGCCAGACTCCTCTGAAATGGTGTCCTTCTATCAGCTGTGACATTTTACACAGAGCGGACCCATTCCACATGCCTTTGTTTGGAAAACTCGGATATGAACGCCCTGCTTAAATATGTGGATTGATAATTGAAAGATATGACCCTACTTTATAAACAATAGACAGCCAGGGGCCAGATTAGTATGCAGTCTAGCAAAGGCAAAGAGGTTAATGGTAACAATAGAGGTTTAAGACTGCAGACAGCAACTCTAAACGCTTTGTGTTTGACCTTTGCGTTGAGAGCGACTTGAAAGGAATTCAGTGTAATTACATTAGGTCTTGTACATCATTCTTTACGTACCCATACGGCTTAATGCACTAACCGAGAGTCTCCTCGTGTCATGTGGCCATTAAGAGGACAAATACTGAGTGCATCAAATGTCTCTTTATTCCTCAAAATTAAAATCACAAGTTCTCCTCTGCCCTGCTATTTAGAGGAAGTAAACATCCTGAGGTCCTGGCAGAAGCCAGAGCGCTCCTATAGGAATATGTTTGACTTGTTTCCCTAAAGACGCAGTTTCCTTTTTCATACTAGATGAAGTCAAGAACTTATTTTTTGTAATCAGTGATTTGTTATGAGGGTCTGAGGTCTCTTAAGCTTAACCCATGCTGTGGTTTTTGTGGGAGTCCTGAATGCTTTTCGTGTTGCTCACAGGGGTTCTGTAAGCTCCTTTGGATCACACACATCGCACAATGTGGGTCCAGCTCACAAAGGTAACTTTGGCTCCGGAGTCAAATTATTAATGCTGAGACTCTGGAGAATAGTGAACACCTCCTGCTGGATCACTACTAAGAGATGATCCAAAAGCTGCAAATGTGTCACTGCTTTCATACACGTCAGACCTTAAAATATTCTCATTAAAAAAAAAAAATGTTCTCCTATTAAACAAACTATTCTGTAATAATGAATATACGTGTACAGCACATTTTTTGATTTATTAATCACTGATTCTTGAAACATGAGACATAACATTCGCGTTTTTAAACATGATTTTATTAATTTTAATTTTCTTCCAATTGCAACACTTTTTAAATTTAATATAAATTTTTATTACAATTTTAAATAAATAATAATAAATAAGAAAATAAAGTTGATGTGTTTAATAAATGTGTGATATCTCAAATATGGCTGTTTTATCAACAACATCAGATAAATCAAAATCAGTTTAAACTTCTATATTCGCAATCAATCATTTATTGAATGACTTCAAGATTATTTATATTATATTACATTTTTTTAATTCTAATATTATTCATATTCATAAAACCTTTTTGGCATCTACCAGCATTTACCCACATTTTGAGTGAAAGACAAGAAAAAACACTTTTTGTAAGAAAAGAATGAATGTGTTGATACATCTGAACAGATTATCCCAAAATAATTCCTTGATTTATAAACTCCTGTTTTTTTTTCCTGATTTGTAAACTGTTTTGTCCCAGTGTTCAAGAATCAGTGTTACTTGCCTTAATTCGTCCATGTTAAAGCCACAAGCTAAATATCTGGAACATATGACACAGAATAAATAAAAACAAACCTGATGAGACCTCAACTACAGACAGGACCATCGGGCCAATTCACAAATGAGTCCTTGTGAAGAGACATTTCACCACAACAAAGGAGCCCAGGCGTGGAGCCCTCCCCTTTAAAACTAGTCACACCCCTTTAACCCACTATTGTCTAGCCGAGTCTGGCAGGCGGTGTATGGTTGGTTGGTTTGTGGTTGTGTTGGAAGTCTCGCTCGCTTGTCAATATCACACACAGCGAATGCATTAATGCTAAGAGATGGGAATCTTGCAGTCATGCTTCCACGACGAACTGCTGTAGTGCTGCTCGCGCTGTGTGGATTAATAGCGGTCGGCGATGGTGAGTCGGGTGTTTGTGTGTGTGTGTGTATTTATTTATTTGATAGGCTGCTGGTGTGTGGAGAGAGAGTGTGGCCAGGCTGTGCTGTGTTGTGCTGGACGGGGCAGCCTGGCTCTCATCATGGCGCTGTGTCTGGGGTTTGTAAACCAGTCATCTGTACCGTAAATCATTTCTTATTCATATATAACTAGTGTTGTATTTTGAATTGCGCTTCATTCGCGGCACATAATTGATGTTTGTATGTATCATTTTTGAGGTTCGTCTATTAGGCTAGGATTTAACCGCGTTGCCCGCTGTCCCTTTTTAAATATAGCCAAATACACATATATTCCCTGTTTCCATACAGGCCTGCTGTCCCTTACAAATAAAATGCATGCATTTAAGCTTAGGCTACCTTACGTTAAGCAGCTATAAAATATTACAGTAAATTGTGGCATGTTTGCTCAAACCTCCAGTATTTCACATGACTTCATAAAACTGACGTCAGATGTTGCAAAACTTAAATTAATAAACTTGCAACGCCAACCTTCACCGGTGGTTTGCACGTTGTGAGGAGCCATGTCCTCCTATTCGTAAATTAATCGCGCTTCTGATTCGAATCTTTTCAATTAATCGGTTGAACCGGTTCACATTCACATTACCGGTCTGAAGGATTTGTTCACGAACAGGATCGACCGCTTCTCGAGTTCCAAACTCACTGACTCGTTGAATCGAACCGGAACCGTCTCTTTCGGATATGTTCGAATGTTTGTGCAGCATGTAATACCATACTAGAGTGTCAGGAACCACATGATGAAGTAAAATGATAGGTATTCGATTTAGAAAAATGTTCCTAACAAAGCGATTTGTCATGACCTAAATTAATCACAGAATCATTTTTGTATTCGATTTAATTGCTGATTTTTTTTTTTTACTTCAAGTAATAAAAATAATGTTAATAAAAATGTTTAAAACTGAAATTAAATAAGTTAATAAATCCTTGGATACTTTTTTACTTTGATGCTTTACTTCCATTCATTCTTGATGACTAACAAGTTTCTATGATTTTTCATTTTATACAGATTTAATAACAATGACAACTTTTAAGTTCAGAAAAATGTTCGAACGAACCGATTCAATGAACTGAGTCTAACTTCCCATTACTAGTTGTGACATGTAACTCAACATGAATTCAAATGATTCATTTAAAAATGACCAGCCTTGTTTGTAGTTACATGTTAGATTATATCATAAATGTTGTTGACAGTACATCGTTTGCTGTGGTATACCCTGTTTACAAAACAGTCTGGTGATGTTTCTTAACTTTAATCAGCATTGTGCATTTTGATTGGTGAAAACAGTCCTCATTGACCCCATTGCTATTGCCAAGCCATAAGGCCTAAAATATTGCCAATTTCTTAATTTATTCACATATTTTACTGGTTCTAGAAAACTAATGTTGTGTTTTATAACCCCTGGCAAGTACATATTTGTTGTAGAGTACGATGGGAAGCTGGTCATTCAGCAAGTTCAGACTCAAGTCAGATTTGGAGTCTGGTCCTTTGTAATGGAAATGTGGGCAATGAGCCCTATTCAGTGGCCTGTCAAGGGAGTCTGCCTTTCTTTTGTATGGCCAAACTGATGGTGGTAACATCCACAGCACAAATAAACATGTCTGTGGTTGCATGGCACAGCACGTTAACCGTTTACGCTTGGAAACACTAGTGAGATTTTCTGGAAGGACAAAACTGTGCAAATCAGTGTGATGTTGTTCAGATGATTTTGAGAAGTCAACAAAATATAGTATGAAAACTGGGCCATGTTTTTGTAGTGTGATCAACTAGAATACTAATGAGTGTGGATTTTTTGGTCTTTAAAATTTGAAATTACATTTTTCCCCATTGCAACTCGCTGTGCTCCAGACATATCACTGAAGACTGTGTAATGAAATGTAACACAGCAGGGGCCATTTTCATCGACGATTTGAGAAAGTTCAGCAATCTGTGATCTCTAATTGGTGACTCATCTTTTTCTGAGAAGCATCGCTCCCACTGTTCGCAAACGGTTGTGTTGCACAAAATGCTGCCAAATGCTCTAATAGAACTTGATAGGAAATGCTAAACAGACAGATCCCACCTGTAGTACGTCTGACTGGGTCAGCTCAATGTCAGACTCTACAGTGAGCGGGTTGTAGCGCGAGAGGCGCCTTTGGGCTGCCAGTGATGGGTTTGCACAGCTGCCGGTAGTTGGACGCAGACTAGTGGAAATGAAACAGATTGGCGACTCCAACCATGTTATGGTAATTATTCCATCGAGGTGCTGCTGAAACCAAGCAATCTTAGGCGATTCGGTGTTTCAAGGCTCTGGACTTGCAGTTTGACTGCCTAGATTCTCAGTAAGCATGCTGTTTTTTTTGTGTTTTTTTTTTTTGATAAACTGGCTTGTCGTGAGTCTTCGAGCTTCTAGATGTCTGTGTGACGCTTCTCGCAGGCCTGTGTGAGAAAACAACAGCAATGTGATATGGGCACTGTGAGCTAGGCAGACAGCCGTGAGGCAGGGTGCGTCGCTTTCATCATCTTTCATTCTCTCGCACATTTTTCTTTTCCCTTCACACAGACCAGACTGAAGCATTAAGTCCCTGCTCTCCTACATTTACGTTTGGTGAAAAACTCTTCAGGAATGACACAATAGCCCATTCAAACTCACATTTTATGAGTGACTCACTTGCTTACAAGAAATGACCATTAATTTGTTCCACTTCTCATAACAGCCGCAAAGTGGAAAAAGTGAGTTAAAGGAATAGGTCACCCAAAGTGAAAATTTGCTGAACATTTACTCACCCTCAGGTCATCCAAGATGTTGATGAGTTTCTTCATTATAACAGATTTGGAGAAATTTAGCATTTCATCACTTGCTCACCAATGGATCCTCTGCAGTGAATGGGTGCCGATGGGTGCTAATAAAAACATCACAATAATTCACAAGTAATCCACACGACTCCATCAATCCATCCGTCCATCAATTAATGTCTTGTGAAATGAAAAGCTGTGTGTTTGTAAATCTTTCTCCAATGAAAATTTGTCTTGTCTGAATCAGGAGAGAAATATGCACACTTGCACAGATCAAGCATTTAGAAGCAGAAACAGTCCAGAACAGTTCTAAATAAATACGGTGGATTTTGATGTGACAGGACAACAGGGGATGGACTTTTTCACTGCGTTAATTGATGGACTGAAGTCGCGTGGATTATTGTTGTTTTTATCAGCTGTTTGGACTCTCATTCTGATGGCACCCATTCACTGCAGAGGATTCACTGGTGAGGGTGATGTAATGCTAAATTTCTCCAAATCTGTTATGACGAAGAAACAAACGTACTTTAATTTTCTATAAGTTAATTTTTAATTTTTACATGTTTATTAACACATACAATTATAATATAGATATTCTGAACCACAGAGTCTCTGAACTTTTGTGAAGGCAGGAAGGAGCCTGTATTGCAGGAGGGCTCCAGGTGCTTTGAGAGTGCTGTTATGGAAATGAAAGGGAGCACATTAAGCCATATTTTGCATGTGTGTGCTTGTATATAAGATCAGAGAACGGAAAGTGTAGCAAAGAAAGATATGTGGGTTCATGGGGAGTGTGTGTGCGTGCGAGTATGTGTCTGGGGAGACCGGCTGCTGGGGTTGAGTCCACGGTCATAGCCGACTGAAGCTGGTCTCCGCTTCATTAATGACCTTGCTAATGACCCGAATGGCTGGCAGGCAGTGCCGATTACATTGAGAGACAGACCTTTGTGTGACCTACATTATAGTGCATGTTTAGAAATAGTACATTTAATTTACTTTTTCCCCCTCATTCTTTCGGCTTTTATTTTCTTAAAAATAAGGGTATTTTTTTTATTGTAATAAGCTTAAAGGTATAATTTTGTTATTTTTTACTCGCCCTCATGTCATTCCAAACCCGTATAGCATTATATTTCCATCAGACATTTTTGAAGTATCATTACCCAGCTCAACCATCAAGTTCCAAAAAGTTCCATTTAAAAACTGTAAAAGCAATGTGACTTTTTAAGAATTTTCATTTTCGAGTGAAAAGACATTTCTGTTACAAAAGATGTATTATTACAAAATGCTGTTCTTTTGAAATTTCTATTCATCAAAGAATCCTGGAAAATTTGTATAGTTTTCATAAAAATATTAAGCTGCACAACTGTTTTCAACTTTCATAACAATAAGAAATGATTCTTGAGCACCTAATCAGCATATTAGAGTGATTTCTGAAGGATCATGTGACACTGAAGAATAAATTACATTTTAAAATTAAAAAAAATAAAATGGTTATTTTAAATTGTATTATTATTACTGTTTTACTGAAATATTTTGATCAAATAAACACAGCCTTGGTGAGCACGAGAGGAGACTATAAAATCTTAGACTGAAACTTTTGAATGGTAGTGTATCTATTTAAAACGAATGCACCTCTTATGCTGGTCAGAAAGAACTCTATTTTTTTGTCGCATTAAATGGTTTGAGTCTGCTGCCCTTTAAAAGAGGAAAAACTCTGAATGTTTTCAGGGGGAAAAGAGAGAGTCATGCCTCTGGACCAGATGAGTAATTTGACCATGAGGGTTCTGAAGAAGCTCCCCTTCCTTTCACTGCATTGATTTTGTGAGTGTAGTTCGACGTGTGTTTTAGAGTGCATGTCTGTGTGAGTGTGAGTGTGTGTGTGTGCGCTCTGTCTGGTGGCGTCGGCATGTCTTAATCAGCTCCCTGTCTGGGTGCTCAATGGATCTCATTTCAGCTCTATGCATCTTGGGTAACTGCACTCTCTCAGTCTGCCCGCTCTCAGTAGCCCCTGGCATCCTGCTAAAAGAGGAGGATGATGGGCTTTCATTATCCAGAGGAGGTGAAGCAAAAGATAATGCTTCCACCGCTCTGGCCGTCCATTTGTAATAGATATGAGAGGACTGCTTGTGTTGCAGGGGGCAATATTTGCCTCTGAGTGTTTAAACCACAAACCCTGTGAGCTCTTAATCCTCACTTTGACCCCAACATGGAAAGCTGGTACTCCTGAAGGAGAGGTTGTGAAATTTGTGTTCCATCCATAGTGAAGGCTTTAGTCACAGTGCCGGTAATGTGAAGTTGTTTGTGGCTTCATCGTTGACTAAAGACTTCCCATGAGCCCCGGTCTGATCAGCCAAGCACACTGTTAATGGAAACGATTTCATTCACGTCTTCCCGCACTGGTTTTCATTTCCTGTCTGAACAAGAATGGAATGATAGGAACTTCACACTGGCAGTGAGATTTTGATGTCGTCCTTTACTGAATTTCCCCTTTTCTGTTGGGTTAAGCCAAGTCTAGACTAGGGTTTTAAGGTCTGTCGCAGCTAGTCTCTCGGACGAAATCCCATCACAGCTGGGGGTTCTGTAAGTCGCCCTCTGTTACCTCTCTGTGTTCTGTCCTGGCGTATCTGTTTCACCGGCAGCTCTTAAAAGCATGTCAGGGGAGTCCCCTACCCCAGCCACTCTAACAGTAACTCCCCCATCCTCCACCGCACAACCCACTCCCATCCTTTGTCCAGACACAGCCCGCCCAATCCCTCCTCATGTCCCCTTAATCTCCACACAAAGAGCCAGTGTAAGGCCACCAATTATGCGCATACAAGACCTCGCTTGGCCTGAACTGCTCGCGCTCCCTCGCTGCAGGTTTGGAGCCACGCACGCCGTGTTGTCGACTAGCTTTGCATAAACTTTGATTGGTCTTTTTGAAGTTTCACAGACTGTATTGCAGGAATTGAAGTGGAAAAAGTGTTGGGTTTCTGTAGCATAAGTGATTTGGTGGTTGTGGAAGGTTTAGTTTAGTAAGTTAAAGTCACAATAAATAAGGTAAAAAATCTCATGATTATGCCTTAATAGCTCACAATGTGGTTTTGTCTAATATTTTACATTAAGATGGAAACAGGCATAGCTATCAGTTTTAAAAATAATAATAATTGTAAGATATCAAAAAATGCTCCTTGAGGTTAAAGTCACAATGAAAGTAGCAATATAGCTTTTCTTCTGTGTTGAGACAGACATCCGATTGTAACAGATTATTACAAAATAAAAATTGTAGGGCTGGGAACTGGTTAAATCCATTTGATGTTGAGACGTGGGGAGGAGCGGGGTTAAGCAGACTGAATTATTTGAGAAGTCCTAAATACGTCACCAAAAGTCTGACATTTTCACCAGAAGATTGAGTTATGACACTTTCATAAAAAATTGAGGTAAAAAATTTAAATGTATACACATGGAGGAATCATTCATATTAAGATCTTTAACATGCATTACAAAATAGCTAAGGTACACTTCATGCCGACTTTAACAACACCTAAGAGTTACGTCGTTCAGTGAATACACAATATTCTTAAAGTACACAATTTCACACACACATTGTCGTATAGTGTCCTCTGATATAATTTAGTGTAGTATATTGTCACAACTTTGATATCATGACTCATTACATCATGGAGAAGAAATGTCATGCTGAGTTTGATTTTTCTCAGCTATATGAAAAACATGTTGGAATATGAAGTATGTCCACATTATACATGCATATAATGGTTGACTTGTAGAGGCTTTGTGATTTCATAACTGTGATTTCACGAGCTGTTGGACTGACATAAAACCAGTGTTGTGTTGTACAGTTGTGGCGTCTCTGGAATCCTTATTGTTTGATGGAGACTTTAAAAAATGAACTGTAATTTCTGTCACCATGCAGAACTTCGAAAATAATGATTGTTTTTTTAAACAGGTATTCCCGAACGCGCCCCTCATCTTTCATTGGTCGACAAAATGGATAGCCCTGCCCCCAAATCACACCATTAGTTGAGTCAGTTTAATTTAGTCAGACTGGTCAGGATTCTCAAACAGAACATTTTTTGTAACATTTTGGCTAAATCAGTCTACGAATGGTTACTTATAGTTATCTCTGCATATTACATTAGTTGCTTAATGTTGTCCCTCTTGCTTGTTTGTTTTTTCAAAACAAGGCAGAAATTTAGGTTACAGTGAGGCACTTTCAATGAAAGTGAATAGGGATGTTTGAATGTGATGCTTTTGATAATATAAAATCACTTACAATTAATCTTCTGTTAACTTGATATTTGAGCTGTGAAGTTGTTCTAGCCATTTTACTGTAATTTTAGGCATTATGTTTTCATGACCATGAAATAGTATAAAACTGAATATAATTTTACACTAAAAGGGTTAGTAGTAAGTGTTTTTTTCCACATTAAAATCATGTTAATACACATATTGTTTACATCTTGTGGCTTTACTATTGTATGTTTATGTTTGGATTGGCCGTGTTCACTTCAATTCTAAGTGCCTCACTGAAACCCAGAATTTCACTTTTTTTAAACAATAGGAGGGACAAGTAGAAATAAATGTTTGTGCTAATCAACATTATGCCTCTAGTGCTGTTGATTGAGGAAATTGTACTGAAACCGGAATATTCCTTTAAGCGTTTTAACCATAAAATTACACACTTCAGCTGTAAGTATAGTTATTCTGATTATGATTAATGTGATATCTACATTGCATTTTCTCAGACCTCTTTAGAAAGAGACTATGAGGCTATTACGGTCATTCTATTTGCTGCCCGGTGATTTAATGATATCGTGTGTGCTCCATTAGAGGGTTATTATGGCACCGGGTTGTTTTTCTCTCGCTATCAGGGCCTGGTTACCTCCGTGTAATCTGCAGGAAATTCCTTGTGCATGTGAACCTCAGTTGACTTGGATCCGCTCCACTAACGGTTACTGGCAGTGCGCTTCAGTGTCTGTTAGATCACAGCCTTTATAAGATTTATAAAGACTACACAAACACTCTCTCACACTCCCTCTCTTGCTCTATGACACTTGACACATACATACACCCCCACACAAATACACACGGTGAAAAAGTGAAGTTGACACTTGTTCAGGAGGGTGTGGTTCTGCCACTTGCATGTCATGAGTTGTGCAATAAACCTGTATGTGAAAAACTCTGGGAGGAAGCATAGTGAGTCAGATCAATTAAGTGTGTGTGGAGCGTGATGAGTGACAGTAGGACTACAAAGTAAAAACAGAGGCCTGAACATGTGGGAAAGGCAAAAGAAAAGCGTTAAAATGAGAAGAGCGGATTAGAATAGAACGTTCTTGACAGGGACGCCCAGAAAAGACTGGGCATTAAAGCATTTTTTGTCCCTTGGTGGGCCCTGTTGTGATCAGCAGTCAAGCGTCTGAAGTCCTGTTATTTTAAAACCACTGCAATTTGTCTTGAGTGGTCTGCCATTGTATGCGGCTCGGATAAAATCGAGGGCGCCGGTGAAGTATGAACGCCACCTCTCGTGTCATGACCTCGGTCACCCTCGGCAGTCTGTGTACCAGCCGTCATCGCATCCTGTCTGAGTTTGTTTGATCTGGTGAAGAGACACAAAAATACACAATGGTTATGACGGGTCTAAAAAAGTTTTAGAATGCCCCTGAAGATTAATGATATAGTTTATTTATGTCCTCAGGCTTTTAAGGTTAGGCAACAAAAAGGTACCGTGATGTTACCATGTTTTTTTAAGGTGTTACTATGGAAGTCTTTTCATTTTGTACTTTAGTATTATATTGCATTTATAATACCCGAAGGTTCTTAAAGTCTTACCATCTGTTCTATGGTATTTCCACAGTCATTTTTTTTCTTGACTATTTTTGAAATAGTCAGTGGATGAAACTGAATATTTACAACTTATTTGCTAAACTCTTCTGACATTTATGACATTCAAATTTCTTTTTAGATATGTCATCAAGGTTTAGAATCTTAAATCAGATTAGATGTATTCCAATTGATGGAAATTAGTGCATGTAAACATACCCAGCGGTTTTCGATATTTTGAGTTTTCCTGCATCTGATGTTAACCTTGCCAAGTTGGTTGGTAAACAATAGTGTAATTCCCTTCATGTATCAAATCCAAAATCTAACAACGACCTTGCCAATAGAAGATAAACAATTTTTTTTTTTTTAGATATTTTAGTGAACAGAGTAGTCTATATTCTCAGCTATTAGACAATAAAAGGGCGAATAAAATCCTATAGACCAGCTCGACTCCAAAGCCCCCCTTTGATCGAGATTATTTTAATAAATAATAAACCATTTTAAGACATTGCCTCTGTGCTTTTTAGTATAATAAAAATCTACATTCAGTTGGATTTGAATGCACTGTTGATCCTACTACCTCTTAAGTCAAATCTAATCATCTTGCTCATTTATTGCAAACTGAGTTCTGAGACTGTGCAATAATGCAGTAGTCTCTGTGAAAGTGTTTTGCTGATATAAAGGTGCTGCAGTGGGGGTCCGAATCAGGCCATCCCATGCCAGCTTCTGCTCTACACAGTTTGTTTGGGTTCATCTGCAGTGGCGGATTCAGTTTCATGTTATGCAGTTTGGTAGCGAACTGAACTGTGCATGCAGTGCCTCTGGCCTGAGTTACCTTACTCAGTGATTCTTTATGTCCTTATATTGTACTGGCTTGCCCTCTGGTGGATATTTGAGTTAGCACAGTTCACTTAAAGCATTCACGTGAATACATCCTCATTTTTAATCTGGCAGTAAGATGAAGAAATATTGCAGTTATTTAGAGTCATATTTTAATCGCTCTTCTCTCTCTTCCTCTGTCTAGCTCTTAAGTGTAATTGCACTGCCTGTGAGAGCAGCGGTTATGTCTGTGAGACTGATGGGGCCTGCATGGCCTCTACGTCCCACATTAAAGGGCAGGAGGAACAACAAGTTCGGATCTGCATCCCCCGTGCCAACCTGGTACCACCCGGACAGCCCATCTACTGCTTGAGTGCCAAAGGCCTGTTCAACACGCACTGCTGTTATACGGACTTCTGCAACAGCATCAACCTCCAGATTCCCAGCGGTAGGAGTACAGGCCGAATACACTAGTGTTCAAAAGTTTATTTACTTTTTTAATGGATTCAATTATTTAAATATGTTACCCTGACCCAGGCTGGACCACAAAACCAGTCATAAGGGTCAATTTTTTAAAAATATTTTTACATCAACTGACAGCTGAATTAATAAGCTTTCCATTTATGCATGGTTTGTTAAGATAGGACAATATTTGGCTGAGATACAACTATTTGAAAATCTGGAATCTGAGGGTGCAAAAAAATCTAAATAATGAGAAAGTTGCCTTTAAAGTTGTCCAAATGAAGTTCTTAGCAATGCATATTACTAATCAAAATGTAAGTTTTGATATATTTACGGTAGGAAATTTACAAAATATCCCCATGGAACATGATCTTTACTTAATATCCTAATGATTTTTGGCATTAAAAAAAAAAATAATTTTGACCCATACAATGTATTGTTGGCTATTGCCTCAAATATACCCGTGCGACTTATGATGACTGGTTTTGTGGTCCAGGGTCACATATTACATTTAAGGATGAAGTATAATATTACAAAATATTTATATTTAAAATAAATGATTTTCATACTATACATTATAATGTGATGCCTAATTTCAAATATGGCATTTAATACATTTTTTGTTTCTTTTTCAATTTATTTATACAAAATAGTATAGAGTTTTAATATAAACCATTTATTGACCATGAACAGAGTTTTAATATTGGTCCATCCCTCTAGGTCCAACCTGTAAATTGCATTTTACTCATCTTTTTCAGGGATTATAGAAGATAAAGAGGACAGTTGGGGTCCTGTAGAGCTGGTGGCAGTGATAGCAGGCCCAGTCTTCCTCTTTTGCTTGCTGCTTATCGTGGGAGTGCTAGTTTTCCAACACCACCAGCGCAACTACAACCATCGGCAGCGACTCGACGTTGAGGATCCATCCTGTGATCATCTGTACTTGGCCAAAGACAAGACCTTACAGGATCTCATTTTTGATCTGTCCACTTCCGGTTCAGGATCTGGTAAGCTGCAACTCTATCCTCCTCCTGTATGTGTGTAGTGTTTTGTTTGTGTGCTAATGAGTTTTCTCATTTCAGGTCTGCCCTTGTTTGTTCAGCGAACAGTGGCCAGGACAATTGTACTGCAGGAAATTATAGGTAAAGGTCGCTTTGGGGAAGTATGGAGGGGGAGATGGAGAGGAGGGGATGTGGCTGTGAAGATCTTCTCATCCAGAGAGGAACGCTCCTGGTTCCGTGAGGCTGAGATTTACCAGACCATCATGCTCCGTCATGAGAACATCTTGGGCTTCATTGCTGCTGATAATAAAGGTAAGGAGTCTAAAGAATCTAAGGATCTATCTATCTTACATATAATCAAATTGATATATTGTATAAACATTGAATTATCTATCTATATTACATATAATTAAATAGATTTATTGTTTAATTAAAAAATATTTAAAATAATTATTTGTTACTCTCTTTATTTATCTATCTAGTTATATTAAATATAATAAAATTGATGTTTAAACATTTCATTTTTAATATTTTAATGTTAATATAATTTATAATTAATCCTATCTATCTATCTATCCATTACATTTATATTACATTACTTAATTTTTGCTTTTTAATATTTAATATTATACAAAATAATAATATAGTTATTTTTAATAATTTAAGTCGTCATCAATGTGATTACTGATAAATATTTCGGATATTGATCAAACATATAAAGACTGATTTCTTCCATCCCTAAATCTCTTTGAATATTTGTGTCTGTTTCTTAGACAATGGCACATGGACACAGCTGTGGCTGGTGTCAGACTATCATGAACATGGCTCATTATTTGACTATCTCAACCACTACTCCGTCACAATCGAGGGGATGATTAAGTTAGCACTCTCAGCGGCCAGCGGCCTGGCACATCTGCACATGGAGATCCTGGGAACACAGGGTAATTATGAATGAATCAGTTTGACATGTCAGCCTCTAAATCTGAACTGTAAAATCTCTAAAATCTCGTACTCACAAAACCAAACTCAATCACGATGGTCTCCTTCCACAGGGAAACCAGGCATTGCACATCGTGACCTCAAATCTAAAAACATCCTGGTGAAAAAGAATGGTACTTGTGCCATAGCAGATCTGGGGCTCGCTGTACGGCACGAGTCCACCACTGATACTATAGACATCGCACCTAATCAGAGGGTTGGCACCAAAAGGTACATCTATTGCCAGGCACTGCTACCACGTTCAGTTAACAGCTGCTTCATATAAATATAACTATAAAGGTAACTATGAAAACTGCATTACCTGATGTGAATTTATTCTGCCTTTTAGATATATGGCCCCAGAGGTACTAGATGAAACGATCAACATGAAGCATTTTGATTCTTTCAAGTGTGCTGATATCTACGCTTTGGGACTGGTATACTGGGAGATAGCACGACGGTGTAATGCTGGAGGTGAGGAAAAAGGAGCTTAAATTATCTTCCACCCACAGTTTCTTAGCAAATGTGATTAATATCAGTGCTTTCACTGACAGTAGGAGCCATATTTTTAGGTGTTGTCTCTACCATTTATTCAGCACTAAATCAGCATATTAGAATAATTTCTGAAGGATCATGTGACACTGAAATAAATTCTGTGTATTAAATTGGAAGCAGTTATTTAAAATTACAATTAATTTACTTTATTACTTTAAATTACTTTAATTTGTTTACTATGCAATAATGTATATGTTTACAGGTTTAAATACAGTTTACATATATGATGAGGCCTAGAGTAGAAAATTATAAGAGGCCAGAATTGTCAGCCCTGCCTCCAGCTCTCAATCCTGAATATTTGGTTGCAGCTGTAATATTTCCCCATGGGACTGTGAATGCTGATTTATTTTGCTACACGAGCAATAAAACGTCATCTTGAATAAAATATGACATAAAACATTGCATTGTGCCATTCACCAATAAACTTGAACCCATCAACTCACATTTTGACTATCTTCTCAGGCATCCATGAAGATTACCAGCTTCCCTACTATGATCTGGTGCCCTCCGACCCCTCTATAGAAGAGATGAGGAAGGTGGTGTGTGATCAGAGACTACGGCCCAATGTGCCCAACTGGTGGCAGAGCTACGAGGTAAAAACTCCCACTGTTTAGCTTTACAGCTTATTTTGCCCATGACCCTCCAACTCTGACATTTTTAGTGACAAACCACAGTTTATTCAGTCAATTCATGACTTTTAGGACTGGTACATGTGGAACTGATGATAACAGTAGACCACACTAAGAGAGAAACACACAAATAATGGTGCAGCATTCACCACAAACATGCTTGCCAATTTGAAACGCCATTTTTGAGTGCAATATGCTTCAGGCGTGCCATCTGAGATTTTTTTGATGTGAAAATACAGCCTTTTAATTAAATTCAGCAGTTATTCACAAGCATACTTGTGAGAGAGGCTGGAAAACTCAGTTTTATTTGGGTTTCTCTCCACAGGCGCTGAGAGTGATGGGGAAGATCATGCGGGAGTGTTGGTATGCCAACGGAGCGGCGCGGCTTACGGCTCTGCGGATTAAGAAGACTCTCTCGCAACTCAGCGTCCAAGAAGACATTAAGATCTGAAAGACGCGGGATGCTGCAGATCCCTGTAGAGACGCACAAGCGAATAAAGACTTAAGCCAAAAGCAGCCTGCCAGTTTTAGCCCTTTTTTGAACCTTATAAAAGTTGTGACGAGGCCTACCTCATCATCTTAGACGAAACTACTGAGGTTGAGTCCATCCCAGCCCTTTTCCATTTCTCCAACATCAAAGTTCCTAATCGTGGATGAGCCTCCAACCGCTGATTTCAGCGCAGCCTCCCTCCATGGACCTACTGTTGTTGAGTTCTTTCTCTTTTCTTTTCTTTTTTTTTGGCAGGAATGACAATTGAACTTTGATTTTATTGTTTTTATTTCACCACTTTCGTCCAAAATGGACTTTGCCGTGTGACTTTTTTAAAAGAATGTTTCGATTTCATTTTTGTGCGTCCTCACACACTAATACACCGTATGTCATATTCCAGTGTGAATCTATGATTATATATAGTGCTCTACTGCTGTTGTGTGAATGTGAAAAAATGTGGATAACACTGTCTCCTCCTGTTATGACTAGCAATTCATGTACAAACCTAAGTGTAGCAAAGCGAACACACCGTGACTGTGTGACAAAGTGGCATTGCAGTTCTTTGTTCCTGTGGAAGAAATGAAGAAGTGCAGATTATTTACTCCAGTAAAAATCAGCCTGCTAATTTATCTTTCTTCAGGCTGTGTTGGTTAAAAACTAACTTCATTAATGTGGTTTCGGGTTTGAATGCTTTTAAATGTTCACAGGGAGTGTGTGTACGCATGTATGTTTTATTTAATTGTTTTCGGGTTCTTAAAATCCATGTTGTGATTGCTGAATGCATTGTGGGATGATTGTTTAGTTCTGTTGTCCGACGGCATACTAAGAGCATTTTTTGTCATAAGGAAAGTCACTACCACTTGTATGCTTTTAAAAATCATCTTATTTTAATGGGAACGTTTAGTATGTTCTATTCTCATTATTCTGGGATGTTGGCATGTTAAACTGCACTGTTGTTATTTGTTTGCAATCAGTGTCCTTATAGGGATGTAGTAGACACGCATATGTAAAGTATTGAAGTAAAATAATGCATCTCTCTATTTGCCTGCATTACAACATTTATATTGCTCTGCTTTGCCTTGCATTGAAGAGTTGTCATTCAGTTTAATTTATAAGTACTACTGAACATTTCTTCCTCATTCTTACGTTTAGGGTTTGCCAAGACTAACCACTACTCCCTCCATCCTTTAACTTCACTTGCACCAATGTCTTGCTAACAGTCAGAAATCTGCAGATGCTGTGAATGATTAACTGGAATCTGGGATATATATATATATATATAACAGTAGATGCAAAAAGTGACTAGGTTAGCATTAGCTTTGGCATTAATGCCAAATGCTTGTTGAAGGGCTGGAGGAGAACGAGGGTCCTGTATTATGTGTAACATTTAATCGATGGCAGGCTCTATTACAGTCCATTTCTGATTGACCTGTGCATTTTATACTGTCAAGGTCATATCTTATGAATCTGCTCTGTGTAGCTGGAATATGTTTGATGACAGCAGCATGATTCAGTCAAATTAAGTGATGTTAAGAATGGCTTAAATAACTGAGAATTATGACTGAATTTTGTTATATCATGGTGCTCTACATCATACACTGGGAATTCTGTCCTTAGAAATGTATAGGCTAATTGTTCCACTATTTATATTGTGCTTGCTTTTTTCCTTACAACTTGGATTTTGCAGATGTTTGTAAAACATGTAACTTTTGCAGAAGATTTAAGGAATGACACTTGTTTCAGACGGTAGTTACTGCCACTTTGTGGAGGCAATTTAGTCTAAATTCCCTGACATGTTTGTCCATTTTAGTCTTGATAAGAGTTCAGACTTGGTAGCCGACGCTTTCAATCCAATGCATATGAGTTTTTGATCCTGAGGTTCCATGTGTATTTTAAACATATTGAAAACAAATCCACTTGTGGGTTAGTTAATATAATGTACATAAATGGTATACAGTAATAAATCCTTTTTCTTATTTCTGTCTCATTGACTCTTTACAATAGCTCAAAGGGATAGCTCACCCAAAAATGAAAACTCTTATTAATTGCTCACCTCATGTCGTGAACATTTGTTGAATAAAGCTGTTATTTTACTACTTCGTGCACAAAAAGTATTCTTGTAGCTTCATAAAATTATGGTTGAGCTACTGATGTCACATGGACTATTTTAACAATTTCCTTGCTTCGTTTCTGGGTCTGGGAACATTTCAGTTACATTGCTTTCTATGCAGGGTCAGAAAGCTCTCAGAATTCATCAAAAATATCTTAGTTTGTGTTACGAAGATGAACGAAGGTCTTACAGGTTTGCAATGACATGAAGGCGAGTAATTGACAAATTCAATTTAAATTCTATTCAGATTTTGCCTATGACAGATTCTACTCAAAGTGAAATAAGTTTCCAAGCTTAAACATTTTTACACATTAAATTTTACGTAACAACATAGAACACTTTATATTTAAAATGCATTTTATTTTTCTTTACAAGAAAGCAGAGACAAAGAAATAAATGGAGGGCTGGGAGGGAAAGGGACAGCCGTATATAAAGAGATGCAACCTCTGACGTCAAAAAATATGTACAATTCAAAATTATATCCATACAAAACATGCCACATACAATAAAAATTACCATTTTATTCATCTTCCCTAAAAGTAGCTCTGCTGTACAGCTGCAGCATCTTTTTTAAAAAGTAGATCAGGTTGAAAACCAAAATCAGGATTTATTTAATTACAACATGAGTAGAGCTTAAATTAAGAGATTTCAAAAGAACAAAGGGGGGCGAGAGTTACTCAGGCTAAAATCCAGTAAGCGCCCATGTTTATTAACAGACCCTTAAAAGAACCAATGCTAGTTCGGAGGATGTATAAATAAAATAATGCTAAGTGCAATTCACATGTAGTTAATGAAGATATTTTCGATTAATGAAGTCATACCATTTTCCAGCCATGCGGCCTTTTTCATATAAAGTCATATAAAACATTCACTTCTACAGAGAGGGGAGGGAAAGAAAACAACAGAACACAAATCAAAAACAGTATCATCTTGGGAGATTCAAGATTTTCCATTTACTGTATATGCTAATTAAACTGTCACTGATTCAAGGACAGGGTTCAGTAATTCACAAGCAGTAGCATAAATAAAAGAAATATACGTGAACAATATTACATAAATACACAAATGCTATGCACCATTTTACTGCTTTATCTTTCAAAAACAAAAAAGTAGTATCTATTTCCATGAAAAAAACTGCATGAATCCCATCTTAAATGTTTGCCATTCACCGCAACAAGTCTTCCAAAATTCCTTGAAGACGAGAAACATCACACCTTTTTAGTTAAACTGTATATGGTCTTGTAGGAAAAACGCAGATAGAAAAAAAAAGTTAAATGCAAAAACACTCTGGTTCATATACATAAAGATATTACTTAGTTTGCCATTTTACATATATTTATATATATATATACACATTTAGTTTTCTGATAAAATGATATCCAGTGGTTGCTTTTTTTCATGAATTTTATTTCTCTACAATTTTGAATTTGATTAAAAAGGGGCTGGGTAAAGAGTTTAGACCCCTGTTATGTACAGTTTATACATTTTTGCATTTATTCTTAACGTGAGGTCATAAGTCAGGGGAGAAAGGAACAAAGTAGCATGGGCTATGTGGAGACTTTGTTCAACTCCCTTCTTTGAAATTCAACTGTTTTTTTTTTTACCGTTTTAAATTACTTTAATATAAAAGAAAATAGAAATGCCCTTTTGAAGTCTTCCTCCATCACTGCGTCAAGCCTGTAGACTGTGCTACCACCATCAAACCACAATACATAGATTAGATACAACCGGCCATCAGCAGGCAGAGAAAGACTCACTACAGTAAGTTTACAACAGTCCACTATCACAGAAGGGAAGAGGCTTTACACCTAAGGGTCCTGGTTGAAGTGATGAGATCCGTGCGGAGATCTAATGAACGCAGGATGGAAGGATTCAAGATGGGAAAACATGTTGAATGCAGTGGCAGTCTTGCATCACTAGTTTTTTTTTTTGCTCTATAATCTTTCAAATTGCACCAACGTGGATCCGCACTGTGGCCCTTTCTCATAATTTTGCTCCATCGTCAAGGACGCGAGAGAATCCGGATGAGCGTTTCTACACTAAAAGCATGATCCGCATGTGTGTCGACGCAGCTACATGATATCTACAGTCAGAAAAAGGTGGCCTCTGAGACACCCGTTTGAGTTTTGATTGCTCTAAGTAATGCATCGTCATATACTGTATCTCATTTGTATAATCAAATTAAAAAAAAGAGTTGCACTGGCTCACTATTGTAATCATCAGAAAGCAAAATATAGATAGAAGCAAACCTGCTGCTTAAGTTTCCCTGCTTATCCGAGAAGGCAATTGCCATGGACACATTCCTGCCTTCCCCTTTCCACAGTAGCACTTAACAGTTTTAATACAAAGCAGTGACGTCCCACAAACTCAATGAGGTAGACTGGGTGAAATAAACCCACCTTTTAACTCAATATAATAAAACATCTGGTGCCTTTCGAGCCACAGGTCATTAGTTTTTCGACGTAATCATATCTCATCACAGTTCTACGCAGAGCCACTCCAGGATTGTCTTGCCAATGTCCACGATCTTCATTGATGATTTGATGGGAGAGAGTTCATCTGGGGTGACGGAAAGGGTGGTAGAGGAAAGGATAGGTCCAAGCTAAAGTGTACTAGTTCATTTTTGAGTACTTACATGGCTTTAATCAAACATATTCACTGAGTTCTAGTCTAAGTGTATTGATATGCTATAGCTTCAGTTATTTTGGTAGATGTCGAAGGGATCGATTGCAGCCAGAGTCAGCTTATTGTAGGAGGAAACAGTGGAGGAAGTAGAGGTGCTTTTGGCAGAGGTGTACTTTTTAATCAACACGAAAGATTCAAGCAGGTCCAATATCTTTGAGCTCATCTGTAAAAGGTTGTGGCATCAAAAGTTTACTCTTCAAAGCTTTGGCTCTAGTTGTGAATAACAAAGTCTTGTCTTTCAGGTGACAGAGTGAACTTTTCTTCCTCAATTTAGAGCAGCTTATTAACTGGATAGTAAGAATATAACAGGCTTTGGCGCAGGAGTGTTCTGGCACCAGGGAGCAAAGACGGGTCGGACTCTTTCTCTGTCCCTGTTAGTTCATCCACTTTCTGCAATTCCAGGCTCCACAGTGGCAGGGGATCTTGTGCTGATCGTCCTCGAAGTCAAACTGATAGTCATATGTCAGCTAAAATAGATTGAGAGAGGACGATACAAAGCGTTACACTGGGGAACAGCACTGAGAGCACTGCCAAAAAAGGAAAAGATTACTGTGACTAACCTCTTCACCCTTTGGGATCCTGCGACTGGAAATGATGATGATCTTGTCCTCTTTGTCAAACGTCACAACTTCCGCAACACAGTTGGGTGCACAAGAATGATTCACATAGCTAGGGAGAGGAAGAAATCAGAAACTAAGACCCAAACCAAACACTTGAGATTGCAAGAAGAGCACAGGAAGTATGATCTTACCGGGCAGGACCGCCAGTTAAGGTGGCATCAATCACATGCTCGTTATTAATGCGGAACATGTAGATCCCACGGTTCTGTTAGAAGAAAACATCGAGTTTAGAAGAAAAAGAAAGGACAATTAGAGCAAATATATGTTGGAAGCTTGACTTGTACAAACCTGCTCCTCGTAAATCTTCTCTCTGCGATTTGCAACCTCGTTGCGAATTATGGTGCCAATGTACTCGATGACCATGGTGTGTTTTTCAAGGTCTTTCGCTGCGTACAGACCCAGTCCTTGAATGCGAGAACGGGCCAGGTACACATTGTTCTTCCACTCTGTCTTCAACCGACGATATTGAGAAGATTTGGAATGAACAAACTGCTTGCTGTATGGGGTGTTGATCTCTCCTGTAAATGTGCTCTGATAGGCTTTGGACATACTCGTGCTGTTCAGAGTATGAGGCCTGAAAAGCAGAATAAAATTACATTAGAACCTTACAATCTCCAAACCATACTTATCCGACACATAAGGTCTTCAATTTCTTTTGTTCATTACCTTTTGCAGTGGGTGAGAATTTTGGGTTCTGATCGTGCACAGCCTGTAGGATTAATCATGAGCGGAAGCTCCATGAGAGGATGGCGGCCATATCGGAACATATAATTCTGACAGTTTTCCACACCAGGAAGCTGAAGGACATAGGCAAGTAACAATAAAATAACAATATTGTTCATTATTATTATAGTAAAGCCATTTAAGAAAACTATTATTATACGTAATTATATGTTAACTTAGGGGTGGGTGATATGACCAAAATCTTACATCACAATACGAATAATTTTATTTCACGGTAACAATATATATCATGATATAGTTATTTTTGCTTTAAATAAGGTCTTTATGATATAAAAAAAAATTGATACCATAGAAATTTACAAGCTAAATACTAGCCTAAACTAAAAAAAAAAAAAAAAAAAAAAAAAAAAAAAAAGCAATAGGACAAAAAAAAGAAAACTACAGTAGAACAAATAAATAGGAAATGCTACATACATTGTATAAAGTAATTGAATGCATAAAACACTGCATATTCTTCACTGTGTAAATTAAATGTTTATTTCTTATTAAAGTTACAAAAGTGATTTAGTGAAGAACAGTGAGAGATTTTCTCTTTTGTTGTTTGATTAACAAATGACAGACAGCAGGAATATTAGACTGCTGTCACTTTAAGAGCTGCCCGGATCCAATATACTGTAACAAGTTTTCTTTCTCAGCTGTTTGCTTTCACTTAAGACCTAAATTACTGTGTTTATGAGGATACCAGCAAAGTCTCATACAAGTGTGTGTATTTAACCGTTCAAGGCCTATAAATGTTCAAAACACACATTTTTCAAATACTGTACATTATTGTAGTTCCTCTATGCCCCGCCTCTCTCAAAGGTGTTATTTTCAACAAAGCCCCTCCTTCCGACAAGCAAAGCCTGCTCTGATTGGCCAGCTGACAGTGCATTGTGATTGGCCAAACACCACAAGCACACGTCGGAAATGTAACGAGTCTTACCATAATAGCGAGCTTCAGCTTTCAAAGTAAATATAAAGACAGTTAATAATGTCCTTAGTTTTACCATCAGTTCAAGCCCGAGAGGGGAACAGAGTCGCGTGACAGATAGGGTTGTGACGGTGAGGAAATTTTCCCACCGGTTAATTGACGTGTGACAACACCGGTAATACCGGTATCACCGTGGTGGGGGGGTTGTTTGAGTTTTTCCTCTTTTCTTTGCTTTCCTTCAGTTTTAAATAGCTTGTAAAATCTCTGTGCGTGTTTTACTTTCACTTTTAAATTAGCGGCAATTCGGCATCAATTGCTTGAATTCAATTCAAGCAACAACAAAATACAACATAGAACATATAACTTTTATTAACAAAATGAATAAAAATACACCATGCTATATGACTAATATAAAATAACAAATAACTTACAAATTTTAAATAGGTAGCCTATACAGAACTGAAAATCAGTAAAGACTGAGGAACAAATAATTATAAAACGTAGAACGTTTATTAGCAAAACAAGAAAGTTTGGAGGCACGGACTGCATACACCTTGATGTAAAATAATGGGAAAAAAATTACACAGTTTAAATAAAAAAAAAAAAAAATCAGCAAATACTGTGGAACCAAATAAATGAGAAACGAATGTAAAAAAAAAAAAAAAAAACTTCCAATATCACCTTAAATAAATGGCAGGTCAACAGGCTTTTCAAAATCCAAAATATTTTTAAAACAGGCGCTTTTACATTTCGTTTTGAAACTCTTCTGACATCGTCTTGTCTGTCTCACCTCACTCTTCTTGTCAGTCACCTCGACTAGGGATGTGCATCAGCGATCGAGTACTCTGATTTGTTGTAGCAGCACTTTGGGCGGCACCCTGAGCTCTGATTGGTTAGCTTGCAACAGCATGCGGTTCAAAGTATAGACGTGAGAAGAGAGAAAAGCTTGGCTTTGAAGTCACGTAGTGATGTCTGGGTTAGCTACATACATATCTGATTAAACGAATAGGATTGCGTTGGGATGTTAACATGTATTTACATGCAGCTGAATGCGCTGCATATTACCAGTATTTAGTTTCATGCTCAAATGCAATGCCCAATATTGACTGAGTTATTTGAGATGGTCACATTGCTTTTAGATGTTTCTTTTAAAAAAATACAGATCCTATAATAATGCAACAGTGATGTTTTTACTTCGTATGGCTTTGAAAACATGCAGGCTATTTTAGGAATCACTTGATAATGTAGATGAAAATATAGCACAAATCTGCCATAAACATTAAATGGCATAAGTATTATAATGAGAACTTTATAGAATGTGAAATCTATAGTAAATCCTGTCCTTGCCTGTGTTTCAGCACGCTGTTTAAAGCGCATCACAGCGGGAGCTCTCTCTCACTATAGCGCGTTACTTAAAGTTCACTGGAATTTCATAAACATAGCATGATAATGAGAACTTTATAGGATGTGAAATATTTAGTAAATCCATCCTTACCCGTGTTTCAGCGCGCTGCTTAAAGCGCATCACGGCGGGAGCTCTCTCTCTCTCTCGCTGTCGTAAATTAAAGTTTAGGCATATGCATCCTTTTGTGTAGATACAAGTTGTAATGTTACGTTTATGTTATGCATCTAAGTTATCTGATTAATATTATAGGAAGCGTCATAGAACGGGTTTCAGTTTATTGGCATAAATTCAGCTTCACCTCAGGCAGCTATTCTTTTTTAGATGCTTCTTTTATAATAACATTGCTGCATCATAATCATAATCTAACATCTAATCATGTGTTCATGTTTTCATGTCATATTTTTATTTTTTACATTCATTTTCATAACAGCCTTCAGATATTTTCATTATCTCCATTACGGCCATGACCCGCCCCCCGCTCACGCCCCGCCCCCGATTACTCGTTTTTTAAACCTATCGATGATCGAAATAAGAAATTGCCAAAAATGCCCTTCCCTAACCTCGACTCACTCTCCAATCTGATCTGTGATGTGCGACTGTCGTTCGTTCGATGTGCTGCATTGAGCAGCCACGTTCAGTTTTAATTGTAATGTCTGTTCTCTAATAGAACTAAATTATTTTTATTACTATTAAAAAAATCTGTAACACTTTACTTGAAGGGGTGTGCATAAGACTGACTTGACACCTTCATAATCATGACATGACACATGTCATGAATATGAAGGAGGTTTTATGCATGTTTATGACAACTGTCATTAAGTGTCATTTGCTCAGTTGTCATTTTTAATGCAAAGATGACATTATTTGACCTAACCCTAACCTAGCCTAACCCTACCCCTACCCTTACCCCTAACCCTAGCCCATAACAAAGACATCTCAAACAATGTCATCTTTGCATTAAAAATTACATAACTGAGCAAAGGACACTTAATGACAGTTGTCATAAACATGCATAAAAAAACCTTCATATTCATGACGTGTCATTTCATGATTATGAAGGTGTCATGTCATGATTATGAAGGTGTCATGTCATTATGCACACCCCTTCAAGTAAAGTGTAATCAAAAAATCTAAATGACTGTGAGGGACGGTGCCGCAGTGGGCAAGTGACTTAACCGGTGTTGCGGCGGCATCACCGCCAACACAGTCTATCGCAGCAATCCTAGTGACAGACACAGTGATGATGCTCGTATGTATTTGCAGTACACAAGCCGCGGTTAAGACAGCTGACTCCACTGTGATGTGACCCTGTCTCTCTCTCTCTCTCACACACACACACACACACACGACGCGTTAATCTACACTGCTCATAACTCCGCATTTGAACAGTCAATAGCAAATACTTAAACTAACAACAAAACATACTTGCAGTCGCTGATTCAGAAGCGCCAGATTGCCATAGAAAAGTTGGAATTGACCCCCTTTTTTTTTTAAGAAATAGCCTTTTTGCAAAGCCAGCCTTGTACTCTCCTAGGTTCACAAAACTGTCGTCCATAAAATGCGTTGCACAAATTCGAACATTTGGGTTGTGCTGTTCTGTTGTAAACAAATCTTAACCAATGATTCCTAATTGCATCTACTTTCAGAAGGCCAAATAAAGTGCTTTTGCTTTCGCCTAGAAACTCACAGCGTCTCCCTAACATGGCTGCATCAACACTACTGTGGTTACTGAAACCACGCCTTCTTTCTTTGCGTGACATTTCCACATCGTGACGTAAACATGTGGGGGCGTGTTCTAATGAGGCGTTTTAGCCCGGTCTGGATCAGCCTTGTCTTTTAGATAGAATAAATCCTTTTGTGGGAGACTTTGAGCTTTGTAACGCTGCAGCTCTTATACATGCACAAACAGCTACATAACACACTAAAGAAAAGGAAAACAAGAAATTGCATCATATGACCCCTTTAAACTTTAATGCTTAAATATTCGTGCAAACAATATGTTTTCATGACCACGTAGCACAGCAACATCACGTGAGCATGTAACCGCGATAGAGATGATAGTCTAAAATCTCTACCGGTTAACAAATATCTCCCGGTTAATCGTGTCTACCGGTGTATAGCCAACTCCTATGGTAACTGTTCTTTTGTTAACAGTTCTCTGTTCCAAACCATACTTATTAATTTCTCACCGATTCAGTGATTCGCATCACTGCATGGACAGTGAGTCCATACATCTCCTCTCCCTTGACATGCTCGGTGAAGAGTTTCAACATGGCTGCTTCATCACGCAGCTTGGCAACCTGCTGCACAATCTTGGACCAAATTCCTGAAGAGCAGAAGCATGACATTAGCATTATACAGCAAGATAAAACATTCCATTAGGATTACATTTACAGTCATTTCAGAATATAAACTTAGATTTACATACCATCTGGAGTGGTGTCTCGGAAGTGCAGGTCTTCATACCCGTGCTCCAGTACACGCACTTCAAACAGGGGCTTGCCATCCTGCTCACTGATGCGACAACGGTAGCGACATCTGCGGTTTGGCACACGAGTGCTCCAGTAAATGCGTGTGGTATCATACCCCACTGGAAATATAGCAGTGGGTGAGTGAAACGCAGCCATTTGAGAGGGCAAGAGCTGGCCCACGGCATGGAAGATGAGCCCGCCAACACGGAACATGTGAATACGGTCGCCACGTTGCAGGATGCTCGCAATCTGCTTCACCTCATCTCGCTCTATGTAGACGCGTCGAAAAACAGCAAAAATGCTAAGCTCCTCTTCACTGGGGCCTTTAAGCTTGTGCTGGGTGCAGAGCATAGTTTTGTCTTTGAAAAACATGCAGCGTGCCCGGACGGCACAGGCAAAATGATAAACATTCGGGCAGCGCAAACGATTGCAGCTGTTAGTAGCACCCGTCTTCTGACAGTAGGCACAACGGGTGCGTAGTCCACGCCGAAGGGCAACCTCCACGTTAATAAGTGCACCGCCCTGGGTCTCATACACCTCAGTGGACCACAGAGCACAGTTAAGATGCACCCACAGATCAACATCAATGTTAAGCAAGCGTCCAGGACCATCTGTGGTACCATCTCCCTCCTCGTGGCAGAAACAGCACTTGCGCTTGTCTCGGGGGAGCTTGTCTGGTTTCAGCGTAATGCGGAGGCGCTCCATGAGCTCGGAAACTTCACGGCTGTTCTCTTTCTTAGACCCTCCCTTGCGAATAGTGATGACTATCTGGAGACGCTTCCATCGCAGACCCTTCCATTTTTTGACTTTAGGTCGTTCTTCCTCTTCATCAGAAAGAGGCCTGCTACGGTGCTTGATGGGTTTGAGGGACATCTCCATTGTGGGGGAGTCTAGAGGAGGAGAACTGGCTGGAGCAGAAGGTTGTTGTTCTTCTGATGATGGAGCAGCTTGTGGAAGGACCACAGGCTCCTGAGATTCAGACTCCACTGCAACAGGGGAGCTGTGAGACTCCAATTTAACTATAGATTCAGTTTTGACAGGAGCACTTGGGCTTGCGGAAGGGGATGATGCAGTCTGAACTAGTGCATCTGGTTCAGGAGTGGGCTCAGGTTGAATTATATTTTCTGGCTCAGCTACAGCAGATGATGGGGGTGGGGGTGGAGGTGGAGATGGTGATGGAGGTGGGGAAACTTCAACAGGAATAACAGGCAGGTGGCGCACATCCAGATCTGAAACATTCGTCATGTAACAGTGCTGAGCAGGTCTATCTTCTTGCTCTTGGCATTCCTGCAAAAGTGTGAAAATGTCAGAAGGAATGTAATGTACTTCTAAAAAGCAAGACGACATTTACAAAAAACAAAATAAATTCTCAGGAAACTCGCCTGTTTTATGAGAGCAAGAATATCAACTTGTTTCCTCAGGGTACACCCTGGGAGGGAAACATCAAACTGCCTAAGCCATTCTGCATCATGGCTTGCAGAAGGATCTGCCTTCATACCTGATTTAAAAAAAAAAAAAACATAAGCATAAGAAAAATAGAAAAAGCAGCAACTAGGCTAAACATTTAGCCAACACTTTGAGAATGTTGAATGACAGCTTGAGTGCATTACCTGGGTTGGAAGCATCAGGAACTTTACCAGGTCCAACACCTGCTCTACCAGGACTCTGGGGAAAAGCCACCTCGTAAGAACTTGGCATACGTATGTGCAGCAGTTGGGCAACAGCCAACATCACTGTGTTAAGATTCTGTTGAGGAGAATTCAAAACAGTACTTAAACATTGTCACGCAAAATTACCCAAGGCTTTTGTGGGGGTAAAGTCATTTAGAGATTTGAATACCTTTGCTGCAGCTGATGAAAACATGAAGGTTACAGACACTTCATTGCTTTTGGTTTTGTCCCATTGGCTGGATGAGGCTACAACTTTTCCATCCACTGACTCAAATGGTTTTGTCTCGGGGAAACCTGTACATGGATAAGGATCAGCAAGTCATTAAGCACTAAGTCATTAAAGCTGCAGTTCGTAAATTTTGGCGCTCTAGCAGTTAATAAACAGAACTGCATGCATCTTGCGGAAGAACACTGTAGCCGGAGCTACTTCTCTCTGTTTATGTCTATGACAAATCACGCAGGTACTGGGCTACTCCACAGCGGTGCCTACCCAAACTAGTCTAAAATAGTCCGAATATAAACACTTATTATAGGTGTACCGTAGTGATTCAGGACAAGCCAAAAACACGGATTGGAAAATGGATTCATGGTGTACTCGCTTATCTAAATTTTGTACATTTTGAAATCAAAAAAAGTTACGCACTGCAGCTTTAAAGATACAAACAAACAAATTAAAATCATTTCCAAATGATACCACATACTTGGGATGGCAGAACGAGGAATAATGGGGATAACAGGTGAGATAGCCCTCTCATCTTCCTCCTCTTCGGGATCCAACAGATGGGGGAAGTGTGTGGTCTCATCACCTAGTTGGCTTTCAGGAGAGGATGCTGGCACAATGCTGTCTGGAGCATCACTGTCATCATCGCTCTCCATCCTGAGTTGAGAGAATCCATTAGTGCACTGACATATGGGTCAATGACGTGACGCAAATTTTTTTGTCCATATGGTTTAATTAAATTTAAAAGGGTTAAAATTTCAAAATAAATGTGCAAATTAATTGCATATATTCTCTTTTTTGTGGACAAGTCTAACATTTCTGGTTTTAATTAATTTGAGAGAATATTTGGGGGATTATTGCAGAAATGTCAATGTGGTGTAACCGTAAAAACCTTGTACCAAAAAATGTATCTTGTTTAAAAAAGGGGAAATTCTCAATAAAACACCAGATCAGCTAGTTTGGCATAATCGTACATTAGTACTATTTAATAGTAAATAAAAGTAAATGGAGCACCATTGTTCTGAATATTATAATTAATTTGGGGAATTATGGGAGTCAAGTCAAATTCCTTGAGTGTCAAAGGTGGTGTAACCACCATTCAAGGAGCCATTTTGTTAATATTTTGCAAGAAGATCATGTGACAGGAAATTGTATCACAGAGAAGGACCTCTGGTGATACTAACTGTTGCAAAGGTTAGTAACTCTCTTTAAAATGTGAGATAATTTGACATTTTTAGGGTATGGTCAGGTATTCGTGTCAAATTGTATGACCTCAGAAATACATTGCTAATTCATCATTATTATAAAAATGAGTATTAACTTTAAAAATGACATTTGAAATATTCCCACCAAGGCCATGTACTTACATCGGTGTCCATGATAATGCATGTCAAATTTGATTTTAAATTGAAATGTCAAGTGGTGTAACCGGTTACACCATTTGACTCCTATTACAAGCCTTTCTATTAGGAGCCAATTTAGTCAAATATCACTAGTTTATGATGCGGATTAAATATGTAATATAAACTAACCTTCTGTTTTAAACTATTTTCAAGTGTTAAATGTTATATTTTTTGAGAAAGTGGTTCTTTATCTACAACTTTATTATTAAAGCTCTGTAAATCTAGGATAAAATAATTATGTTGCACAACATTAGTGTTTTTGGAATGTTTAGGCTAGCTTTAATACATATTTCTATTCCATTCACTTAACATTTTAAAGGGACAGTTCACCCAAGAATGAAAATTACCACCTGATGTCCTGGCTCTTCCAAGCATTATAATGTCAGTGAATGGGTGATATTCAATAGTCCAATAGAAGTAAGATAAACTGCATCCATCCATCATAAAAAAGTGCTCCAGACAGCTCCGGGGGTTAAAGGCCTCTTGAAGTGAATCAATGTGCTTTTGTAAGCAAAATATCCATATTTAAAACTTTATAAACCGTAATTTCTACATTGTAAAAAAAAATCCGTAAAATTTACGGTAAAAAAAACCTGGCAACTGTGGTTGCCAGAATTTTACCGTAAAAAATATGGTAGCAACGTTTTAGGGTTTACGGATTTAACTTTTGAACAATTTAATTTACAATTGATACAATTAAAATTTACAATTAAAAAACGTATTTCTTTAACTAATGTAATGTTACTATACCAACCTATTGAAGTTCTGAAATCTGTTTTGATAACCATCAAAATCAGGTGGAGATGAGAAAGTCACATGATGAACCAAAGCTCACCACAAGCAGCTTTTCCACAAGCTGAGAAGGCCAATACTAAGGTGCACAATGTCATTCACACAAACACTAAACACCATCATGGTGACACTCATAAAACTGAAATATACAATAAACATTACTGGTAAGACAAAAACTATGAAGAAACAGTTATTTCAAAGAAAAAACATCAAATTTGAAATGCAATGCAGCGAATTTTGGGAACGTCAATTTACGGTTTTTCCCTGTAAATTAAGTCTTTTTCACTTCCAATAACGCTATTTTACCGTAAAATTGTCTGAAATGTCTATTACAGTTTTTCACCATATATAGTAGGGGAACTTACCGTTAACCATTTAACAGGTTTTTACTGTAGTATTTTCACAGTTTTTTATCATTAAAATCACAAATCTTTTTACAGTGTAGCTTCCGCTAACTGCCGTACGCATGTTCACGAGAGTGGCGTTCAAGCGGATGACGTAGGATGTAAGTGTAGCATATGCTCTGGTGAGAGGTGACGAACATGGAATCGCAGAGGAGAGAGCAAAACAAAACACTGGTCACGAATTAGAAGTACAAAATGAGGATTTGTAAAGAAAAATGTAGAAGGATTTTGATATAAGCCAAGAGGAGATTGGTTTTCCTTTGCTGTAAACAAAACTTGGTTCTCGCGAAACTAGCATATTCTCACCAGTGCTTACGCTACGTCTACGTCCTACATCATCCGCTGGAATGCCACTCTCTCATGAACGCAAGTATGATAGATAGCAGAAGCTATTACGGTTTATAAAGTTTTAAATATGGATTTCTTTACAAAAGCACATTGATTCGCTTCAGGAGACCTTTATTAACCCCCCTGGAGCTGTCTGGAGCACTTTTTTTATGATGATGGATGCAGTTTATTGGACTATTGAATATCACCCATTCACTTTTAATGTCACTTCAATTGTATTCATTTGAAAGAAGAAAGTCATATACACCTAGGATGGCTTAAATGTGGGGGAGGGGGTCATGGGGTAATTTTCATTTTTGAGTGAACTATCCCTTTAAGCAATATATAGTATCATATACAGGTGCATCTCAATAAATTAGAATGTCGTGGAAAAGTTAATTTATTTCAGTAATTCAACTCAAATTGTGAAACTCGTGTATTAAATAAATTCAATGCACACAGACTGAAGTAGTTTAAGTCTTTGGTTCTTTTAATTGTGATGATTTAGGCTCACATTTAAAACAAAACACCAATTCACTATCTCAACAAATTAGAATATGGTGACATGCCAATCAGCTAATCAACTCAAAACACCTGCAAAGGTTTCCTGAGCCTTCAAAATGGTCTCTCAGTTTGGTTCACTAGGCTACACAATCATGGGGAAGACTGCTAATCTGACAGTTGTCCAGAAGACAATCATTGACACCCTTCACAAGGAGGGTAAGCCACAAACATTTATTGCCAAAGAAGCTGGCTGTTCACAGAGTGCTGTATCCAAGCATGTTAACAGAAAGTTGAGTGGAAGGAAAAAGTGTGGAAGAAAAAGATGCACAACCAACCGAGAGAACCGCAGCCTTATGAGGATTGTCAAGCAAAATCGATTCAAGAATTTGGGTGAACTTCACAAGGAATGGACTGAGGCTGGGGTCAAGGCATCAAGAGCCACCACACACAGACGTGTCAAGGAATTTGGCTACAGTTGTCGTATTCCTCTTGTTAAGCCACTCCTGAACCACAGACAACGTCAGAGGCATCTTACCTGGGCTAAGGAGATGAAGAACTGGACTGTTGCCCAGTGGTCCAAAGTCCTCTTTTCAGATGAGAGCAAGTTTTGTATTTCATTTGGAAACCAAGGTCCTAGAGTCTGGAGGAAGGGTGGAGAAGCTCATAGCCCAAGTTGCATGAAGTCCAGTGTTAAGTTTCCACAGTCTGTGATGATTTGGGGTGCAATGTCATCTGCTGGTGTTGGTCCATTGTGTTTTTTGAAAACCAACGTCACTGCACCCGTTTACCAAGAAATTTTGGAGCACTTCATGCTTCCTTCTGCTGACCAGCTTTTTAAAGATGCTGATTTCATTTTCCAGCAGGATTTGGCACCTGCCCCCACTGCCAAAAGCACCAAAAGTTGGTTAAATGACCATGGTCTTGGTGTGCTTGACTGGCCAGCAAACTCACCAGACCCTATGGGGTATTGTCAAGAGGAAAATGAGAAACAAGAGACCAAAAAATGCAGATGAGCTGAAGGCCACTGTCAAAGAAACCTGGGCTTCCATACCACCTCAGCAGTGCCACAAACTGATCACCTCCATGCCACGCCGAATTGAGGCAGTAATTAAAGCAAAAGGAGCCCCTACCAAGTATTGAGTACATATACAGTAAATTAACATACTTTCCAGAAGGCCAACAATTCACTAAAAATGTTTTTTTTTTATTGGTCTTATGAAGTATTCTAATTTGTTGAGATAGTGAATTGGTGGGTTTTTGTTAAATGCCACAATACAATACGAAATTACAATACGAAAATTAAAATTACAATACGAGATGAGTTCACTGTTCATCACTATGATGATTTCTTGTCAAATATTGTTTCTTAACTGTAATTACAATATGAGACATGAGTTCACTGTTCATCACTATGCTAATTTGCTAATTTTGTGTTGCCAGATTATTATAATTTTTTTTAAGCACTGAAAAAAAAAAAAAGCACTTGAGCTGAACTTGTTGACAGTCATGCTTGATTTTCAGTGTCAATTTCTTCAACAAACAATGGCCTTTGGCTGTAGAAGCAACATAGTCAGGTGGTGTAACTGGTTTGTGTCAATTGGCGTAACCAGTATTTTTCATAAAAATATAATTATATACAGGAAAATTAATGTGGAATAAAATGTAATCATCTAGGTTTAGTATAATATGATTTTTTACATTTTTTACATAATTTGTCAAAGATTATTTAGAAAAGAATTTGTGTTTTCAGCATATGTCCTGCCAAATATTGCAAACACGCATTAAAATTTACATTTAGAGATAACTAATCTATTTTTGTGTGATATTTTAAAATGAAGTATTTATTTCTATGAGTAAGCTTACATGCCATCTAGATGGATATAATATTTAATATTTCTCATTCTTTGGCGGTTACACCATTTGACATTTTCATGTACATTCAGTCTTAACTTTTGTAAAAAATGGTACATGTCATTTTTAACTACATAAAATCAACAAACACGCTGTGTACATTTTAAAATACCTGATGCATGCTTTTAAAACAAGTTTTTAAAATATTTTTTAATTTCTCATCTTGCCAACCCCTTTTTGACACTGACCCATATACATAGGCTTAAGATTAGTTGTTCTGTGGAACACATTGTATTATAGAGTTGGCAATTTACCGTATATCTTCGTTTTGGTTGTGAGGTGGAGTGGGGAGAGCTGCTAGTATGTCTACGCTCTTTACTTCCTCTGGAACAGAACCTTCAAGTACAAGGGAAAAATTCTGTGCAAAAACTGTCCCACCATCAAAGCGGCTCAGTAATGAATTAGAATCAATATTATGTCTTACCCATGGTATCCTCTGATGCCTCTGTCTCTTTCTGACCTTCTGCTAGTTCTTCTACAGGTGTCACTCCATTTAGAAGCTTCTGCTGCACAGAAGGTGGTGGTGTTGGAGGAAGTGATGATGGTGGTGTTGGAGGATTGCTGAGGTTGTTCTAATACAAAAAACACCAATGAACATCTCAAAATATGGATATTTTACATGTTGGAAAAAATCATTTAAAAATGTTGCAGTCATTGTAATCTGGTTGCATCTTAAGAACTGGTTTACAACAGTATTCTGTCAGTCTTTAGAATTCCCAGAATAAGGAACACACACAGCACCCTATGTAGACAGTCTTCTATTGTGTACTAAGGTATACAAAATGTCAATATACATAGTGTACCTTTGTAAGAAGTTGGGAATAGTAGTCTGGAATATTGTCCAGCATAGCATTTCCAAATGAGCCTTTTAACTGGGCCTTAGCATTGGCTGGGCTGCTGCCGAAAGGAGCAAACAAATCCAGACTAGCAGTAATGGAGGGCTCCATCAAAGGAAGAAGAGAAAGTCCCTGTGGGTTAATCATAAGAGAGCAATGATTTAACAAAATTAATACATTTTTCATAGCATAGCATCACTCTTAAAAAACAGGAAGCAAATATTCAATAAGCGAGAGGCCACATACTTGTTTCAGCTGTTTCATTATTGCCTCAGTTTTTCCAACCTCTTCTTTCTTTGTTTTCTTTCTAGAGTTTGGCCCACGCTCTCCTGCTTTAGTGGTACGTTTGGCCTTGACAATAGGAGTTCTCTTTGTGAGTGACTGCAGATCCTAAAAACAGTAGTAGATAAAAATTAGAAGCTCAAAAAATAATATTTCACACAATCAAGTGACTTTCTTGGTAATACCTCCATGTTGCGTGGAGTTCCTTGAAGCTTCTGCTCCAGCATTGCCAGCTTGCTATTGATGTGCCCATTTATCTCATTATGAACGCCATCTGAGGGTCTCTGAGAAGCCATTTGTAAGTTTTTGGTTCGAAGGAGTTTCTGTAGAAGCTGTTGGCCAGTCTCTGTCCTTTGAATTTGGGATCCAAGATCACCTGTTTGGCTTATAGAGCCCAGAGCAGAGTTTGCAATAGCAGTGAATGTCTCTCCAGAAATTTCTCTCTTTATGCCATCAGAATGGGCCTCTATACTGCCTCCTGTGTCACACTGGAATTCACGTGGTTCCTGTTTGATGTTTTGCAGTGTTATTTCACTGAGCAGTTGAGTTGGTTGAGACATATGACTGTCAGATACTTGGGCAGCAGTTGTTGCTTGGTGTGGGTTCTGTGCTGAGTGAGTACACGGACCATTGAGTGGAAAGGGAGATGTTAGAGTTTCAGTATTGGGGCTCTGAGTCTTGGCAGTTGGAGATCTCAAAGGTGAAGCTATTGAACCCCCTGTCTGGCTAAATGGGCTACTCTTTCCTACAACACTATCTGGCCTAGAAGGTGATGACAAGTGACTGGAGAGGGACATGATGCCTGGCTCAAGTTTATGTACAGATGCTGGGCTTGAACCAGGTTCTGCAACAGAAGACCCTGCAGGAGAACCCGTATGAGAGGGAGAGGCTTGAAAGGGGCTCAGTGCTGTCGCCACATGGGACTGCTGTTGCTGAAGATGCTGGGGGCCTGGTGGAGTCTGAGACATTCTCATGAGCCTTTGCTGATTAGAAAGCGGGCTTCCAGGAGAACCCTGACCCACTAACTGACGAGGAGACATCGGTCTAGCCATATGTCCAGGTGCTGTGGCACGAACTTGACCCATTACTGGCCTGGGTACTTGACCCCTCATCATCTGATGCTGATGTACTTGTTGCTGTTGTAACATCTGCTGCTGGGCACTATTGATGTACTGAGGCAAAGGTCCTTGAGAGGGCTGTTGCATAGCCCCTGAAACTCCTTGATGAAACTGTGGAGCTATACTAGGTGATTGTCCCATTGCTCCTGATTGCTGTTGAGTGCCAGCTAGACCGTGTTTGCCTGCTAATCCAAAGCGGAGCTGCTGTTGTTGGGCTTCAAGACCTGGCATCCGTGGACCAACTGGTGGCCCCTGTGGGACCTGGGGACGCATTTGTCCCTGAGCCTGACCCTGCATTCTTAGCATCTGGCCTTGTTGTAGCTGTCGCTGAGCAATCATTGCCTGAATTTGCTGCAACTGTTGGCTGGGAGTCAGGTGACGCAGTTGGGGGTTCTGCGCAATGAAGGCCTGAATGTTAATAGGGGCACGTATTTGCCCTGCCGGAGCACCAGGCCTTGGAGTCATCATCATCTGCTGGCCTCTAGGAATGCCCAACTGTTGAGTCAAGAGAGCTTGCTGCTGTTGATTTGTAATGCTAGTCATTGTAGTTTGAGTCTGACCACTATTTTGGCCAAGCACATCCTGTGGTTGCTGTACACTAATTTGACCAGCTTGCTGTTGTGCCATAAAGCACATTTGCTGATTTTCCTGCTTTATTTGTATGGTGTTCTGGGTCTGAAGACCAAGTTGCATCTGTTGTTGCTGTGGTTGTACTTTAAGATGAGATCCAGCCTGTTGGTTGCCCACAAAACCATGTTGTTCTGCTACTCCAATATTCTGGTTTGACTGAGGTTGTGCTATCTGTTGTTGACCCAGAAAAGCATGTGCTTGCTGTGGCTGTCCAACACCACATTGCTGCTCTCCACTAGATCCCTGTTTTTGCATCTGAAGTGGTGTAGGAGGTCCACCCTGCTGGATGTGTGTTTTTGGACTAAGTAGTCTTCCATCTTTTTGGTCAGGATTTTGGACACCTGGCTGTAAGTTCTCAGCAACCCCTTGGGTACTCCCTAATGGTGGAGTTTCTAAAGCTCTTTGTGGCTCAGAGGGACCAACCTGCGTTGGTTGTTTCAGTTGTGAAATTTGTTGCTGCTGAAGTTGAGCAAGGTTTTTTGCAGCATTCTGTTGCTGTTGTGACATGAGCAACCGCTGAGCCATTACACTCTGCTGTTGAGGCGTGAGTTGGGTTGGTGGCCCCCTAACAACATGCTGTCCACCTGACCCATCCATCAAACCTTGAGGTCTCTGAAGCTGCTGAACAATTTGTTGATTACCAACCATACCCTGTGGTTGGCCTGCCATCATATTTACAGTTTGATTCATTGGCTGGCCCATGACATTATGTTGCGTCTGCCCAATAGCCTGGTTTCCCATCATACCGGAAGTCGTTTGCATTAACCCCTGTTGATTTTGCTGGTTATTCATTAACCCTTGTTGTAAGTTGGGTTGCTGCTGCCCCATACTGCCCATCAAAACTTGGGTTGGCTGGTTGCCCATGACTCCAGGCTGCTGATTCATTATACCAGGCTGCTGAGGTTGATGCGACATAGGCTGCTGCCCCATCATCAACTGTTGTTGCTGCTGCATTTTTTGGACCATTTGCATTCTATGCTGTAACTGTCGTTCCTGTATGACTCTTGGATCTGGTCCTTGTGCTCCAGGGGCTTGTTGGAAAAAAACAGGAGGTGGGACTGGTTGCACAGTGCCAGCTCCGAGTGGGAGAGAAGGCTGAGCTCCACCAAAAGGTTGCATTTGAGGCATTCTAACTGGCATGCCTCCCTGAGGCATCCCTACTTGAGGCATTACTCCATGCGGTTGACCAATAATTGGTCCTCCTTGTTGGCCCATAATCATTTGTCCAGGCATCTTGGAAAGCATTTGGGGTGCCTGTGTAGGGGGCCCAGGAGCTAGTATGGAAGACCCTTGCTGATGCTGCTGTTGCTTGCTTCGGTACTCTGCAATAAGATTGGTGTGCTCCTTTTGCTGTTTACGCACCTGGAAAAGCAAATTTAATTGTTATTAGCTGAATGACTTTCAAGACAACAATCTCTCTCACTTGTTTGTAAAAATATATTTTGCATACCTGGTCCAACTGTTTCTGGATCTTACTTTGTTCCTCAGTGACCAGTTTGAGCTTTTCAGCATCAGCTTCTGCAAATTCGCGTCCAGCTTTCTTTGCAGTGCGCTGCTTGGCACACAGAGCTTTACGGGATTTACGATGCGCTCCAATTTGCTCTTCTAAGAACTTCAACTGCATCTGCAGCAACTGCTGGGTGTGTACAAGCCATTCTTCATATTGGTGCTGCTCAGCATCATCTGTTATAAGAGTGATGGCCCAAGAACATTAACAGCATGAAATATGCAGAACTGTCTATAACCTAAATGCACAATGTGTGATACTTTGCACAATTTTGAGCAACCTATGTTTTCCACTATGTAACACATAGTCAGACTTCCATGCAATAATCTGGATTCTGAAATTGTCTCAAATTTCTGGAACCAGAAATTAGAATTATATTTATTTGTCTGGATTATTTTCTGCATTGCAATGTCTGAATGTGTGTTTACATAGGAAACGTAATATATTAAATAAGGAAAAAGGTAATGATAGCATTGAAGGGGTGGTTTCCTGAAAAAAAGAAAAGAAATGCAAAACATACTGATGATGCCAAATTGTGGAGGATTTGGTCTTGTTTGAACCTGGTTGCTCCCTTCTCCTTCCTGAAATAGAAGGATTAAGGTTAAGATACTATAATAAATTAAAATGAAATGTGAACTACAGAGGAATACTAAACCTACCTTGGAAGACCCAGGTGCAAGCTGAGTCTGGGAATCCTCATTTCCAGGGGCTGAGGTTAACCTCTGAGCCAAAAGAGATACTTGTTGCCTAAAGTTAAATAAAATTAAATCTGAAACACAGCCGAAGTGGGCAATTCCATGGAAACATCAACCAGCAAATTATTTAGCAAAGGAACTAAACCACTTCTAAATCTAAATTACACATTTAGATCTAAATTACTCTATCGGGTAAGGTAATTTCCTGATTTAATTTGGAAAAACTTGTCTAGACTGTTGTTTTTTTTATGTCTGAAATCTATCTACAGGATTATTAATACACATACAAGCGGAACTAAAAAAGTAACTTTTTAACATTTTCACTTCAAATTTAAATACGTAACAAACTGTTTTTTGTCGTCTTCTCAAGTGTGTCAAAGACAAAAAATAGTACCTATTAATTCCTGGTGGTACACCCAAGGGATCTTGAGACAACACCTTTTTAATTCCTTTCAGCGCAACCATTTTAGCCTTCGCAATAGGATCCATTATGTCATCTGTCTTGATTTTATCCAGATCTGAGGAAAAGATGATATTTATATTTACAAGAACACGTTTATTATTGGGAAAACAAAAATAAGAATAACCACAAGTTGATGGAACTCAGCATACCTTTATCTGGGAAAAAGTTGCTGGCCAAGTTCTGCTGTTTAACAATATGTGGAGGTGGTGCTGTCTGCTGCTGAGGAGTAAGCCCAGGATGAATTCTACTAGGCTGTACACCCCGTAAAATGCCTTGCTGTTGTCCCATCGCTGCATGGGGAGGTGAAGGCACTGCAGCACCAATTAACCTCTGCTGCTGTTGTGGTAACATGTGAGGTGGCCTGGGCACCATACCTGCTTGAGGCACTATGCCTTGGGATGGATGGTGGTGCTGTGGCATCATAATTTGATTTGACCCTTGTGGAGGTTGTTGCCGATTCTGAATGCTGTGAAGTTGACTACCAATCCCTCCTTGTAGAGCACTTAACTGCTGCTGCTGTTGTTGCTGCTGCTTCTGAAGCTCCTTCTTTTCATGTTCCAAAAGATCTTGTATTAGCAAAGGTAGTTCACTCGCTTCCAATGAGCTTTCTACTTTGTCAAGATCATCTGCTGTAGAGTGGTGTCCAGCATCTGGCAATCCAAGTGGATCATCACCCAGGTCTGGATGTGGTGCAGTTGGTGGAAAAGAGGCTTGGCTGGGAAGAGGAAAAGGTATGCCACCTAAACGGACTGTGTTCAATGAAGCAGCTGCAGTCTCCGGTGGATTAGAGGCTTTTGTTCCACTAAGCAAAACAGACACCGTTTCACTGATGTCATTTTTAACAGGAGCTTGTCCTGACTGTGGTTGTTCAATCAATCCCTTGTCTTCAACTTTTACAGAGGATAGCCTAATGACATCAGAAGACTCTACCTTTGGAGTTTTGGTAGATGAAGTCTCAGTCTTTAAAGGTGGTCGAGTGGCAGTTGTGTGCATGTCCTGGGAAGCTATATCCACTTTTGGTTTCTCTTCAACCTTGATTTCTACTTTAGCAGAAGACCCAGGTCCTTCCCCCTCTGCTTCTACAAGTCGTAATTGGTCAGAGAAAACATCTTTGGGATCACCCTGATCAAGCTCAGGGTCAGTGTAAGCCAGCAAATCAAATTCATCACTGTTGAGCAGATCATCCAAATGAGGATCATTGGTCTCAAGATTGTCAAGGTTTCCCAAATCATCATCACCTTTATCAGGATCCAGGTCAAGAGTAGCAAGATCATCATCCTCCACTCCGGTTTCTGCCACTGTATCACCCAGCCCTAGGTCAGACTCAGGTAGGTTACCTGGATTCACAACAGTCTGCTGACCTCTTATAGTACTTGTTTGAGGAAGCTGTTGAGTAGTAGTGTGTGAAATGGTAGTTTTGGGTGTAGTAGTTGGCACCAGCTGTGGCTGTAGTTGAGACTGAGAAGGGGGTACATTGCTTTGTCGTTGCATCAGTAGGTCCATGCCACCCTGCTGTAACCCAATTCTGGGATCACGCATTCCCTCCGCTGAAGCATCGAGAGAAGGGGGTAAATTCTGCTGAACAAAAGCAGCATTAATTTCCTGCTGTGGAAGAAACATGCGTGGTCTGGGTAAAGGCGCCCTTTGCATAAACTGAGGACCCAGTGGCATCCTCTGGGAATTATGCCTCAGCTCTATAAACTGAGGTGGAGCTCCCGACACATGGCTTTGTACAGCCTCTGTGCCAGTGCCTGGAACCCCTGTCAAAGGATTGGGCATATTCTGCATGGACTGCATGTTAAGAGGATTGTTGATGGGAGTATTAAGGTGCTGTCTGGGAACGGCTTCCATCATAGATGGCTGTGGGAACCTCCGCGGAGCACCTTGGGTTTGCCACTGTGCAGGAAATGGTGGACGAGTATACATCCCCTGAGAAATATTGGGCCCAGCTTGCCTACAAGAAAAGTGTTGATTATGAAATGATCAGTGTGGAAGTAACATTTACAAGGACTGTGTAAAACCACAAAGTAATCAAAATCAGTAGCATTTAGGGGTCATATGATGCGATTTCTTTTTTTCCTTTTTTCTTTAGTGTGTTATGTAGCTGTTTGTGCATGTATAAGATCTGCAGAGTTACAAAGCTCAAAGTCTCCCACAAAAGGATTTATTCTATCTAAAAGTGAAGGCTGATCCAGACTAAAACGGGCTCATTCAAACACGACCAGGCTAAAACGGCTCATTCAAACACGCCCCCACATGTCTACGTCACAATGTGGAAATATTTGCACAATGCCGCCCAAATGTGTACGCAAAGAAAGGCGGCGTGGTTTCGGTAACCGCAGTAGTGTTGATGCAGCCGTGTCAGGGAGAAGCTGTGTGTTTCTCTGTGTGTTTCTAAAGCAAAAGCACTTTATTTGGCCTTCCGAAAGTAGATGCATTTAGGAATCATTAAGATTATTTACAACAGAACAGCACAACCCAGATGTTTGAATTTGTGCAACGCATTTTATGGACGACAGTTTCGTGAACCTAGGAGAGGAGGTATTTCTGACTTTGCTATGACAATCTGGCGCTTCTGAATCAGCGACTGTAAGTATGTTTTGTTATTAGTTTAAGTATTTGCTATTGACTGTTCAAATGCGGAGTTATGCGCAGTGTAGAGTAACGCGGTGTGAGAGAGTGAGAGTGAGAGAGAGAGAGATAGAGGTCACATCACAGTGGAGTCAGCCGTCTTAACCGCGGCTTGTGTACTGCAAATACATACGAGCATTAGGGCTGTGTATCACCAGCAAAGTCACGATACGATACGTATCACGGTACAGAGGCCATGATACGTATCACGATACGGGACTGCACTAAATTTCACCACAGAAGAATTTAGTAAAACAGCTGTTTATTAAACATAGGTCATACTATAGGGCCATTGCTAACTATTGGCAGAGCAGGCAGTTGACCTCTGCATTAAAGGGCCTCCATAACTGTACCATAATACAATATAGGTAATGGCATATATTTCATGTTTACACTGGGCACTCCCCACCAGGTAAAATATTCTGATTGCTTGCATCTTGTTTTTAAGCCTATAAATAATAATGCACTCGTTCTAATAAATTTATATTGTAATGTACTCATATTAATATACAGTATTTAAGAAATCATCTTAACATTGCTGGTAGGTTATCACTGCACAAATTAACGCACTCTCTACATTTAAAAAATATAAATAAATATTAGTATATTAGTAAATACATAAATACAAACATACACAGCCTCTCTCTCTCCGTCTCTCATAAATAAACACTTGATGAATTACACTTTTCTGAGAATAGAATATTGAAGTGGAGATCGCTAAACTGCAAGCTAACCGGTGTTTTCAGAAAGCAAGCGCGTTAATCCACAGTGGAGAGAGAGCGCGCGTGCACATGGTTGCCAGGTTGACAAAGATAAGTAACAAACTTAGCAGATATGTCCATATTGCACAAGTGGGAAGCTCTGTTTCGGGGATTACGTCTCTTTATATCAGGCAACCCAGTTGTGTTCCTCTTGCGGCCAGATTAAACCTTGTTGTAGCCTATATATTATGCTCTATTCATTATTTTTTAGAAACCTCGCACTTTTCTACTCCATTTTAAACGGTGTTCTTGTATTCAAATTAAGCACGGTCCACTGCTGCACACGTGCCACAGCTGTCTCTGTATCGATACTAGTATCGTCAAATCTCTGTGACGATACATCGTCGTATCGATGTATCGAACACAGCACTAACGAGCATCATCACGGTGTCTGTCACGTGACTTTGTTCTCTCGGGCTTGAAATGATGGTAAAACTAACAACATTATTAACGGTCTTTATATTTACTTTGAAAGCTGAAGCTCGCGATTATGGTAAGAGGCGTTACATTTCCGACGCATTCTTGTGGTGTTCGGCCAATCACAATGCACTGTGTCAGCTGGCCAATCACAATGCACTGTGTCAGCTGGCCAATCAGAGCAGACTGCGCTTGTCGGAAGGAGGGGCTTTGTAGAAAACGGAGAGAGGCGGGGCATAGAGGAACTACAATAATGTACAGTATTTGAAAAATAATGTGTTTTTTGAACATTAAAGCATGTTAACATTCTGTTACACCAAACACACAAAATAATGATCTTTAAAAAAGCATCATATGACCCCTTTAATTAGTTCAATCTACCTTAATGCACTGGGGTCCATAGTTGATGGTGTCCCAGGAGGAGGTGGGCGGCAGAGCTTTTCATCCATTGCTCCCACTGGCGGAGGCATCCTGGTGGCAAGGGCTGCCTGAGCAACCACAACTCTGTCCTGATGGACAAAAGATGATGTTATGCCAACTAACAAAACACTTTTGGCTGTTTACTCTAGGGCTGCACGATCAATAGAAACAAAACCAAAAATCGCGATATGGCTTAATGTGATCATCAAATCACACAAAACACAAATTAGTTAAATGTTGCTCCACATGAACTCATCTCTGCAAGTGCTCTGAGTTTGGGTTGTTTTCAGCATGCATTTGAGAATGCAATATGCGCCAACCATTTTCCCAAACTTGTAATGAGAAGCGCTTATAAACTGTCTGCTGTCAACAAGGGAGACTTTAAGGACTCCTTGCGATTTTCCACGTAAATAAAAGCCTGATGGATTAACATTTGAAAATGAATAAAGACTGTTGTAAAAATTAGTGTTGGAATAATTTGACAGTTGTATTGTAAAATAAAATTCTATAATTTTGTAATTTTTTCTTTTTCATATTTTACTTGGCAATAATATTATTAATGTCAATCACAAAAATTGACTAAATTGTGCACCCCTATAAAAGCACAGCCTTAAATCTTTTTTTTTTTTAAATCAAATCGTTAAGCCCAGATTCAGATTCAGTACATCCCATTCAATATTAATTCAATATCAATACCTGAGGGTAAGGAGGTGGTGCTCGCTGGCTTTTGTCTTGCTGAAAGGCCGGCATTTCCCCGCCTGGCCAACTCTGAGCAGGATTCCCCACCACAGGTGCTTCCTTCTCTTGGCGAAGTGAGTTTCTCTGCATTTTTTGTCTTATTAAAAACTCTCTTAATCGTTGCCTCTGTGGTACATAAAACACAAAAGTAAAATTAAAACCTACCTCATTCTACCCAAAACTCTTTTTAAATTTACACATCTACTCAGTGTCTACTTTACCTGTCTGTGCTTTTCTAACTCAGATGGACTAAGGCTCATCAGAGCTGGATCCTGTCCAGCTGACATATCCTGCACCCCTAGCAAGTTGGGTAAATGTGGAGCATCTGTTGCCCGCACACTTGCTTCTTGGTTTCCAGGTGGAAGTGCTATTCTTGAGTTAAATTCAGCACACACTGGTTGTGTCTGGGACTGTGGCTGCTGGAGGTGGACCTGAACTTGCTGAGGAGTCATCATCTGCTGCTGGCCAATTACTGGTTGCTGGCCCATTTGAAGCCCTACACCAGGACTGCAGCTGAAAGCAGGGGGTTTTCCAGAGAGCGGATCTGCTACTGAGGGTGAGCAGGGGGGTTGCTGGCTAGGATGAGGTGAGCCTCTAAAGGGAGAGTTACCTTCTGATGCTACAGAAGATGGGCGGGGGGGTTTATGCAATGAAGCGAAGGAATCTCTGGACTGAGGTCGTGAAGGTGGGCGGGAATAGGGGTCAGGTGACTGGAAGCATGGAGTGGCTGGTGACTGCACAGAAAGCACATCATTGGAAATGGCTCCTGGTGTGAGAGGCGACTGAGAACTGCCTTGTGACTGAGGGCTGGAAGGCAATCTTGAGTATGTTTCTTGCTGAGGTGCAGGAAGCCTCTGGGGTAGAGGAGAGGAGCCGTCACCCGATTGAGGTCGCGGTGTGAGAGGAGGCTGGGCATAAGGGTCAGAGAATGTAGAGGGAGATTGGCGGTAGCTCTCAGGAGGATGATTAGGAGAGGCACCTAGAGGGTGTAAAACAGATAATCCGCCTGCATCCCCCTGATGCATACGAGGTGTCATGGGAGCTTTAAATAGCCCATCTCCAGAGTCTAAACTAGCAGGAGAACCAGAGCTTAGGTCTTGTCTGCCAAATGAAGAACGTGGAGATGGGGCATTCATTTCTGCCCTATTTGGACCCACTCCAGCAGGTGAAGAAGCTATCGCAGATGGTGATGGAGATGAAGCATGATCTTGTCGGCTAGCTCCATGCTGGCCACGGTAAGGGTCACCACAAAGGGCTGTATGAGGCGGTGAGAACATCTGTGAGTCTCCAGGCCCAACAGGCCTAGATCGAGGACTCTCAGGTGGACCTAAGGCCTCCTGAGAGGGCTGCTGAGGTGTGGGGATCTGCTGTTGTGATTTAAAGAATGGGTCAACATGCTGGGCCCTGCGAGGAGTCCCTGGTTGCATGTCAAGGGAGCCAAAGTTGGCTGGCCGTCCCTGAGTAGCACCCTGTGGGCCAGGCATAGGATATCCTGAGGAAGAGGCCTGCAAGGGGCTGGAAGAAGGCTGTGAGTATGGGGTGGATGGCTGAGACTGAAGGTGAGGAGACTGAGAGGGAAGTTTAGAAAATGGGTCTGTCTGAACATCAGCTGAGCAAGGAGTCTTGAGGGGTCCATCGGGAAAAAAGGCTGAAGATGCAGAGTCAGGGGCAAGGGGGTAAGGACTCTCTGCAGAGCTCGGCTGGGAGGGTGTGGATACGGAGCCTGAGGGTGGGGGAATTTGGAGGTGGAGATTAGGGCGCTCCCCTTTAATACGACCAGGCTCAGTTTTGATAGGCCGACATACTTGACTCTCTGCCTGCTGTTGATTAGAATAAAGAAAAATGTGTACAATTACAATGCAAACACATCAAATGATTATACAGTGCATCTGAATAGATGGCCACTTACCTTCTGTGCCTTATTTATTCTCTGAGCAGCCCTATTATCTTTGGCCTTTTGCTGAATTGATAATGGAAAATTAGTAAAAAGAAAACTGTTAGAGAACAAAGACAGTACTAAAAAATTAAGTTACACTATAGATTCAAACTTTCACCTACCAGATAAGGAACCTTGTCTGCTGCTGATACCTTCCTCCAAATCTTCATTATTTGTTTACAGCGACTGGCCCAGTCTATGAATAGAAAGGAAATAATGAAGCGGACCTAACAAATCTTTAAAGGGTTAGTTCACCCCAAAATGAAAATTATGTCATTAATTACTTTTTTTACATATTTACTATGTTTCTGGACCTGGAAACATTTCAGTTGTGTTGCTGTCTATGGAGGGTCTGATAGCTCTCTGATTTCATCAAAAACATCTTAATTTGTGTTCCGAAGATGAACGAAGGTCTTACGGGTTTGTAACGACATGACAGAATTAATGACAGAATTTTCATTTTGGGGTGAACTAACCCTTGAACTGTGTAAGCTCTCTATATTTTGAGCAATAAAGTGATTAATTGACAGATACACCTACTACAACACTTCTAAAAGTCAGTTTAATACTAACCAGGGTAGTCCTGTTTGAGACTAGGGAAGTTTGTGTTAGCATATAGTACAGGAGAGATGGTAGATAGATTTCCCAATTCCTCATCCTTCTCCCAACGCTGCAGACTGCGCTGATTGTAGGAGAGGCCATCACTGTCCGGTTCAGTAGGAGTTGGAGGAGTGGAAGGGGTGGCTGGAGTGGATGGTGTTGCCCATGGGCTTTCCTCATCCTGGTCTGGACTGAAAAGACCACCTCGATCACTGAAGATTATACAAATAAACAAAAGAATACATATAAAGGAGGAGAAATTCATTAGGGGACAAAAGTGACAAGATAAAGCAAATCTACGGCTTACCGTATGTCGAAAAACGGGGACTGGGAGAGACCTGAAAAAGAGTCCATCATACTAGTTGTAGGGAGTGAACCAGATAAGGATGCACCTGTAGTTAAATTACAAATAAATTTTAATAGTGTGGACATGTATAAAAAAAAAATCTGAGTTTTATAACAAATCGGAGTAATAAAATGAAATTCTGCCCATACCTAGAAGGTTTCTTTGAGGGCAACTACTTTGATTTGAGTCACCCTCCCGAACAGGCTTAATGCTAGGCTGCAGAGGCCCACTTGCGGTGCTTCCCTCAGTGGGACCAAGTACTTTCCGGAAAAACTGCTGAGAGTCCTGACCTTCTAGTCCCTGAGCGAGATCTGGTGGGTGAAAAGGTGATCTTTTGAGTAACACAACTGTTCATGAGAGCTACCTCACTTGTTTTGTTAAAAGAAATTACCTTCATTCTTCTGTACATCAGACCCCTGTGTATCTCCTGAGCTCTGATTTTTGCTGGAAAGTTGCCCACTTGCTCCTTGCCCTTCTGCTACAAAATATTATGCAAGTTAAATATTATGTTCTTCTAATATTCATTGTCAAAATATCGAAGTAACTCAGTCTTGAAAATCCCACCTGCTCGATCTCCTGGAGGCTTGGAGCCCTCAAACTCTTGCTTTAGTTCCATGGGCAGCCCAGTCAGCCTGGCTGCGGCCTCAACTGTAAGAACAAAATTAAACAAATTTTTAAATCTTCACCTGGTCAAACTTAATTATTCTCAAACACAAGCATTTATGTAGTGTCTTACCTGGTTCAGAGGCTGCATTTCTGGTCCCCTGCCCAGGGAGTGGAGGTCTCAGTACGCCCTGCGTATGTCTTTGGGTTGGAGGAGCAAGAAAAGCTCTCTTACTCTGATCGAGTAATGTCTTGCCAAAGAAAGCCTCCTGTAGGTATGCAGGAAACATGTCCTCCAACTTGCTCTTCTTTCTGCCCCTGCGCTTCTTGGCTTGCTCAACCTCTCCCTCTGCTGTTTTTGCCTCTGGGACTTCGAGAGGTATGTCAGGATGAGGTCCTAAATGAAAAAAAATTGACTATGAAAATGACAGACATAAGCTTAGATTGAGGCCAACATGTTAAATCACACTGTGCTAAGAAACATCTCTAGAGAACGCTGGGCTAAAGTTGTTGGGGGAAAAAGCTAAATATATACTGCACAAAAACAACTATATTTGCAGATGCAGTTCATATTTCCTGAGTGTTTTGATGCAATACATAGAGAAATAATTTCATAAAGAAACTAAAAAACATTTTTCCAGTCAATCAAGACAGACAGCCCCAGACAGTTGCACCCACAAACATTTATTTTAATGCAGTTCGCAAGGGCATTAGGGTTTCATGTTCACGTCAAATTACATAGCTTGTTGGAAAAATATACCAAACTCAAAACATTCCAAGACTCAACAAAAGAATATTCAGGTTGTGCTAACAAGGTTAACACACTGACACAATAAAATCCAACAAACACTGGTTGCTGGTGTTTGCCGGGACAGTGTGAACTCCCATTTGGCCACACTTGCCTTCCTCAAGTTTCATTTCAGCTGCTTGACCTTCAGGAACACCATCACCAGAAGCAGACAGACTTCTCCTCATTCGTGTGTGACACTTTCTTTGCCGGACCATGAACCCTCCAATCCCTACAAGTGAAAAATCACTTTAACTATTTCTTTCAAAGCACGAAACACTGATAGAGCCATTAGGAAATGAAGCAGCTCTGTAACCTGGTCTGTATGGTTTACGCTTTCTCTTCTTCCCATCTTCAGTCTCCTCTACTCCTCCTTTGAGAGTTTCACAGTCAGCCATGCCCTCTATTCCTCCATCTGCCCCAGTTTCTCTGTCCACTCCACCATCCCTATCTGGGCTCCCAGGGGCTTCCAGCTTGGGCTCACATTCCATCGCTTCTGCACCTCCTATTACAATTTCAGTTTCTTTTTATTTGCATTCACAATCAATCAATGGCAGTGAGTCACCTTACTGATTTAACACAATGTTCCATTGCACCACATTTCACTTGAAACAAAGATATAAATAATTGGTCATCATAAAGTATACAAAATAATTAAACTTGGTAATTATCTGACCTTTCCCCTCATCACCATCTGCATCGCCTTCTTTCAGCTCATCAATACACATGGTGCCCAGTCGAGACCGGCGCTGTCTGCGCTTGTGCAGGGGTGACATGGACATGCTTCGCAATAAAGACATGCCAGTCTCTGTTAGCCAGACTCCCTCCAGACGATAAAATTGTGGCTCTAAGCAAGTGGATGGAGAAACAGAGATTAAGTCATATAAAAATAGCTAACAGATGAAAGCCAGACAACTAATTATCAAATATGCACATACCTTGTTCTTTCATTTTGAAGGCTGACATCATAAAAGACTCCACTAAGAGAGATAGATAAAGGGTATTATTATGGGAAACACATGTAAAATTAGCACTTTTAAATGTACTCGCAATCGAAAGCATCAAGAAACTCACCAACAGGCCTGGGGACATATGGAGTGCAGGCTGTACAGGCAAAGCCTTCATCAGATGCTTGTTCAACCTCATCCTCAGTGTAAAGACTCTCACATACAGCATGAACCCATCTATAAAGCAAAGAAACAAAACAATTAGTCTCTTACACTCACCAAGGCTGCATTTTATTCAAAACTAACAATAAAAACAGTAATACTGTGAAGTATTACAATTTTTTATATTTTTTTATATTCTAAAATAGAATGTATTCCTGTGATGACATGATCCTTCAGAAATCATTCTAATATGCTGAGTTGGTGCTCATGAAACATTACTTATCAATGTTTAAAAAAAAAAAAAAAAAAAAAAAAAAAAAAGAAGAGTTGTGCTGCTTTATATTTTTGGAAACCATGATTTTTTCCCCCATTTTTTTCATGATTCTAAAAGAACTGCTGTAACAATAAAAAATAAATTTACTGTCATGTCTGATCAATTTAATGCATCTTTGCTGAATAAAAGTATTTAAAAATACTTACCGAGCACAAACTTTTTAACAAGAATGTATATCAATTTTCTATTATCCTTTTATTAACAGAATGCATTACTGACCTGTCACAGTGCTGGCACTGCAGAAGCAGCTCCTCTTCCATGAAGTTCTCACGACACACAGGACAAGTTACCAGGCTGGCACAAGGGCCGCAGTGATTGTAGTTATTTTGCCACTCACAATGGAACCCAGGGGAGCTAGCACCACACTGCATACAGCACACACACCTGAAGGGAGTAAACCAATGCTCTGGTTAGAAAACATTCTCTTTGGACTAATGGCACATATAAATGCACGAAGGCAATGACACACCATTTGCACTTCCAGCCTCCCTTGGGCACAGTCTGTAAGGGTGGATCCAAGCAATAAGTGTGATAGCTGACATCACAGTCGTCACAAAGCAGCAAACGGGCAGGATCTGAAGCCTTCCCACACACCTCGCACACAATGCACTCAAGACAACGCCAGCCTTTTCTCAACATCATCTTGGTGATCTAGATAGGTGACATCCAGATAAAGAAATAATGAGTGTCTGTGCACAATGCTGGTAATCATACAGAATAGATAGTTTAAAAGCTTACCTTGCTGTTCACACAGTATGGATGATAACATTGTGCACACTGAGCACAAGCTAGAAGCTGGCCCTCCACACCCTGTCCAAAACTACCACACACTACACACATGTCCTGTTAAAGACATAAAAAAAAACGACAAATCAAGTAACTGTCATTCATGATGCTGAATTTTATAGGAAGTTAGAGTGGAATAATGAAAGTTAAATTCATACCTGCTGCAGGACAAACTTATCAGTGTTGGAGAACAGTACCACAGTATTTTGCATGGTGTCATCTTCCTCCTCATCTTCTTCTTTGCTAAGTCCAGTGTCTGCAGTCATGGTTTGCTGTAAATATAATATACGCATTTCATTTAAACTTGCAAAACCTTGGTTTATAGCATTGTTAAGCACAAGAGGTATTGGCTGTTTCCAGGATTTATGGTGAACCATGTTGGGATTAATGTGATTACAAGATGTCGCAGTCAGAGTTTGTATTTTATATAAGGATGTGAACACTTCTTAATTCAGCATCTTGTAATTACAGGAATTACAACATGATGGGAATGCACTGTTAACCGGTTACCGAAAAAAAATGTAAAGACTGTATGTCTCATTAAAACTAATTGAATGCATAGTCGATATAAAAAAACTGGACGACGAGTAATTTTTTACTGCTAAATTCTGAAAAAACAGAGGTGTTAATTATCGGACCTAAAACCCCCGCATGTAATAATCTAGAACACTGTCTAACACTTGATGGCTGCTCTGTCAATTCTTCGTCATCAGTCAGGAACCTAGGTGTGCTATTTGATAGCAATCTCTCCTTTGACAGCCACGTTTCTAGCATTTGTAAAACTGCATTTTTTCATCTTAAAAATATATCTAAATTGAGACCTATGCTCTCAATGTCAAATGCAGAAATGTTAATTCATGCGTTTATGACCTCAAGGTTAGATTATTGTAATGCTTTATTGGGTGGTTGTTCTGCACGCTTAATAAACAAACTACAGATGGTTCAAAATGCAGCAGCTAGAGTTCTTACTAGAACCAGGAAGTATGACCACATTAGCCCGGTTCTGTCAACACTGCACTGGCTCCCTATTAAACATCGTATAGATTTTAAAATCTTGTTAATTACTTATAAAGCCCTGAATGGTTTAGCTCCTCAGTACTTGAGCAAGCTCTTATCGCATTATAGTCCTCCACGTCTGCTGCATTCTCAAAACACTGGCCATTTGATAATACCTAGAATATCAAAATCAACTGCAGGCAGCAGATCCTTTTCCTATTTAGCGGCCAAACTCTGGAACAATCTACCTAACACTGTTCGGGAGGCAGACACACTCTGTCAGTTTAAATCTAGATTAAAGACCCCTCTTTTTAAATTGCCGTACACATAACACACTAATACGCTTCTAATATTCAAATCCGTTAAAGGATTGTTAGGCTGCATTAATTAGGTCAACCGGAACCGGGAACACTTTCGGTGACACCCGATGTACTCGTTACATCGTAAGAAGAATGACATCTACGCTAATATTAGTCTGTTTCTTTCTTATTCCGAGGTCACCGTAGCCACCCGATCCAGTCCGTATCCAGATCAGATGGTCACTGCAGTCACCAGATCCAGTCTGTATCCAGATCAGATGGTGGATCAGCACCTAGAGATGACCTCTACAGCCCTAAATGTCAGCGGAGACCAGGACACCTAGATGAGCCCCAGAGACAGATCCCCAGTGAGGACCTTGTCACCTAGACAGCCATCGGGACAAGACCATGGGAACCAGATGAGTCCTTTTCACAATCTGGCTTTGCTGCAGTTGGAACAAACTGCTGGTTCGTCTAGCTAGAGGAGAACTGGTCCCCCGATTGAGCCTGGTTTCTCCCAAGGTTTTTTTTCTCCATTCTGTCACCGATGGAGTTTTGGTTCCTTGCCGCTGCCGCCTCTGGCTTGCTTAGTTGGGGACACTTCATTTCCAGCGATATCGTCGACTTGATTGCACAGATACTATTTAAACTGAACTGAGCTGGATGATGACATCACTTAATTCAATAATGAAATGCATTTAACTGAAAATTGAGTGTTTAATCTTGTCATTTTACATTATTGACACTATTTTCCTATTTTGATATTGTGCAGTTGCTTTGACAATTTGTATTGTTAAAAGCGCTATATAATTAAAGGTGACTTGACTTAAATTATAAAAAAAACTAAATTTTAATGGGGAAATAAATTGTTATACAATTCAGATTCACAGCAATAGTTAACAATAGTTTACACTGAAAATAAATATGCTTTAAAATGCTAGTAAAGGAAGAGCTGGCAGGTGAAATTAAAAACTTACTAAAAAGGCATCAATGCAAGAGGCCATTGCTTTGAGACGTGACCGTCCACGCCCTCTCCCACCACTACTGCCGCCGCTGCCACCGCCGCTGCCACCACCACCACGTGGCCGCCGCTTCCCTGGGAAACCACTGCCTCTGCCCTGAAAGGTCAGAAAATAAATGTATCAGCATCAGAATTACTACTTTTGGACTAGCGGTGTACCTAAACCCATCAGAATTTAATGTTAGTGAGAAAAGGTTTGGTGTCTGACATCCACCTGTTTTACCCGTGAGCGTCCTGGAGAGCCTCTGCGCTTCAGTTTATCTCCATCGGGCTTCAGTGGATCAAAAGGCAATGAGTCCTCCGTTTCGGTGAGCAGCGAATCAGAACGGGTCCTGCCAGCTGGCACCAGGCTGAGCTCCATGGACAGCATCTGAGAGTCTGCCTCAGCCGGCGAGCCGAGGAAACCACTGCTGCTCTCGTCACCGTGGCTAATGTTTGATGTCTCATCGAGGACCAGCTCCAGCTTCATACCGTCTTGCATCTCTTTCCTGGACTGGTCATCTTCCCCCTGACTCTCATCTTTGAGGAGCGACTCCTCTAAGGATTCCTCCAGCCCCTGCTCATCCTCCTCTTCTTCATCCTCAGACTGGCCCATTCTATCATCAGTGTCAGATGCAGGGGGCATTTCTGTCTGAGGAGCAAGAGGAGGAGTCCGGTCTATTGCCTCCTCTTGCCGTGGCTCCTCCAAGTCCATAGCAACAGGCTCTGCTGCTTCCAAAACAGGGAGTGTGATTTGAGAAGACTGAGAACATAGGCTTGTTGGAGGGTTTGTTTCTGTAGCCTCCTCTGTGCTGACCAACTCCGTCTCTGTCTGAGGAGTACTGTCTTGCCCTTGCAACTCCTCCTGCTTTTCTATGGGAGTTTCAGCTACATCACGTTGGGCTTCCTCTATAGTGTCCGGAACAGGGCTGTCTGGGCTATCCTTCACATGAGGGTCCTGAGTGTCCACTGATTTTTCCTCATTAGCCTCTGTAGCCACTGTTTCAATGGTAGTCGTCTCCTCTTTTTGTTTTTCATCAGCTTCTACAAAAGACAATAGACAGGTTTTCAGTGTTACACTGCAGTTACATACAATTTGCAACTATTATTAAAAAATATTAATGGAAATATATAGCTTGTTTGCAATTTTTTTCAAATATTGTTTAAAAAAAATAAAACAATATTTAATATATATAATTTTCAAAGAAATGAACATTTCCCCCTCAGAACTAATTCTTTTTATTACACTTTTAAACTATGCTGTCATAAATATAATGTATCACTACTACATTAAAAATAAAAACAACCATTTTTGTGACAGGCCAGGGTCAGTGTAAATGTTAGCACACATAAGCCTGAACTACTGTGGTGGGTTTTGAAATTTACCTGAAACTGTAGCTAAAGGGGCCTGCTGCTCTGTAGAGACCTCACTGTGCACATTAGTCTCTGTGGAGCCCTCAGCGCCTTCTTGCTGTAGTTCCTCCTCCATAATGCTTTCTTTCACTTCTGCCGTTCCAACCACCTCAAGCTCTGTCCCTAAAATTAAACAAATAAGCTCAATATCCACATCTAATATAAGTCAATAAAGCTCTGTCCACAGAGAAAAGAAACTAGGGCTGGGTATCACCAACTAGCCCACCATACCACACACTATAAAGAGAACAACTGCAATAGTACATCATTTAGAATTGAATTATTTGAATTCCTGAATTCCTAAATTCAAATTTGCATTGTTCAAAAGACATTTATGTTGTTACAAAATATTTCTATTTAAAATAAGTTCTGTTCTTTAGAACTTTCTATTCATCAAAGAACCCTGAAAAACATTGTTTTCACAAAGTATTAAGCAACACTACTGTTTTCAAGATTAATAATAATAATAATAATAATAATAATCATAATAATAATAATAGAAGAAGTGTTTCTTGAGCATATTAGATGCATTTTAAAATGTAATATTTATGTTATTATTGCAGTGTATAATTATAGAATTAAGCATAAAAATTAATATATAAAAAATGAAAATAGAAAAACTGTTGTAAGTGATGTTTTTTTTATGAGAATCTCACAGCAAACCAGATATTTCAAGCTGAATTATTTAATCAAGCTCCTATATTAACACTACTTTTGTCACTTGATCTATGTTGACATTAAACCAGACTTCCCAGAAGCTTTATGCATGTATGGACTTTTCCTAATAGCTGCACACGACCATCAAAATTTAAAACCCAATGGATAATTCACAGGTACATGGGCAAAAGGAATCATAAGTGTTTACACTACAAACACAATGTTACATGCAATTCTTTCTAACAACCCCTGAATGTAGTTTGAGGAAAAACAAACATAAGAACATCCTGGACCCTGTATGCACCTGTCCTTATTTAGTCCTTATCACATGAGATTTGCAAGATAGAAATGTGATTGTACAGTCCTATGAGAAAGCAACAGAGCACGCTCTTAAAAAAACAGAATACTAAAGATCATACCCAATTCCATTGGCACCTCCAAATCAGCTTTCTCATCTACTTGTGTGGATGACACTTCAGCCTCGATTGGAACCTCATCTGGGATTTCTTTGCAGAGCACACAGATGCATTTCTCCTCAGGAGGCCCTGACAGAGAGGCACAATCACTGTGTACCCATCTGCAGAGGACATCAAACACAAGTTAAATTTATGCAAAGAGACAAATGAAAGTCAGTTTGTTCGTTACTTCATGGCATGTACTGCTTCACATTGGAGAATCTTTAAAGGTCACCTCCATTTTAGTAACCCGCTTCTGTGTACAGCACTAAACGCTCAGCTCTAGACAATGAAGCAGCTCACTTGCCTGTTCTTAATGCCAGAAGGTACATAAACTGACCTGTGGCAGATGGCACAGCGATGTTGAAGGGAGACCGAGGGTTCTGTGGCCTTACTGCACACACCACAGACAGAGGTGCGCCTGCGCTGACAGCCCTCACATACTGTGTAGCTCTCAAACCACTGTTCAGAGCCAGGAAGCTTTAGCCCTCGCATGCCACAGTCAATACACATACGGCACCGCTGAAACAGACATGCAAATCAGGTTAGACAAAACAATAGAGTGATATTTCACTTACAAAAATCACATTTTAATACTCAAACATCTGTACAAACTGATATCGCCATTACATGCCACAACTGCTCGAAGGGCTACCATAAAAGGATCGCCACACATTTTGAAAGTGCTTGGATGACGTTTTATTTAAACTGGATAAACTTCTTTGTGTTTCAACGACATGCCGGTGAGTTAAATGACAACAATTTTCATTTTTAGGGGAACCTTGGTAGAAAAATTCAAGTGGTTTCTCTATGCAGTTTTAGGCATGAGAGCAACTATGTAAATAAAATGGCACAGATTTGCAATTCTGCCTTAAATGGTGATATTACACAGATGAAGGGCATGTAAGAATGAGTCATGGGTTTAAGCTTACTTTGCACTTCCATGAATCAGGGGGCACAGAGTCCATGGCCGGCAGTAGACAGAAGGTGTGGTAGCCCTTGTCACAAGCATCGCAAACCAGCATCTTTGAATCCTCCCCTGGTTGCCTGGATGTTATTAAAAAAAATAATCTTTGTGAACACCAATATAAATACAGTGAAGCATCTGCAAAATTCAGGATGCACTTGATAACGAAAATACATTTTATATAATAATAAAATAAATAATCAAATGTAATAATCAACATAAAAAAAGAGTTGTTCAAACATTTAAATTGCAAATAAGGCTTTATATGGTTTTATATCCAATTTTAATAATTGTTTCTACTCCAATTTGCTGCTAAAATATAAACATTTTATATGGTGGCTGTAATAACTTCTTTTCATAAAAGATTTATTCAAACATACATTAAATAATGAAGACAACAGGTTAAAAGTAAAGTAAAAAATATAATACATTTGTAATATAGCACACACATTTACCAAAAAGCTCCTCTCTAGAGTGATTTTGCCTAATTTACCATCAAGATTACAGACACTCAATTAGGGTTGTGCCGATAGACGATAGTATCGTGTATCGACGATGGTCAGAGATATTGACGATAGCAAATGTCTTTGTCGATAGTCAAGATGATATTAGGCTCATTCTCCTATTAATGTATAAAACTATTATTATTATTATTATTATTATTAGGCGGCCTATTATTATTGGGCTATCAAATTGCCCCGCTATTTCACCTCAGCGCCGCACTTCACACACACAAATGAGGATTAGGCTTCTCCTCCTCATTGGAAATCATGGGCGGCGCTAGGGAGGGGCTAGCAGGTGCTCCAGCACCCCCAAAAAAAACCATAGCACCCCCATAAAAATGAAATAAAATAAAAACATTTGACTCATTACACATGCATAAATACCGCAATGCAATATAACGTGATTTGCAGTCGCACGTAATGTCAGCATTTTATTTTAAAAATGGATCGGTTCCTTGTGCCAAGTAGGCCTGCCCCCGACTAAAGATTTTCTAGTCAACTAGTCGCACGTTTATTAAGTTGATTAGTATAATAACCTACTAAGCCATCCGTTAATATAGGCATTTAGGCGTATTATTCCGTGCTCAAATGCACGCATAAAGGTCTCTGCACAAAAAGCTTGCCGCAAAGCACCGGCTAAAGTAATGATTATGAACGCATCGGGGAAAAAGAAGACATTAATTATTTATTAATAAACTAGTGCTTTCTCAGGCTCGCCATCTCCACAGTGGACGTGCCTTTAATAGAGAAATGCACCTATACAGACTACATAATCAGAGAAGATTTTTTTTTTTTTAATTGGTTTTCAAGCTTTCTGCAGATTTGTTTCTTTTGTCTGTGAGCTGGTTCATTGTTGTGACGCGCTCCATTCACGGAGACTGCATGAGACGACAGAAAGCACATCCAAAAATGACGGTATTAGCTCTTTCCGCAGGAAAAAATAAATAAAAAAATGATTGCGTGCGTGCCCCCAGGTCATACAGTAGGCTAAGCGCGATAATACTCCCACATTCTTCATAAACATTTGAAATGCGCCTATATAGCGATTTTATTATTCATAAAAAAATAAAATAATATCCTGTTTTGCTCATATTTACTATTAATTGCCCAGCTCCCCTGTCATTGATCTAGCACCCCCTCAGCACCTGCGTTCAATATTCTCTGGTGCCGCCCCCTGACTCTAAAACTAAGCCCACATCAAAATTGAACTGCAGGGCGATAACCTTTATTTACAAATTAGGCTGTCAAGAGTGCAAAAAGAGACATCTTTTAGACATCTTGAACAGCTTCGAGCTATGAATGAACATGACGAAACTGCACCGGCAGCATTTCGTTTTCTTTACAGCACATTAACAAAAAACATTGATGCTTATTCTTCATCATCGTTATTATAAAAAAAATATGCAGTTAATAAGCTATCAGTCTAAAACAGGGCTCGTCATGGGGCGCGCGGTCCGGAGCGCTGTATGACTGATGTAGGCCATCCGTTTAATTTAACTTTACTCCAAAAATATGAACTTAACTGGAAATACTTTTATCTTTAACGTGTTCGTTCATGTCCAATATTAAGTGTTAAACTGTTGGTCTTTAAAATAAATCTACTTTTGATTTTCACCTTGACTGATTTTTATACTGATAACTTCCGCGCCAAACTTGTCACAGTAGGACGCGCGGTCTAATAGCGATGTAGGCTATGACTGCTGTATCTGAATATGAACTAGCTGTTTTAAATATTTTTATATTTAACATGTTAGTTTTTCAGTATGTTTGAAAGTATATTATTTTGGTTATTGGTACTTCCAGGCTCTCTCTCTCTCAAGCACGCGTGGTTTAAAATCACCAAAGAGTTATGAAATAGCTTATGACAAGTACAGAGAGTCTCTCTCTTGCCCCCACCCACCCATGCACGATAATATCATGTATCGGCGATCTCACAGGCTGGCGATATAACGATATGAAAAATGACCATATCGCCCAACACTACACTCAATGTCTTTCCTATGGTAAATGTAACATGTCTACAAGCTGTTATATTGATGTCTTTCCACTGTTGAAACACTGATTGAATGATTACATGAGACATGATACATTCCAGTATGTTGTACTGTTTCTTTTAACACCTTCTAATGTTCATTACCACAATAAAGAGCATCAAAACCACATTTATTGTACTTCATTATAAAACTGACAGAATTCTAAAGCTGAGACTTTGCCTCATATTAAAAGTAACAGCACAAAGCTTATTGCAATTAGTGAAGTTCACGCATCAACAGAAGACAAACTAAAAGATGATCTTGAGATCATTAAGAAACCATATCAGTAGTGATTAAAAACAGAAATCAATTTTGGTAATCCAGCACTAGTGTTGTAGTTTATCCATGTTGTGTACACGAAATAGACACGAACAGAGTCAAAACGTACCATTGGAGAAACACTAATTTAAACATCACCGTTTCTAACAAATGAAATCAAAAATTGCTGTATCAGACAAAAATTTGTCAATTTCAGTGCATCACTGATAAGTTTCATGATATAAACTGGATGTGAAGATGCACGAAGCATTCAAACATACCTGCAGGTCTGGCACACCTTGCACTCGGGACACTGCCAACCTGACCGCTGAAGTGGTGTGGCACTGATCTCTAGACAGGCATCATGATAGTGCTGCCCACAGCCCGTACAGTATAGCAGACCCGACAGTTCCCCGATGGAGTCGCACACTGCACACCACGCTTCCTCTCCGGCTGCAAAACAAACACAGCATCATCTCAGCAACCGCTGAAACCTAAAAATGATTTACTGATATCATCGCATCTGTTCCGCTGTAATTCCGTACCAATCTCCTCAGCCTTGTCTATGTGCTCTGGACAGAGGAGCGCCAGCTGCTTCATGGACTGGAATGATCCACTCGCAGCCGAACAGGGGAAGTGGTAGAACCGTGAGCAGCCTTCGGCCCGGCACCGGATGGTAGCACCCATCCGTTTACAACAATCACATGGCTGAAGCAGAGATAGAAAAGCAAAGTAAAAGAAAGAAAAAAATATTTGCCTGCCATAAAGCAAGATTTACGAGGTTTAATGCTCTGATAAAGGAAGCTCTCAGCCTACCCGCTGTATCCCTGAGATGACTGCCTTATCCACGTTTATCAGCACCTCACCCTCAGTCTGCTCCACTCCCTCGGACCACACGGCACACCAGTGGTGAACCCAGCAGCTCCCTGGTTCAGAAGAAAGAATTTGCAGTTATAACACTAATGAGAAGAAAATACATTTTATGACACATTTTATGAGGTCTTGTTTTCTTAAAATCCCAATTTTGATCTATGAAACCGTTATCACTGCAAGACAAAAACTGGCAGCTAAACCTATCCACTAATACATAAGCTCACATTTTTATCTGTTGCAGGGCTCAATGCTAAACCCTGGGGGCCAGTGAGAGAATTTAGAAGCAGTTGATGGAACTGTCACTTCTCCATCAGGCTGTGTCATACATTTGTTGACAACATGTTTTATTACAGCATGCAAACCATAAAAAATGTTTTTATTGTGATGTACTGATTAATATTATCTTTCAATGTTGATTTAACATCCTGCTAAGCTAATGTTGGGTAATACAGATGAAGTTGTCTAGATTAGAATAGGTTGAAAACTATAAATAAATGACTGTGTGACACTTAATTTTATAACTACAGCATATTTCACAATATCACTGTTTTTACTGTATTTTTGATAAATCAGCTGAACATAAGAGATGGTCAAAAACATAAAAAAAATCATACTGACCCCAAACATGTAAATGGTAGTGTACATGCCATTGTTAAAAACAAAAATTGATCATATTTTTTGTGGTTGGGCAAGTGACAAAAAATCAGTAAAGCATGTATAGATCTAAACAACCAGGTTGAGCTCTGTATCATTAACAACAAATAGAAATGCTTAATGTAAATAGAAACCATATTATTCCACTCACTCACTGATGGAGAAATGTGACAAATTGGGAAGAAACTCAATGTGCCTCAATCCAACATCCAAACATGACCGTGACATCACTACAATTCAAACAGTTTGATTTCATTATCATACCTGTGTCATCAAAGAGAGATGCCAGACAGGTGGATTCAGAGAATCCAATGGAAGACAGGTCATCGTTTCCAGCTGCTGGCAAAAAGGAGACAGAGGGCTCCAAGCTGGGCCGATCGGAAGAGGGTCCAAAACACCTGAGCTCCCGCTGTCCATGCAGACTACGCTCCACACAGTTACAAAGAGCACAGGCCCTGACCGTCTCCCTGAATAAAAACACCAAACAGGAGAGACATTCAGCAACTCTGTACACATTACTTCAACAAAACAACTCGGTTTAATCAAATGGGACGCATTAATATTCAAATATTGCTTTATATTTGACCTTGGCTGATAGATTGATGCCTTTAAACAAATGACTAGTTTGTCTACTTAATGTCATGTTCTATTTAATGAAGATAGCCTTTTCCTATAAACCGAGCTATTCAAGCATGACCTACATTTTATGCAAAGCAGCTCAAACCGCAATATGTATAGAAGGCCTTACAATGATGAGCTGGAAGCGTCCACAGTAGTGCCTGAGATGTCCTCTGCAGCAACAGGGCCACTCAGTTCCCCCTCAACTTGGACGCTCTCCTTTGCAGGGGTCCCATCATCAGCTGAGAGACACATGGTAGCCGTAAGTTAAGATGGAACAAATATAAATGTGGCCTTTAAAAATCCCAGATAGGTAGCACTGGTCCCTCACAGTGATTTCAAGCAAAGGTCACAAGCTCCCATTTAAAGATATCACTGCTGTGCAATATATAAGATTGTGTTTTATACACTTTTTGAAATCTCTCGACATGCATTTTAACTATAGCATATCCACAAAAATGTGCATGAATAAGAAGAGTGTAGTTACTACAATAAAAAGTTATAAATGTTTACATGCCCCTTTATAAACAAAAACGACAAGCTTATAAATTTATAACCCACTTATGGCTAAAGAAATTAGACTTTTTCTAATGTTTACTAACCTGCAGTTTCTGAATCATTTTCTTCGCAGTTTGATTTCTGCTCGTCCATTCCTACTCCTGAAGAAGATCTCTATTGCAGAGATCTGAAACAGAGAGAACAGTTACATAGTTTAAAGTCAAAATGCTTGTGCCGCCCAAGCAGAGCAGCATGCATATACAAATCCAAGTTTTACAATGATCTACAGCCACAAAACCACTGTCATTTTGCTTAAGCCTCTCAAAGGCGGTAATGAAAAAAGTTAGACTGGTTAACTGCAGGTAACCTCTCTCTGGATAATGCACACTATCCGATCAGCTACGCTTGTGAATGACTAGTCATACCGCAACTGCGTAATTAATGTGCATAATCCAGTAAAGTTCAAATTACTCCACACCTAACTACGCAAACATTACTGCGTATGAAAACATAAGAAAAAGCAGCTGATTAAATACAAACCATGAGGTGGAGTCGCGTGTTCGATGCATTTTCTCCGTTTTGGTTAACGCTGGTAGATAAACAACAGTTTACAGATTTTTTTTTTATTTGTCTGATCCTGAAGCTGCGTCGTTCTGCTCAGCTTACAGTAGTGCTTAGACGCGGCTAACAAGCTAGCTTTCTGACCGGGGTTAACAAACTCTCTGCAAAATAATCCGCTCGCCCATCATCAAATCAGGCAAATACAGACACGTATACACAGCTCCGTTGCTTAGTGATACACCGCGGTCAATAAAACTCTATAACTTCGTGCATAACTAAGATAACGTGTTACTTTCTTTATGTTAAACGACGCTAAAGGGAGAAACACAAAGAAAATACAACTTCCGTGTAGCGCGCTTCCTGTGACACACACAACGAGGTCGGGCTACAACACGGGCATCGTTATTTTGTTCCGCCTGCCATAGAGTGCACGGGTGTACGTTTTAAAAACTCAAATATGGTCATACTGACAAAATGACACCACAGAGTATGTGATAAGCTCAGTGTAACTTAAATTACAGTGTAGTTAAACTGATGTTTCTTCAATTACGGACTAACGCTAACTTTCTCTTCCTACACCCGTTGCGCTGCCTTCTTTTTTTGCACTGTGTCCACCTATCTATCTATCTATCTATCTATCTATCTACAGGTGCATCTCAATAAATTAGAATGTCGTGGAAAAGTTCATTTATTTCAGTAATTCAACTCAAATTGTGAAACTCATGTATTAAATAAATTCAATGCACACAGACTGAAGTAGTTTAAGTCTTTGGTTCTTTTAATTGTGATGATTTAGGCTCACATTTAAAAAATAAAACACCAATTCTCAACAAATTAGAATATGGTGACATGCCAATCAGCTAATCAACTCAAAACACCTGCAAAGGTTTCCTGAGCCTTCAAAATGGTCTCTCAGTTTGGTTCACTAGGCTACACAATCATGGGGAAGACTGCTGATCTGACAGTTGTCCAGAAGACAATCATTGACACCCTTCACAAGGAGGGTAAGCCACAAACATTCATTGCCAAAGAAGCTGGCTGTTCACAGAGTGCTGTATCCAAGCATGTTAACAGAAAGTTGAGTGGAAGGAAAAAGTGTGGGAGAAAAAGATGCACAACCAACCGAGAGAACTGCAGCCTTATGAGGATTGTCAAGCAAAATCGATTCAAGAATTTGGGTGAACTTCACAAGGAATGGACTGAGGCTGGGGTCAAGGCATCAAGAGCCACCACACACAGACATGTCAAGGAATTTGGCTACAGTTGTCGTATTCCTCTTGTTAAGCCACTCCTGAACCACAGACAACGTCAGAGGCGTCTTACCTGGGCTAAGGAGAAGAAGAACTGGACTGTTGCCCAGTGGTCCAAAGTCCTCTTTTCAGATGAGAGCAAGCTTTGTATTTCATTTGGAAACCAAGGTCCTAGAGTCTGGAGGAAGGGTGGAGAAGCTCATAGCCCAAGTTGCATGAAGTCCAGGGTTAAGTTTCCACAGTCTGTGATGATTTGGGGTGCAATGTCATCTGCTGGTGTTGGTCCATTGCGTTTTTTGAAAACCAACGTCACTGCACCCGTTTAACAAGAAATTGCTGGTAAACATGCTTCCTTCTGCTGACCATCTTTTTAAAGATTTCATTTTCCAGCAAGACTTGGCACCTGCCCACACTGCCAAAAGCACCAAAAGTTGGTTAAATGACCATGTGTTGGTGTGCTTGACTGGCCAGCAAACTCACCAGACCTGAACCCCATAGAGAATCTATGGGGTATTGTCAAGAGGAAAATGAGAAACAAGAGACCAAAAATGCAGATGAGCTTAAGGCCACTGTCAAAGAAACCTGGGCTTCCATACCACCTCAGCAGTGCCACAAACTGATCACCTCCATGCCACGCCGAATTGAGGCAGTAATTAAAGCAAAAGGAGCCCCTACCAAGTATTGAGTACATATACAGTAAATGAACATACTTTCCAGAAGGACAACAATTCACTAAAAATGTTTTTTTTATTGGTCTTATGAAGTATTCTAATTTGTTGAGATAGTGAATTGGTGGGTTTTTGTTAAATGTGAGCCTAAATCATCACAATTAAAAGAACCAAAGACTTAATCTACTTCAGTCTGTGTGCATTGAATTTATTTAATACACGAGTTTCACAATTTGAGTTGAATTACTGAAATAAATGAACTTTTCCACGACATTCTAATTTATTGAGATGCACCTGTATCTGAATTGAATAATAGCATGATGTAAATGTCACCTCATGTTGCTAGTTCACCAGGAAATGCAATTCAGTTACAAGGTTGCATAATGTGCTCAAGATTTGACGCATAAAAGAAAAAAATATGATACTGACTGAAATACAATGTCCTGTTCTTGTCAGGACCCCTGCACACACATTTCCTGATTCATATACCGGTTTCCTCCCATGTTTAAAAAAAATGTGAAAAGTGTTGCAAGATATGAAATCAGATTTGAAATCTGAAAGCAGATTGTACATTTTTATATTAAAAATAATAATTAAATGGTGTTTATTTTATTATTTTTGTTATGTTTAGTGACCTTTCATGAATATTTAAAGGAATTTTCACTGTGGGGTTACAGACTGCATAGTATACAGATTAAACTGAACAAGATTTGTTTGAAGCAACGAGCATTATACACCATAGTAATCCTTAAAATAACGTATTATAGAGAAGTATTGTGATTATGGAAGAAAAACATAAATTTCACTTTGTGTTTGATGTTCTGGTTTATCCTGATAAGCTAGCGGGTTATTCAGGAAACTCAATCAAAACTTGCTATTAATGTGACCATGTTTCTCTATGAAGGGAAAATCTTAAACGTTTCTACCCTTATTTCGTTCGTCAGTTTGATCAATTTGTTTAGTTAAGGTGTCCGCATAAGGAACTGTGTACCGATAACAAATCCTGTACGCAATGCTTCCCCATTTCAACTGCGTAACTTAGCTAATTACAAAATATGGGACATATTGCTGCCATTTGCCCTAGTATGTTTTTATGTTTGTTTGACTGAACAAAATGAATTTAAACTATCTGATGCTAAAATATTTACCACACCACCTTGAAAATCCCCGACCTTTTAACTTGGAATAAACTGTCAAGCTAAATCCTTTCACACTAATTTGTTGACATGTTTCCCAAGCGGTTTAAGTCCCAACACGCTAAACGACAACCACATTCACACCTGCTACATACAGCACAGTCACTGAACGAAATCCATATATAAACTCGTCTCTCTTATAGGATTTTCAAATGTTTTATACCGAGGCAAATATTAAAAAGTAACCAAACGCACTGCCAAAGCAGTGCATGCTAACAGGCTGCGAGAAGTAGCGTCCCTGTGTGGTACACAAAACTGCAACAAAAACGACATGTATTAGATTAATCATAAATTTAATTCCATGTTTATTACCAGCCTCGCTTTTGCAAAAGGAAATTAATTAAACAAATCGCCCAGTTTCACATCTGCTAACTCAGCTTGCTAGCCAGATAGTTTCATACTCCAAAATGCTGTTGCTTTTTCCAACAACAACAAATATGGCAGTTTTAATGATAGCAAATAAAACGCTCGGAATATCTCGACAGTAAAGCAACACATTAAGTCATAAGCTTTCGTGGTTTCGCTCTTAATGACGGATGGTTCATGAACTGGTGCTGGCTAAAAATATGGCTTAACGTTACCCATTTACCAAGGACATAAACACCAGGCTAAACTAAACTAACACAGCGAGCTATAGGAAAAGAAACGAAACGGCCAACACAATAACAGCTCAATGCTAACACTGGTGTTTGTAACCTTGAGTTTAGGAAACGCAATGGTACGTAACGTATGAAGCTAGCAGCACATTCATTTTGGCCGACAGATTCGCACTCACTTCGCTAAATGGACATAGAAGGGGGGCCCGAGTATCGCTAGGGTGATTAATCAGCAAGTATATCTATTTTTAAAAAAAAATAAAAAACTACTTTTAACACTCACCTACAATGCGCCGCTAACGTCCTCGTAACGTTAACGTTACATGATCGGAACAATCCTCCGGATAATAATCGCTGGGGTCCGTTTCATTTCATTAAGCTAGCTTTGGCTAGGCAGGGTTTACTAGTTTGTTGTTGATGGGGGAAGTGCTGTCGGACGAGCAAACGTTTGCAAAACTACCTGATATTAAGATTTTGGCAGGCCGATACCAATGAATCAAATGAGTTCATGCTGGACTCTCATGTTTGCTGCTTTCATCCAGACTGAGTAGCTTTGGCTAACCCACACCCAGATCTCCAGTCTGGAGAAATGTTGCAAGCTTGTTTGATAAACTTGCTTCATGTAACAGTTTGAAGGATACTGCACCAGCTTTCTGTCTGTGTGAGTGCAGGCTGCAGATTAAAACATGTTTTTAACACCGATGCTATGTCCAACTGCGACCCCTACTTTTCAGAGGACAAACAAATTAGGGTGCACTACAAACTCTGGGTCATGGTTAAGTTAGTTAGACAGGTGTTAATTCTGTTAGTTTCTCCCGATTTACCGTTGAACCACCTGTCCTTCACAGTGCTGCGGAGATGCGAAGCTGTAATGAACTAGAACTAGCTGTTGTTTTTTATCTATCTATCTAGCTTTCTATATATCTGTCAGTCAGTCAGTCAGTCATCTATTAAATACGAAATTATCTATCTATCTATCTATCTGTCTGTCTGTCTGTCTGTCTGTCTGTCTGTCTGTCTGTCTGTCAGTCAGTCAGTCATCTATTAAATACTAAATTATCTATCTATCTATCTATCTGTCTGTCTGTCTTTATCTGTCAGTGAGTCAGTCAGTCATATATTAAATACTAAATTATCTATCTATCTGTCTATCTGTCTGTCTGTCTGTCTGTCAGTCAGTCAGTCAGTCAGTCAGTCATCTATTAAATACTAAATTATCTATCTATCTATCTGTCTGTCTGTCTTTATCTGTCAGTGAGTCAGTCAGTCATATATTAAATACGAAATTATCTATCTATCTATCTATCTATCTGTCTATCTGTCTATCTGTCTGTCTGTCTGTCTGTCTGTCTGTCTTTATCTGTCAGTCAGTCATCTATTAAATACTAAATTATCTATCTACCTATCTATCTATCTATCTATCTCTGTCCTTATCGGTCAGTGAGTCAGTCAGTCATCTATTAAATACTAAATTATCTATCTATCTATCTATCTATCTATCTGTTTGTCTTTATCTGTCAGTGAGTCAGTCAGTCATCTATTAAATACTAAATACTAAATTATCTATCTATCTATCTATACAACTAAACAATTACATAATCTATTTATATATCCTGTTTATTTATTGCCTTAAAAGGTAGCCATTTAAAGTGGCCGGTTTATTATCTGGCCACAATGCTAACAGCAGACCTCTCAGTACAGAGACATTTAGTCATAATAGATGTCAGTTCATCCTTGCTTTCAAAATTAGCACACTATTAGCTCAGTGAAAATCGATTCAAAACGAAACAGTAAAAATGAGTAAATGAGACCACAAAATATTGCCTGATCAAAGGTTACTATTAGTCTATTCTTAGACTATTATAGATTTAAAAAAGAGACAAGACTTTATTGATTCCAGAGTGCAAATGCATGAGCTGCCAGTTTTGAAATAAAATGCATTGTAAAGTTGTCTGTATTATGTATACCTGCATATGACATGGCTATTTTTATTAAATATTATCATCTTGTTTCAATCACTGTGCCTATAAAAGATATGCATTGTTGAATCAACTAAACTGTTCTTTATTTAGTGGAAGAAACCAAGCAGGGGTAGATTTGTTGTCCTTTAAGCTGACAAGCCATCAGAGTCACATAGTTTGAGTCACGTGCAGTAAATACAGTTCTCAACATATTCAAACAGATGGTTTAATTCATATTCCAGAGATAAATATGATGGAAGAATGGCCATTTATGGACATGCTGGAGCACTACCAACATCTACCACAATGAAGTCATGTTCTCTACAATATATTACTCAAGCATGCTGCATTAGGTCATGTTTATTTTACAGTCAAAAACTGAAATTCTGATATTGCAAAATTCGTCTGCACAGTACAGGCCTTATCTGTCTCATATTGATGCATAATATGTATTGATATATTAGAGCATTGATATATCGATCTCTATAAAATATAACTTGATGGCATATCATTTTTTTTCTCTCTGTACTTTCCGATCATACCCCATTGACAAGATTAATAACTTCTTCCCAGCTTTCACCGGGATTAGTTTGAACTGGAAAGGTTTTGAGGGAGCCTGACTAAACTTATCTTTAAAATCTGATTGGTTCACCAAAGGTAATTTTTGGGTGGGCCTACATTACAGTCTTTGCCATTGGCCTGATCCAGATAGAGTTTAGAACATCTCCTCTCCAGTGGGGGTGTGTGTCCATCTGCCCCCTCCATGACCAAGATAATCCTCTTCTATACCTTCACAGCTGTGAAAAAATAAATAGAGGAAAATGCGTGCAATTCCAAAAATGCAACAGTCTCAAAAGCATTATTTTACTTTTACAATACTAAATCCTTTACATTGTCAGGCTGCACTTAGATTTAATTCAAAATTTTGTTTGTATTGCATTAATGCTGATATATATTTTAAACAGGACAAATAATAGAGAACAAATTAGAAATATTACAAATAATAATTTATTACCTTTTCAATTTATTATTAATTCCAGGAAGCTGTTTTTCAGAACAGAAAGATTGTAAATCATACTAAGCACATCAGAATAGTGGTGTATTCTTTGGTGTCCACAAGGGGGTGTGATGCACTTAGTAAAAGCCAGCCTGTTATTCCTTGTTTAGCACACGGCTGTTGATTTTGGACATTGAAAATGAATCACAATTAGTCATTAGACATGGTTAAACACAATATTTCGTTCACAACTAATTTCTGTTTAAAACATCTAAATTACCAGATACAGGACATGATGTAATATGCTGATCTGTCAAAAAACAAATGTGTTTTTTTTAAATTGGGAACTGACATGATATTTTGTACTCAGTACAATTCTAGTGAGAATAAAACTTGTGTTTGTTGTGAATAAAATCTAAGCAGATCAGGTTTATTTTACAACACAATAAACTACAATAACTTTAAGTAAAAATAAGATTACAACAACTGTATCAGTGTCTGTTTGGTATAACAAATAATCAGAACTACATGAACAGTTTAACATGAAATATATATTATGAATCCAAAAGTATAAAAATAAATATGTATTACTCTTTGAAATATTTTCTTGTAAAACAAACATAAAAATACATGTTTACATTTTGAATCCCATAATTGTCCATATGGTGATTATTCAATATGACAAGTCATATTTGGAAAACTATGTTTTTTTTAAGTTACACTGAATAGTTCACATACAGTATATGCATAACTGCAACACGTTTACTAACTGTAACTTATATGTGGTGAGTAATTATACCAGTTATAGTGCCTATTGCATTTCCTTTTTGGTCAGTAGTTTTTAAAAAAGCTATAATTTATTTTGCAGTTGACAAATGTTTGCATATTCCCTGTCCTGACCATCAGTAAAACTTCTGAGGGTCAAGAAATATCTGTCCTAATGTGTGCAAAAGCCTTGCATACCAGTAAACCTCCTTTTGTTGCAAAAAACTGTGTTTATTTTCTGTTTCCACTGTGACATCTGGGAATTTCTTGCATATGCTGGAAGAACTATTGTGCATCCCATTTGTGAGGAAGGTCTGATCTGTGGAACAGATATTAGGGACCATGGCACTACTGTTAACCACCACTCTTTGTGAGTTCTCTTCCATTACTGTCTGGAAAAAGCGAAAAAGAACACGGAAAGGCCAAAATGCCCAGTGTGCGAGTTTGTGATCCTCAATAGAAGCGTAGTTGGATACCAGCACGCCATCCACAAATAAGTTCCCATGTTCTGTCAAAGGAGCATAAACCCCCATCCTCTCCTCCAGTGAAATTGAGACCACTTTAGATGGCTGAAGTCCTCTGTTGTCCTCAATAGTAAGTATATAGTCCCCAGTCCTAACTTTTTTGGCAAACATAGCTTCAAACTCATGGTGGTGCAGTTTGAGATTGGGAGCCGCAAAAATGAGGTGATTGGGAGTAAGCGCCATTCGTTTTCCATTTTCAGTGGTAAAAATAAAGAAAGTGGTTCTGCTCTCTCTATCCAGATGTAAAAAGAGAAGTACCCGACTGAGAACAACTTCACCTGACTCAGACAAGGAAAGCACCTTCTCGCCAGGCCACAAACACGACATAGGTTTTTGCACACTATCAGCCATTGTCACAAGTCCCGATCCTGAAAAGCAGCCACCTTTTTCTACAGCTACAGAGTGATCTGGAAAAATTTAGAGGTGGAAGAAATGTAAGATGTGACAAATACTGCACATATATAACATATATGAAATAACCCCCATATATAACATACATGAAATCACCCCATAGCAGATCTATACAGGTGGAGCTGGGGAGGGTGGAGGGTTCTAAAGCACTGCAACTGCTATAGCAAGCACTAGCCGAGTATTTAACCCTTTAACGCGTACGATCACACCGGTGTGATCAGTCTTGGCTGGTCCCTGAAGCGTACGATCACACCGGTGTGATTAGAACATTCAGTGCGTCACGTCATCAACTGCTGAATTCAAATCTGCTTTCGCGCGTTGACTGGCGCGGAGCCAGATCGCACGCGCTGAGCGCTTGTCATTATCACAAATATTCAGCGTTTTCAATCATATAATGCTTATTTTAGGTTTCAGACAGTTAAATACACATAAGTGCTAGCAAAACCATACATTTATAGTTTGTAAAATATGCACTGATATCTATGAAAGCACCAATAATGATCCTTACAAACATAATCTGACGACATGTTTTATTGATATCATATACAGCTTGTGTAAATAACTTTAAAGTTTACTCTGCTCTTCTCCCAGTTTACCGGAGACTTACTTTAACGTGTTTCGGTAGGAGAGGATGAATTTACGTGTTGTTAATCCCACAGCTCGGATTCAGCGCGAACAAACATGGCGGCGCCCATCACCCGGTATAGATCAACTAACATGGTCATTATAAAAGTGTTTAAACTACCAAATACATTTACTTGCACATATTTCAGAATCGGAATATCAGATATTTCATAATATAGTGAGTATGTTTGTGAATATTAATAATAAAAAAGGAAAAACGAAATAAAAGCGATCCATGTGTCATACAGTGCTATTATGGCTGCGGTGTGTCACATGACAAGCATGACGCGTCGCCATGGAAACAATAATGCTAAACAATCTAAAATAACGGTCGCCTGAAAAAACTCACGCTGGGGGCTCAGATAGAATATTTTAAACTCACGTGTGAAAGGGTTAAACATTGAGCAGCAAGCTCAGCTGTGCCATGTGAATACTGGTGTCATTATATCAGCTTGAGTTAGACCTATCGGACTGCGCCATCCAGAGTTTCATGACAGAAATTTGGATTTAAAGGGATAGTTCACCCAAAAATGAAAATTATGTCATTTACTCAGCCTCATTAGTTTTTGTCCATGCATTGGACACCACTTACTTTCATTGTATGGTAATTTTGCAAAATATCTTCTTTGTTGTCTCTCATACAGTTTTGGAACTACATGATGGTGAGTAAATGATGACAAAAGTTTTATTTTAGGGAGAACTATCACTTTAAGAGCTACATTAAAAGATCTGAATGAGGAGTAACAAATGAAGAGCAAAGATTTACAAGCTTACCAGCTTTGACAGAGCAGTGCACATGGTACTTGGATTCATAGTACACCCAGTCAAATCCAGCCTCCACAGCCAACTGTGCAAGTAGTCCATATTTTTTTGTGTCCCTGTCTGAGGTGGTGATGTCAACTGCACGGCCCTCATAATGCAAAGAACCAGGAGGGTGATGGCCATCCTCATCCCAGGCTTCCGTCACTCGGAGTCGGACCCCAGGCCACTGGTTCATTACTGCTATTGCCAGTTTATTGAGGCAGTCCTTACAGCGCTATGAAGGGGAAAGAACAAATGAAAGCATTAAACAGGGAAGGACTATACCATAAACAACTTTGGAACCCACTGACTTTCATTGAAATGACTAAAAATACTTTGACATTTTTCAAAATATCTTCTTCTGTGTTCCACAGAATAAAAAAGGTACTGCAGGTTTAGATCTTCTTAAGGAAGAATATTTAGTTTTGGGTGAATTTTCACTTCAACTGTCCCAGATTGCCAAAGCTCCTCCTTTTTTACCAATTATTTAAACCAGAGGTGTGCTAATGCTGAAAGCACAGCAAATACCATGACATTTCAGAATTCTTTGTCAGAATTTGGCGCCGGTAGACATCAGCAATTTTTCTCCAGCATATTCAGCTCTGCAAAAGGCCATTTCCACCCCCAACATCTAACAATAAGAACAAAGCTACTTTAACTCATTTCCAGCATTCTTTGGACACTTCAGCATGGTCACAGAGTAAAGTCAAGGTCAATTCCTTTTTTTTTCACACGATTGGAACATTTTCACACAGTCTTTTGAATGACCCCAGTGTCAACCTTGAGACTTTGTAGTACAGAATTTAGACTTCCTCCAATCATTCTCAACATTTTGTGTTTCTCTACACAAAACGTAATGGGGAATCTGTGAATATTTAGTATTATTTGTCAGTGAAAATAATATTATGTGACCTAGGGTCATGATTGAGGGGGTATGGGAAAAGGCGAGAGAGCAAGACAGGGTCGAAAAGCCAATTAGAGCAAGAAGAAAGCAAAGTCTGAGCGAGCAGGCAGATGGATGGAATGTTTAGACGTCTACTTGGGAATGTGACAGCAAGAGTGAGAAATCAAGAGGGGAAGAAAACAAACCAGAGAGATTTTTCTCGCAATGCTGTTGGACAGAGGCGATTCATTGTGAAAACTACAATAGAGGCTTTTCCGATGGTGCCATTACTTCAACGGGCGAGAATTCTGCACAGGCGACCCCGCAGCAGAGGCTTGAAAAGATGCACAAAGGATAGCTTTCAGAGTTGGGCAATGAGAGGGCACATGCATACGTACACATACACCAACTTGAAGCACTTTCATAAGTGTCCTCACAGTTAACTAGTTGTCAATCTTGTCAAACTTATTATCAGTGATATCAAACTTATCAGTAATATCTCAAAACGACCTATGATACCATAACAGATTAGGCCATGCCAAAGAATACAATGTCTATTTCTATTAACTTATTCAGCTGAAAATGTTAATATTGCCGTTAAGAAATTAGTTTTGAATGTCTCATATTTTGGCTTTATGCATTTAAGGTTTAAAAATAATATTTAGTGTACTCTGTGTTCTTCACAACGTTTTCTGCCTTACCTACCCTCATGTTTATACAAGGGAACATGCACACACTCCCAGGATAAAGAAGTCGAGGTGTAGTGATCATTTTATAGCTCACTAACTAAGAACTTGGTTAAAGATTAAATGGTGCTGTGGCAGTCCAGACAGTCTTATTGTCACGTTTATTTACATTGCCTAGGGAACATGGCAACATGGGTAAACAATCTATCAACATCATGAGATCGTGACAGTCAAAATCTCTCCTCTTAGACAAGTTCAAAATTTGCAGGGCCTGTCCAGAAAAATATGCCTTCTATCACCGCTTTATAGTTGTTTGCATCAATTTTCAACAACAAAAAAAAGACAATGAAACAGCTGAATTACAGGAAAAACAAAACCCTTTTATTTTCAAGTACTGTTTAACTGTGCATGAAGTATGTCATGGTTGACTGAGAGAGTTGAAAGGGCCACCTGATGCATCTGGGTCATTCCATGAAATCTGTGCCATTTCCATTTTGATTTTAAATTAGATTTTAAACATTACATGAGACAAAGAATGTCATTAGGTGACAAGAAATTGCATTTTGCTAATTGTATACATTCTAAAACTGCTATATAAATATAGAGTAAATAAGCCTTTAAAAAGTAATAGGGTTGACAGTAACAAGGTTGACCGTTTTACCATTCATTTAGCCATTACTAGCCTTGTGCTCAAGATTATGACACTACCAAATGTTTATGAGAAAGATTATGCTGACAGATGTACAAATATCTAGTTTTCAATAAAAAACTGTATACTGTACTTAACCATAGTCAAATCCCTACTGACAAAGTTAATGAAATAAACAATAAAAAGACAGGCACTTAGGCCATGAAAAGTTCACATTCTGAAAAATTATAATGTCCTAATGATATATGCATAATTTTAATATAGGAGATTATTAAGAGTTTACACATATCTAATAAATTACACATATTCTAATAAATTAGAATAATACATTTCAAATAAATTATATAATTAATATATAACTTGTTATATTAATTATGTATAACAATATATTAATTATGTATAATAATATATTAATATATCTATTAACATTACATCTATTAAGAAACATTAAAGTATCGTTTAGTCATTGCTTGCACGTGATCATAAAACACACAAAAGCACTGTGGAGTGACCCATCTGCAAAACGGGACGCAGCTGACTCTGTTAGACATTGGTTTCCTTTACCTTGGTCATGAACCGGTCAGCTTTGGTGTGTTCCTCGTCTTTGAAGTCAATGTCAGTGTTATAGTTGCACACGAGCTCATTGAAGCGTTCCGAACTGCGCGCTATCCTGCTCTCCGCTCTTCCGCTCGCGCCCAGGTTGTTCTCAGAGACAGCGGGCACGTACTGCTTGTAAGACATTGAAGTCAACTTGCGTTGCCTATGGCGAGTGCCGTAACCTGGACCCGGTCCGCATCCCTCTACCAGCAGCCATGAGTAAAGCCAAGCAGTCAGCAGGCCGAGCCTCGCCAGCTTTAACCAAGGAGCCAGCGTCATTGACGCGCGTGAAGTGTGTGAGGGGATCAGCGAGCCGCGAACCCTGCAGCGCGAGCGTCTCTGCCAGCACCTCGAGGCATTTCGTTAACACAACTGACTTTTTCCACGTCCATATCACGGTGTTGAATTAAAATGTGCACTCGTGGGGATTAGCCTCGTGAATCATTGACTAAAGTGTAGCCTAATGGTTTCCAGATTAAACTGATTATTTAGAGTTTAACATCAATGCATCCGACATCCAGCCATGGTGAGGGTTTAAACCTGAAAAGTTCTGCATATAATATCTAGCGCTTAAATGGCTTACGCGGGTCAATCCATTTATATAGCCAAATTTCAGCATTCCGAGCAGAGGTGATTGATCGCATCCTCGTTCTCGTTTGTAGATATTGGCATAGCAACAGGTGCTTCATCCCATCATCCTACTCCACCTTGGACAGCTCCGCGCGAAACTGCGTTTTCTGAGGTAAGGTTCACAGCGCGCGTTTCTGTTTGTCCTCCTGCCTGATAGTCGCGCTCAAACATAATTTCATTACTGTCTGAGAGCTCTGACTTTGCTTCGACGTGTGTTTGCTCCCGCTTTTAACCGTTGCGCTCGGACCATTGAGTGTTTGTGACCGGACAAATCTCGCCCTCCCTTCCTGCGCGCGCGCCGGGACAGTAGCGCACACGCCTCCCCGCGCGCGTTTCCAGTCATGCAGTTGTGAAGTCATTACATTGTATTGCAACGAGTGGGGGATACTTCCAAAAAGTTGTACTTTCCTATGATGTGTATCTAACAGCATATTTGTCCCTTCTTTTAAAGTGAGAAAATAGGAGCGACTAAAGCTATAGGCCTATAAATCAATATTTCTCAGGGTCGTTAACTGTATTAATTTCTGTACAGTTAACTCTCTTGGCTAGAAAAGCTCTATTTGGCATTTCCACCGTTAATAACTTATATATATATATATACTATATATATACTGTTTATTGAATGCACGTTGCCCTTTTGTGACAACATGCCCCAGTGGTGTTTGCTATCAAACAAATTTGGTGTAGAAACAATTTTCACTCAGAAATTGCTAGTAAATTTCACAAGTAATTACAAAGACTGAAATAGTATATCTGGTAAAACTTCCAATAATTTTCAAATAATATTTTTTTTACAGAAAAAAAAATGACAACTTGCCTGGACCTCAGATTTATGAAAAATACGTTTGTTGTGAGGACACAATTTAAGTGTTTTGTTAAAATCAACCTCCATTATATAGATGACCCTTGCATAAAGTGTTCTAATTATTTAAATTAATTTAAAATATTCTAATTATACTAAGTATACTAAGTTAAGAGTTTTCAACACCAATGCTAGGGGGGGGAATATGTAAACAAAAATTTTTGAAACAAAAGCTTGTCCTTTGAAACACAAAGACTGTGTGACAACTAGCCCCGGTCTCCTCTACCCATTCACTCAATCAGCTTGTAGTGTATTTAGATGCAGGTGAGGGTCATTGACATGAATCTAAGCTTCATGACAGCTTCCTGCTGAGAGATAACGGCGTCATTTCTGTAACTCATTAATTTCTCTCTCTTTGTTTTTCTCCTGAAGGAGAAGACACTGGCTGACACATGGACCGAGAAGACCTCTGGGCTGTTAACACCCATGTTTTATCAGCTTCGTAATTATAAACCACCTCTGAACAATGGCTCAAAATTAGAAGACAATACAAATAACTCAAGTCGATATGGCATTGCGAGCAAGAGGAAGAAAAATAAAGAGCAGCAAAATATCAAAATGATTTCCGCTGACCTACGTTATGCATCCAGACCTTTGCATCTCAGACTATTAATTCACACACACAGATAAAGCATGCAAAGGTTAAGGCTCTTAGGAAATCTATCAACCTATTAAACAATACTATTTTAAGTAATTTTCCTTCATAATAAAAACATTTTTTCAAAAACTTTAAAGTTTATTTTCAGGTTTAAATTAAATTTTACATTGCAGTCTCACACTAATAGACAAAAACATTTTGTGTTCAAGTAGTTTATTTATGTAACATGTTAGAATAAATCAGAGATCCATCCCAATCATACAGTAGGTCATATTTTATGCACTTCCGAAACTCTGAAGGACAGATCTGTGGTTCAATCACACGTCCCAGACACCACAAATAACAGCAAATGTGGGGAAAAGCTTAATCACAAGTGCAAATGCTTTCAAGAGCACAATCAGTGATACTGACATTTCGCCAAGGGGAAATAGAGAAAATAGCTGCCATTAAACATTAAAGGGAGGAGATGACAATAAAAATAAACACAACTGTTTCAAAATGGAAACTGTGTAATTGTTATTAGTATTTCTGCATCCCCACCTCCTAGTCTCTTAAGTGACCTCACTCCCCCACTTCAGGATGGGAGTATATAGAACAGTGAATGACTGAGTTTCCTGAGCAGCCACAGCACAGAAAATAAGATCTTTCCTGCCAGAGTTACTCTGGCCCTCGTTTTCCCGTTACAGACGAATCGTGACTACACCTGGCCTTATAATAGTAAAGTGCCATTGAGCTCATGGTACTTTACTTGGCATCAGCAAAATTAGATGCTGCGTCATTCCCAAAGCCCTCGATTCCAAAATTGCCTCGAATAGTCAGCTGATCTTAAGGGGTGATGGTGTTCAATCAATCATGTCAGATGTTACAGAGCATGTTTATGTAACACGGGCCTGTAAATAAGGCAGAACTACTTAGATTTAGTAGGAAAATGCTGACTAGACACTATTCTGCATACGTTTCCTGAGACTAAATCTGTTGGGGTTGCCGAGAAGAGTCAAGGAGCTTACACCCATTGTGACCCACCACCATCGGTCAATTCTATCGTCCCTCACCCTGTTATCAGTGCAGGAAGAGGCAGGGTGGTGTTTCGGACTGTGCTATGCTAAAAGCACATGATTTCTGGCTTCAGCGCCAACATACGGCTTCATAGGCTGCCCCTTACCTTAAATAACATGCTTATCGCAGTCCAGAGCAATGTGACAGGGGATCATGGATAAACAGGATGATCTGTCATAGATGTACATAGATACTCTGTTCCGCATTATGGCCTGGTTTAGTCGTCACGTCATGCGCCGTCTATATATGCATGCTCTGTGCTTTTATAAGAGATTGAAATTTGCCTATATAATAATTGTCGTAATACAACAACCGTGACAGAACAATAGAAGATCAGGGTGGAACTTCCTGACCCAAAACAAACAGGTTAAAGGTCAAGAGAAGAGAATATATTGCAGATAATGTACTGTACCTGCTATCATGCTGACCAGATTTAGAAACATGTTTTTACAGCAGTGAATAACTAACTTGACCAGGAAAACAAAAGATAACACAGGACAACATCATGTCTAGCTTTTATGACTAATTGATATATTATACAAAACACTCAGAGAAAAATTCATTCAGCCTTTTAAAGTATTTATCTAAAAAAATGCGAAAGTCACTTTCACTTTGTCTAGAAATATAACAGTAGGTGCAAGTGACAAGTGACTGTTTTTACAAGTTCGTTCACTCAAACGATTCGTTCAAAACACTGATGCATTCAAGGTGTATTGAAGTGACTTAATGAATTTGGACCCATACTAGCATACTATTTTAACATATGCCATAAATAATATGCTAGTAGTAGCGGTTCTGAATTTAGTAAATGTCTTTGAATGAATCATTCACTCCAATGATTCATTCAAAACATTGATTCATTCAGCAACAAAACACCTTTACTGTGCTGTGTGTTGTTTGGATACGTGCTCCAATGTGTTGTGGCAAGCAAAAATAGACAAAGTGACTATAAAAACAGTGTCAAAATGTAGATTATTCAATATTAGTGAATAGTGACGTCTAAACAAAGCTTTGCGAATACTTAAGCTTTCTCTCAAAAAAATAAAAAGGATCTGTATCGTAAAAAAGGATCATTACTCGAAGCTTGTCGACATGGTTAACATGGTCAACTATATGAATGGCATCCACCAAACATTCCATATAGCATACACTTCCACTCTTTATCTGGCACATATGGCTCAGGTCTGGCAAGGGCAGAGGTCATATGGGCCAGATCAAGCCGGTTTTAGTGTCAGTTCTGGCTTGTTGTGTGTGGGCCAGATCTGGCCCACGTGTGTGACAAACCGGTTTTAGGTTGAGTTCTGGCTTATTGTTTGTGGGCCAGATCTGGCCCATGTGTGACAAACCGGTTTTAGGTTTAGTTCTGGCTTGTTGTGCGTGGGCCAGATCTGGCCCATGTCTGGCAAACCGGTTTTAGGTTGTGTTCTGGTTTGTTGTGTGTGGGCCAGATCTGGCCCGTGTGTGACAAACCGGTTTTAGGTTGAGTTCTGGTTTGTTGTGTGTGCGTCAGATCTGGCCCATGTGTGACAAACCGTTTTTAGTGTCAGTTCTGGGTAGTTGTATGTGGGCCAGATCTGGCCCATGTGTGACAAACCGGTTTTAGGTTGAGTTCTGGCTTATTGTGTGTGGGCCGCCAGATCTGGTTTTAGGTTGAGTTCTGGCTTGTTGTATGTGGGTCAGATCTGGCCCGTGTGTCAAACCGGTTTTAGGTTGAGTTCTGGCTTGTTGTATGTGGGCCAGATCTAGGCTGGTGACAAATCGGTTTTAGGTTGAGTTCTGGTTTGTTCTGTGTGGGCCAGTTCTGGCCCATGTGTGACAAACCGTTTTTAGTGTCAGTTTTGGCTTGTTGTGTGTGGGCCAGATCTGGCCCGTGTGTCAAACCGGTTTTAGGTTGAGTTCTGGCTTGTTGTTTGTGGGCTAGAAATGGCCTACACACACACACACACACACACACACACACATATATATATATATATATATATATACCTGTATATATATATATATATATATAATCAAATAAAGATGTCCTGTGATATTATTAAAGCTTCTTAACTTATTTCTTAGCATATGCTCTGTCCCTTTACAGCTGTGGTTCTGCAACCAAATCTTCAATATATTTTAATTTTAAAGAAATAAAAGTCATTGTCTAAGTGGAGTGCACTAAAATGAATTAAACATAGCCTAAATAAAATTTGAGAGATTTAAGTTTTTTTATTTCTCTATAAAACAAATTTATATATATTTTTTTTAGTTGCTGTGGTCCTTTTCTGACAAAAACACCTCTGTGTGAGAAAGGCTGTTGAGTGTGTGAAGGGAGTGTGTCATGAATGTGCAAGGTGGGTGTGGATGTGCCATTGCAGGCGGGCAGCGCGGCTCATTATCAGTTGATTAGCAAGTCTTTTCCGGCCGCAAGTTTTCTATTTTCCAGAAGGAATAATATCTTCTAATGCACTTTGGCTACACTTCAAACAACTGCCAGGAAAGCTAATCTGCCTATTTTCCTCTTCATTCTTGTGTTTTGACAATAACGATAGCCTATCGCAACCTGTGAAAGACTGCCTTTCTTCCTCTTGTCTGATATGATTGATTTGGACCAGTCAAATGCCCTCTGCTGACCAACACGAGTGACATGCGTCCACCCAATATTGTTCAACTAAACGTTTCTGAGGTAAACTGAAACTGAGAGGATAAGTCCTAAACTGCCATCATATAAGTACATCAGTTTGTTAGTTTGAGTTCACATGATCAATGTCTCAACATTGTAATATCTTAAACAATGTATATACATTTCCTTCGTAGTTACATGTCTCTTAAGAAACATCTTTATATTTTTATTTAATTTAATTTACAGATTTAAAATGACATGTGGAGTCCCATGTATTCAGTGTTCTCATACTCGTGTCAAAGTCAATGAACAATTTGCAAGACTAAATTGCTAAACATAAATGTAATAAATGCTACATATTTTATATTTACTGTATCATAAATCTTAACTTTTGCTTGTAATAAAGTCTGCTTAAACTCAATGCTTAAAATTTGCTGTTTCAGTAAAAGCTTCTTGGTAAAGCGGTTTTAGAAGAGGAAATTCAACGGTAAACAAATCCCACTTTTTAGCTCAATTAGAACATCCAACAAAGAGCACAAGAAACAGAGAGAAAACAAAAATCAAGACAGACAAATCATAATCAGAGGCCGGGATTTCTTTTTCTGCTTTAAGAGAAAAGAAAAAATGAAAAGGAAATGAACACTCAACGAGGAAAACGGATGGACGATATAGAGGTGGGGGGTGAAAGAGAGAAAGCGAGTGGTTTGCACTCTCCTGATGATGTAGGGCTTTTATCTGCCATGGGCATCCGTGAGGGGAAAGCACAGGATGGGTCAGCAGCGGCGTCTCTACGGGCCTGCTGACAGACCCAGGGCAAAATAAAGACCCTGATTAAAGCCGGGCAGAGGGACAGCTGGGGGAAGATGTATGGACAGACAAGCACACTAACACCAGAGCTAAACATAACCACCACGGCGCCATTAAAGCAGTGGTCAGGTGCTCAGATGGCAAGAAATGTATGCTGACCTCTATGGAAAGGCCTTTAGCAGATCCAGAACCAAAAATGGGTTTAAAATGACTCACAAATGACATATTGCTTGGAAAAACAGGTGTAAACACATTTATTGTTCTTTTCTCTGCATGTCAAAGGGAATGAAAAGAAATGGTGTCACAGGTGTTAACCTTGACTTGCAGCTGGATATTTCTGACTAAAACAATTAAAATTTCAGCAATTTATTTTTAAAAATTAGTAATGCTCACTGTATTTTCTTTGTTCCCTGAAAGAATTCTCTAATAATGAAGTAAAACAGACATCCATATATGATCCAGTAATGCAGGACAGTCTGTCATCATAAATCCAGTTTTTCTGAGCTGTAAAAAAGCATTTTGTGAGAACAGAAAAACACTTAAACGGATAGTTCATCCAAAAATGAAAATTGTCATTATTTAACCTATACTCACTTTGTTACAAACCTCTATGAACAAGATAATATTTTGGAAAATGTCTGTCAGTGGGGTCCAATGTTGTTTTAGAATGGCTTCAACATTCTTCAAAATGTTCCCAAACGTTCACAAAATTTCTTACTTTGTGTTCCACAAAAGAAACAAAGTCATGCAGGTTTGGAACAACGAAGGCGAGTAAATGACAATTTTCATTTTTTTGGCGAACTATCCCTTTAAGCAATGATTCACATTAATATTTGAATAGCTACATTACAGTAAATGATACTCAAAGAAAAAGAAAATCTGTTTTATGCAAGTATCATGTTATTAAAATATGGTTGAGGAAGAACCTGAATGATAGAGATGTTGTAATGATGGATTTGTGGCACACTGTCCTCTACTGGCCACTGCTTGAAGGACATTTGTTTAAAAATTATGCTGATACAGAAGAAAATTCATAAATAACAATCATACAAAAGAATAAACAACAGTTTGATCAGCAAATGTGTACACCATAATACTGCACCATATAAAACGAGTGATTATTAAATCAAAAAGTCCACGTTTATGAAATCACAGCAACTGTGTCCGTGAAACAAGAAATGTTAATGTGTTTTAATTGTCCGTCTACACAGTTCAACCCAAGACATAAGAACTAACCAAACTTTGACCTTGTTGCCCAATCTAGGTGTTCTTAACTGGGCCAAACACATTTTTTTGGTCATCAGCACAAGCTTCTGCAAGGAAGTCAAGTTAGATTGTGTCGATGTTTCATAATACAATATTGCACATTAAAGATTCACATATTAAATAACAAAAACATTCACAGCTGTCTTGGCTTAAAGCTTGAAATCACTGTCAGCCATCTTTTTTAAACAGACATTTTAAAACCTAAACTCTACAAAAAGTGTAGTTTACAAACTAGAACCCATTTGTTTTCTGTTTCTCACAATGAACATCATCTCCAAGATCACGGTCACTTGTTATCCTTTCATCCCTTTTCTCAAGGTCCTTCACTTCATTTAGAAGCAGACAAACCCCATCAGACTGGACTTCCAATACCAGTCCAATAAGGACCCACAGAACCGAATTCACTGGATGACACTAAAAATAGTGATATACAAGGAGAAAGCGTGGGGGCCCACCAGGACAAAACTCAACACACTCATTCCACCACCAGGAAAAGGAAACGTGGACATGGCTGTGATGTCATCCTCTGAAATAGCTCTCCTGTCTGGATGCATGTCAAAGTCCTCTGTAGCCATTGTTCATTTTTCATATGGCATTTGTTCAAGGCGTCCAGTGATTTGACATCCCTTTATTAAATGCAGTAATAAGCCTAAATATTACTGAAGTAAACAACGCATAAAACTGCAGTTGCAGAATCCCACTTAGAGGGTCCCATCGGTCAACGTATACTGTTCAGGCAACCTTTGTAAACATCTTTGGTGACTATTGTTCACCTAAAATGGACACAAAATAACTCTGGTCCAATAGGAGAAAGCCACAGACTGGGATCCAGAACCTTCTCCAGAAGGTAAAAGGCTTCAGTAGCCAATGATATATCAAAAAGCCGATTGCTCTTCAATGAATCTTTGAGAGCCCATTGGCTAGGAGTAGTTTGAGAGGGATAGTTGATCGAGACACAGTCAGAGGCAGTCTGTGGAGACCTGGAGAAAGGAAAAAAGGAGAGTAAACAACACGATCTAACAACCAGAAAAGGTAATTTTGGCATGCGATGTTTGGGTTGAAAGCAAACCAATCAATCAAAGAACAAAAGCCAGTTGTGGGAGTAAAGAAAAAGAGATGCTATCTGAAGATGGTCTATGCGCGCCAGTGTGTGTGTGTTCACATTCAGCAGTTTTGTTTGTATTGGGCGGAGGGCGATGGGCGTGTGTCTTCCAGAAGGAGTTTGACGCCCTGAGGTCCCCAAGGAACCCTTCTCCCTTTCGGTCCCCTCTCACTTTCCTGAGAGAATTGTGCTTTTTCTATCTGAGGAAAGAGACCTACCCATAGAGAAACATGGCCTGTGCGGGGAACACCTCACCCAAAGACTAACTACAAACACTGGCAAATGGCAGCGTAGCACACCCCTTGTCCTTTCAAGATACAATGCGTACATGCACAAATCTTTCCCCTCACACGTTTTCCTTGAGATAAACATTAGAATTAACCATTACGAAAGGAATGTTGTGGGTTCAATACAAGTTAAAGGGGTATAGGCAGCATTTGTGGTGTAATGGCAAAAATAAAGGGCTTTAAAAGTATATCCACAGGTTTTAAATATTACGTATTGTATTGTATAAAAAGAGAATTTTTTTTAAAGAAATATATTTATATACATACATATATTTACATACACGTATGCATATATAAATTAATGAAAAATGCTATTCATGGATCATCCTAATCAAATAAATAAATAGCAACTAACCTAAGGCACGGATGAGTTCTCTTTGCAAGGCCCATGTGACTGTGTTGATGAGGCAGGCGGATGTGAGTCCAGCAAAAAGCATGTTGTAAAGGAAAACAATGTGGAAACTGCCAAGCCAGTTATACCGTCCAAAGTCTCCAAGCAGATCAAACCTTGTGATGCCTACATGTAATTACATGGAAAAATAGGAATATAAAGAGCGTATAAAGTTAAATATTTTCCTAATTGTAATGCACAATGGAAACATATTGCTGAAATATTGATGCTTAGTGCCCTCTTGTGGATAGACAAAAGAACATTACAAAACTGAACTGTTGATTCATTAAGAAGTGGCCCTGAAGGTATGGGATTAAATTCCTGCAAAAAGTATTGCAGTCTCAGATAAAAATTATAATAGTGAAACCAAAATTTAAAAACGGAAGTAAAAATATATTGCACAAAATTAAAAAATGAAAGCAAAGTTTTCAGAATAGCAAACAACGGTCACATATTGAAAAATAATACATGTAAATCAAAACAATATGAGCAGACAATGTCAGAGAACAAAAAAACTGGAAAACATGATTTTGTGTGCAAGTCGGATAATTTTTTAATGAATATTTCAGTTTTGTAAATTATGATTTTAAATGTGTTTAGAGTTTTGATTCATGCTTATTTTTTTTTAAAATGCGTTTTAAAATGTTTGATTTACGCTTATTTTTTTATCCTTGACCATTGTTTGCTATTCTGAAAACTTTGCTTTCATTTTTACATTTTGTGCAATACATTTATACTCGAGTTTTTACATTTTGGTTTCACGCTTGTTATTTTTTTTATATCCGTGACTGCAATACTTTTGGCGGGAATTTGAACCCATTCTGAAGTACCTATTTTTTTTATTTTTAAATGTTTAAATAAAACAGTTAAACAATTTAGCAGATTTTTCCCTGAAATCGGTGCAGAAAAAAAAAGTGCAAATTGTATCTTGGCCTACAACAGACTTTAAAACAATAGCACTATTAAATACCATTTTACATATTAAAAACCTATTAAATAATGGCTATTCATTTTAAAATACTTACCCAATGTGCGGGAGAAAACAGGCAAGGCTGAACTGAGTATTAAAAGAGAAACACAGTTCCCTATAATCTGTGGAGAGACACAAACAATGATTTAATTTGATTATAAAGAGCCACAGCATCTGAATGTGTGATATCCAGCACCATTCCCACAGCTGTTTCATGACTATGAGGGATCTCTGTACCTGTGTGAGGGTTGTGTCCTGTGCACGTGGCAGCAAACCGGTGAAAAGCGGAGAGCTGTAGAATCCAACGATGGAGGAGACCATGAGATAAAAAATGATGACCACCTGCACTGCAGCTCCCAGAGAACCGAACATGGAGAATGAGGCAAGGCCCAAGTGGGGGTCCTGCAACAGAAAAAAACAACCATTGTGAGATTATGATAATAAATTATTACTGCAGTAATCTATGGACTACTATTATAAGCTTTAGTAGCACATGAGGGTGAGTAAATTACACTACGAAAATGTCCTTGAATCTTTTTCCATGAATTACATTTATAGGTCCATCTAATGACAAATACAAATGCGCCATTATCATGCATCTCACCTCCATTCCTCTAGGCATGGCAGACTCATCGAAGAGCAGTTCGAGCACATGGAAACACACCATCAGCACAGACACCGCCTGAGAAAGACCATCAATTTGGTTTTAACACAAGGGTATAATTGTAGTCAGTATAAGTATTCCACAAGGTTTACTCTTACAGTTAAAGCTAAAAGCAGCAGCATGGCCACTGGGTATCCCAGGTTGCGTTGCCATGGAGATGCTCTTTTCCGCAGCTCTATAATGGAAGAAACAAGGATGAAGCAAGAGCAATTCATGATAGCTAATTGATGTTTTCAACACTTTGAGAGGCATGTTTGTACCTAAAGCAATGCGTTTGGACTGCACACTCAAAAGTTCATTATTGATGGCCTCTATATTTGCACTGATCCAACAGGAGGTGTTACCTGAAACATTTGATAGAAAGAGTGCATAAGAGTTTAGGATTTTTTATTTTTTTAATGTAAAACCTTGCTCAACAGCCAGTAAAGCTTCTTTGGACATTAAAAAGAAAATGAGAGAAAGAGAGAGACATTTTTAGAAGGTGGGGTCACTTCCTTAGCAGAAAGTATGTCTTTCTCACATCCTGACACTCACTTTTCAACTTCCTGGAGAGAGAGGCCTCTTCAAATGCTGTGCAGTTCATCGTCTCTTCTAGGTTCTCCAACAACTTAAAAAAAAGACAAAACTTCATACTTCTAATTCCTCCTTAAATATTTACAATGTCTTTCAAACCATTCGGGGTCAGTAAGATGTTTCAAATATTAATACTTTTATTCAGAAAGGAAACATTAAAAGTGACAGTAAAGCAAGTAAAGACAAAATATTTCAAAATAATCTGTCCTTTCTGTTCTTTTTAACTTTCTATTCATCAAAGAAAAATATTTATACTTTCTATTCATCCTGAAAAATATGTATACTACGGTCACTGTCATAGGAATAAACTACATTTTAAAACATTAAAATAGAAAAGTTATTTTTGACTGTTTTTACTGTATTTTTGACCAAATAAATGCAGCCTTTGTGAGCATAAGTGACTTCTTTCATTATTTTTTTTTTAAACATACTGACCCCTGTGGAAATACATCACAATCAAAAGAAATTTTAAGAGGTATCTTGTTCACCTACCCGTGGTTTGACCAATAAGCTCCCAGTGACGCTAAACATACGTGAAAGCCCAAAGGGTGTGCACACTGTTACAAGACAAAAAGATGCAACAAATCTATATTTACAGAAAGTCAAATGCAATAAAATACCAAACTAAACATTAACGGTAAATGATTTCAAACAAACAAACAAAAATAGAACCCACCAACAACATATAAACAATATACACTCAAACACACTTACACAAAAGCAGCAAAACTCCAAAGAGTGAGATTCCAGAATAAAGATGGGGCAGGTAATATTCCCACAGGTCTGAAAAGCACAAGAAAAAAAGCAGACCATTACTAAAACTATTCGTTTATCTTGCACTTATTCAATTAAGAGGAAATTTGGGAGTTGAGCTGGCATTATAAAACTGTCCTCTATTTAATTGAACACAATCAAAAAAACCGAACAAGTGCCACTCTAATGCTTCACAGCCTCACCATAAAGACTCTCACGGGCTGTGTTGTGATGGATGAGGGCTGATGCCACCCAAACAATGCCCAGCACCAGCAGACTGAGCAGCAGCAGCATTACAGCAGTCTCATAGACTCGCGCCATAATGCCCTTTCAGAGGAGAAAAATATCAAATGGACATCAGACACAGAACTGAGTTCAAATGTTCTGTATTTGCGTTTACTGTTACACTAATTACTTTTTTTACCTTTTTGGACCCAGCAAATCCTTCTGATTCAGTAAAGAAATAAGCAAATGGCATGAGGAAGACCAACGAAAGGTTTGAGAATAAGAAGACTAGGTTCCACAAGCCTGAAAAAGAGACGGAGAGAGAATGAGTAAGTAAATGAAAAATGACTTCGTACTCTTACCATAATAAAAAGCAAAAACCCACAACCTGCATAAAACACAAATGTACATTTGTGGTTACAATACTGTTCAAAAGCTGGGGTCAGTAAGATTTATTATACTTTTATTCAGCAAGGATCAATTAAATTGATCAAAATTTACAAAAGACTTCAAAAAAGCAAACAAACAAAAAACATTTAAAAAAAAAACTCTGGAACAGTAGTATACATCAACGATGTTTAAGTATGGATTATATTGCGTGTTCAAAAGAGCTATGAGGTAAATTGGTGAAATACAAAAAAATAAATCAAACTTACTAACCACTAGGGGGCAACCATGTGCCATACTAACTTCAACTAGCTCTTCATCTAAAGTGCCATTAAGCTTTTTGTTCTGTTTATTTCTAAATTGGTTTGAGATTTCCTGGCTAATTCTATTGTGATCACGTACAATCCTTGCAGCTTATGAGATCTGGTGTTACACGTGCACTGCAAAACACTAGAAAAGGCATTTCACCATATGCCTACAAACCTAATATCAAAGTACAAATAAAAATCTGGATTTTAAACTAAATAGTGGCCTTAGATTTACAGCCAGAACATATTATACTCTTGGCAGACTTGCCGCCATGCCCAACACGTGATAACACAATACTAAGACAATAACATTTCGGTTCAGATTAGGCAACAAAATACTACTTAAGAAGTTGTAAGTGAATTAGAATGGCAACTGTATTGATTCTCTTTGAAACCCAGTGTTATAGTCACATAATCCACACGTACAATCAAAGCAAATGCATTAGTTATTCATGTGTGCGTGTGTGTATTTACCACGGATGAGTGAGCCATTGAGCCACTGCATGTAGTAGCTGTGTGGGAATGTGAGCAGAACTTCATTGGACAGGATGGAGATGGGCAGGAGCAGCACTGCACATACGGCCACTGAGAGTGTGAATGTACACAGCCACAGCCTGCAGAGTGAGAAAAACAGTCAAAGAAGGGTGAGGACGTGTTTTGCAGCCATTTACTTTGACATAGTGCCAGCTGTGAAGGGAGGTGGTTGTTAAACGCCACGCTGGAGACCAAAGGGCAAACTGTCCCCTTACAACCATTCAGGGCAAACTAATAAAAAGCAGAATAGCAACCAGTAGGGTGCCCTTAGCAGCCTAGTTTCCTTAAAATCTGTGTGAATTGCTGTGAAATGTACAATTTTACTGCCATAATGTGACACATTAAAAGTGGTTGAAAGAATCAACCACTTAAGTAGGGTGAGAGCTGATTTCATGCATTTGGAATTCATTGGATGGCGAAAAGTGGGATGTTAAACACTCGAATGGAGCCAGACTGAATTTGAGCTTGCTTGCCTAAATAGATATTTGGCTGTTACAGACCAAAATCCAATATTCATGCGGCATACATTAAGAAGAAAAAAAAAAAAAAACTTACGCAATTTTGTTGACAGTGGCATCCTCAATGTCATCTGTGGACAAAAAAGGAAATGAGTTTGTCACCACAAATTTATCCTACTGCAGACATACTAATGTTTAGACTCACAGTTCAGCCTTGAAACTACATTGAACAAAACAACAAGCTCCCACAATGACCCAGATTTATCATGAAGCTATTCCGTGAAGTAAACGCAACACTTTTAAACCCTTATTTAAAAAAATATATTTTAAGAAATCTTGGGAAGCCTTTGCTGTTAGATTTTACATTATAGCTTGAGCAGGAAAACAATACCCGTTTCAAGAGGAATTATTTACAGGGATGGATTGTGAACATGAGGCAGAGAGAATGAAAAATAAACCTCAAACATTCACAAGTGAGAAGAGCAAAACATGCCCGGTGTGACAGAGCTGCAGGGTAGATATGTGTGACATTTCCTGGGAGTGCTCCAAACCTAATGCAAAACAGGTTTTCTGCACATATTCTTCAAAACAGCCAATATGCAACTGAAGAAACCGCTTCAGCCCTCCACAATCGGTGCACATTTAGACTATAAAATGGACTTTGAGATTTAGATGTCAAAAAGACAAAAATATCTTGTAAAGTGATTCTGTTTGTGTTCCTAAATTTGAATATGTATAATAATGGCAATGGCTTGCAGTTCAGTACACAATGTTCTTTAAGTGTGTCTAACAGGATGTTCTTACATCCCTCTGCACTATTTCTTAATTTGTGATAATGTAAGCATGTGCTAGATGGACGTATTTGAATGTTGTGATGACAGGAGCAGCTGTGCTCATGGGGACCCAGGTTCAAGTCTGAACTGATGTTCCAGAGCTTTCCTATCAGCTATCCACTGACCTATATAATTATAAAAGGTAAAAAAAAGAGAGAAAATATTAGACCCCTGCATTCTGTTCTGCTTTACTTAGCTGTTTTGGACAAGAATGCATCCTGTGTGGACAGTTCCTAACAATCCTTTAACAGTCTAAACAAGCCTGATGTGATTTGCACAAGTCAGACACTAGAAAAAACATCCCTCAGATTTTCCACTGAAAGTAGGTATAGCAGAACCGGGAAAGAGCAGAGAGTTCAATTATGGGGTGTACACCAAAACATGAGGTAGTGTTCTCTTATGAAACCTCAGGCATGGCGCTTGGGCAGGGGGCCTATGTTTATCTCATGGGAACATTCCTCATCCCCACTGCTGCCCTCCCTCGATGTTACATAACTGCTGTCGACAGCAATCAGAAGCTTTGACTCTTCTATTCTGAAGATGATTTCAGATATTCAGCCAATAACACTGAATGCTTCACTATCTGAGCAAGCATTTTTGAAAAGTGCAGGAGCATGACCATGTCAGGTTGTGCTGACCAACATATGGAGAGCAGCTGTAGCAAATCACAGGTGTGCTTTGAAGCACTGGACTGCATGAAGCCAAACAACTGCAGAGGGTCCGGGGATCACGTTAAACTTACCAGTGAAAAACTCAGCATTCTTCTTGAAGTGAGTGAGAATAAAGTGCGACAAGATGTACAGGCAAATGAAAAGCAGCACACAAATCTAAAACAGAGAAAATAAAAGAACATCAGTGCAATTTGAAAACATTACATTTACAGACAACTTGAAGTAATACACTGCAGCTTGTCATTCAAGGAGAATAAAAAAGCAGATTTTAATAAGCCAAACAATATGAATTTAGGATTTTCTTCCTGTATATAAATATTGTAGGATTTCTTTCTCTCATAAAGCTTTGGTATGACTTCAAAAGCCAAATACAGTGCATGAACCTATTTTAGAAAGTCCTATAGGAACATTAAGATCCCTATTTTGGCCAATTTCATTACATGTAAGAGAGCAGTGCGAACATTCAAAACTTTTCATTTCATGTTCCATGAAGGAATAACCTCAATCTTTCTTGGAAGATTGGGTGTAAATGGCACTTTGCAGAATAAGAGATTACATACATTTTCACAGACATCTGCAGTATGAGTCACGCAGTTAATATGAGCAACACAATCGTCAACAGGCAGCGACAAGACGTGCTGTGCAAACACGCTGCTTAGATGTGATGCCAATTTAGGTTATCAAGGTCATGTTAGACCATTATCACTGATACACGCTGCTGTGCGGAGTCCAGATTGCCTTTACAGCTCTGTGACATAAGAGCTCCTAATCAAGGACATTTGGTTCTTAATGATAACACACAGACTGGTGAAGGGGTGGGATGGGACGGGACCGGTCAAAGATATTATAGAAATACATTTCATATTCTTGATAAAAGATAATGGAAGAAAATGCAGTTAGTGTCCCAGAATATAAAAACCAGTCATTCATGTGGCAATAGAAAGTGAATCAGCAAGTGTGAATCAGTAAGTACAGTGTCATTTTTTTAATGCCAGCTGTCCCTTTTCTTAGAAATCTGAATTCCAAATGAATGAACACCCACAATACAGACTTGAGAATGAAGGTAACAGCACCAGATGGAGGATGAAGATTACAGCTCAAATGCAAATGAAGAGTTAAACCAGTTACAACTGGGATTAGATAATAGATAAAACACAGTAAAGATTTACAGGCAAATTAGACATTTACAGCACATTTAGAGATTTATCACAATAACATAAGTTGGTCATATTTAAAATGTTAATACTGATAACATGAATACATTGTTATAATTGCATAATAATAATAATAATAATATTAGTAATAATAATGTATCAGTTTATGTATTATAATATTTATTACTAGTACTATAAAGTATTATTATTGGCACTGAACAAATGTAGTGTGTTGTCGAAGCACCCTAAATGTAAAAAAATAAATAATAAATACATTAAATTATTAAAAAATAATGAAATTCCTAGATCATAACAGCCATAAAAAAAATTGTAGTGCTGCAACATCTCAACATTTGACCGGAAGAGAACAAATGCAGTAGTTGATGAAAGTAAAAAAGTAACATTTTATGAATTAATGAAGCATGTGCAAAAGAGTTGTGAAAAATGGCTGAAGACATATGATAGACTTGGTTTCACAATTACCCTGAATTCATGTCAATGTCTCATTTTACTTTAAAATAAACCTACAAAAGGCACAATCTCTAAAATCAGATGAACATTTCCTGTAACATGTTGGCATCAGACTGCTATTCTTCAATATCTCTTTTGGCGCTATTTTAACATGGAGGAAGGGCAATGCATGCCTCTTCTCATCCTGAGAGAGCTGCAGTGGGATCTGTCCGCATGACAATAACCATCTAATTCTAGAATTAACCTTTATCCTGATTTCAGAAGACATGCATGTGGAAACAATACTTCTGAGAAATGAAACAAAAGACATGATTATGTATTGAATACACCTTATATGAGTGTTGTATGAGATATATTGAGTGGACTGAAGAAAAAAACTAAAATTCTGAATCACCATGTGTCCAATAAAAGAGGAAGAATGACAGCGAGAGGAAGAGGGATGAGGGAGGGGATGGGACAGGAAACTGGGATTGGGTCTTCAAAGTGCAAACAGCAGTGAAAACAATAGATCTGTGGGATACTATCACTGAAGCGCTGAAAGGTGTTCACACACATTTGTTTGCTCAGCATTTGAATAGTTTGTTTTCATTCGACTAAAACAGAATATACTCATCCAACAAGTTAAAACAGCCAAGCTAAAATATAGCATGTGAAAACTGAAACAAAAGATTGCGTAACAAAACAGTTGGATATAACATGAGAATACATGCCCGGTCTTATTGTAAAGAAATTTTGAAAAATACCTCAGGGATTTTTGGCTATACAATGAACGTCAATGGGGTCCAAAACAACACTGGACTCAACTGACTCTCATTGAAAGTATGTTTCAATACTTTTATAACTCTCCTTTTGTGTTGCACTGAAATTCCACATTAGAAAGAAACGTCATACAGGTGTGGAACGACACTCTGTGACGACAGAAATGTCACTGTTTGCGCAGTATCCCTTTAAATCCTTTCAAACAACCAAAAGGGTGGACAGAGACAATATTTACCCGTTTCTATAGGTCAATAAACAGAAGATAAGGAACTAAATCTTCTATTTCAATATAATCTAATTGGGCAATGGTGGGCATGTTTTCAAACCTCTTCATCAATAAGAGTCAATGTTATTGTGACTAAATGAATAATGTGAGTGTAATTTTAGTATGAACAGGCAACTAGGTCATCTATAGTGTATTTGCTGACCAATTTGGCAGGTCTGGTTAAACAGCTGAGCTCAAACATTCTGAATCTTAAGGCTTATTTATCTGGGTAATTCTCTCTGCACAATGAGACTTGGAACCAAGCCCAAGTTATTTACTCAAGTGAAACAGCCTATTTAGCAAAACAGTCAGCTATAGAGTGACCGTGAATTGACACAATGAGCAAACAACACGAAGTGTCCTGGGATAGATTAGTAAAACGACAGACGTATGACAAAAATACTAATAATAGCATGATTTGATCAGAAGTACTAAACCCATTACTAGAAAGGATTAGAATAGTACTTTGGTGAATATTAAATGCAAAAAAAAATTAAGGTGGTTTTCAGGAGGAACAAGTAATAATGTGTCCAATCATAAGGAAGATCCTTTCTTAGTAAACACTATTAAACATCCGTGGGAGTAAGTACAAAACCCTCTATTGTTGAAGGCCAAGTAACATGTTCAGATATGCACCTTAATAAAGTGTATTACACGCACTGCATTCCTTGCACATCTACAGAGTGGGAACCGTGCCACACCTGCTACTCCCTCAAACAGACTGTCCCTCCTGAAGATCAACCAAGAACAAAACTGACATTGTCATAAATTATGTGTTTGGTTTACAAGTGGAAATTCAATAGTTCTGAGTTCCACCCAAGGATCCATTTACAGAAAAGGGTTTTATTTGACATATTAAAACATCAGTGTACGTTCTCGGTTTAATTCAGCTGTTTATTTAAACAAAATTGATTTAATTTGGGTGGTAACAACTTTGATGTTAGTGCAAACTGCAAATATCTTTAAATATCAAAAGATAAATAAATAATAAATAAATAAATGCCATCACAGGAATAAATTACATTTCAAATCATTATAGTTATTTTAAAAAATAAATATAAACAGTTATTTTAAATTGTAATCATATATCACTGTTTAATTTGCTGTATTTTCAATCAAATAAATTGGTGAGCATTAGAAACTTTCAAAAACATTTAAAAAATCTTACCAACCCCAAACATTTTTTGTATGGTAGTATGTATATATCTCTTTAAAGTCTGAATCAAAATACACAGATTTATTTAAATCAGTGGTTCTCAAACGGTTTTACTTCAAAATCCAGGACTTCAAATGGCAACCCAACACAAGACCAAAACTGTTTTTCATGCAATAGTAATTGCATGGAAAATTAATGAATATGAACAATGACAACTTCGTAAATATATAAATAACAGCATAAGTGATTAATCAGCAGTAAAGAATCACAAAGCCTAATATTTTGTTATTAGTATTAGTCATATTACTGAATGACGGAGCCAGACTGTATGCACATTGTATGCATTGTGCGCATCTTTGTACGTCAACAACAAAAAATATGTAAAGCATTTTCTCCACCCTTTTTAAAAGTTGATTTGACAATTTGTTACACTAACTACATGGTTATTTGCATTTTATTATTTGCAATTTTACATTTAACACTGTTTTTCCCTGTAGTCTGTGATCACAGTCCGGTGACACGTTTTTAGGTCACGGCCCACCAGTTGAAAACCACTGATTTAAATTATAAATCCCAGCTAAGCATCAGCAACAGGGATCAATAAGCTCTGTGGTGCCCACGGCCTGGGGCAGGGTCTGATTTACATTATCTAGTGTAACCCATCTGTGCATTTCACTAAGAGAGGCATTTCTCATTTTCTAGGAGGATTACAGCTTTCCATCACACAGACAAAAACAGAACAGAAGAATGTATAAATAAGAGGGTATGCACTTAAAATGTCTGAAAATAGAGTTTTTGTTTGCGTAGAAAAAAGTCAACAATGTCTACGACTGCTTCACCCAGATTAGGACTAGAATTCTAAAACGATGTATCAGATTGTCATTTAATCTATAGTTTTAGGAGGTAATTTTTTTGTAGTGACTAATCTACCAGATTAGTGGTTTAAAAATAAGCACCAAATGTATTGCTCTAAAACGCTGAGTGAGATACATTGTGAAGGAGTAAAGGTTAACTCCAATTGTCTTGCTGTAAGGTTCTTGAGGTCTGAAGTTCAGTTATAGTTGTAATTTATTAGGTGTTGAAAGACATCTTCACGCATGAGGATGCCAAAAGCTCATCTGTTCTCCAAAATGAGCTCTGAATCACAAAAAGATGAGCGGTCTCATCTTTTGCCATTGAATTTTACAATGAGCAGCTGTGCATCACCATGTAATAGTTCTTAACGTACAATATAAAGTAAATGAATTCCTCGGGGTCTCTTTTGTGTAGACAATACTCTATAACAAAATGTTTTGTAAATAATACGCTAGAACAACACAAACTCAGTGAAATCATTTTGATTTATGAGAACATAAAGTGTAAGAGTCACACAATCATTTAATCAATCAATTGTTATTGAATTCCATTAGGACAAACACAAGGACGCATTCAGATTGTAACACCGCAAGCAGTACTTCATAATACTATGTAAACAAGAGAAGCAAAGAGAGGAAAACTCACAATGATTTCTCGGACTCGGTCGTGGAATAGTTGCTCTCTAACCGTCACGTCTTCTGTTTCCATGCTTTGAAACCATGTCTTGGCGTGATCTCTGTTATAAGCTGTAAAACATTTGAGTCTCCGAGAAGATAATAGCCTACGTGGAAACTTGTCTCAAGTTAAAGCGAACAAACGCTTTCGACCTCCAAACGCATCGCGGCTGCTTTAGCAGAAGTCACTGGGTCAACGAACTACTCCTGTTTTGCTTCAGTGAGGTGGATAATTGCTCCTCAAATGATTATTCACCTGCTAATAAGGAAATTATAAACACTATGAAAGTCTTCGAGCCAGCGTGCTCACAGATGCTCTTCAAATGAATCGTTCAGACGCTCTCAAACTCCGTCTACTGGAGGAGGGGCTGGACTGTGACTGAAGGGGCGGATTTAAGACTGATGAAACTTCCAGACCCAAATAAATGATACTATCAAAGTATTTGAAATACTTTTGTCATAATAATGAAATATTTCTCATTAAATCAAAAAACAAAACACTACACTGAAAAAAAATAGGCCTAGTTCAAAATCGAGGAGCCCAAAATCGAGTTATTTTTGGTTGGGGAAAGTTACTTTTAAAAGTAATGTAATATTGCGTTACTCCCTACAAAAAGTAACTAATTGCGTTACTTAGTTACTTTTAATGGAAAGTAATGCTTTATGTTACTTTTGTGTTACTTTTTCTCATCTGGGCTGGGCTTGCTTGTTTTGAGTTTAATATAAAAATGTATATTTTTGGCAAATGTAAAGGCCCTTTCAAACAAAAAGTGAAATTAATAAACCTCAGCCCTTCTGGATTGCATGAAGCATAGAATGCAGGAGAAGAAAATTCACCTCAGCAATAAAAAACAATTGTTTTGACAAAAAAAATCATTTTTGCTTATTAATATGGTTGAATTGCATCATCGAAGGTCTGGAGCAAAGATATTGGTTAATAAAATGGGATTAAATACATAAAAGATATTTGTGTTATTTAATACATTTAATTATTGCAGGTTTGCATTTCACTGTTTTTATTCATTTTGAGGAATACTGACTCTGTTTTGTCCAAGTGAGATGAGTAATGCATGTTCACATTTAGTCTAGAACTACAGCAACCATCATGTTTACACATCGCACACAACGCCTCTGCACTTTCTCCTGATTCTCTCAACCTGGGGACAGGAGAGCTGGCAGTCAATAAATGGGAAACTTTTTTGAAAAAGTAACTCAGATATTTTATTGTAAATTAAAAAGTAATGCGTTACTTTACTAGTTACTTGAAAAAAGTAATCTGATTATGTAACTCGCGTTACTTGTTATGCGTTACCTCCAACAATGGAAAAATCCTCAACTACATTCATGTTTTTTTGTATGTATTTTAAATATTTATGCACTTTAGACTCCAACAAACTAAAAACATCATTTTATTCTTTGATAATGTTCTTAGAGCTGAGCTATCAATACTCTTTGCTCTTTTCACAAGCAACTCTTTAAAACAAATAATAAATTGTGTTAAGAATAACTATATTGTAATAAATAATTATTATATAACAAATGCAAAAATGCTTCATCTATAAAAATAATTCAAAAAAGCTAATTTGGTGCTCAAGCTCAAGTTTGGTGCTTAATATTTTTTGTGAAAACCATGATACATTTTTTCAGGATTATTTGACGAATAATTTTTTTTTTTAATAAAATTTAAATAAATATAAAAATAATTAAAATATATAGATTTTTTTATAGATTTTTTTTTTTAACCAGAAATCTTTTGTATCATCTTTATTGTCAATTTGATCAATTTAATGCATCCTTGCTAAATAAAAGTCAATGATTAAAAAAAAACTTTTAAACATTAATGTAGATTAATAGAAATGTGTTAAAGGTTGCTGTCCGAGGATACAGCATGTTTACCCTGTAAAAACATGTTTAAGACATCCAGTGCATTTTAGTAAATGTCTAATGTTCCATGTCTGAAAAGTGTTCACAGATATTTTAAATCAAAGTTTACTCTTTACAACTGTGTCATCATCAAACCAAAGTCCACTGACGCAAACACGGAAGTCCATAGGTTATTACTTTCTGTAAGTGAATGATTTAAATTTTAAAGTTAACCTCAAAGTGACAATGCTGTGATCTATTGCATGCAGTCTTATATTTTTAATGCTGACCATGTTATAGGAATCTTCTAAAACAATTTGGTATATGAATGAAGCTTGATCTCTCAGTTCCCGCAGGTAAGAGAACAGTGAGCTGCATGCTTTTATAACTTGAAAACCAGTGATATGGGTGATATGAGAGAGTGAAAAGAGATATTATCAAAAGCATAAAACCCAAAAATGGCATGTCAAATCAAAACCTGTATGACTTTATTTCATCCGTGGAACACCAAAGGAGAAAATACTAAGCAAAATGTGCTTTTCTTGTTCATACAGTAAATGCAGACCAATGCTATCAAGCTCAAAAGAGAAAAAAGCACCATAAGTAGTCAATATGACTTACATGCTATATATTCCAAGTCTTACATTATAGTTTTACATGAGAAGCAGATGAAATGTTCCTTTTTGGGTGGACTATTCCTTTAAAAACTGTATGAGATTCACACGACATGCTTGTCCATAAACTTTATTATTAAGCAAACTTGTAAATGATTGACTTTTCTTTTTTTCAAGCTCCAGTGTGCAGCTAGAATGATCTCATGGCTAAAAGGATCATGATCACGTATGCCTTGTGGGCAATGGGTGGCCCACTTGGCCTTCATCACATTTACCTGGGCAGAGACAGCCATGCTCTTCTTTGGATACTAACCTTCGGTGGTTTTGGCATTGGCTGGGCAAGGGAGTTCTTCCGTATCCCATCGTACGTGAGCGAAGCCAACCATGCAGCAGACAGAGCCCCCGTTAGACGTCCACAAGCCACTCCACCACCACCAGTAGGCCTGATTCGGTTTGCCGGTCAGATTTGTGTTGGTATTTACTTCGGCTCTGTTGCTTTAATAAGCCTCAGTTCTTTTAGCTTCTTCTACTTCCTAGTGCTGCCACTGAGCATAGCTACAGGTATTTATCTGGTGTCCTCTGTGGGCCAGCAGACCTCTGACCTTCAAAAGACCCTCATTACGTGCATCATCACGTCATCCATCTTCTATGGCAGCAATCTTTCTCCTCTGCCCATCAGCATTGCTGGCAGTGTTACTGCTGCGCAGCACAATACGTTCAAACCTCTGAGGCCAGAGCCACTTGGTGAGACGCACTATACATATGACATTTAATGTGTGACAGCTAACAGGAAATATTCTAAGAACTGGCTAACACTCTGGCAAAGTTTTTCGAAAGGTTTCTTGCAGTAATGTTAACAGAACGTTCATTCAGAGTTATTTGGTCTTTAAAAATGTTCTCAAAATGTTTGCAAATCATCATTAATTGAATTTTTGCTCGTCTAACATTTTTAAAACTGTACTACTTGTTTCAGAATGGCCAGAAAACATTCAAGGGTAACAGTCCCACAATATTTGCAAAATGATAAAATGGAATGTTCCCTTAAGGAAAAAAATCCTTTTTTTTTTGTCATTATTAACTCACCCTCATGTCGTTCTTAACCTGTATGAGTTTCTGTCTTATGTTGAACATAAAAGAAGATATTTTGAAGAATGCTGTAATCAAACAGTTGATGCTGGTCCCCATTGACTTCCACAGTATTTCTTTCCCTACTATGGAAGTCAATGGGGACCAACTACTGTTTGGTTCTTCAAAATATCTTCTTTTGTGTTCAACATAAGAAAGAAACTTATATATATTTGGAAAGACATGAGGGTGAGTAAATGATGACAACATTTTCATTTTTGTGTGAACTATTCCTTTAACATTCACATAACCAAGAAAAAAAAAGTTTTTAAAACATTTTAAAAACTGTGAACATTAGCAAAACTTTCTAAGAACATATTTTTAGTGTAGGGAATCTACACAGCTAAGAGTTTGAATGTTTTCATAACATATTCGGAATTCTTAGAACATATTTTTGTTAGCTAGGTAAAGTCTTATGTTTGGGTTACATCATGTGCAAGACTGTTTAATTAACCCAGCTTGTGTTAATCTTCCCAAGGGCCTCGTCTGTATCGTCTGAGTTTAGGTGTGCTGGCTTTCTCTGCTCCGCTGGGATACTGTGTTTTCCACAACACCACTGCCACATTATACTACATATCGGACTGTATAGCAGCCCTGCTTGATTTCTTCTGGTTTATTCCATGGCTCAAAGGACTCTTGGGGTATTTTCTGCTGTTGCCATACCGTCTGCTATGTGTCCTGACAGGAGGGGGTTTCTACGAAGAAAGCTGGAGGAAGGTGCTAGAAATAATTCTTAATGAGTACAGTAAAAAAGAAATGGAGGCACTGAAGGTGAGCTCAGTAGGCTATAGTTTTGAGTTGTCAGCTGGGTATATAACATTTATCATTTTCACTTTGCAGTGTGTTTACATATAATCAGAAGGTAAATAATATATTTGTCATCATATTATTTTCTTACAATCAGATACTATCATTGTCAGAAGAAGCTTCTCTGGAGGAGGTCACTCGCAGCTATAGGGAACTGGCTAAATTGTGGCATCCAGATCACAACCCCAAGCAGCAAGCAGAGTCACAAAAGATGTTCATTCAGATCCAGGAGGCATATGAAATACTTCTCAATAGACATAAGACAAAAAGAAGACAATGAACTTCTGAGGAAGAAGTCACATATCGTTTAAAAGACAGAGTTAATTTTCACATACTCGAGAACAACAGGATTTTTTTTCTTGATAAATTGAATCTCAAGTAATAAACGTGAATCTTTTTAAACAAAAGAGTTTCGTATTTTTGTTCAGAGAAGTTCTCCCCCGAGGAGGACAACTTAGGGTTCTCTGCCATCTTGTGGCAACATTAAGAGTTGTTTTTACACGCTAACACAGCGGTCTTCCACAGGGAGATGGTGACCCCAAGGGGTTCTGCAGTGGTACTGCAGGGGGTCGGCCAATTATTGTTTGCAATTTTTTTGTAGAAAAAAAGACAAATAAATAAACAAATAAACAAAATGTATATAATAATTACAAAAATAAAATATTAAATGCTATTGTCATTCATGCATTAAAATAAATTAAATACAATTCATGTATATGACTGAATATAAAAGGATATGAGTAAATAGTAAATATATGTATATTTACTAGTCCAAATTAGTATGACTCTGTACATCAGAACAGAGTATTATATGGTACTATATGCATGTCAGTATAGGACAGGCCTACATAACAGTCACACCTACAATAATAAAAAGAAGAAGAAGAACATGTACACTAATGAAATTATTAATGGTTTTAGAATTTAGAATATCATGTATAATTTTTGTCTAATTATATCAACAAACCCACCTGTTACCTTACACAGGGAAATAATTAAGTGTTGCTTTAATTAAGGAAGTTTTATTTATGATAAATCTTAGTAACACTAAGATTTGCACATTTGCTTTCTGAATGTAATTTTTTTTATATGCACAATAATATAATTATCAATGGTTTTAGAATAGTTCTATCATTACTGATTTGTTCTAATTATACGTTCAAAGAAATTCCCACAAACAGACAAATATTACCTGTTTTGACACAGGGAAGTGCTTATGGTTGCTTAAATGAAAGAAGTAGCCAATCTTAGGAAACATTTGTTTTTTGAATGTCACTTGTACTGACACCGTCATCGAAATAATAACAACAAGAATATGCACATGAATATAATTATTAATGGTTTTAGAATCTAGAATACTGTGGCATTTGTTCTAATTTTACATTCAACATAACTCAAGAGCTTAAATTAAATTATTTTTTCATTTTGTGACCCTGGATAAGTAGCACGGGTATATTTGTAGCAATAGCCAACAATACATTGTATGGGCCAAAATTATTGATTTTTCTTTTATGCCAAAAATCATTAGGGTATTAAGTAAAGATCATGTTCCATGAAGATATTTTTAAAATTTCCTACTGTAAATATATGAAAACTTATTTTTTTGGTTAGTAGTTTGCATGGCTAAGAACTTCATTTGGACAACTTTGAAGGTAATTTTCTCAATATTTAGATTTTTTTGCACCCTCAGATTCAAGATTTTCAAATAGTTTATCTCGGCCAAATATTGTCATATGCAAACAAATCATACATCAATGGAAAGCTTATTTATTCAGCTTTCAGATTATGTATAAATCTCAATTTTTAAAAAATTGGCCCTTATGGTTTTGTGGTCCAGGGTCACAATTGTTAATGGTTTTAAAATTTTGAATATCATTATTGTGTGGTTTGTTCTAATTATACGTTCAAAGAAACAGACAAATTTGACCTGTTTGACACAGAGAAGTGCTTAAGGGTTGCTTAAATCAAGAAGCCTATTATTTAAGATAAATCATAGGAAACATTTGTACATGTACATGAAAATAATTATTAATGGTCATTTGTTCTAACTATAGCCTACGTTCAACAAAATTCCCACAGAGCTTAAATGAAAAAAGTACATTTATGATAAATCTTAAACGTCTGTTTTTACTTTTGACAGTGCCATATTAATACTAACAATTATAAAATAAGAACGTTAAAATTAGCCTATTGATTGTTTTAGAATTTAGAATATCATCGTGTCATTTGTTAACTTATAACTTTGTTAACTAATAATTAACTTATACGTTCAACAAAAAGTCACTTTTACTGACACTGTCATCGAAATTAAATAATAATAATATAATAATATGTGGCGTTTGTGGCTTCTGCGTAGCTTTGTATTTCGTAACCTGTAGCATGAGGATCGATTCTTCGATAATCCCTCCCAATCATGAGTTTTCGGTTATAGGTTATTCGGGCCTGTATCCCGGCATGGGCCCGGAAGTTGTTTGGGGTTTCAGGTAAAAGATCCCGGAGATGCTGCCTTCGCCAGAGAAAACAAACGGCGCTTCTGCTGTATAAATATTGCAATCACAGTCGATCGTCAGGTAAGAAAAAAACACTCACCGTGCAAAATCGATAGCGGTTATTCAAGGAAAGTGACATTAGGTCAGGTAATTATGCTCGGATTGGGAGGGTTTACACGGCTAGACGCATCTGTCGAGTGCTGGGTGCCATAGCAACGCCAGCGGGCTCTCAGGAAACATAATTCCGCTTTAGTTTGTCACGTCTAAAGATCGACTGTATTACACGACCGGAGGCTGCCGATTGGATAGCGTTGTCAGCAACGCTAGTTCTTTCGTTTGTGAGTTAGTTTAGCGATGTCTTTGGCTTATTGTGAGCTGTCACGTCTCGTTAGCTGGTTAGCAGCGGTTGCTAGCTTGTGTTGCTCTAGACAGACGGATTCTGCGTGCTGTCTGTCAATCCTCCTCTGCAGCACGATGGTGCATGAAAAGTTACTAAACATACGAGTGCTCGAGCACGATAATCATGTTCTCATCGCCAGGCGTTGTTTATGGTATGATTGCTGACAGAGAGGAGCTGTTTCGAGTACTGCGGGAATTGGACTCATTGACAGCACTGTGAATTCATGAGATCTGCCTGTTGCAGCTGTGTATGTTTTCTGTCTTTTACGACACAAAGAGGTCTTACGTTTCTGAAGGCCTGTTTGTTCATATCATACTGTATATGTTTAGATCATGTATTGGTATAAGTATTGCACCATATAGATAATATAAGATAATAGTCTTTAAGAGTCCATGTTTATTCTAGGTTTTAAAGAATGAATAAGAAAACAATATGTCGTTTGTCATCTAACTGTATAATAGCAACTGTCTAGAGCCTACACCTGCTCTTTATGATATCTGAATGTGTTTTGATCCATATTAGCCATGAAAAAAAATTCATAAATAAATAAATTGTGATACCAGAAATCTAAAGTCCTTCAGAAGGAGTTTGTATCTGGTACCAAAGTGTATTATAATAGGAAAAACAATATATATTTTTTAAATAAAATATTTGTTCGTACATAATTTGTGTAAAAAGAAAGGTTGACAACTCAGTGTCACTTTTCATGTTTTTTTCACCACTTATAGCATTCCATTGCCTGTTTTAAAAAACCTTGTGCACTATTTTGTTATTAGTAAATGTATGGTGTATCTTTATTTCTAATTTTAGTTCATGTAGATTTCAAAATTCTCTGTTATGAGTGGAGCAAACATTTACATTTATGCATTTAGCAGACACTTTTATCCAAAGCGACTTACAGTGCATTCAGGCTATACATGTTTTATCAGTATGTGCAAACAATATGAGACTATTTTGCATGGCCATTTCAACAAATCTATTCATTCCCACTTATACCATGCACTAGCAATGTTTTGGAAAGTGCCATGGTGGTTTATGTTGTTTTTTAGTGTTGTTATTTCATGTAAAATATTACATCAAAGGGGAGGTTATTAGCCCTGCTATTTCCTGTCATATAGAACATCATGTGTGAGGGTCTAAATTTTATACAAAATAAAATATTTTGGGGTCCTATTTGATTTATAGACATCCAGAAATAGTTTTTTTATATGCCAATGGTTAAAGGTTTTGAAGGCTTTCTTTAAATACGGCTCATATTTGAAAGCAGATGTGTAAAATAATATTTTTTATAAACATAAACATGTATTTTGTTTTGCTAAAGGGTTGCATTTGTTTCCAGCACCAAAGCGACCGATAATATGTGGAAATTTCTGAGTAATAGCAAATCATAACAACCCCTGCATTTGGCTTAGTATCAGCGTTGCTTTAGATGTCAGCCTGTGTTCTGATAGGTCACAGGCTAAAGGGAGGGCAGTTTCTTGCACTTTACGCTCTCCATTTAAGACTAGAATTCTATAGAATGGACATTCAATTCAGCTGTTGAGCTAGAAATGAGATCTTGACCAGTGTGTCCATATAAATTATTCAGCTACTCGAACCGTGCAACCACACAGGAAAGGAAGAAATAACAAACTGCAAGTGAACCAGTTTATTTTTTTTAGAAATCAGAGGAGCCAAATACATACATTTTAGTGTTCTTTGTGTGCACTGTATTATTGTAAAATGTACCAATGCATGCACTTAGTTTCTTAAAAACTTGCTGTGCTATTTTATGTTCAAAGGTGTGTAAGTTTTGTGCCTTATAAATAAATATTTTTTGTATGATTTCTCGGTACAGGCAGCTGGTGTGATGATGAATGCTGACGATTGCAATGGCCGTTCGTACATGTCAGGTAAGGTGCCTTTTTCAGATCTTATTCTTTTGTTTTTAACATAGACATGCATGTATCTAAATATAGTGGGTTTCAAATGTCCATGTTCACATTAAAATCTGGGATTGTTTTTATTAAAAAAAATTTTTAATTAAAAGACATTTAAAAACACTTTTTTTCATTTCAACTTTTCACTTAAATTGTCATGATGATATAATTTATAGTGGAAAATTTGCATTAAATATAAAACTGCAAAGAAGTATTTTGAACCCCATTGTACATGTTAATGTTTTCAGGTAGTGGAGATTCTTCAACAGAGCGGGAGTTTTTTGCAGGGCTGAGAGGACCCACCGTGAGCACACCAAACAGTCAACAGTCCTCACCCAGCCGTTCACTCAGTGGTCAGTATTTCTGTCCATTAAACTCATTTTACATCTTACTTTTCTAGAATAATTTCTGCATTTGCCATAAATTTCACTGCCACTCTGATAGTCGATGATTTCTACTTTGAATAAAAGCATCTGCCAAGTGAATAAATGTACAACTTTCTCTCCATTCCCAGCTAACTCCATCAAGGTGGAGCTGTATAGTGACGAGGAGGCAGCTGGTGCTCCGCTGGCAGAAAGGAGAGTCGGGGAGAAGGATGAAGGATGGAAAGATGAAAAGGGCGAGTTGGCAGAAGATGGTGGTGTGGAGATGGTCGGAGGTACACGAGGGCAGGCTGGGAACGGCTGCGGGGAGATGGCCAGCTCTGAGTCCGCATCCCCTGGTCCCATTCGGCTGCCCAATGGGAAACTTAAATGTGATATATGTGGGATGATCTGCATTGGTCCCAATGTTTTAATGGTGCACAAGCGCAGCCATACAGGTAAGTGTTTCTTGACTAACTCTTGACAAAAAAAGAGCAAACGTATTTAAAAATGTTAGCTTGAAAATATGTGCTGCTGTTTTTTTGGGCCGGTGGGAAAACTGGTAGTCTTGGTCTCGGTAGGTGAGCGGCCATTCCAATGTAACCAGTGTGGGGCCTCCTTCACTCAGAAGGGCAACTTGCTGCGACACATCAAGCTCCATTCTGGCGAGAAGCCCTTCAAATGCCCCTTTTGTAACTACGCCTGTCGCCGTCGTGACGCCCTGACAGGACACCTCCGCACCCACTCCGGTGAGCCTTTGTGGTTTGAGAGAGGCCATTTGCGAGAAATAAAGAGAGGGAAGGAGAGAGAACTTTGTGGCTGGAAAATGAATGGATGGAAAAGTGTGTGGGATGGAAAAAGCCTTTTGATTTGCCACAGAGCAGAAATTAATGTAGTCAAGGTCATTTTAACCTATTTCTCCTTTAATGCAAGTGGTGATTATTTTGCTGCCTAGAACTTTGCTAAACTTACTTTTAAACCTGTTGCTCTACTAAAGGTTGTGCAAGCAGACTAATAAGTGTGAATAAGACCTCATCGATCGGTTATGTAATCAAGTTAAAGACAACAAAATTCAGCGGTCTAGTATGACATTTAGAGTATTATGAAAACAGGATATCCTGCTTGTGTTTTTGAATAATGAAGAGCATTCACCTGTAGTGCCTAAGTAAGGTCCTTTGAATGAGGATGCAGATATTCAGAGAAATTACTTAGTAATGAATTTCTCCGAAATGACGCACATCTCTAAAGCTGAACGGACAGATGCGGTCTGTAGGTTTTCCTATTCTACAAACGTCATAGATGAGCAGCGTGTCATTTCGTTTTTGGGGAAATTGTGACAAGGGAAATTCTGTGGTCTGATGAATCCTGTACCAGTCATTACATTATTCGTATTTTATAATTATATTGGAAATATTATTATATTACATAAATTTTTTTATTTAGCATGTTTTGTTAATTTTTTTTATATTACAATTTATAAAAATAATAGTTTTAGTAGGTAACACCTTACATTAGCCACAATGTCAATATTGTGTAATGTTCATGTTTACATAACGCCTGCAAAGAAGTGTGAAATGCATTTATATTCTGCCTCCTCGATATTTCAGTGTCCTCCCCTACAGTAGGGAAGCCCTACAAGTGCAGTTACTGTGGCCGCAGTTACAAGCAGCAGAGCACCCTGGAGGAGCATCGTGAGCGCTGTCACAGCTACCTACAGAGTCTGGACCACCAGCCGGCTCACAACACCCAGCCTGGACACGGTAATACCATATTTACTCACGCAAATGCAAGTTGATGTTAAAATGCATGATATCGTTCTTTCTGCAGTGGCAGTAGTATTCATTACTCAAGTGCTGTCTGACAGGCGGCTGCTTTTGAAAGCTCTCCAGTGTTATTGCATTCATGCTCTGTGAAGATCACAGCTGGTGATGTAGCTGCACGCGTGAACAGTCCAAAGCACTTCGTGATTAAAATACATTCTTTGGAGAGGTTTTATTGTAAACACAGAGAATATAAACTGGTGGTTATGTGTAAAATATTACTGTGCTGTAGGCATTGAGGTATGTACGAGTTAAAATGTGGCTTATACCTCCTGCAGTCCTCTTATGTTGTTAATATGCTCAGTTTTATTCTTATTTTAAAAACAGATCTGGGGCCCGTTTCAGTAAGGAGGTTCAACCAACTCTGAGTTGAAACTTGAACTCTGAGTTGACTTACCCTGAGATGGGAACCTCTGAGGTTTTGGTTTCAGAACAGCTGAACTGAGTTAGTTCTATCCACTCTGAGTAGGTTGACTCTTGAGTTTAGCGCGTGCACCACGACTATGAGAAGTCATGATCAATGGAGCTCCGAAATTATAATTCACCATGGCAACAGCACCCGACAAAAAGATGTTTGCATACTTCCGAGTCAACACGTAACTTTAATTCTTAATCACTGTTATAATATCAGAGGTGAAAACTGTAAATTATTGAACTAATATTCATTTTCATGGAATCCCATGGCAAAAACAAAAAAAAGAATGGCAGCAGCTAAAAAAATGAAGTATAAAAACACAATTCAATCTAGGTAAAGCTTTTAGCATAAAAGGTTTAAGGGTGTAGGCTACATGACTTTACAAACATTTGACATATGAAATATCATCAGCAGCTTTTTCCACATAGTCCATCGCTCTTTTCACATAGGCTAATTAAATGAGTTTTATTCCAATCTAGGCCACTCCAGGACCTTAATGTGCTTCTTCATGAGCCACTCCTTTGTTGCCTTGGCCGTGTGTTTTGGGTCATTGTCATGCTGGAATACCCATCCACGACCCATTTTCAATGCCCAGGCTGGCTTCAATGCCCTGGCCCTAATGGCACATGCATGGCCCCGTCCATCGTCCCTTTGATGCGGTGCAGTTGTCCTGTCCCCTTAGCAGAAAAACACACCCAAAGCATAATGTTTCCACCTCCATGTTTGACAGTGGGTATGGTGTTCTTGGGGTCATAGGCAGCATTCCTCCTCCTCCAAACACGGCGAGTTTCACCCAGTTCTCCTCTGAATCATTCAGATGTTCATTGGCAAACTTCAGACGGGCCTGTACATGTGCTTTCTTGAGCAGGGGGACCTTGCGGGCGCTGCAGGATTTCAGTCCTTCACGGCGTAGTGTTACCAATTGTTTTCTTGGTGACTATGGTCTTGAGATCATTGACAAGATCCTCCCATGTAGTTCTGGGCTGATTCCTCACCGTTCTCATGATCATTGAAACTCCACGAGGTGAGATCTTGCATGGAGCCTCAGTCCGAGGGAGATTGACAGTTATTTTGTGTTTCTTCCATTTGCGAATAATCGCACCAACTGTTGTCACCTTCTCACCAAGCTGCTTGGCGATGGTCTTGAAGCCCATTCCAGCCTTGTGTAGGTCTACAATCTTGTCCCTGACATCCTTGGACAGCTCTCTTTGGTCTTGGCCATGGTGGAGAGTTTGGAATCTGATTGATTGATTTCTTCTGTGGACAGGTGTCTTTTATACAGGTAACAAACTGAGATTAGGAGCGCTCCCTTTAAGAGAGTGCTCCTTACCTGTATAAGAGACACCTGGGAGCCAGAAATCTTGCTGTATTTGAGGGGATCAAATACTTACTTGACTCATTAAAATGCAAATCAATTTATAACTTTTTTGAAATGTTTTTCTGGATTTTTTGTTGTTACAATCAGCTCTCACTGTTAAATAAACCTACCATTAAAATTATAGACTGATCATTTCTTTGTCAGTGGGCAAGCATACAAAATCAGCAGGGGATCAAATAATTTTTTTTCCCACTGTAAATGAGTACACTGTGCAAAAGTTTGCGGTCAGTGCAATTTATTTACTTTTTTTTTGGATACTTTTCTTTTATTGATACTTTTATTCAGCAAAGACACATTAAATTGATTAAATTAAACTTATTAAATTAAATTAAAAGTGACAGTAAAACATTTATAATGTTATAAAATTCACTATTTTGAACAAATGCTGTTCAGTTGAACTTTCTTTTCATAAAGGAATCCTGGAAAAGTGTATTGCAATTTCCACAGAAATACTAAACAGCACTGTTCCAGAACTGTTTTCAACATTAATGATGATAGGAAATGATTCTTTAGCACCAAATCAGCATATTGGAATGTTATCTGAAGGACAATGTGGAGCTTTGCCATCACAGGAATAAATTACATTTTAACATTTTATTATTAAAATAGAAACTTGTTTTGAATTTAAATTTCACAATAGTTCTGATTTTACAGCATTTATCAAATAAGTGCATCCTTGGTGAGAGATTTCTTCCAAAAACCGACCCCAAAACATTTGAACATTAGTGTATATTTAGTGCCGTATAAAAATTGCTGTCCTCTCAAAAATGCATGTTGTGAAATTTCACTGGTATTGTCTAATGCAATTGGCTAATCTTTGAAGCCAAGCACTCATTCAATTATAAACATGCTTTTACATTGGCATTATGTTCAGGTGACGAGTCCCATAACGTGGAGATGATGTCTGAACCCCTGATCCAGTCCTCCTCAGAGAAGATGAGCTTCATTGATCGGCTGGCCAATAGCATCACCAAGAGGAAGAGATCTACACCCCAGAAGTTTCTGGGTAAGCCCATTTCTTTGAGTACCTAAGTAGAAGTGTTTCAGCTCTGCTATTCAGGGTGAAAAGTTGTGAGCTAGTGAACTGTATGCAGTGAGAGAGATAATATACAGACTATACGCAAAAGCAAACATACAACAAAACATGCAGGTTTGTGAACATATCACTCAGGTTTGCAAATCAGTCTGAATCATGGATTGAATCATATAACTCACTTTCTTATTGATTTTATTTGAAAGAATCCATTTCAGCGAATCGCATGTTATTATGTCTGACTCAGATTGAGCTGAGAACCATTACTCTCTTTTGAGTAATTTTTTTTAAATGTTAAACATGCAAATTTGTAAGGTTAGTGAAACTTTATTCAGTCTAATTATAGACTGGTGGTCAATATAACGAATTGTAGATATATACACTAGTGTGGTTGGTAAGATTTTTAAATGTTTTTGAAAGAAGTCCATTATGCTCACCAAGGCTGCATTTATTTGATCAAAAACACAGAAAATGTTTTAATTTTAAGAAATATTATTAAAATTTTTGTAAATTATTTTGGAGGTGGCGAAGCAGAATTTTCAGCAGCCGTTACTCCAGTATATATGTCTTTACTATCACTTTCTAAATAAAAGACTTAATTTATTTTCTTTTCTTAAAAATCTTAATGTACTCCAAATTTTTGAATGGTAGTGTATGTATTTTTTTATTACTTTTTTATTTATATTTTATATAATTTATTTCATTTGTGTGTTTGTGTGTGTGTGTATATATATATATATATGTTTATTTAGCTTAGTTTTTAGAATTTTGTTGCAATTAATTAGGTTTGAAAAAAAGCAATATGTTATAAAAATAGTATTGGTAATTGCAAAACAATATCACTTCAGTGCAATCTAGTCATTACTGAAGATCAATGATACTGATGCTCCTTGACTTTCTAGGTGAAAAGCACATGCGACTGAATATATCCGAAGCACCTTATGAACTCGACCCCAATCCTGATAAAGAAGGGGACATGTTGCTTTCGCACCCCGAGGGTGACCCCGCTGCTTTAGCAGGCATGGGAGGGCGTTTCCGGCGGGGGCCGAGAGGAGGCAGCAACGATGTAGATCCTTCCCACTCCCTGCGGATGCCTCCCCACTCCGCCTGCCTCTCAGAGTTCACCCCAGTCATCAGCTCCGTCTACCCTCACATAACCCCTCTAGGGCAGCGTCTAAACTGTGCAGGGGGCATCTCCATGGGCCTGGCCGGGAGGGAGGCCGGCGAGGGTCATGAAGATGCGCCCTCCACCCGCAGCCATGCCGCCTCGCCAAGCAATGGTTACCACGATTCGACAGACACTGAGAGCATGGCGGAGGAACAGTGTGTCATCACCTCGGTGCCACCGGGAAACTTGAACCACCGCGGGCGCGAGCGGCACAGTCCTAGTCATGCCAAAGAAACGGACATGGTCCATGGGAGTTTACCGACCAAGGCGAGCCCGCGCTCGCCACCAGCGAGGGAATCCATGCAGGTGGTAGATGGGGAAGGGAGGCCGGTGCGCTCCTTCCGCTGCGAGCACTGTCGCATATTCTTCCTGGACCATGTCATGTTCACCATCCACATGGGCTGCCACGGCTTCCGCCAGCCCTTCGAGTGCAACATCTGCGGCCACCGCAGCCAGGACCGCTACGAGTTCTCCTCGCACATTGTCCGTGGGGAGCACCAGGTTGGCTGAGGTGGGCTTGTAGATGGCGGAAGTCGAGACTGGGGGGGAGATGTACAGAGAGTTGTATGCTGCTTTGAGATGGCGTCATGGTGTCTAGTTCGGTCTGCACCAGATTGGGGCACATTAGCACTTGCTTTTATAGTTAGCGGATATCATATTTTACCGCCGAAGGCTAATCGCTTAGGTACGACCATAAGACGTGCAATTGCATCCCGTGTTGGAGGATGTCAAACGGGGGACAGGTCATATCCTCCGATTGCACTCCCACACCAAGTCATTCATTGCAAGACGCAGCTGTTTTGCTTTAGAAGTGCCTTCCTTCTGTGGGGTTTATTTTTTATCAGTTGAGCAGAGAAATCAAGTTGTGAGATTAGGTCTATACTCATCTGTTTGGTGGCGTTTACATAGAGTCTGCCTCTTGAAGAGAGAAAGACAATGAACTGCTTAGACGTCCAAAGTCTGGACTGTTTCCAGAGCGGCTTTCCAAAGTTTCTGAGCCTGTTAAACAAGAGAAATACATGCCTAGGAGTATTCACAAAAACTTTGTGCTCTTAGGATACCTCGGTGGGACTGTTGAAATTAGGCGACTCAGGGAGGACACTGCTGGCAGAGAGGGAATGGAGAGCAAGCTGCGTGAATTGCAAAACTGAGGCTGGAGTATTGGTATGTTAGCCATATAAGGAGCACAGACACATATTGCCTTAATCGTTGCTTTATATGAACCCTGTACAAGCTAGTTGTCGAATTGCACATGGTTTTTAATGCTGGACGATTCAGTAGGTACAGTGCAGCATGAATTCGGGTAACTTCAGAACTGAGATGATACGGCACTCTTGGGACAAATAGGATTGGGGTTAGGCTAAGGCTTGGGTAATTTTATTTATTTCTAAAATGTATGTTGATGTTTTATTTGAGAAAGGAAACGAACTTGAAACATTTGCCTTAGTTTTTGAGTCTACAACCTCTGTCCTGAATCTAAAAAAAAAAAAAACAGTTGGTTTCCTCGTGCCTCAGATCTTGATTGTCGTTTCAAACTTTATCTCGACCTCACTTAAGTGACGATAAAGATTTTGCCTATCAAATCTATTGAGGTTTTTTTTTTTAAACGTTTTTGTAGTACAAGTCCCCGCCATCCATCCTCTGCCATGCTGCGAACACAGTGGGCCACATTATGGTTTTTTTAGATGCGGTAAAACATGCGGAGGGAGGAAAGGAGCCTTAATGTTCTGGTGCAGACCAAACGCAGACCCATGTTGCATTCCGTGACTTTGACAACGAGTGAAGGGGAAGGGTTGTTACCTCAAAAGGAGGATTGCACTTTTTCTAATTCTGCTTAAATGTGAGTGTTTTGCTGGGGCTGTTGGGAGGGTTTTAGGACAAGCGCGGCGGCACGGGGTGGGGGTGGGGGTGGATTTTATTCAAAGGCTTTAGGGGAGCAGGCACAGTAATGACTGGTAACTGAGCTTTGAAACATATTCTTTTGTTTTCTGAAATTGCTCTATTGCACTGATTTCTGATAAAAAATGCTATTTAGAGAAAACAAGAAACAATTTGATATGAGAACACGTTGGTTATAAATACCAGATGAACAGTGTGGTGTTTTTAAAAACAATTCTATAAAGGCTATTTTCCTAATAACAAAAGGGGTCGCGGTCATTTAAGGATTCAGAACTGAAGATTTTCTCCTTGTGTTGTAAAATTTGGTGCTTGGATGTTTGTGTGACTTCTGCCCTTGATATTGGACTTGTATCCTGTACGCTTGTCCTGTGTGGTCATGTCCTATATGAGTTCATGCATACGGTACTCTCGATCCCCATTGAGTACGAACTGCTGCTCGATTTTGAAGGAAAGGACTGAAATATTGTCAGAGTTATGTACCGTCCTGCCAAGATATACCGTGGCTTGTTTTATCAGTGGATCTCACTTGCACAAACTGAGACGAAACGAAAGCACCAATGAGTGAATTTTGAAGATTCTCGAAGATTTGTTTTGTTTGATTGCTTGTACATTTCTCACCTCTATGTGACGTGGGCTGTGTTTAAGGGTACTTGGATGTTGTGGCATGTGTGTATCACTTGACCTTGGAGGTGGTCAGCTGTTTCCAAAACTTGCTTACGTGTAATCCACTGACCCTACATCTTTCGGTTATTATTACAACGTTTGTAGGCCTCTTAATGCGTATGCTTGAATTCACTCCAGTGCAAGCCTACGGAGTACAGTATGAATGGATCGAAGAAGTGAGACCAAATCCAGTATTTACAAAGGTTAGTGAACGACTTTGCACCCTTCATAGACTTTCATTTTCTTTTTTCTGCAGAAATCAATTTATTTACTTGAAATTATGGCAAAAACCATATATGACACTTAATGCACTTAATAGTCAAAAAGAAATTATGTAATGAATTCTACCGAGTGTGTGAATGGGAGAGGTTGCATGTGTACTCGTTTGTTTGCTGGGGTTCTGCAACTGTTCTGCTTGTGAAATACTAGCTGCAATTTCCCCTATTTCCTCTAAACCAAACCCAGCTCTTTTCTGCACCATTTCATATTTCTTATCCCCAAGGTGTGATGAGCTCAATATTTTTAAACGAACTGTGAAGCAACCATAATGAGCAGCAACTGAGAAAGAGAGACCTAGCATTTTTGGGGAGGCAGGGATCAAATTCTCTGTCATTCTTGGGCTTTATCCCTGGGTTCAATGTTTTTAAATATTTTGTGAGAAAAAAAATGTATATGACAAAGAAAAACTCTTTACCTCAAATTTGTTAAAATATAAAAAACTGCCTCATGTTCTATAAAAGGTGTGTTGGTTTCAAGAGGTATTGTTTATTTGATCTTGTTTTTAAGGAGTGTAACCCAACTTTAAGTTGAAGTAATTTTTCATGTCCAATAAAGTAATATTTGTTGTAACTTCTGTCCGCTTACAACTCTAAACACTTGTTCTCTAGTTTGCCTAATTTATGTCTAGTCTAAATGAAATTGCCTTTGTTGATTATGTTGTTCAGTATGTTTAAGGGAAGTGGACATTTAAAGTGACTGCTCACCATCTTTAACCACCATTTTTTATTTTTGTAATGCACTTAAATAGTTGTGCTTTGACAAATTAATTTTGAAAAGTACAAATATTCCATATAGCCTACATAAAAATTATTTTCTTAAATAATTTTAGAATGCATTATAAATTACTAAAAGCTTATTCTCTCAGTTTTAAGTGCAGATATTTTAGTATAATTAATATACTATTATAGTATTTATTCATATTTGGAATGCTATTTATAGTTTAATTTGTAATTTAACTAAGTTTAAGTCTTTTCGTTGGGTCTTTATTATGTATTGCTTTAGTTTTACTTTTTTTTTTAATTCCACTTTAATTTCAGATTATTTTCTCATTTAATATTTCTATTTTATTTCAGTAAACAAGATGTTCTAATAGTTTTAGTATATGTTAATGAGAATGCTATTAGTGCTTAATTATTACTAGTATAACAACTATATAATTTGAATTAAAGCAATTAAACACTAGGTTTTATTTGAAAAAAAATAAATATTGGTAATACTTCTTACATGAGCAATGTATTTTTTTAATAAACTTTTTTTTTTATTGTTCACACTGCATTAACTAATGTTAACAGATACAACTTTTGATTTTAAAACCGTCTTAGTAAATGTCGAAATAACCATTGAGATAAATACTGTAGCAGTACGGTTCATGGGTAACTAATGTTAACTAACTAATTGTAAAATGTTACCAAAATATTTGACAATTTCATTTTCAAAATGCACTTCAGTAAATATTCATATTTTAAACAATTTTGCCCTATATGTAGAATTGGTCTAGTTCATATGACTAACATTTAAGCGGTTTTATTTTCTCTCTGTAATCTTTCTCAGAATACAACCAAACTTCAAGCACACAAAGAAAAGCAAAATTTTTCATTTTTGAGTGAACAGACAAAACACGCTTATAATTTTAGTCCGCTTTATTTCCTTACATAAAAATTTATGCAAATATCTCCAGATCACATTGGTTTTGGAGGGGCTCTTGGGGGACCACCCTGAAAGAAAAAAAAAACATTAATAAACTCTATAGCTATATTGACAAAATAGTATAAAATTAGTATGTTTCATAATTTAATTTTTGACAGCTATCAAGCACAACATGTGTTTATGTTCTTATTCAAAGTGGATGTGGATGCATGACTTACAGCGGGCCTGAAGCGTGGTGGAGGGGTGCGGTCCTTCCTGGCCTCGTGAGAGCGGTTCCTCACCACTTTGCTGTGGATGGCACAGCTGACACAGTAGTGCAGCTTCACATACAGTTTGGGCAAAACGTAGGCTGTAGAAAAACAAGGGAATAACTTCGGTAAATGTTTCAGCAAACCCCTAATTGTTTCTCCCTCCCAAGAAAGCCTATACTTTCTGAAGCAAGCGTATTTACTCACAGTCAAACACACTGGCTTCAGAGATGTCCCTAACAGCCGCAGCCTCCACAATATTTCTGATGACAAACTTCTTGATGGCTTTGTCCTTAGGGACACACCGGGCACAGTTTGTGCAGCGGATGGGCTGGACATGTCCACGTCCCTTCTTGGCACGACCGTTATTCCTCCTCTTCTTAGTCTAGGAGATTAAGAAATACAGTCAGCACTGGTTTACAAATGACAGCCTTGTGGACTTAATCTCACAAAAGATGTTAGAGGTTTGTTTGTTTATTTGTATAGCACGTTTAAAAAAACTCAAGTTGACCAAAGTGCTTTCCAATAAAACAAAATAACCAAAACTAAATCAGCAGGAACATAAAAACATGACAAACACAAGACCATCAGATATACACCAACTAACTCAGTTATGATTTTTGAAGTTAAAATAGAATTGTAACCTACGTCTGTCTTTTACTCTACTGTATTTATGTAGTTCATTGTTATAATACATCTAACGTTAGTGTAAAAAAAAAAAGTAATAGGCATATGAATAGTCTATATAGACAGAAAATATCCATCACTTATCCGAGCTTTTAAAACAAAGAATCAGATCATTAACGTTAGTAGTTACCGCTTGTTGAAGAGTAACGTCGGCAGATTAAAGTTTATGGCTTATAAATGCGTGTTAACGTTACTTGCTTCACTGTACATGCGCTACACTTCGCAGGATCGCTTTATTGACTTAAAATGACCAAAAACGGAGTTGTGTTTAGCTGTACAAGGAAAGAAATTACTCCGAAATGTAGAACCGCTGAAAAAATGCAGTAACTCGTCGTCATATTTACACAATGAAACACTGGCCTTTGTCTGAACGATCGGAAAACTCACCATCTTGATTCAGAGAGGCATGAGAGAGGACCGGAAAAGAGCCTACGTCACTTATATAGTGCGTACAGCAGCCGGAAGTCCCCGGGTAAAATGATAAAAGCCCCAAAGAATTTAAAGTAATAGAACAATATTTTATTATTTAAAATAAATTGCGATAGATAGATAGTAATATTTCTGGTTACGTACAAAGACAGACGTCCTTACGTACATTGCAGTTGATTTATTATAATCTCGGTAAGTCCAAACAATTCAAGGTAAGTTTGTGTGCATAAATTTGTGGCGTATTAAGATTTCCACTAGATGTCAGTAAAGGCTTTGTTATAGCACAGAGAACCAAGCATCTCACCCAGATACTTTTGTCAAAGTTTAGAAGCTAAATAAGGATCAACCACTAGCCAAGCATTGCCAAGATTTGGACCTATCAAATGTAGAAATTTAAGAATCATTAAAACACCCATATTTTTTTTACCACTAATCTGAATATAGGTGGGGATGGGTTCTTCTCAGTGCTTAGTGGATTTCTTCGTGAACGGTTTGCTGTCTAAATACCACTGTCATTCAAGATCAAACCACACCTCTGTATGTGTCATTTGTCATTTCATTGAGGTGGATTTCTGAGATTATGGACAGTGATTGACGGTTGGCTGATGACTTTTCTGAAATGTCCTCTGGTTTGCTTCTGGAAGTGATTATAGAGTTGGGTTGTGGAGTGGAGTGTTGTTGGTGAAGGGTGGGGGCAAAAGAGGGAGGTGTTCTTATGCAAGCAGCTCTCAGCTTGAAGAGTGGATGTGTAGCTCCTGCAGTTGACTGTCCCCTGTGTCACTGCAGTTTGGGAGCTGTTGCCAAGAAAAATGTCTTCTTTATGGCGTCGCTGATGGGAATTGAAAGGATGAAACCTAGGCCCACAGACGCAAAGGTACATGCAATCAAATTCACCCCACTCATATTGTGTTTTTCTTTGACCTTGTAATAGTACGGCATTTAAGATATCCATTTTAGTGCTGGGACCTGAGGGAAAGATTGCTGTATTAGCATCTGTAAATTGAATCTGAGATGAGAAAGTGTGCAGTGCAGAAGCTGAATAGTTTTTTTAAGATATCATGAGACAGAGAGAAAAAGGAAGAGATGGTGACAGAGGAATGTGTCAGTGTTCCTGTAACCACTATGCCCCTAAACTGCAGCAAATAAACATTCCTCCGTTCATGTGTCAGAGCTGAACACTTGCCCACTGTTGCTGTAAAAACATAGCCAATAATTAAAACCAAAAAACCCAATGCTTTTTTCTGTCTTTAACAACTTTTTTCCCCCGGAGGATTGCATTTAGACAATTGTACCATTGATATATATTTTTTCTTCCCAATTTTGGATGAAGCACTGCAGATTAACTACAATATTACTACTTACCACTACAGTATTTGTGGTAAGTAGCAACACTGCAAACAACACTGGATCCCATTGACTTTTAATTTATGGACAAAAAAAACACTCATATTTTCTTTTGCATTCTTTAAAACATTTGTTTCTGAAACAACAGTAATGATTCACTTTTTACAACAATCAAAAAAATATGGCACGATTATTTAAACTTTATCTCTGTCATCATGTGGTTGCAGAAAGTGATTTAGCCTGGCTGAAAAACAGGCCTACTGAGAACCGCCTGTCACCTCAATAGACTAAATCAAGAGGTCATGGTTCATTAGTTAGGGGGAGTCGATATTGCCACCTAAATCATTACTGCATCAGGCCCATTCGCCCACACACACACTGATGTACACACTTGCACAGGAATACAGATATTATTTCACACAGACTTTCTCCCGCAGACTTGTACATCATCCAGGCTCCATTCTAAACTTCACTGCACACATTGCTCAGTATAAGCCACAGACATCAGTCTAATGGTTTATAATACCCACCCTCATTCCACAGAAACATCCTCAGGAAAGAAGTGGGTTTAAGAGTGCACGGCTCCTATTTCTGTGCATATTGACTACTTATTCACTAAATAATGTAAAAATCTCTCTACACAATTAATCAAGTCAGCCATACCCTCTGTTCTGTTATGTGTGTCAAAAATTCTTAGATAATGCATTTTTTCTATGTTTACATTTTTCTTTTTGAAACAGGAGATATGGATGGATGGACATATCGAAAGATCTTAGTGTGTCACAGCCATCAAACATGATTTGCCAGATACAGGTTTCATCACGGAAATATTTCACCCAAAAAGGAAAATTTGCTGAAAATGTACTGGCATCCAAGATGTTTGTTCATCAGAAAATATTTTGAGAAATTTAGCACTATATCACTTGCTCACCAGTGGATCCTCTGCATTAAATGGGTGCCGTCAGAATGAGAGTTCAAACAGCTGATTAAAAACATCACAATAACATTACAATAATTTAAAAGTAATGGAGCCCCGTGCATGATATGTAGGAAAAAAACAAGATAATATGGCCATGAATTGACGTTTTGTTCCCACAACTAAATCTTGACCACGTTATACTAATTCTTTCTCTTGTCTTAAATTAAATTCTTTAGTTCCTAATTTGTGGCCACAATATCTATTTTTTCTGCATATGTCATATGCGGGCCTTCATGGATATAGACTCAAAGCCATAAAACCTTTGTAGATATTTTGGATATTGTTAGGTGTTTTTTTTTTTTTTTCATATTATGAAATTCAATGGGCTCCAGTGTCGTTTTGGACCTTCTTTCCACAAAATAAAATAAATAAGTTATACAGGTTTGGAATGACATGAGGGTGTGTAAACTATCCCTTTAAATTAAAGTATTGCTCATATGAATCAAATCAGATCATCTACTAGATCAGTGACCATATACTCAATTGCATTATGATTTCTAAACAATAATGCCAACTAATGCCCTGTCATCCTTAACATTGCTGCTTCTCAGGGAGCAGTTGCAAGGCAGAGTAGGAGCGAATGATGGAGATGTTACAAGACTAGAGCCTTTGTGATGTGAGATGGCAGTTTCTCTGGAGCCACCATCTGCTGAGAGGGTCAGGCAGCATGTAGGGTTCAAATCTCCTGGATTCTGCCTGCTTCCCAGCTGCCATGCCCAGGCACTCCGAAATCCACACACAACCGCACTTGCACACCTCGCAATTATCACACACACTCGCAGACACGCATAATCCCAGGCATGCTGCGCTGCCGAAACCATTCTCATCAGGGCTGACACTAAAGAATGTTGGGATTCTTGTCTTGAGGTACCAGAGTTTTTTCCTCCCTCTTTGGGTTTGTGCAGAATCCACACATTCTGTTGAACCCATGCACCCACACTACATCAGCCCTGCATGTGACCACTGCTCCACTGTGCTCTATTCAGCACGGTGACCCTAACTTTGCTCACATTCCATATTCTTTCTTTGGTCCATTTTGCCCAGCAGCCTGCATCTCAATCCTTTCCATAGGCCCCAAACTCGAAGAGGGAAAAGCCTTCCGTAATATTTGGTAAAAGCTTGTCACGATTGTTTTGTGCTCCATATATCATGTACCTGTTTTAATCTGAGTTTAAAGTGATTCTTTTATTTCTTGCTTGTCACAGTTTTTTTTGTGTGGTCCAGATATCCTGTTCCTGTTTGCTGTAGAGTTCCCATGAGTTTAAAGAGACTCTTTTCTTTCCTCGGATGGAAAGTAGTCACTGTACAACAACATTGCTTGGCCAAGCTCTTACTCGGTCCAACCCAGTGAGGTTTTGTTTTGGATTTTTATCAAGTGATTTAATTTTTAGCCATTATTCTATTAGCTTCAAACCACGACTGGAAGGTTAAGTTTCTTGAAGCCCTTCAGAGACCCTCAAGGGCACTTATTGAATTAAAACTTTATTGCTCCGTTTTGGAAAAAGAGCAGAGCGCTCCAATTAAGGGAAACGGCAATTCATAAAATCTCTCGACCACGTTACTAAATGGAGATGTACAGCGTTAATGAGTTTTCAGCTTGTGGTTTTGCATCTATCGTAATCTGTGACTCTGAAATTGCACTTTTTTGACTCTGTCGTTTGCATACGTCCATCATGATCCTTATTGGCATGGAAAGCGAAATGAATTTATGCTTTTAAGAGCTCTTGTGTTTGGAGATTCCTCCCTTTCCCAGCCTCTCTCCCTGCTTGCCGCCTGGCAGGCCCGTGTGTCAAAGGTGGCTGCTTCAAAACAGACTGTGGGAACAGCCGGTCAGCCTCCCCTGTCCCCTATTCCCTAACCAGAGGGGCAGCCATCAATCCAAGGCTGCTCGAACCCCTCCCGGCGTACACATCTCCGCAACCCACACACTCGCTCCCCAATAATCCGCGGAAGCAATTTCATCTCGACTCGGGTGGCGGCCCATTGTCGCCAACTCCTTCAATCTTTCCTAATTAACTCTCGCTTTGTCCCGCATCCGAGCTTCTGGACTCATCTCTACGACATTCCGATCGGGGCCGGTCTTCACACTCCCGGGCAACCCTCGGACCCTAATCCCACCGTACCCCTCCCTCCAGAGTAACTCTTTCCATTTTTTCTTTCCCCCAACCTGCTGATCACCTACTTACAGAGTTAGGTAGGGGCATTAACTCCTTGGGTTTTTTGAAAGAAGAGGACGAAGGAGGGGGCGAGGAGGAGATGGCCAGAAAGCGACTCCAACCCAGACAATTAGAACAATGGGCCGGGCCTGTAGGGGGCTAACTCGCAGCGTCACGCCTGGACGGTGGGGTATTTTGTCGGTTTAATGAATTGTCCGTCAGTCCCTGGCTGCATCACAGGCCATGTAGAGAGTGGACAGCAGGGACCCAGACACTAAGTCGGTATTTATTACACTGCCTTTGTCACTAATTGAGCTAATTATCAGTGACTCTTCAGCACTCCCACAATGACAGTAGCCCTCCACCCTCCGCCTCCCTCATCCCACCAGTGCCTGGGAATGCAGTCTGACTTTGCTTCTTTATCCCTCTTTTCTATCTATCTCTTCTTATTCTAACTATATCTTTCCCGTTTTAATTAATGCTCTGCATTATTGCACTATTTTGCCTTGTAATGCATATGCATGTATACAGAAACTTCCTGTAAGATCGAAGATTGGTTTATGATACTGATTCTTATTTTATTAATTATTTCCCTTTCAAGTAGGGAAGCATTTCAGGTTGTATCTGTTGGGCATGTTGAATTTTATTGGTTAGGACATTTGAAATGAGACAGGAGGTGATAGGATAGTAAGGACCTTGATCTCAGATCGACGGGTCGTCGGAGGCGCTACTACACAATATGTCCGAGTGCAGCCCACAAAGCTATGGTTTTCGAAGGTATTTTGTTGTAAAAGTTTTCTTTAGTGTAAAATATGCAGTGTTTTTGCCCCGTCTAAGTACTCAGTCAACATTTTGGAATTATTAAGATGTTTTTTAAAGAAGTCTCTTATGCTCAACAGGGCAGCATTTATTTGATCAAAAATTCAGTAGAAGCAGTAATATTGTAATATATTATTGACATTTAAAATAACCGTTTTCTGTTTGATTGCGTTTTAAAATAGAATTTATTCCTTTGATGGAAAAGCAGATTTTGCAGGACCCACTGATCCAATCTACTGTGTCACATGATGTTTCAGAAATTGTTGATTGTTTGATTGCATTTTAATATAATTTATTCCTTTGATGGAAAAGCAGATTTTGCAGGAGCCACAGATCCAATCTTTAGTGTCACACAATGTTTCAGAAATTGTTCTTATATGCTGATTTTCAGTTATTATTGGTGCTCAATTAATAATGGTTCTTAATATTATTAAGATTTGCTGCTCAATATTTTTGAAAACACTGATACTTTTTTATTTATTTATTTTTGATGAACAGCAAGTAAACAAAAAACTGCATTGGTTTGAATTAGAAAATTTTAGATATCTTTTGTAACATTATATATGTTTTTACTGTCATTTTTGATCAATTCAATGCATCCTTGGTGAATAAAAATGAGTCTTTTTTTATAGAAGTTTTTAATCTAAACCCCAAACCTTTTGAATGGTAGTTTCCACAATAATGTTAGGCAGCATACCCATTTTTAACATTGATAAAAAGAAGAAATGTTTCTTGAGCATCAAATCAGCATATTAAAATAATTTCATGTGACACTGTAGACTGAAGTAATGGCTGCTGACAGTTCAGTTCTGGGATGCGGATGTGACGACAACAGCGGTGCAGCGCTCCGTCTTGCTGACCTTCAGTGGCCCTGCGATATGTTGCGGTGGGTGAGAGAAAGAATCGTCTGCCTTCATCCAAACTCTTGTGGTTGCACCGGCCTCGCCAGCAGGGCGGGGGCAACACAGCCTGTCATTATTTCTAATACCATTTCTTTATTTTGTTTCTGATATTAAGTGAAGCAAAACCTCTAGTGTCGTGAAAACACACAGATTTAACGCTGTGTTACGCCACTGCCCAAATTCCCTTAGCGGTTACTGTGGATAGGGTGCATGACTGTTCGAAGAAGAGGGCTGCTCTTGTGCTTTTAGCGGTGGGAATGATGTTTAGAGGAACGGATATACTTGCACAGTCACATTGTTGATTTTAGGTTAAGTGCTTTAGACATACCCTGTCATACCAGTTTGTGGTTCTGAGAAATGATTGATGGATCACAAATGAAGCTGAGGCGAATACGTTGTGGAACATATGGAAAGACAAACCTGTTATTGAACAAACTGTGAGCACTGTTAGGAAATGAGTGGTTCTCTGAAAACACCAATAATGAAAATATAAACTTTATTGTGCTATTACTCTATATGATAACAACTCTTCTAAACTGAGCTAAAATATTTCCTTTTATCAGCATTTCTTCTCTAAAAAAAGCCATCATACAATAATAAATACTTTTCATTCACAATATTAAAAGATGGTGTTCAGTGCATGTAAAACACAAGTGTCAAGAGACAAGCAAATCAGGCATTTGACAAAGTAATCATGTCTCTGAGATGTATGTGGCCTATCATCGTATAAGTTGGCACACAACTGGCTGGAATTACTCCGTAAATAATGAAAGTGTATTCACCTCACTTTCAGATGAAATCATTTTCTCACATTGCAAGTTGCAGCATAAATATATAGATCATATCTATTTATAATATTTACAACATTTTGGTTATGTTAGCTGATATACAAAATACATTTTCCATAATTGTGGCTCTTTCAAAAACATAAACGTGAACTGTTTGTCCACTGTAAACTAGGTAGCAGGGCATTTACAGGATTATCTTTACACACTTTTTTAAAAACTAGTATGTACTTGTGCGTAATCGATGTAGACAACTTCCGACAGAAGTGTTCTTCTCTCCCAAAAGAGTTTCTGAAATAGTAAACTTGCTTCTGTCAGAGCCGAATCGACGAGTCAATCTCGGGTCAATCTTAATTTTCTCTTCCCAATACTTTTCCATCAGTACAATAACATGGTATACCACATAATAATAAATGGTATTAAAAATGGCAGGAGACTCAAAGCAATGACGGGAAGTGTGGCAGGTCCGAATGGGAAATCACAAGAGGTTGGGCCGAGTTCGGGATTCCGCTACATAGTAATCGGAAAAGGAAGCCCCATCCCTTGAGAAGCACTTCACACAGTTTTATGTGAGACGAGTAGGACTGCAGCTAAAGAAAACAAAACGCTAAAATATTTTAAAGAACCGCCCTCTTGTTAGAGTTTTGCACTGGTTTATGAGAGAGCATGCTTGTGGTTCGCTAACCACAGGAACATCTGTCAAACTGTGTCCAGTTACTACTTTCTAGCTTCCACGTTCCCCAGAGCACCAGAGACGGAGATCAGGAGAAGAGAAGACAAACTAGAACCTCAGGACCACTGCTTCAGATGCTGAATTTTAAACTGTGTCTACATGTGCATAGTGCATAGTGGTTCTCGACCCATTTTGTTCGATTTGGAGCCCTATGCTGCAGTAACATCACCAAAATATCATGTTTTTCAAGGACTACCATCAGCTCTGCACATGTACTTTTGAACTTTTCTCAGTAGTTAATACATTGAATATACTTGCCTATTCAACCAACAGATTGTTTAGTCCCTTTTAACCGTGCTATCTTATCTCTTTTCTCCAGTTTTTAAACTTAACATGTATATTCATTCCTATATAACCTCCAGATACCCCAGCGGCCCCTTTCAATACCCAGTTTGGGACCTTTGCCTCCAGTTTGTCAGTTTGTTCTGTTTGTTGATCATAGACACTGATGGACGGTCTGTGTACTGGTGCAGTTGAGGCAGCTCACATGACAACACCAGTGGAAAGTACAGTGGCATCTTTCTGTGACCTGCTCCATTCGAGTCTTGTATCCCCGTCCACAGCACAGCAGCTCGCACCCGTCCAGTGCCGGCGATGAACTGTTGCAGGTGCGTCCCGAAGTGCCATGTGTGCCTGTTTTGCCATTGTAGGAACAGAAGTTGGGGACTTTTCAAAATACACGAGGTCCCGGGCCGAAGGGAGCTTATGTGCTGGGTTCTCCGGTTCCAGGTGGCGGGGGTCAGCTCGATGGGACGCACGGTTGCTGCCTTTGTTGGCGTACACGACTCGGGACGCGCCGTCGAAACGGTCCTTCAGGAAGTCTCCCACTACACGGAAGCTGGGCAGTCTCATCCAGCATGTTCGCACAGTACAGGACCCAGACATCCCATGACACTTGCACTCTTGTTGCATCTCTGATGCGACTGTCTGTAGGGAGAGGAATGAAAATGAATGTATATTGTGCAAAATAATTTATACACTTATATTTCAATTCTTAATAAATACACTCAGTATGTATAGTATCTACAGTATGGTTGATGGATCAGCTTCTTCACAAATATACTTAGTTGATCAATCAACTAGCCCATACACAATTGCACAATCATAAATGTGCTACATTACATTAATTTTAAACTAATTTAATTAATTTATTATTTTGACTGTTTGTATATTTAAACAGCATATTGTCTACTATAATATAATGTAATGTGATATAATATAATATAAGTATATTTTTTTTTTCTTACTCATTTTAGACCTTGATAAAAACAATCTATAAATGTGCCATGTTACATTTACTTTAAAATAAATGTAATTAATTTATTAGTTGATTATTTGTATATTTAAGCATAATATATTGTCTAATATAATATATAATAATGTCTCTTTTTTCATATCCATTTAAGATTTGGATAAAAAAATCTATAAATATGCCATGTTAAATTAATTTTAAACTAATTAGTTCATTAGTATTTAATTGGTTCATTGGTTCATAAAAGTTCATTGGTTATAATTCATTAAATTAATTTAAATTATAAAAATAAGAATTTTAGGCTGATAAAATGTTATTTTAGCAGCTTTCCATCTGTACTTTGGGGCACTCCATGTATTGATAGATCTATTAATGACATCTGCATTTGGAGGAGACAAATGTTTTTTGATTGTCTCTTACCATTCTCCCCGCCTCATTGTTGTGCAGGTTGGTCAGATACCGCAGATCTCTGCCCCTCTCACTGGAATCTACAAACTCTCGCCCGAACATCCTGCCAAATTCCACATTATCGCTGCAGCCTCCCCAGTGCCAGTCTGGCCCTCCAGGACCCCGGCGCCGGTAGTCGCAGGTGCAGGACTCAATGGCTCCCTCAGAGCAGGACCGAGCCACGGCGTGAGTAACACCAGCACTTGTGATGGCAAACACAAATGCAGTCTCACGGCAACCTAACAAAACAATAAGCACAACTTAGAATCTCTATCATGCTGTGTCTCCATGCAGAAAATATTTACTGTATGTTTAATTCCATATTCTCCTGTTTCACTGTATGAGCTATGAATAGTGTGCGTTGTTCAAAGCTTTCATAATGTCACTCTGAGAAGCCATGCTCACCTCGGTTGACAATTTTGCCAAAGACGTTGGGGCTGTGGGTGGTCGGACAGTTCCAGCGGCGGTTACGAAACTGCCATTTGCATTCCTTGATGGCTGTATGCAGGCCTGCTGCAATGGCGTGCAAGATGCCTGGGTTTTGTCGGATCAGTTTTCTCTGACGACGACTTAGCAACGCCAGGCTGGGGTCCAACACCAACTGCACATTCTTGGAGTTGGTGAGGAGATTGCCTGAGGATGCCACATTCACAATACCCCTGGTGGAGAAACAGAAAGGTTGACTTTGATAAGTTGGAAAAAAGAGTTTTCTCATCTGACTGGCATGAGATGCAAATCATTCAAGAGAAGGGACTGTTTTCTTGTCATTTTCTCATTGATTTTTTTAGTTTGTGAGATGAGAATCACAGACATGTGATGTGCAAAAATTTAAACTGAAAAAATAATTGTTTCATCAGAATGCATGGAAGGAGATATCACAGCAAATGAATATAAAATGTTAATGATGTAATATTGAACATAAGCCAATGCATGCCTATTTCTCAATGCAACTGGCAGTATGCTGCAACAGGTTCAAGTCATGTCCAATGAAACTGAAATCTAATCTGAATTTGCTTAATACAAAACTTTTCAAACAACCAATCAGATACGGAATTGTATAATTCCTCTGAATAACACGTACATTTAATATATAGGTAAAATCAGGTAGGCATATTTAAAGAAATAACAAAACCTTTCTTCGTAGTGTATTAGATGTATCATTTTTAATTCTCCTTTCGACGTTATTAAAACATATACATATAGCTTTACAATAGTGTCATTTTTAATTCTCCTTTCAACGTTATGACACGCGCGTACAGCTTTGGCTCATAAATCGTGTGTTTTACCTTCTCCGGAATGCTCAGCACATTACACGAATTCGACCCTGAAAACGACCTGGAAAGGAACTGCTCCCAGCCATAAAATAAATCCGCATTTAATTTATCCCACATTGGATTGAAAAATCTTGTCCCGTGTTCAAGCCACACTGTCAAAATGACAGAGAGAAGCCGAGAGAGAGAGCGCGCGGGCGCGCAAGCAGTAGCTCCGCGTAAACAGGCTAAATGAGATTGCATTGATTTATTTGGGAACAAAGTTTGACTTCTCTACTTTAAACATATCTTCGCGCTACTTTATTATATCAGTAGGCCTAATATATATATATATATATATATCTAAAATAAAGGTAGGCTATAAATTACAATAGGCTACAGCTCCGCGTATATATGCAGTGCAACTGTTTACTAACAAAGTAAATGACAGATTCACTCCAACCACTAAATGACATTATAAATCTGTAGCTTGTCTAACAGGTTTGGTCGTTTAATTTACTGCTATGCACTAAAGATTTAGGAGACTTTGTACAAGATATTGATCATAGAAATTGTGCTCCAGCCTAAAGAAAAAGCTTCAGTTGTTGACATTCTAGCATGAACGTACTATATACTAAATGTCATAATATATATTATGGGCCTGCTGTATCTTACCACCACCGGCCGCTGTTGTTCACCGCCACTGTGCCAGTGAGAGAGGAGACCAGGAGGACACATGCCGCTTTGACTGCGAGAAGCAACGCGAGGACCCGCATGATATCTGGAGGGGCAAAGTTAACCGATTAAGCTCAAATCAGATTCCTGCAAAAAACAACAACAAAAAACGATGTCAGGAACTTTCTACATTAGAGGAGCTAGTGAGCATCTTGACAATTATTAAATTAAAAACAATAGGAAAATCATTAGGGTAGTGCACAGAAATTACTAATCAGAAATTATATCAAAATACGGTTAGTAAACAATCCTGTAATCGTAGATACCTCTCAACAAAAAAATAAATATCAGCCTGCACAAAAATATATCAGCCTACATTTAAAAATTATATATAAATAAATAAAAAATAAAGGTGTTAATGAGAAACCAAAAATACCCTTTTAAATAACTTTAAAGTCTCCAAATTACTTAAGTCTCCAAAGAATCATACAGCAACTCACGAACCCTACAGTGCCTGTATGTTTTTATAAGATGCTTCTTAAGGCTGCACCTTTATTTAAACATTATAAAATTGAATAAATTGCGAGTTTGTTGCAAGAAGCATCCACTTACCACTCCACATTCCAGTGCGACTGACAGCGTGGGTCAAAGTTTATTCATAAAATCAGCGTAGAAGTCACAGAAAGGGTCCTGGATGGGATGCCAGTGCTGCTGCTGCTCTTACAGTCTGTGTGTTAGTGATGCTCTGCTCACAGCACTGAGCGCGTGGGACAGTCCCGTAGACCTGATCCCCTCGGTGACTGATAGGCGACACATTGTTCACTTATTGAACGCTACAAGATGAATAAAAAAGGGATTTGCTGCTCTCATCTCCCTCTGTTTTTTTTGCTCCCTCCTTTTGAGTGGAACTGAATGGACGGATAGCTTAATTCTTCTCATTGGGCACAATGAATACAGGAGGCAAACCCGACATAAAGGAGAGGAGATGAAGAAAGGATCCGTTATAGGCGCTTTAAATTACATATCATTTTGTAATCCTCGTCCAGAGATTCCTCAGATACATTCAAGCGAATTCATAAAAAATGCAGTTCCTTCAGGAGTCTTCCGTAGATGCAGAGCAGATTTATTCCTTCTCATTGCAGTGGGTGCGTGCGCGCTACTTGTGTCTTAAGTTCCCTCTGCGTGGATGGTGTCCCGACACGGTTACAGTAAGAGGGGGATATAAAACATCTAAACTGGCCTTTTTACCCGGAGTGCTTGCATGCATTACTCCTTTAACTGCGTCCCTCCCTCTTGCGCGTAATGTTTTTTATAGATGTCCATGCTTGCGCTCTGCACTCACCCGTTTGTACTGTTTAGCCTAAATAAAGCACATCAAGTGGAAACGTCATGCTATAATTATGGTGAAAAATCTGGGTTAAATGAAAAGGAGAATATTAAAGACACGGGACAGCGCTTAATGCTGCTTCAGTTTGTAGTTTTAAATGGAGCTTGTGTAGTAACACATTTTGATTTCAAAGTCTGTAACTCAACGTCTTTTGGGTATTGTGTGTCTCTCATATTTCAATATATTTACATAATTGTCTGCCACAAGTTAAAATCCATAATTCATCCCCAAACAGTTTAAATTTGTCGGGTTGTAACGATACGGTTGTAACAGCAATAGAAAACGTGGCGATTTTACATTTTGGACGTGAATTTATTATGGTAATCAAATTAATTTGTTCACAATAATTATTCCATCATCACTTCATTTTAAACATTTAATTAAAAAGGCAAGCAAACGTTTTATAGGAACATATCAACAAAAGACAGCGTTACATATCTTTTAACCTCAAAATTAATCGCATAAATCTTATTTTTTTTACAGTCTTACAACTTCTAATGGTAATTTAACCCCTGTAACTCATTTCTATGAAGTTTCACTGATGTTACAAGTCGTTCCAACATCTCTAATTGGCTATTCTTACCATTTTTTGACATTTTAGGGAACGAATAAAATAAGAAATCGTTACAGATGAATAACTCAACACGTCTGACTTTAAATTGTGACACCAAAGAGTCTAGATAAAACTGTTCACCATCTGGACTGCAGACCTCTCTTGATCGCATATGGTCAGTAAAGGCACGAATCAAATAGTATTTTGCTGTCAGTTTTGACTCCATACATTTATGGCATCGTCTGCGCAAAGAATTATGAGCAATATTAAATCAGCGTACTTTGAGCACATATAAGGTGTTTGATGTCACCATGAAAGAATCGGAGAGAAGGAGAGAGAGAAAGCACTTTTTTTTCTCTGAGGGATTGAAGTAAATGGCTAACTGAAGGAAGTGCGCTTTTGTTAGTGGTATTTAATGAGGGCTGCTTTTCTGGGCTTAGCCTGCTCTTATACTCTTGAAGGATCTTAAACAGGTTTTCCTGAAACACTCATGCGATGCGCGCAGATTAGCGGCAATCCGGTTAAAGGGACGCCTTTTATATACAAATCAACTTCAAATCACTTTTTAAGCCACTTAGATATACACGCCATGGCAAAATGCTAATGCACTTTTCGTTGCCAGAGCTTAAGGAGAGGAATAGAGGTGATTAGCTCCAATACAAGAATTGATCTTCTAGAATAGGAGGTGATTAGCCCAAAAACCAAGAACTGTTGTCAGGAGTCGGGGTTAAGAATGGTTAAGGGTGGATTTAACTCAATTTCATGACATTAATCCTAGTTTTACTACTGTTAATAGTAATATTAATAAAGATAAGAAGCAAGATGCTCGTTCTAGGGTCAGTTAAATAGTTTTTTCACCTGCTGTGCATAGTGCAAAGCTGACCACCAGCACGATAATCCTTTAATCTTGTAAACTGCTAATGCCTCAAATATTCTGCTTTATTCATACATTTATCAGTAGCCTACTATATTCAAGTCTTCTTATCATGCCATCCTGCTACGTTGCAGCTACATGAAAAAAACACTGACAGCTTGTCTATTGAACAAACTTATTATGTGCATTATGCATAATTTGTTGGCCCACTATGTAATTGCGTATCACTTTCAATGAGCCTTGACAACAACCTCTCCATCATGGTCAGTTATGGGACTAATTATACGCACAAACTCAGACGTGTATAGACAAACAAACGAAATAAGTCTATTTTCCAGTAGTGCTCTAGGCTATCTGCAGCAACAGTCAGCAAAGCCTTCTCATTAAGAGTGTCGGGGAAAATGATGAATGTGGGCTTAATTAAAGTGAAACGTCACTAGGGCTGCACGGTGAACTGTTGAACTGATTTGGAGAGGGAGGATGGGCGAACACATGAACGCGCACACGCACCTCGCATTGTTCAAGAAGAACCGCACGCTTGCCTGCTGCTGCCCTGCGTATTGTAGCCTATATGAATGACTTTTAGTTTAGTTTAGCTCCTAGTTCACATATAGCCTATACGTTTACGGGGGAGGTCAGATAATAGGCCTACTTTCTAAACAAACAGAAATAGACAGCAAGAAAAATAGATCAATAAATTAATTCAAATAATGCACACACTGCAAATGGTAACATTTAACAAGTCACAGGTTCTGGGATACGATGCAGCAGAGAGACAGTTTTGTTTTGGGCAGTGAAAATGAATTGCAGTAGCTTTCCATCCATTAATTTATAGCATTTTACTTGATTTTATGAGTTTCAGAATTATTAATAATTCATATGAATAATTAATAATTCAAAACTCGATTTTATTCATTATAGCCTATTTAAAGTGGTTAATTATTACAGATTGTAATTTTACAGACTTTAGTTTTACATAAATTTTAAAGCTGCAATTAAAATTGATTTCTGTTGGTTGAAATAACCGAAACTTGTAGGCCTATTTGTTTATTTGTCTGTCTGTCTGTCATCATTATTTATACTTTTCTTATCTGTTATCGGTTCTTTTAATATTCTACCGATAAATGGCACATAAAACAATTTTGCATAAATGTTATGGCGCAAATAGCCTACTATAAAATAAAATAAAGCATAAAAATATATAGGCTAATGCATGTAATGTTTTGTGTCAAAAAGTAGAAACAAATATAAAAAAAGAACCTGAATTAGGCTAAACGTCGGTTTTGCATGTCAGTTTAGCCTATAATGTATGTGGATAAAAAAATAGGCTAGATAGGCTACATTGAAAACTGGTAACATTGTTAGTCACGTGTTGCTCAGTGCCCTTGATACGAAAAAGATCCAAATATAGTAGCCTAAATGCGCTTGTCAATATTGCGTCCCTTATGAGACTGGTTTAGGCTTCTACTGAAACTGATTTATTCATAGTCAGATTTATGCATATAAGCATGACCACTATTGGTGGGGGTAACGATTATAGCATGCAGTTTTAGGAATATAGAAAGTTTGACAGACCTTGCTACTTTTTCATCGTGTTTAAAAACAAGCGCCTCAGGCGATGTTTGCCCACCCTGACGGCGCCCCCTCCTCCTCCTCCTCCTCCTCAGTGACATACACGCTCCCGTCCCAAGCTTCATCAAATGCTGCTTGCTCAACTCCCCGCTCCTCACACAAACAATTGAACTCATTTCCAGTTGCTCTCTAAAGCGATCCCACAGGTGTTTTAATGTCCCGTCGAGAAAAGCTTTCAGCGCAATGGAGTTACCCCACAGACAGTATTTGGGACGAGTCCTGATTGTGACTGCGCTTCTGTCACCTGCGTTCACGTAAGTAGAAAGGTAGAAGCGCCTTATGGGAACTGCTGGAGTAGCCTAAATTGACTGTTTGTTTTGGAAAACCAGTGATTCAAATGAATGATTAGCCTATGTGTAATAGTCTCAAATTATGTATTTATTATTAGTATTTAATTATAACTTTAATGTTTAAAAAAAAAAAAAATCCAGTTTCGCGCCACGGTTGCTATCAAAAACTAGTAAGCTAGTAACCTACTTGTATCTAAAACGAATTAGTGTCTTTTTAATGTTATCAGTACTTGTTTTTACTATTAGCATGTAGTCCAATAAGTATCTTTTCAGTCAGTAGAATGCTACTTAATCACATACTAGTACTCATTCCTTTGCTACTAGACAAGTGACTCCTCCATTGTTACTGGTAACAAACTGCACATGTTTGGCATTGAATATATGGGAATCTGTTGTTCAGATACTAACTAGCATGTATTCTAACTGTTGCAGGTGCTGGTATCTCTAGTTAAACAGGTGTTAGTAACAATTACCTCCTAATACTAATTGAATAGGCACTAGTGTTTATTCTGGTAATTGATACCAGAAACAGTTTTAATCTTATTGTAACTGTGTGGTTATGGATGTTCTCTCACTTCTCAAAACTGTCTATGGACATAATGTATTTATAAACATCAGCGTGTTATGATTTGGATATAATATTGCACACAAATCTTTTCAACATAGTCATTTTCTCATCAGATTATCCTCAGGCATGCCAAGACACTGATAGAAAGCAGGCCTTTGAATATTCATGGAAGTTTTATGTATGCCTCTTGCAAGGTCACAGCCTTATATTAGTGTCAGGGCACTTAATCACACAACTTCTGATATAAAAAGCACTAGAATTTGTCACTTTTTTCTTTTCCGTTCCAGTAAACATGTATTGATCATATTATTCGAAATGAATATGGCGCCATAAAAACATCCATTCCTGATACAATATTTTCCTGCTTCTCGTTAATGACTGAATTCATTGTCATAATTTCTTCACATATGCGAGTCATTTAAAAAAGACCACATGTGATGCTAAGTAACACCAGCCTTCTGCAATATTTACTGCATGCGGTGTTACTTCATAATGATATCACTGCTATAAAATTAATTTTCTCCTTTCTCAGGGTACTAGGCAATGACATCCTTGGCCTGAAGGTGGCAGGAGAGCCAGTGCTTACCCCCAACGCAGTGTGTTTACGACTGGCAGGCCTGACCAAAAAACAGATGCGTTTGTGTGTGCGCAGCCCTGATGTCACAGCCTCTGCTCTGCAGGGCATTCAGGTTGCTATTCACGAATGCCAGCACCAGCTCAGAGACCAGCGCTGGAACTGCTCCTCCCTGGAGAACCATGGCAAGTTGCCCCATCAGAGTGCCATTCTCAACAGGGGTGAGTTGATGGCAAAAGGGGCATGGGAAGAGCTGAAGTTGAAGTTGTAGAGAGCCAATACAGTCATAATCCGGGCATTGAAATGCTACATTGGCCAAAGAGGGAAAATATCAGCGTTGAGTCATTGTTTAACGCATTTGCGCCATGGAAAACATATTTTATGAGATTTTAGATAAAGATCATTATAGATAATTATCTCACCAGCTGGCTCGTGTGCACTTCGCTTTCTGAAGGCTCTGTTTACTCTGCTGGCAGCTTTATTTGCGGTGTAAAAGTGCTTTCTTTCGTCCCAGGTTTCCGAGAGAGTGCCTTCTCGCTGTCGCTGCTGGCTGCAGGTGTCGTGCACTCGGTGGCTTTGGCCTGCAGCCTCGGTAAGTTGCGTGGGTGTGGCTGCGAGGCTAATCGTCACCTGGATGATGACAAAATCCGGCTCAAGTTAACCCAGCTCCAGCTTCAGACTTTCCAGAGGAGTGGGGTGTCTATAGCAGGTGCAGGAGAGAACACACCTGAGTTTGGATCACTCCATGGCAGCCTGCCGGCCAATCTGCACTCGTCCCACCCCATCAGTCTCCTCAAACCGCTGCCGGATGAGGTCACGCCGCTGCAGGACACCTGGGAGTGGGGAGGCTGCAGTCACGATGTCCGTCTTGGCGTACGGTTCTCTAGGGATTGGTTGGATTCCAGAGGATCTCCTCGTGATATACACGCTCGGATGAGGATTCATAATAATAAAGTGGGCAGACAGGTGTGGTTTTATGTCTTCAAATCTAATAATCTGTATGGCAACTGGTCTTTCAAACAATGGCAACTGTGTCCTAAACAGGTTTGACATGATAAAACACTATTTTTCCCTGTACATTGGTGTTTTAAATTATTCACCTGCTTGGCTTTCTTTTATGCAGACATGCACAGGTTAGCCCCGCCCACAGCGAAATCTCATTGGTCCAAAATTCCCCTCCACAAACTCTCACTGTTAAAAGATTAAACATCTTCAGACTGGGTGTGATTGTGTATCAGTGACATAACACTCATTTTTACGGATTAATTTATAAAAAAAAAAAGCAAATTCAATTTATACATTAAGTGAATTGAATACACCATATGCATCATTTTTAATGATTTTAAGTTCTGAATTAAAATTCATGTTTATTTTTGTTTTCAATTTATTTATTTATTTGGAGGGACAGAAAGTCAAAAATGTTTTGGTGATACAACTTAAATCACATGGGGTGCGACTCCCCAAATGTAATGATATTTATGAATTATTAATTCATAATATATGAAAAAAACTTTTTTAATTTGAAAATAAATTTTTTAAAATTGATTAAGCTGTATACAATCTCATGTATATAGTTTTTTTTTATTATTTACAGTCATTAAATTTAAACTTTTCTTGAATTTTTTATTTATTTATTTTTCAAAACAATATGAAACCAACATGGGTACAAGAATATGGAGTATGTGTTTTTAACTAGATTTGTAAAAGATGTTTCTTTTCCTTTGATGTGGATATTTTTATGTCATTGACCCATTTTTCAGTTAGCTACCTCATAGATGATAGATAGATAGCTATAACATAGACAGATGTACCATAGATATACCTTAGACAGATATACCATAGATATACAGATATACCACATTCTTTTCATTATGTGTTTGACCTTAACAGATAGTTACTGACAACATGAGAAGAAAGTGCAAGTGTCATGGCACATCAGGCAGCTGCCAGTTCAAGACCTGCTGGTTTGTTTCTCCTGAATTCCGGCTTGTGGGATCACTGCTACGGGAGAAATTTCTGACTGCCATCTTCATAAACTCTCAGAACAAGAACAACGGAGTATTCAACTCTCGAACTGTTGAGAGCCCCAGCTCGGATCAGCTCAGACGCCGGCGGCAGAACATTTCCCGTGAGTTAGTGTACTTCGAGAAGTCGCCCGACTTCTGTGATCGTGAGCCCACAGTGGATTCGCCGGGAACGCAGGGGCGCATCTGCAACAAGAGCAGCCCCAGCATGGACGGTTGCGGGTCGCTGTGCTGTGGCCGAGGACACAACATCCTCAAACAGGCACGCAGCGAACGGTGTCACTGCCGCTTCCACTGGTGCTGCTATGTGCTCTGTGAGGAGTGCAGGGTTACGGAATGGGTTAATGTGTGCAAGTAACCAACCCATTTTGATCCAAATCCCCATTTCTTTTTTTGGACCGAGAGACAACAACCTGTGACTGCCTGTGTGTTTTGCTCTCCTACAGTGTGTCTGTTTATCCATTTCTCTCCTTCTTGAACCTTCATCATCTGGGATCCATTTGCGTTGTGTTGCTGTTGTTATGTTCAAAATGCCAAGTCAGAGATTGAGGAGGAGGTGACTCATGTCATTTGTCTTTTTTTTCCTCACTTGGAATCTTCAGCCTCCAGAACCAAGCAAATGGCCCGAACGCCGTCTGCACTCCTCCAAATAACAAGGCATAACAGCAGGAACAAATTATTCCTGAGAAATATCGGCACTGCTATGGTCTACATTTTTTTCATTTAAAAAGTGCACTTAATGTACTGTATATTCCTTACCTTGGCAAAATGTTTGAGAAGTTTGTTGTAATCGTTCTTGATGGTGAAATACCATCCTAGTAGGGCGGAGGTTTCTGAAACGCTGTATCTTGCAGAATTATGATCTTTGCCCACATTGATCATGAAGAATCAATGGCTGTGATAATTGAAGGGAACATCTTAGTGCCTTTTATGAGGTTTCATAAGATGTTGTAGAGAAACTCTCCCAAGTCTGGAGCGAATCTTGGCCATCGACTGAGAATTTGCCTTGCGTAGGGGTCTGAGTTTAGTTGGTTTTTATGAAAACCAGGACAATTGTGAAGTTGATATGCTGTGTAACCCCGTCCTAACCTTTATAGAGACAGACCAATCAGAGAATGGAGATGGATAGAGTGAAGGAAGGACTGGAGAACACTTGTGCCTCCCGTGGATTTTTTGCAGCTGATTAAAAACAGTCACATCTCATCTCATACTGCTGAACAATATTGGATGCCAGATGCCTTTGATGCAAGAATGGAAGACATTCATACTCTCAAGTCCGGAGTTAAACTGTATTTAAACAGCTCCCATTGCAATCATATTACAGTGAATTTGATGTATGCGATTCTTAAACTTTACTATTGAGCAATCAGTGCTTAGGGAATCAAATTAATTATATGGATAAATTAACTTTCATGTATTGCTGCCTTTTGCATTCTTGAGACTTTTGTCATTGTAATATGTTACAAGAACGCCTCAATTTTTGGTTGAGAAACCTTTCTTGGTTTATCATGTGTGTAGGTTTTAGAACCAGAAAATACCCTCTAGAACAGAGGAGGGGTCATAGATCAGTGTATTAGATATAATTCTTCTCTTCTGGAGATTTTTTTTACTGAATCTGACCTCTCATAATGGGCAACAGGGATAGGTTTTCATAAAGAGTTTTATAAGCAGATTGAGGTATGAACCGGTCTTATAGGGATCAGCTGCCCAAAGTTGCACCATGTGCTGCTCAGTACTGTTTGTCCTTGTCTGTGAATCTGCATCTGCAACTGTCAGAGACTGGACCACTGTGTGATTTCCTAACTAAATACAGGCGCACTTCTGATGTCTAAGCTCTGAGTTCTCTGAGTGCACAACAATCACAAACATCTTAGGAATAAATGAGTTTTTCTGTATGATTCCTTACGAGACTGTAATGAGGATGCACTGTGGTGGCTGTGGATTGAGTGAAATGACCACCCACGGTTTGCTGGCTTTATCAAACTTAATTCTTGTGGAATTTCCTCTGGCAATAAAGATGGGAGCATAAGAGAACTAGAAAAAGAGTGGTGTGGAATGATAAAGCGATATCTGGTTTGCATTTCTTTATTCCTTTATCATTTCACCCTGGAGCTGCTGCGAAAGGGAATTTCCTGTCGCTGTTTCTCCCATGTGTGAGACAGAGAAATTGGATGGCCATAGACCCCCCCCCCACACACACTTCCCCACCTCCCCCAACAAAATGCAGTGCAGCCAATCACACATACAAAGCAACATACTGACAACATCAAGAATAATGACAACCAGACACTGCCACAATTAAGACAGAAGAGCACAGAAATAATACTGGGTCATCTGAAAATATTTCAGTTAGCTACTACACAGACAGACAGACACATAGATAGTTAGATGGATGGATGGATGGAAAGATAGTTGTATGGATAGAAAGATGGATGGATGAACAGATGAATGTATAGATAGACAGACATGGATGGATGATACTATAGGTAGTATAGGTAGATACTATAGATAGATGAAAAACAGACAGATAAGTGTAATTAATATACAACATGAGATATCGATGTTAGCGGATATGGAAATATGTGAATATATATTGCACATACTTAGGTACATGAAAAGAGAAGGAAAAGGGGAAGAAAAACAGCTGGAAACATCTGCTTCTGGGCTCCTTGTCCAGCTTCCCCTTCCATTTTTGATGTGGGATAGAGAGAAAAAGAGAAAGGGAAAGAAAAAACAAGGAGCCAGCTACCCAGAACATCAAAGCCTTTGCCTAAATGTGCAAGCCCTCATTAGTTCTGCAAGCCTAACCAACCCGACTTATGATTGTGTTTGCTGGGGTGCACTTTGGCAAACACTTCAGAGGAGAGTCTCCTTTAAATTATAACCCCCCACCACGGCCCAGCTCTCTACTCCCACCCCTACCCACTGCAGCCTCTTCTGCCCACCCCATAACCCCCAAAACTCCCAGTGCACACAAACACAGCACTCCCCCCCCCCATACAGCACTCCACCCTATAATCTGGTGTGCAGCTGCAAGCATCTGCTCCACTCCCTCTCTCTTTTCCTAACCACTGAATTGATAAACACATCGATCATAAAGCCACTGACACGACCGTGTGAAGCGACACGGGGACAGAGTTTCCTTTGCATCTGGACGAGGACTGGGCAGGCACTGTGTGATTAATGACTGTTTAAAATATAATATGAACAGGCATTTTAATAAATATATTGATGAATGAGCACCATGTTATGAATAAACCCTATACTGTAATTATTAGAGCATTTCGATTTTTGCATGTAATGATTTCTTGTAGTATTCTGTTTAATCATCTTTACTCTATACAGAGTGATCTTTTTCTTCACTGCTGATAATCTGGCATGCAATACTGAGTAATTTGGCAGCCTGAAGAAATCAGCTAGTTGCTGCCAAGTTCTGTAATTTGGCAGCATCTAGCAGGTTACTTATTCATTAGGTTCAGTCATAGCTGAATAATTAATCACAAATATGGAAATGTGCTTCCAAACACTTCCAGCAACAGATCCTTCAGTCGTAAATTATCACATAATACACATTTCTGGAGGAAACTTCTTCAAAATGTTCACTGATTACTGAGATATGAGACTAAATATGTAGGCTACCACAATTTTGCGTACAACAATTTTGCCTGCCAACTTTACCAGAGTAACAACATTTCCGATTTTATATGATTTAGAGATCATTTACACAAATGTACAATTTCATTTATTCTAATTTTTAACAAACTTATGTCATCGATAGCTTGTCTTCAGACAATAACTCAAAGCTTAGATTGAAATGTATATTAAACAATCTGATTCATACATACCACCGCTTGCATGAGTTTCATTCATGGACATTTTGAATGCACAAACCAGGATGCGCTTCGATGGTATCGCGAGATCTTGAACACTCTCCTGCTTATTCCGCTGGTATCGCGAGAGCGGAGTGACTTGCGTGAAATTATCCGGTGTTGGTCTCCGAGGTGAGTAGGGATGTTGCAAAGCGTGAAAAAATATGGTGTAATTTCGTCTAAAATAGATTAGACATTGTTGGCGTGTTGATATATGTTAAATATTATTGACATGAAATAGCGGAGCAATTTATAATTTGTCAATATGCAGGTCGGCTCTTGCTGCTATATGGTATCTCTACGTCTTGACAAAAATAAAAGGTGTTAGACGTTTAAACAGTATCACTGCCTGATGTGACATGCGCCGGTTTATCATGAGAAGGCATTTATTTCTTATGAATGATACAACGGGATGCGAGCATCTCTTGCGTATTCAGCCCAGCTGTGTGTAAGCTGACATTAAAAATCATTTCTCATATCATGTTTTTCTGATCCTAAATGATTATTTCCATTTGCCAGTGTGTTAAAGCCGGCTGATTCTGAAAGCTGAATGTGATCAGATCTGGGCTTCAGTGGCTAGTTCTGTTGGATTGATACAAATCAACAGTCTCAGATTTTCTTTCATTTGCATACTATACTCATGAGGTAGATGTAATCACCATTTTATGGAGGATGAGGAATCTTTCTTCCTTACAGACACATTAAAAGAGTCACATCTCATGAATCTGTCCACGGACACATCACATTCTGTCAGTCAGCACCTAAAATAAAGCAATACTTCATTAGTTATTGTAATATAGGTGTTTTAAATTTTGTATTTTGGAAAGCAATCATTATATACTGGACTGGGAAGTATTTGTGTGTGTGTGTGTGTGTGTGTGTGTAGGTGTAAGTATATTGTTCTTGACTCAATGTTCTGTACACATTTATGTAATCAGTGCATGATTACAGTTATGAATCATCTGAGATGAATTTGCAGACTAGCACTCTCACTGTATGCTAGATCAAGATGACCTTACATTAACATGATATCACTGATATGTTCATGTGCTCTGGCTCTTTTTAAGGTTTACATTTGTTTTGCAGATTGTAGTATCTTCTATATTTTTCCAAATGCAAAGTAAGCTTTATAAGTAAAGTGTGCATATTGTTTTTGTGTACTGCTGTGTTAAAACAAAGAAATTCTGTCAGTATTTACTTACCTGATGTTTCATGTAGCCTACTCTGAAATGTGGTGCTTTCTGTGAAAGAAATATTATATTTTTTGATTTTGTCCAGCCACAGACTGTAAAGATCATAGATGTATTTAATCATTAAAATTGCAGAAGGGTTTCTAGAAAGAGGAACATTGGCATATTTGTAATGAATTAAGATGTTACAGAGAGTACAATGTTGTAGCAAGTGCTCTTTTTGAAAGGGTTAGTGTTTTAATTGGAGGTAGGACAGTTGCCTGTGTCAATTAAAAGAAAAATGACCATAGATGTTCTCTTTTTATGTTGGTAAAGGCAGCTATCATGGGGAACATTTTTGGCAACCTTTTGAAGAGTCTTATTGGGAAAAAGGAGATGCGTATTTTGATGGTCGGACTTGATGCAGCTGGGAAGACCACAATCTTGTACAAACTGAAGCTGGGAGAGATAGTGACTACCATTCCTACTATTGGTGAAGCACATTTTTAGACTTTAAATGTTTAATCCCTTGATTATTATTGTATTATTTCCCTTTTACATAGAGACAAAGGTCTTGATGTCATGTTTTAAGAGTCTGGCCTCTCTGTAATTTTTGTGCTATTGTGTTTTCTTGTTACTAGGTTTTAATGTGGAGACTGTTGAGTACAAAAATATCAGTTTTACAGTGTGGGATGTTGGTGGCCAGGACAAAATCCGACCTCTGTGGCGTCACTACTTCCAGAACACACAAGGTGAGAAGAGGACTCATACACACACACACACTCACACTCACACAAAAAAAAAAAGGATTTTGTGTCAAACTGAGCCATGATAAATAGCCAACAGTTTATGTCATGTTATGTTATGTACTTTTTTTGAGAGAAATATTATATTCTCACCAAGGCTTAATTTATTTGATCAAAATTATAGTAAAATACTTAAAATTGTAAAATGTTATTACAATTCAAAATAGCTGTTTTCTGTTGTAATACATTCAAAAATGTCATTAATTCTTGTGATGGTAAAGCTGAATTTTCAGAAGCCATTACTCCTCATATAATGTGATCCTTCAGAAATCATTCTAATATACAGATTTGCTGCTCATGAAACATTTCTTATTATTATCAACGTTAAAAACAGTTGTGCTGCTTATTATTTTTGTGGAAACTGTGATACTTTTTTTCAGAATTCTGTGATGTATAGAAAGTTTAAAAAATAACATTTATTTGAAAAATAAATGATTTGTAGTATTATAAATGTCTTTACTGTCAGTTTTAATAAATTTACGGTGCCCTTGCTGATTAAAAATATTTAAACTGTACTGACCCCAAACTTATTTTAATAGGGAATACATCAACACATTAAAGAAAACAGTACTTGTCAAGTTTCATCATTCGATCTTTAATCTTATTAAATTTAGCATTGAAATTAGAATTAAGATCTCATATTGAGGTCCACGAGGGTCTTTATTTTCCCTCTTATTAATTACTACCTCTCTATAACCACATTTGACATAATTTCTCATGTATTTTGAAGGTCTGATCTTCGTGGTGGACAGCAATGACCGTGAGCGAGTGAATGAAGGCAGAGAAGAGCTGATGAGGATGCTGGCTGAGGATGAACTCAGAGACGCTGTACTCCTCGTCTTTGCCAACAAGCAGGCAAGAGCTTCCTCATGCGTCTGCTGTGTTCTTCAAATCAGAAACAGTTCATTAATGTTAGCATTGCATCTGCTGTCTACCAATTTCAAATCAGCCCTAGTATGTGCATCAGTTTCTGTAATATATGTATCGATTTGTTGAAGATGGAAACTTAGCTGCTGTAACAGTATGTATGGTTGTACTTCATTAGTTAGGAGGGATTGAAAGGAGATAATTGTTTGACATCCAGACATTTATAGTATTTATACAATTTAAAGAAGAGATAATTTTGTAATCTCATGGGGCTTAAAAGAGATTGAATATCATTTGCATAGCAGTGATAACGTATACCTTGAAAAGTACTTATCAATTACCCCAGAGGCAGCAAATACAAAGCAAAAAGCAACGAGGCTAAAGCAGAACCCTGGGGAACCCCACAGGAGAGAGATGCTGTAGATGAGGCATAGTTTTGAACTCTAATAAGACAGATTCTGTCTATAAGACAGAAAATGTTCCTCGGTCTAGTTTGTACATTTTTGCCTCGTCTTCCAGATGGCAGAGGTGAAAGCAGGCTATTTTTGGGCTGGATGGGCTCTCTGATGATTTGGAGAACTCATTGCCGGCAGTGGTTGTTGAGGTCTGCCACTGATGTGTTGAGCAGTTTTGACCACCCGCTGAAGGTCTCTCTGATCTGATGATGTGCAGCTGCCGTATCTTAGTGAGAAGCAGAAGGTCATGATGCTCCCAACACCGAATCTGTAAAAGATCTCAAGAGAAATGGAGGATTTCGGTGCATGCAGGAATTATAGACTCTGGTTCCAGGAAAATGAGTTCAGGAACTATGGGAAATCCTCAATGATGAGGGCATGCAGTATGTATATAAATAGTAAGATATGTAGTTGTGTCTGTTTCTGTCTCACTCTCCAGGATCTGCCAAATGCCATGAATGCTGCAGAAATCACAGATAAGCTGGGTCTCCACTCCCTGCGCCATCGTAACTGGTACATCCAGGCCACTTGTGCCACCAGCGGAGACGGTTTATATGAAGGTCTGGACTGGCTGGCCAACCAGCTCAAGAACAAGAAATGAGGCAGACCGGATCCAATAGGAACCGGTGTGGGCCAGGAGTCACCTGAGTGACAGCTCATCAGGGAGCACTAGTGGTTTACAAGTTTCATTCTGTTTACAAGCTGAGACCAACAGGAGCTTTGTCATTTCAGACGGTGTAACCCCTCGCTATGTCCTACTTAACAGATCAGTGAGATGATTGGGGAAGCACCCATGATTCATATTCATATTTACTAGTGAAGATAGACATGTTTTGCTATTCTCGTGTGATTCAAACATCTCAGTTTCTCGTGTCTCTACACTGTAAATGTATAAAAGACATTAACGGGGAGTGAATGAAAAGCTTTTACTTATATTAATACTGTGGGAGTAACTCTTAAATGCAGGTCATTTAAACTATATTAACTGCACTGATAGATGAGAAACTTGTTGATTCAGTTTCCTGAAATATTTAAATAAAATCAAGTGAAAAGTTATTCAGAAAACAATGAAGAAACATGTTGTGTTTTTTGCTACAGTGGTGTTGTTTTGCTACTGAAAATTAAATATGCATTGTGATTTATTATTAGCATATCAGCCAGACTTCATGACTTGTCAATGATTATGCTCTTGCATGTATTCACCAGTGTCTCTGCACAGGTTGCTGAGCAAGCTTTGGTTAGTGCTGCTGTATGTAAATAGATAGAGGATCTCTTGTCTTGGCATGCGTAGTTTGATTAAATAGCACATTGTTCTGTGTACAAGAACTGTTTCTTTTGTGCTGATATTGTTCACTACCCAAGCTGCTGTTTTGTTGTGTAGCTAAATGCGTTTGTTTCACCGACTGTATCCGCTGCTCTTGCATGCTCTTCGTCTGTGTCGTGCCGTGTAGACATGCTCATTGATTGTGTCATTGCATTCGTGTTAGAGATTTTTTTTGCTAGTGTTGCATGGGCTGATCTGAGGAGCTGAACAAGAGTAGATCTCTATAGCCTTGTGACTGGAAAGAGTGTCGAAGAGACTTTACAGTAGACGCAGGTACTAATAGACTCAAATATTTATGGTTGTGTATATGCTCATGAATGAAGTATGTTTATATGTATTACACGCTTAATAAAGTATGCACTTGGATAATTTAATGTGAATATCTATTATTCCTTGTAGTCCTGTGTCCATACATTTTTATCTATGTTCCTTGCATTGAAATACTATGGAAAAAAATAGTTCATTCTGCAAACATTAAACTTTTTAGATGTTTTTTCCAACTTTGCATCTGCACAAACAGTCATTTCCATTATCCATACTTCCATTTATCCATTAGCTTGACTTTAGCTAGTTTCTAGTTAACTAAAACATAAACTATTAAAAATATATATATTTTAATTCAAATAATTTAGAAATTTTGTCTTGCAGCTAACTGAAATAAGTATTGAAGTTAATAAAATCTTAAATAATTAAGCTAGTTAAAAACTAATAAAATAACAAAAGCACATTACAAAATTATTAAAACAAACTGAAATTTAAAAAAATTTAGTACATAAACACTACTAGAATAACACTGTTGACATCTATGCTTTTTCAGTTATTACACAAAATTTTTAAATATGGTCAAATATATTAAATACTGCCAAATAGTCCCCTCTACTTGTGTCTTTTTTAAACAATACTAAATATTTCATCAAATCATTACCTTCAAAGTGTTTCAGTTTTCATTTTAGTTTTAGTTCAAGTTTAATAAATTTGTCATGTGCTTTTGTCATTTTTATTAGTTTTTGCTTTTTTAATGTCTATTTAATTTTTAGTTATTAAAATTATTTCAGCTAGTTCCCAAGACAAAATTTCTAATTTTTGTATATGTAAACTTTTTCTAAATTCTTTAAGTTTTAAGATGTTTTAGTCTAATATTTATATAAAAATGTTATGATGATTTAACAGTTTAGTTTTAGCTAACAATAATAACACTGAATCCATTTAATTAAAGTCAGAAGAGTTTAAGTGTATGACAGGTGCTTGCTCCACAAAGTAAAACTTATAGCCTGGGAAAAGCAACAAATAACACAACAAAACCACTCAAGTTTTTCAAAACCAACCAAGTCTTCACAACACAAATGAACCCATATGCCTGACAAAGTTCATCTACTGTAATTGCTTCCATTCTGGGATCTTTTTCTTCTTCCAGAAAAGTCGCTTCAGTCATTCAGTGGTTAGGTGCGCAATTATAACATTTGTTTCTGCATTCTGATAACTTTATCAGACACCACAGAATGTGATAAATCTTATCTTTGTGTGGTTTGTGAAAATTTCATAGAGCGTACTGAAAGCACTTCATCCGCTCCGTGTGAACACTTACGGCTCTTAGGCTTAGAAAGGCCTAGAAATAAGAAGGGAAGTCTGTTTGTTTAGCAAGATGCCCAGTACCTCACCCCCTTATTCTGTGGCAAATCCCACACACCTCCCCGCCTGCCCTCACAGTGTGTGTCTCCAGGGGCGTGACAGCAGTATGTGGGTCAGGGCTGCTCCCTGGGTTGTCAGCCCCAATGGCCCCCTGCAGGCCGCTCATAATAGCGGCACCATGGCGGGTGCCATAGCTGGGATTCCCTCCCGTAACCGGGGCGCCCTCGCCCAGGGCACAGACTCACTGGCAGCAATGGTGCAATCAATTCATCAATCTGTGATGGGAGCGACGACCGCTGAAGCCAGGCCAGCCCACCCCTCATCCAGGCCATGACCACCAGCAGAGGCTGAAAAGCAGGACTGGAGAAATCAGGAGCTGGATGGCGTACAGCTGATTATTTAGGGGGCTGATATTCAGTCAGAGCAGACGGGCATAATGAGAGTTATTTCACTTTGGGAAGGTCCTCAATAACTTGAAATTAGTACATGGATTGTCAAGCATGAACAAGCAAGTACACACACACTTGAACACAATAATGTCACATTTGGAGTGAGGCAAGGCTGTAGCAGCCAGAAACATTGAAGGGAACACATCGCACTTTTGTTTTTTCTTTATTCCCCCATATTTTAAATATTTGATGACTTCCTCCAAACCTTTTAATAAAGTTGTTATTATTATTATTAAAAGTAGGCTAGTAGTCGTAGTAGTAGTTTTGCTTATTCAAACAGTAGCAAATGCAAAAAAAGTGAAATAAATAAATAGTAGTGTTGCTTATTCATAACCAACAAGTCCAATGAAATGGGTCAAAATGTGGTGTGATAATATACCAGGGAAATGTAAGTGGTTTATGGACATGGGGGTGTTCAGTAGGTTATCATTACTGTCAGTTTAAATCTTTGTCTGTATTCCCTCAAAGTAACCATTATACTGTACAACAGGGGCGGACTGGGGCCAAAAAGTGGCCCTGGACTTTTTGGCACAGAGCGGCCCACCAAACCCGGTCCGCAACACTGCACCACACCATAAATGACTGGCATACTTCTTTACATTATAATTTGTCTTTTCTGGTGTATATGGCAAATAGTAAATAGTTTTAAAGAATTTGTATGAGGGACAGTTTAATATCACTAAAGTTTAATATCACTTTATGTTGTAAAGCATAAACACAATGCTCTGGTATCGTCTAGAAGACTTGAATAGTGCAGAATGCAGACTGTTTTTATGGGGACTTTCTATTGATCATATGCAGTATTTGTCGTTTTGCAGGAGCTTGACATCTATAATTTTAAGGAATAGAGCTCCAATTGTGGAAAAGAGTATACAAATTATTTTGATGATGAAAAATACAGTAAACAGTACTGTGAAATATATAATGTTACAATTTAAAATAGCTGTCTTCTATGCGAATATATAGTAAACTATAATTTATTCCTGTGATCAAAGCTGAATTTTCAGCATCATTACATCATTACAGCATCATTACTTCAGTCTTCAGTGTCACATGATCCTTCAGAAATTATTATAATATGCTGATTTGCGGCTCAAGAAACATTTCTGATTATTATGAATGTTGAAAACTGTTGTGCTGCTTCATATTTTTGTGGAAAATGTGATACCATTCAGTCTTGGGTAAGATTAAAAAATATAAATTAGAACTCTTCTTCTGCAGTCGCCCAATCTAATCATTAGGTTGTCCTTATGATTGTGGCTTGATTTTGATCTAAAGTGTATTGAGTACCAGTATTTGCATTGTATGTACTTCATTTATGTTAGTAATATCTTGTTTGCTGATGCAAATGTGTACAATGTACATGGGTGATTATTTTTTATTTATTTATTTTTTGTTTGTTTGTTTCTAAACTCTGAAAAGTTTATTCTGTACATAAGGGACATACACTAATTTTGTATTGAGTTTTTTTTATTATTATTATTTTTAATTTGATTTGCATAACCTGGGGTTGGGGGTAGTGTGGGAGAAAAAAAAAGTTGTTTCTATTCTCCTGTATCTTTATCCTTTTATTATTATAAAAGTTCAATAAACAGATTAAGTAAAAATATATATATATATATATAAATATATTTTTCTTCAACAATGTTGCATTAAATCAAAGATTATAGAATACAAAAAGGGACTTAGATTAAATTGATTTAAGTGACAGTAAAAATATTTACACTTATTACGAAGTACTTATATTTCAAATAAATGCTGTTTTTTAACTGAGAACCATTATACCAATAATAAAACGATTATTAATAATTGATCACAAATAATTACTGATAATAATTAAGCAGCAAATTAAGCAGCATTAGAATGATTTCTGAAGGGACACTGAAGACTGGAGTAATGACGCTGAAAATTCAGCTTTGATCACAGCAATAAATAAAATTTTAAAACATCCTAAATAGAAAACCACTATTTTAAGTGTAATATTTCATAATAATATTGTTTTACTGTATTGTGATCAAATAAATTAAATCTTCTTTCAAATAAATAAATAAATAAAAAGCCTTAATTATTTCAAACTTTTGACCACCAGTGTGTATATAAAATAGGCTAATGCATGTGAATTAATGAGCAAATTATATTTTTATTAGGCCTATAATATAAATCACTTTCCTATGCACAGCACTCGAAAGCAAAAGTCTTCAGATTTACAATGTTCTAGAGTAAGATTGAGAATTATTTTTTATAGATTTTTAAACATTTTCTTAAAATCACGGCCCGGGCCATTCGTCTGGGTCGATGGAGGGATATACGTACATGTACTACAATCCATTTTTATATATATTACGCAAAGGGCCGGCCCACATTGTACAGCGGCCCACCGAGAAAACTCCCGGTGCTCCAGAAGGCCAGTCCGCCACTGCTGTACAAAACAAACTCGAACCGACGAGGAAGGATTGACGTTTTAGCACCATCCTTCATCATTAAGCTGATGTCTCCATCTGCTGGACAATAGACTGTAGTGTTACGTCCGTCTTCCACTTCTCATATTTACACATTTAGATTTATAGATCTAAAATATAGGTCTATATTTTGGAAAAATGTTAACTATTTTGTTAACTACTGTTTTGTTCTTGGATATAACAGCCCTTCAGAAAACATACCTTGGTTTTACCCACGCAATATAGTACACTATATGTAAACACAGTAATATTAACAAAACTATGGAAACTGCAGTAAAAACTTTGGCAGTAACATAATAGATTCATACATTCAGATTCAGATAAACAAACCCTGACATATGTATAGCTTCTACATTTGTGTAGGCTATTTTTTTTTATTAAACAACAAATAGCTTGCTTTAGTTACGTTACTAACGACAGTGAGGAGCTTTGCATGGATAAACAAAAAACAAATAGATGGTTATTTCTATATTTGTTTTAGGATATTATTATTTTTTTTTTTATAACAAACCCTTTTTTTTTTTTTTTTAGAAACTTACACTGAGCTAACCATGGTGATGAGGAGCTATCCATGGTGTTACATTTGGTTAATGTACAAGAACCACTGCTAAATTAATTCATTAATTAAGTATGTAAGTAAGTAAGATCTTAAAGTGAGTATAATGGCTATGAAATAATGTTGTGGAGTATACTTTTTTTATTGCAAATGAAACAACAACAATTGACAAAAAGGAAAATAAATGAAAATACAGACATCACAAAAGCTTACAAGAGCATTACAAAAGATAACAAAATATAATACTTTGTCATAATCATAAAACATTTTTAAAGGTTCTTTACAACAGACTCAAGAATATTATATGTTCTCGAAGCCGAAGGTTTTGACATGTTCTTAAAGAAAGTAAAAAGGGACTTTATATCAAAGGAAAACATTCTAAAATTGGGATTACAACGAATAGTTCTGGCTATGTGAAGATGGAATTTGCCCAGAAGACAGAGTAATAAAACAGTATAATCAAGATTGACATTCGCAGAATGAAAATCTGACAACAAAAAATAATAGTTTCTGTAAATTGTAAAAAAAAAAAATTACAACAAAAGAATACCAACATGGTAACTTCTGACCAAAAATACTTAGTGAATGGGCAATGATAAAACAGATGCAGAATCGATTCTTCTTCAATATTACAAAATGAATGTTGTGGAGTATACATGCTCAACTGAAGTCTCTGCCGTCCGAAGAAAGACCGACATGCGAAGCAACTTTATTGTTCCCTCTCCCGCAGACAGTGGTCGCTGCACGGGCGGATTGGGATGGATTTATAGCACGGAAAATCGCTGCGTTATGAATTTCATAAAATCTTTGCTTTTCAGCTGTGGACTGTATTCTTTCGAGATCTTGCCAGATTTGTTTATTCACTCTCCTCTGTTAAATACGTAAGAACGGAAGAAGTGTACGATTTTTAGAAAACATCTTGTTGTTTGTAAAGCAGGCCGCTGAGCCCTGGGATTTTCCTAACATTGTGTCCGGCATGGTGCGCTCGGCCCACGGGACACTCGCGGCATTTTACACCCGGTAAGACCCGATAGCGTTCTTCGAAACAGCGCGCGCTGCAACAAGTTCTTTTGTTTTGATATGGATCGTATGATCCCAACCTCCATTTTTCATATTTTAGCTACATTTGAGTTTAGATTAGTGAGTTTGCTCAGTAACGTATCGTTCTTGTATTGTAAACACAAAGATTAGGCAGATTCACGTAGTTAGACGTTGACGAGCATGCTATGTTATTAGCAGCTATGCTAGCTACTAGCTCTTATGGTTCAACAAACAGTTTTCTGCTATCACAGACAGCGTTGCTAAATAAAAAAACATTTATTTTTAAATTAACAAATCCAGTGGACACAGGGAAATTAATTGTGCATTGCATACAATAGCTTTTGTACTTATTAGCATCGTCCAAGTGTAAGTCAGCTTTTATGTATGCAGCTCTAAACTATGTGAACTTACTAATACATAATGTGTAGTTACTGTTTATGTTATTACTTTGTTATTTGTATGATTATAAATTACCTTTAATGGGTCATAAATGTGCATTTTTTTGTATCTATAACGCATAAATGTGTATAAAAGTGTTACGACGCTCATCTCAAACACCTCTCGAGATCTAACCCAAAGTAAATGAATTATCAGGAAAAGATAGGCTAGGCACAGATGGTTTAGGAATTATATTTAATAATTTGCACATTTTGATCTTAAAATATATAATTATAACAGTTTACGTGCTTTTGCCTTTATTGTATAAAGTATTGGGTTAAAATGAATAGGCAACTTGTTTAGATTGAGTGTCTGGACCATAATAAAGGCCGCAGGTGCATGGATGTAAAACTTTAGCTAACCAAATGAAGCGGATAACTGCTTACTGAGCCTATTGGACATAACTTGTTTTCAGAGTTTAGAGTGCATGTAGTGTTATTTCTTTTCATTGCAGTTTGTGTATAAGAATGATCATTCTTCATTTTTCTCAGCTAATTGTCCTCCACTCTGTCGACAGGTGCCGAACCATGGTATCCACCTAGTCCCTGGTTTGACTGCAGTGGTCGTAGTAGCGAAGCATTTCTCATCTACGATTGACTGAGAGCTGTTGTCACTGCCAGCATACTTCTTATACAACACTCTACTGTAAATACAGCAGTCTTGACAGCTTTGCAAGCTGATTGGTGAACCACTCTGAAGTGAAGCTGACTCTCCACAAAGGCAACTAAGTGAACTGTGGTCCCCAAACAGAAGCAATACCAAGACTTTTTTGTTACATTGACATATTTGGCCAGAGACTTTAGAATGGCATCTGTTCCTGTTTACTGCCTGTGCCGTCTCCCTTACGATGTCACCCGGTTCATGATTGAGTGTGATGTTTGTCAGGACTGGTTTCATGGCAGGTGAAGTTGCATTTTGTAAATTATAATTGAAAGCTAAATTGAAATCACCTTTATGGTATATATGATGTTATTTGTTTGCAAATGGGATTTTTTTTCTTTCTTGTGTAGTTGTGTTGGTGTGGAAGAAGACAAAGCTGCAGAAATTGACCTGTATCACTGTCCTAACTGCCAGGTGACACATGGACCCTCTGTCAGTAAGTGCCGAAAATACTGTATAATCTGTATTAACTGGCATGACATGTAGATGAAATTCATTATTTTTTTTCTTTAAGAATTGTTTTATTTGTGTAGAAAATCACCAAGAGTGCAGATATAATTCTGACTTCATGTTTATCCAGTATTTTTTCTATCATTGTGATACTACTATAGTTTTTATTAGTATTTTGATTTTTTTTAATATACATGTATTTTCAGTTTTTTTTTTATTTTAGTAATTTAGTTGCGTTTTTGTCATTTTTAGTAGTTTATATATATATATATATATATATGTATATGTGTGTGTGTGTGTTTGTTTAGTTTTTATTTAGTTTTTAGACTAATAATTAATCAAGCGCAGCTAGTAAGGAAAATGGAACACAAACACAATGAAAGTAAAATTTTAAACCATTAAATTAGCTTAGAATGTACTACCAAATGTGGAAGCTTGTGCGAATTTGATTAGTAACTTTGATATTTGCTTCTCTCTCAGTGCTTAAACGTCGGGGGGCTTTAAAGCACTCTGATGCAGGAGTGGCCAGAGACTCAGGACGACCTGTGAAGACGGGCAGTGCTCAGTTTGTCAGGGAGCTACGCAGCCGCACTTTTCCCAGGTATGGTCACAGGACGATTATTTATTGCCAGGTCAAAATTAGGCCACTAGGTGACCTTACTTTCTTAACCCAGATTAATTTAGCTCTGATCAGACTTTAAGCCGTGATTCATACCATTATGCTGGGGTGAGCAATCTGTGGTGTTATTGGATTTTTAAAAGTTGTTTGAAAGCTGATGAGTATGCTGGAAAATGTATTTGACATTTTATGTTTTATGTTTGTGTTTAGTGCTGATGAAGTCCTGCTGAAGCCGACCGGGGCCCAGCTCACGGTTGAGTTTCTAGAGGAGCGTTCCTTCAGCGTCCCAGTCCTGGTCCTCAGGAAAGATGGTCTGGGCATGAATTTGCCCCCATCGTCTTTCTCTGTTTCAGATGTAGAGCATTACATAGGTAAACAGCTCTAATCACATCTGCATTGCCATTCTATGCTACTTTTTCAGTAGTATATTTGTGAAAATTCATTTTTAGATAGGAATGTAATGTTTTACTATTGCTTCATAGGTGCTGACAAGGAAATTGATGTGATTGACGTCAACCGCCAAGCAGACCTGAAGATGAAACTGGGAGAGTTCGTTGAGTACTACAACAGCCCAAACAGAGACCGAGTGCTTAATGTGATCAGCTTAGAGTTCTCAGACACCAGGTACCTTTGAGGGATGTACAAATTTAAATCCACAAATCTCCATCTGAATGTGTACGGCTGTAGCAGCGGTGTTTGAAGGCATCATGAAATGGAAATTCATCCTTTATTGATCTTATTGTGATCGAATCATCCATAAACCCTGCCTCTTTCTTACAATCAACCACCAGCTAGAGTTCAGATCTGCTTTCTTCGGTGTCCAATATAAATACATTTTTCATTCATTCATTCATTCCAATCAACAACCAATCGATTGATCTAAGTCCTTGCCCTACATTTTTTTTCTTCTTGATAACTGTCACTATTTCCGTTACATCACAACTTCAAAGGGGTTCAAAGATGCAACTTTTCTGACGGGATTTAACCTTGCAAACTGCCCTATAATCATTGTCCCCTTTTGTAGGTTGTCAAATCTAGTGGAGACACCAAAGATCGTGAGGAAGCTGTCATGGGTGGAGAATCTCTGGCCTGAGGAGTCTATTTTTGAGAGGCCTAATGTGCAGAAATACTGCCTGATGGGAGTGAAGGACAGTTACACTGACTTTCACATCGACTTTGGTGGAACCTCTGTGTGGTACCATGTACTCCGGGTTAGTTGTTTTCTATAAGTCATATGCAGTGCAAAATAGCGGACAAAGCAGGGAATGTTTATATATTTCATTACTCCAGAAAGCATTATGCTTTGTCCTCCTTATGCATTTCTTTTTATACATGTCAGGGTGAGAAAATCTTTTACCTCATTCGTCCCACTGCTGCTAACCTGTCGCTTTTTGAGTGCTGGAGTTCATCCTCCAATCAGAATGAGCTGTTTTTTGGGGACCAGGTAGACATGTGCTACAAATGTTCACTAAAGCAAGGAAACACCCTCTTCATCCCAACAGGTACTGTCTCTGTTTCTGCCAGGAGTAACATTCTGGGATTAATTTAAAAAATATCTTTGTTTAGATATCCCATATGACTGAGAAATTACAATTAGATTTGTAATGGTGATTCTTTGTGCGATAATTGTCTGCTTCAGGATGGATTCATGCTGTTTTGACCCCTGTGGACTGTTTGGCATTTGGAGGAAATTTTCTACACAGCCTCAACATTGACATGCAGCTTCGGTGAGATGACTCTTCTGTTTGTCTCCTTACTCTAAGTAGTATTGTACTGGGCTTTTTCATTGGTCATCCCTTTCTTTTTTTTTCTGTCAGAGCATATGAAATAGAAAAGCGACTGAGCACAGCAGACTTGTTCAGGTTTCCAAACTTTGAGACCGTGTGCTGGTATGTTGGCAAGCATCTGCTGGACACCTTCAGAGGTGAGGTTTCTCCTCAAAGCAAATGGCTGTTTTTACTGCTTATTTTTGTTTTAATACAGCATTCTTTTATGTACTTCAATTTTTCTGTTTTTTTTTTTCAATCTGCTTTAGGTCTAAGAGAGAATCGACGGCATCCTGCCACGTACTTGGTCCACGGAGCTAAAGCTCTCAATAATGCTTTCCGCAGCTGGACACGGAAGGAAGTAAGTTTAATTATGTTACCTGCAGAACTGGGTGATTAATAAGTTATATATGTTATATACAAATGATACATTCACTAAACATTAAGTTCATTTTCATTTCCTTGAATCAGTTTCTAAATGTTTCACTTAGTTGATTCAAAACTCTAGTTCAATTATTAATTTTCATCATCACTAAAATGTTCACTAAATACCTCAAGTGAATATATATTGGTAAGTATTGCTAATATTTGGATCATGTAAATAAAAATAATATATATTTCCTTGTTTATCTAGTGAAAAAGCAACTAGAAAACTAGATTTTATTGTATTTTACTTATAATTTTAGTACATTTGTTACAGTGTAATTGGTTTGAATTAAATGTTTTTACTATTATTGGGAAAAAAAAAACTTTTAAATATTAGATTTATACAGAATTTTGTCAAAAGGCTAAAAAGAAGAATTTTAGATATGTCTGTGATATGTCATCTCATCTGTCTCAAATTATGTGCTAAATGTTTCAAATATTTGTTTGTCTCCCATTGTTTTCTACCATCGTAAATCACTTAATAGCAGTTATGTGTGATGATACAAAGTTTATATTGGTTGTTTTTTTTCAGTCCCTGACTGAACATGAACATGAGATACCAGAGACTATAAAGACCCAGCAGTTAGTGAAGGATCTGGCAAAGGAGATACGCCTGGTTGAGGTGAGAGTAGCTCTGACTTCAATTTTCAAGAAAAAAATCTAGTGGTTTTTGTCTTTGTCTGATTTTTGTGTCTTTTTTGCAGGATATCTTCCAGCAGAACATCGGCAGGAGTGGGACACCGTTTGGTGGCTCTCAGGGTCTTCCCTCTCCACACCCCAAAGCTCCATTAAACACAGCCCTCACTATTGGCCAGCACACTGGTAAAAAGAGAGCCCCCAAGTCGAAGGATGGATTTGGAGGAGGGGGTGTCGGCCCTCCAGGAGCTAAGAAAAAGATCCAAAAAGGCAAAGAGATAAAAACAGAAGCCGGAGAGCTGGACCTGTTGGAGATTCATACTAAACACACGCTCAAGAAGTTCCAGCCAGGGTGCAAAGTAAAAAAGAGCAAGGTAGAATTTAGAATACTTTAATCAATCGATATTATGTTAAGAATTAAGATTTTTTTTTGTTTTAAAGAAAGTATTACTTTTAATCAGCAAGAATGGATTCAATTGATCACAATTGACAGTAAAGACATTTAATGTTACAAAAGACTGATTTTAAGTCAATGTACCGTCTATTCGTCAAGCAGCACAGCTTTTTTCAACACTAGCCACGTTTACATGTACACTTTTTTGTCATTCCGATTAAAATCATTCCGATTGAAAGATTCGGTGGACTGTTTACATGAGACGTTATCTAATCCGAATGAAAACAAATAGCCTACAAAATATAAGGCAAAATATTCATCCACTGTTCCACAACATAGACCGCTATAAAAACGGAAAAATTAATAAATTGGAAATGTGTTCAGCATTCTGCTACAAATATTTTTCAGATGTTCTATACTATTTTAAGTCGTAAAGTAAGCAGTATATATTAAAATCCTGCGCATGGCTTTAGAAGGCATGTATACATGATACTAAACGGGGCAGATGGCGCCTGAGACCTCCTGAGCTCAACAGTGCCCCATAATTTTGCAATGTAACCCTGTGGTGAAAAGGGGAACTGCAGCGCGCTCTAATTGAGAGCCATTTTGGGCAGTTTTAAGACTGCCCCGCTTATTTTCACGTTACCTTACGTGAACCTTGCTCCAAGACGATATCAATCCGCTTCAGATATGTGTCTGCATCACGTGAGTAACTAGTTGGCATGTCTGTTTTTTTCTATGTGGAGTAGTGGATCAAATTAACAAAGTATAAATCCTTTAGTTTCAAATGCTCACATGAATAGCATTTATAGTTCTATTGTGTTTGTTTTATTATTATTCTGAGAATAGACATATGATCGTCTTTCCTCACCCGAATTGCTCCACAACTTGTAACATTCTAAATCAACATTTGGAGGTGATAAATACTATTAAAGGAATAGTTCACCCAAAAATGAAAATTCTGTCATCATTTACTCACCCTCAAGTAGTTCCAAACATGTATGAATTTCTTTGTTCTGCCGAACACAAAGGAAGATATTTTGAAGAAAGTTTGTAAACAGGCTGTTTTGGGGCACCATTGACATCCATAGTAGGAAAATAAATACTATGGAAGTCAGTGGTGCCCCAGAACTGCTCTGTTTCCCACATTCTTCAGAATATCTTCCTTTGTGTTCAGCAGAACAAAGACATTCATACAGGTTTGGAATTACTTGAGGGTGAGTAAATTATGACAGAATTTTCATTTTTGGGTGAACTATCCCTTTAAGGCAATTATAATACAGCATTTTATGCGTGTTCTTCGAGCCTGTCAATCAACATTAGCGCGCCACCCACAGGATAACGCAAGGGACATCTCTGCCAAAATTTTGTCCACTTGTGTTCAGAGATTATAATATAAAGTTTTTACAATGTTTTTCATATATTAGTGCTACGACCTAGAATCTACCCCACCTAAGCTTACTGTCAGGAGCCGCTACTGCTTCAAATCGCCAGTGGAAAAAAAAATCGCCGTGTTTTTTTGCGTTAATATTTTTAATAGCTGCTTGTGCATGTTTAGAATAAACGGACAAATATTTGAATCCCTCGCGTTCATTCGAGCGCTCAGTCATGTGGCCAGAACACATAGCCTACACATTCATAGAAATTGGCCGTCTTCTATCGTCCCACACACAGAACCAAATTTATTTCTCTTTTGCAGTTTATAATAACCAAGTTGCACATATATATCTATCAGATAAAATAATAAACACAATATAGCTTGATCTGAGCCAGGTGATCCACTTATCACATCCCCATCATTTCTTAATGTTAAAGCATAGGATAAAATAACAGTGCCCTCTCTGTAATGCAGCTCTGAAATTAATTGTATTGTGATTCTAAAAAGTTTTACTGTACTTAAAAAGAACAAATAAACGATTTCTTACCAAGAGTTGCTGAACTTAAAGGAGCGTTGCTTGATGAACACGGAGAGTGATCGCAACGAGCTGTATCACAAATAACATTTCCAAGCGTGTAATCGTACATTATTCATGGTGTGAGCACTTATAAATTCAAGCTGATTGGAAATTATGAATCTGTAATAAATAGGCTAAATAAATGACAAAGGCAATTTTTGGTCAAGTTGTTTATTTTCATTGAGCTATACTTTTACTATCATCATTGTGTTGTTTCTAAGCTCAAAAGCTTAAAATTGGGCTTCATTTCAGATCCGTTTTCCACTCCGGTCATGAGAGCAGATATGGCAGTTCATTACACAGCAAGCATTCTCCATTCTAATGTGTTTATAACTGTTTAATTTAAATGTTAACTTCTACCTCCACTATTTCCCAGTCTCTACTGTAGTGTATGTGTCCCCAAATTCCAGAATGCCGCAAAGTAATCGGTTTAACACGTTTACATGGCAGGATTTAAATTTTGTTCTGTTTATAGAAAGGTTTATCCCACCCCTTTCAAACCGATTACAATTTCATTCGGTTTGGGCATTTTTATTCCGTTTGAGGTGTTTACATGGAGCATTTTCATTCGGATTGGACTTTTAAACCGATTACAATGCTCCATGTAAACGCACCTATTGAGAATAAAAATAAATTATCATGTGACAATGAAGACTGGAGTTATGGCTGCAGAAAATTCATCTTTGTCATCACAGGAATAAACTAAAAAAATAATGAAGTTAAAATAGAAAACAGTTATTTAAAATTGTACTAATAATATTATTGTTTTCATTGTTATTTTGATCATGTAAATACAGCCTTGTAAGCAAAATAATCTTACCGATCCCAAGTTTTTGAACAGTATTGTACAGATTATTATTACAGTTATGAATGATTATTATGATTATATATTTTCTGCCTGTTATATTATTACTTTTCACTTCAAGTAAATTTATGTTTTAAAAATGTTAAAGGTGAACTAAGTGATTTTTCCCAAACGATGTTGATATTTGAAAGCACCAAAACAAACACGCCCATACCCCCTTACTGCTGATTGTCTACAGGACCTCGCCCCTATTTTGATATCTCCCCCACACACGTACGTATGCAACCATGGCAACGACAATCACGGAAACAAGCGAAGATGACACGCAAGCATATTCAAACAAAAGCCAACACGGATAAGTTGTGTGAATTAACATAAAAATTAACATTACTCACCTATCAAGAAGAAACAACGCAACCTTGGCATCTGATTCGAGCCCTTCCCGCTCCTTGAGTTCTCTCCACCGCTGGAAAGCTGCTCCGATATTTACGCGGGTCTTACCTCTTGCCTGATCGTAACCCTTTTTTTATGTTTTGTTTCTCTGATATTTTCATTTTTTTTTTTAAATCTGCCATCTCTCTCTATCTATAGTCGATTTGCTAATATCGACTGTGCACTCAAACTGAGCTCTCTATCATTACAAGACACGCCCCCTTACTGCCGATTGCCTACAAGTGTGTTTTGGGACTCGGTCCGATGCTGTGGTCAAAAGTGTTTTTCAAAAATCGCTTGGTACACCTTTAAATTAAATAAATAAAATAAAAAAAATTCCCCCTGTTTAAAAAAAATACTGATTAAGAAAATTATTTTTATTATATAGCTTTCCTGTAGCTCAAATGGTAGAGCATGGCGCTAGCAACGCCAAGATCATGGGTTCGATTCCCAGGGAAAGCAAGAGCTGGTCAAATGTAAAACTGTAACTTGAATGCAATGTAAGTCGCTTTGGATAAAAGCGTCTGCTAAATGCATAAATGTAAATGTAAATTATGGAGCTAAAGCTGAAAAACTAGTACTTTACGTTGTATTTTTTCCTAATATCATAATTGTAAAGAACATTATTTGGCTTTTCAGCTTGAGCTGCCTGATGACTGTCTAGATGATTTTGAAGAGAAGATCAACAAGAGCAAGCTTAAGCTTGTGCTGACTAATGGAAAGATACAAGGGTAAAACAGTTATCTTCACTCATTTCCCTCTTGTCGGGGATTTTCAATCTTACGCCTTGGCACCTTTATTTTTAATACGTCCTCTTCTTCGTCTCTTAGGAAGAAGGGTCGTGCTGGCAGTGCAAATGGAGCCGGGAGTTCACTTCAACAGTTCCAGCCCCACATGGGTACTTTGTCTGACTTTGATTCAGAAGATGAGCTTCAGATTGATGAAACCCCTCCACCTCGCCGCAGACCGTCTCTACCTAGCAAGAAGAAATTAGCTGGTAAAAGATTTCTCACATTTATTGATCATGCTTGCATTATTTCATTGTTTATGCATCATTTACTCATATTTTTATCATCCCAAACATATAAGACTTACTTTCTTCTGTGAAAATCACACAAGGACAATATTTAAATTTAATAACATCTTAGTATGAACTAATAGTTGGCTCAATGGTGTCTTTAAGGTCTACCAAGGAAACTACCTCGGGCCAAACCATGCAGTGACCCCCACAGAATCCGTGAGCCCGGAGAAGTAGACTTTGATATTGAGGTATGCAAGTCTATCTTAGGCAGCTTCAGATTCCTCTCTAGGTGTCTGGTTGTCACCAGTTTTATATCTTGTTGTTAAATAGGAGGATTACACCACAGATGAAGAGATGCTTACCGTGCAGGGTGTGAAAGGCGGAGCAGGTGGGATTTTAGACTTGCTCAAGGCAAGCAAACAGGTGGCGGGTCTCGATTCTGCACTGAGGTACTTAACACGCACATTTTTTTTAATACAACATGCTGATCATTATTAGCCTTTATCTCAGTAAAATATGCAGTTATGTACTTGCTGTTATATTCAATTCTATTGATTTTCCCTTATCATCAAGTGAGGAAGCACCAGCCTCCCCCAGCACTCGTGATGCTATCCAGGGCATGCTCTCGATGGCCAACCCTCCATCTTCCTCATCCTCTTCCTCCTCATCCTCTCCTCTATCCATCTCTGGGGGAGGTGAGATGCTGGGGCTTATGAAGGAGAAAGGAGGGAGAGCTGGGTGGAAAAGTGGGGTCAAGAAGAGCGAGAAGAAGACCACATTTCAGAGGCCAGGAAAACGGCCCATTAAACGTCCAACACGGCACCTCAGTGATGAAGAAAGCTTGGATGAACAGGAGACCCTGGGTACCTGTTTTAAAGACTCAGATTATGGTGAGTTCACAAATTCTTCAACGTTTACACCAGGGTTGCAAACATACAGTACACAGCAGAGGAAATACTGTGACCCAAAGTGATTCTGTTTAAAGGAGAATTTCCACCTTTTTCTACAGTGTATCCATCACTAGAATCTGACGAGGAGGATCACATAAGCAAGTCTAAAATGAAAAGAAAGCGAAACTGGGATGATACACCCTGGAGTCCTAAAGGTAACTGTGTTTTTGATTTATGATTTTGTAGCATTTTATTTCGAAACAGTTCTAAACATCATTTCTTCACACGTCCTCAGCCCGTGTGACCCCTACACTGCCCAAGCAGGAGCGACCGGTGAGAGAGGGTGCAAGGGTGGCATCTGTAGAAACAGGGCTTGCAGCTGCTGCTGCCAAACTGGCACAACAGGTGAGCTTCTGTCCAGACCTTCTATAGATGTGGAATATTTCATACCATTACTTTGTGTGTGCACCAGTGTTTGTTTTATTTTTTCAAAATATCCTTTGAATTTAGTCAATATTTGTGCATGTCATATTAATTTTAGTAAATTTTACTAAAATGGCATCTAATTTTAGTCTTTGAAAAATAAGATTTTAGTTGACAAGGAAATGTAAATTTAAACCAAATATTAACTTTTTAGATATATGGCATTATATATATTAATTGAGGAATAAAAACATTTATAAACATGATCTCTTGAAATAAAATTATGCTTTAGTTATTTGTTGTCCATGTTTTAGTTCGTTGTTGGAGAAAAAGTACTGTTGGCATGTTTTAACTATAACTGGATTTTTAAGACATCCAATTATAATCTTTTTTTTTTTTTCTAAAAAAAAATTCTACAAAAACATTGCTATTAAACATACACTATGGTTCAAATTTTGTAGTCTGTAAGATTTTTTAAATGTTTCTGAAGGAAGTCTCTTGTGCTCAAAAATGCAGCATTTATTTATTTAAAAATACAGTAAAAAAGTAATATTCTGTAATATTACTACAATTTAAAATATCTGTGCTGCGTAATATTTCTGTGGAATCCTACTGACATATAAACATTCATAATATTTTGTAGTATTTTTTCATCAATGCTATAATTTAATATACTTGTCATTATGCCATTTTTTAATTATTATATTGGTCTTGTCTTTTTCATTGACAAACAAAAAACTCTTTTTGTCAGTATTTTTCTTGACAAGATTAACACTGAGCTAAACATCTTGTTACTTTAATATCAGGAACAGCAGAAAACCTTAACCAAGAGAAAATACACCAAGAAGAAGGTCCCTCAAGAGAAAGTACATTCTGCAGCTGCCCAACTCCAGCGCCAGCCGGACTCTCCGCCCGTGTCTCCTCCTCTGCCCTCTGAGCCTCCTGTGGACTGCATAGTTGAGGAGAGGAGAGTGGAGGTGTACTCTGCCAGCCTGCTGGACCACGAGTACACAGCAGGACCAGGCCCGTTCAGCCCAGGGGGCCCAAGAGGAAGTGGTGCCATGGCCCCTGGCGTCTTCCTGACTTCAAGACGCCCCTCACTCTCTCCCCAAAACAGCAGCAGCTACTCTCCCTCTGCCCCCTCACCTGGAGGGCTGGCTACTTCAGCGTCAGCAGTAGCATGTCAAGGTAACTGGAAATACTGTACGTTACCTTTTAAAGGTTAAGTGTTTGGAATCACACTTATTTTTTTCACTCTTCTTTCTCACAGGAAAACGTCCAAAGAAAGGACTTGCTACGGCTAAACAAAGACTGGGAAAGATTCTGAAAATACATCGAAATGGCAAGCTTCTCCTGTAGTTTGATAATATGGAGAGGAGACTGCAGGGAACAATAGAGGAGGAGAAAACGAATAAGGATGAGACCTGAGGACCTGAGTGATTTTGGTGTTAATTTATGTGACTGTTTTATGGTTAATGTTCTGCTAGCCTGGTTTTATTTGCATCATCGGGACGAAAAGTGAAAAGAACGGTAACTTGCTGTGATAAATTAGATTGAAATCCATTTAGCATGGTGTTTTAGAATAGAAATTCTATTTGAAGAACAAATAGAGCTAAACAGACGGATGCATTAATGGAGTGATGACTGTATTGCTAATTGTTTTTCCATAATTTTCAGTGCTCCACCTCTGAAAACAAACTGCGTACATGTACTCTCTCCTTAAACCCTGTTTGTTTCGTAGTTATTGAGTTTTAGTTTTAACATTGTATATTTCTAAAAAAAAAAAAAAAAAAAAAAAAAAAAAGCTGAATGCTGAGGAGCACTTGATGTTAGATCAAATTGCCTAAAGCCATTGCAAACAAAAAGATTACATTGTTCAGAAGATCTCTAACTGGTTTATTTGAAAAACTGACTTCCCAAAAAATAGGATTGAGGTTGTTGTTTGGCCTGAATTGTCCCATGGATGAGAGGAGATCCAATTCTTTAGTCATTACCTCAGCAATTTGTAAATGTCACACTTTCTCATGGCTATTTGTCCTGGTCCAATCTCCTCCTGAAGCCATGCATATTATTTGTTTACATGCTTAATTTAGTATCTGTTCATATCAAATAATTTTATACCATAGAAGGCAATTTGATACACAATTGACTGTAATTGCTGTAGATGAAGTCCTGTAGTAATGTCTCTTTGCTTGTTAAAATGTTTTTACAGTAGTGTACTAACACATTTTTATCAACAAATGTATTTTAGATGTGTATATACTTTAAGTTCATATTGTTTTATTTGTTTTCCACTTAGCATGGGCAGTATAATATCCTGCCACCATTTGGCCAGGGTTGTCTTTCCCATCTATAGTTCATGTTTTAGAGATTGAGTTCAGTGGTGGGCACATTTTAGTAAATGTAAAGAACACAGAAATTGACTTAGAGCAGTTTGAGATCATATGGGTGGTTCTGTAGGTTCAGTGTACATATTTGGTGTTTTATTATTTTTTTGTTATTAACGTTTTTCTTTAGAAAGAACGAAATTGCATTGGAATCTTTCTTGAAACACCTTGTACAAAAATACATGTTTTGGGTAAGTAACAGCATAAGAGTTGTTTAGTCAGTTTTATTTGTATAGGATAATTATGCTGTTATTTTTCATTGAAGCTTATGATATTAGCAATGTGATGAAGTTAATGTATTCTATTGCTATTTTAATGTTATTGTTTATTTTATTTCCCACCCCCCACTTATCAATATTATTAATTTTAACATCAATATACTTTAGTTTTGCTTTTTTATATATACAATACTCCATTCTAGAAGAGTTAAATGTAACATTTCCTTATTTTTTTAGTTTTCTTCTTTGACCATTATGTCTATAATCGATCAGCACCAAAAATATTGATAAATCAGTGGGCCAGTGTAAATATTATTTTACGTTTTTTGTTTATTTTTTTCCTAAAAATGTCACAGATTGTCCCCCTGCCGAACTGTCATCATGCCATCCACATGTAATTAGAAACTTGTTTTGAGGTTTGTAGAGATTTGTTTTTGAATGTGAAATAACAGAAGATAGTTGTTGGAAAATTCTGGTAAAACTATTGTTTTTAGACATTGTTTTCAGATGACTGAAATTTAAAAGGATCTGTAATATTTTGAGTTTTTTGTACATTTATTTGATTTGTCATCATCTTCACATCGTCTCTTAATGTTGCTACTTCCACTCATATTTTACTAAACATCTGTGCCTTCAGTGAAGTCCCAAACATAGCAACCTCTCTTACTGAAACTGTGCATCTCTGCACATCTTTTGATACTAGATACTTTAGTTTAATGGCGACACTTGTCTACCGAGACGGCTATTCAGGATTTCTGGAAATTGACAGTGAAAAACGGGAATGATGTGAAGCAAGATGTGCAACAAAGAAAGTGTTTAAAAACCTCAAAATATGTAAGAACTGGCTTTTAAATATGTTCTTATTAAAACTTACATTTACAAGTTATTCTCCTCTTTATCACCTGAAGTTAATTGTGTGCATTTTAGGATTTATTTATCTTTTAACCATTTTCTTGTCTGTTAAAGTTTATTTTGAACAATTAATGTTGATATCACAGTTCCTCTCAGGGTTTATTTTGTATCTAATATCATTTTGATAGAATCGTTTAAAAAGAGCAACAGTAGTGTTAGTTCACATTCAGGACCACTTAAAAACCAAGTCAAATTTGAACCCATTTAATATTTATAATTGGACGTTGTCTTTTGCTATTGTCACCACCTTTGGTTTTTGAAACGGCTTGAGCAGATTTTTCCAAATAACCTCTATTAAAAGATATTTTTAAAAGTTGTTTGCATTTTTGTCATTATAAGCCTATTTTCCTCTGCAAGTGCCATGTGGTCTCTCACGTGCTTACTGGGTCAACTCCACATTTACCCGCGAACGAGCTGCTTTGTCTCTTTCAAGAGTTCATAATTCTATTGTGCGCCAGACGTAGAATAATGAACCCATGAAAATGGAATGAACGGCACAAACGGAATTAGTCACGTGATTTAAAGCGCATCTCTGTTGCCATAGTAGTGTCATTGGCAGTCAGCGATTGGCTGATGCCACGTCTCCGTCAGCCACTCAAAATGCGCGCTTTTTACAAACTACTCCGGAAGTCAGCAGGCTAGTGTTGATTTCTAGAGTTTGGGCCAGGGGAGAGTGGCTTGGTGTGGAAAGTCCTGTAGCTTAAAAACAACATAAAAAGCTGCAGTTTTTGGATACTGCTTAAGCTCAGGCCTTGGTACGTATGTGTGGGTTAGTACAAATATATATCTGCCGTCTTATTCATAACTTTATAACTCGGAGTACTCAAGAGTTTGTGTATTTGCAGTTTACTGACGCTCTACACTGTTATAGTTTTATAGTAGTATAGTTTTTAATGATTGAGAATATATTTCATCGTTAAGGAACTTTTTGAGACCTCTCTCAAGTGCCGTCTTGTTTATAGACACTGAACCCCTGTCGAGATGGCGTCCTCTAACCCTCTGAGACCCCAGAACAGAAGTCAGCAGGATCATGCAGGGTGAGTGAACTGATCATGAATATTTATATCAGCCTTCTCCTCCACAAGTAACATTGTCTTAGTCTCTCCTTCTTAATTGAAGTTATGCATTTGATTATTCAGAATGTTAATTTTGTTTTGAGCAATTTTAGGTACCCCCTCACTACACCTATCAAGAAATATACATTCCACATTTCACTCAAAAATAAATAATGTAAAATAGAACAAAACATGATTTGTAACATTGTTTTCATAACCGTTATACACATTTTAGTGTGTTTCAAAATGTGGTGCTGATTTCTGATCCATTATTTTCAATGCCATTAGGATCTTGAAGCATCAGGAGTTTAAGACAAAAAGTGCTTCCTCTAAAAGAGGATCTGAAAATTTTGACCCCAATGCTTCTGCTGAAACTGGAAAAGGAGTCAGTAAACTCAAAGGTGTCAGCAGGCTTCCTGTCCTTGCCAAATCTCTGCAAGCAGCCCTAAGTGAGCTCTCCCAAAATCCCAGTCACAACAGCTGGGAACAGAGGCCTCTAACAGTAAGGATACCACTTAAGTGTTATTTTAGCATTTTTATATATACAGTAGTATTATATATTTTTTTATGAATATTATTAGAATATTGCAATTAGCTTTTTTCATATTTCTTTTTTTTGGTAATGAGCTTTTGTAATTTATTTTATTATTTAACATTTCTGTATAGCTTTAATTTCAGTTTTAGTAATTTTAGTACTTTAAAAAAATACTGAAGTAAGTTTAAGTTCTAATTCTAATGTTTATATTTTATTTCAGGTTTTTTAATATCAAAAATGATTTTTAATAGTTTTAGTTACTATAACTATTGCATAATGATTTATTTTTCATTTGTCTTCAGAGTAAAGCTAAAAAAAAAAGGACCTGCACCAAACCTGTTCCTTTCAATTTGTCCCAGTCACGCACACACAGTCAGAGATACACAGGTGATCTCCAGAGAAAAGCACCCCTGACGCCTTCTACCCGACTAACACCAGGGGCAAAAGTGATGAACTTGAATCCAAGTGCCAAAACTAAAACTCCAAGCCATAAAGCTACGACACCAGGTGTCCACAGGGCTCAGGCCAACAAATCACAGCGACTGCAGCCTGGTAGTCACGTAGAATACATGGCATCAACTAAAGACTTCACTGATGTTCACCAACCTTCACATGAATTTGGATGCTGTAGTCACACTGATTTAAGTTCACGTTTAGGTAGCATCACTCTACAATCTAAGCTTCCTGAAGACTCAGGTTTGAGTCATTTATGTAAAACTTCACTCATTAAAGTAGATGTTAATTCTGATAATCAAGCACCAAAGGACAAGCACCGTTTCCCATCAACAACAGGTGAGTGACATAATGTCAGATCTTTTCTTATTGTGTCAATCAAGTCAATGTTCAAGTTCGATCTCAACTGTATTAATAGTTCTGTTTAATTTAGCCACTGGTTGTTTATAATTGATGTATGTAACTATGAGTGCAGGATCATCATCAAATCTTTCATCAGCTGTGCACAGTGTCCTCACATGTGAGGGATCAAGTGCTGTTGGAGCACAATGCATGATGCCACGTTTATCTACCTGCCCCCCTGGACCAGGATCCTCCAACAATCTGGTTAGAAATTGTAGAAAATCTCAGTAATAAAAGCAAAAAATTTTACTGACCCTTTATGATGATCATGACAGTTGTCTTTTTAGTCTAGTATGTGCTCTGGTGCTCATATATTTTGATATTTTAGCCTCAAAGAGTTGTGAAGAAGAGTCATGGCGTTGATGTCACCACAGGTTAGTTCATTTTCAAAGACTCCAACTTTTCACATTGATCACAGAGAGAGTGTAAGCTTTATAGTTCTCCTTTCATCTCAAGACAAGGCTGGGCTGTTTTTCCCTGACCCTTCAGCGCTACGTAGTATTCTACAGAGTGATGGAACGAGACTGGGGGAGCATGTTGGAGTAACACCCAGAGCATCAACCTGTCCTACTGGCAGAGGAACCTCTATTTATTCTGTGAGTCCATTCCTTTTTTCAATGTCCATTCACACATTGATTATGATATTTTACTTCTGAATGGTTCATTTAGGCAGAATAAGTTGTGAAATAAAAGAACTGATTTTTAATAGTGACCTTGTCCACTTTAGGCTCAAAGAGTACCTGCCAAAAAGACTCAAAAAGAAGCTCCAGCAGAGGCCAAAAGCCCTACAGGTATTTAAAGCTGATTTTTCAGCAGCCATTATTCCAGTCTTCATGATGATCCTTCAAACATCAGACTAATATGCTGGTTTGGTGCTCAAGAAACATTTATTATTAGTAGTAAATGGTTGTGCTGCTTAATATTCTTTTTTTCAGGATTCTTTGATGAATAGAAAGTCCCTAAACTGTTTGAATAAAAAGAATAAGAGTTTAAGAGAGATTAAGACTTTTAACTTCGGTGTATCTGTGTATGGTTTGTACCTGCAGGTAGTGCCTTCTCTCCTGATCCATCAGCACTCCGTGGTATTCTACAGATCAATGGAGCAACGCCTCATGCACCGACCAGCCTTGCGGGCAGAGCAACTTCTGTTTACTCAGTAATGCTCAGATCACATTTGCTGTCTTAATTTGAATTTGGAATGCTAAAAAATAAGGTTTGAAATGCCTTGTTCACTTCAGGCTCAAAGAGTGCCAGTTAGGAAGCCTAAAACAGACGGATCAGCTGCTGTCAAAGCTCCTGCAGGTAATCTAGCTCATTAATTTAGCAAGTGTATACACGTCTGCTCAAAAATGAATACTTTTATTCAGCATGGATACATTAAATGCATCAAAATTGACAGTAATGACTTTTAAAATATTTTAAATGAATGCTGTTCTTTTGAACTTTCCATTTAAGAATCCTGAAGAAATGTACCATGGTTTCCACAAAAATATTAAGCAGCGCACCTGTTTTCAACACTGATAATTAATGTTTCTTGAGCCATAAATCAACACATTAGAATGATTAAATACTAAATACTTGAGTAATTGCTGCTGAAAATTCAGTTTTACAATCACAGGAATAAGTTACATTTAAAATAGAAAATTTCTTTTAAATTTTTATATTTCACAATAATACCTCTTTTACAGCGTTTTGATCAAATGCTGTAAATGCAGCTATGTTGGGCATAAGAGATGTTAAAGCACTACATACAGACTGTGTTATTATTCAGTGTTTTTTCTCCATAAATTTATATGAATGTCATGTGATCCAAAATAAAATCTTCCTTTAGGAAGTGCTGTGTCCTTCTCCCCTGACCCTGTGGCCCTGCGCAGTATTCTACAGAATGAAGGTGTGAGGGCTGGTGGAGCAACACCCAGAGTCTCCACCTGTCCCACCGGCAGAGGAACCTCCATTTATTCTGTGAGTTTGCTTGGATGGATTCAACTTCCAGTTGTGTGCTATAATGAAGCATCATGTAACTTTCTTTATTTCAGGCCCAGAGAGTCCCAGTGAAGAAGAATAAGCCTGAAGCCGTGGCAGCAGCAACATCTCAGTGTAAGTTTGACTTTCCAATGTTTCTTCCTCTTCAACATCATGTTTTTGACCCTGTAAACCACTGATTCTCTGCTGTGGTGCAGGTGCAGTTAGAACACCAGTGATGAAGTGGACACCGCAGCGGGTCGCAAAAACCAAACCACAGTCAATGGTGAGTATTCTACGGTCTTGTCTCATTGTTTTGTACAGTATCCATTGCCGTAAAAAAAAAAAAAAATGTAAACCCAAATTTCACGTCAATGCTATAAAAAGTCTTCAATATCTTCTATTTGTCTTTGTGTGTGTGAGAGATCTGCTTTAAAACGACTTGTATCCCAGGTTTATGTTTACTGTTGATATTTACAGAGGAAGCTTTGTACTACCCAAAAGATGTCCAGTTTAAGGGGTTTCCCAGGTTTGCGTGAATCTCACGACCCAAGCACTGGACTCTTGGTTTGTCAGGAGGTAAAACAGCCCCATAATGCAGAACCCTTGTATTTTTCTTACTTATCTACATGATAGAATGTCAGGTTAACACTAGGTGTTGAATGTGTTATAGGGGGAGGATGTCGTTCAAAGGTTATTTGAGGACCAAGAGCAGATGGACGATGACCAGATAGGCCAAGATGACATCACTTCACAACAGTTACTGAACAGCCACCAAACTGTACGATTGATTTAACTCTAAAACATTAATTTATGCATCACTGGTCAATTTCTTGATGGCCTATAATTAATCTCACATAACTTCTCTCCATGCAGACTGAAGCACAGTCAACAATTAAAGAAAATTCTGATTCAAATCACTGTCACACTGAGAACGAAGGCAAGAAAACAGTCCAACCTTTCATACAAGCAGCACACAGAGGGTCAGTCATTGTTTTCTCATCTAGCCAAAGACTTGGATCAGATACTCCGAAGAATCCTGGGATAAGTGCCCCTCTGCAGCTCTGTTTAGGCCAGCTTACATCGCATAATGCACTACCACTACAATCAGACCAAAGCAATGGATCACAGATCAATCCCAGTTTAGACCTGCCTAAACAAAGCCAATCTAAAGGTAACCATTCCATCCAAAGTGAACCTAAATTTAACCCTTTTTTTGTTTTCATATTTTTAAATAACTATATTTCAAATGTTGTAATTAATGATCCATAAGCAGATATTTTTTGCACATCCTGAAGACTTTTAAGCAGTTGTAGTAGTGCAGGGGTCACCAAGTTCGGTCCTGGAGGGCCGGTGTCCCTGCAGAGTTTAGCTCCAACCCTAATCAAACACACCTGAAGCAGCTAATCAAGGTCTTGCTTGGTATACTTGAAACTTCCAGGCAGGTGTGTTGAGGCAAGTTGGAGCTAAACTCTGCAGGACACCGGCCCTCCAGGATCAAGTTTGATGACCCCTGTAGTAGTGCTTACTGCATTAAATGTATTTCCACATCTGTCTATAGTTCCTGCTGTCAAGCAGTCTACCGCTATGTCTGCTCTGCGGCGGCGTCGTACTCCTCTGGAGGAGATGTTTCTGGATGAGGAATGTGCTATGTACACCTCTCGCCTGCTGTCCTGCCCACTGCAGCCCCGCAGTGGCAACCCGGTGGCCGCCACACTTCTGTTTCAAGACTCTACTGTGAGTGATCATTGTGTTTTGAATTGTGCACTGCACACTAAACCGGTTGTCAAGTTAGCTGTTGATACATCTTGTTATCTCTCTCCTCTACAGTGTTTTTTACCCATTGGCCTGTCTTCTCCTATACGTCCGAGTCCTGTCCCTTCAGGTTCCTCTATCAGAGCATAAAGGCAGATGTCCCACAACACATTGCACATGTCAGTCTGTGTATGTAAGACCGTCTGAAACAGTATTTCTAGTTGCACTTTTGATATGTAATGTCATACAGTCAGATGTATCTGGTTACAGATTCCACAAGCAGCAAAGTATTGGACGGACACTATATTTGGTGGGATTCACTGTTGATAACATGACTGAATGCAAAGCTATCTCTAAATATTTAACACTTTCATCATTTTTACACTGAATTGTCACTGACTGGAAACACTGTGTGCTTTCCACTTGCCTCTTGAATAAAGTGTATAATAAATCTCTATATAAACAGTTTTACATTAAGCTTTGTCATTTTAAATTTCAGTTGTTCTTTTTTTCCTGAATTGTACTATTACGATATTGTAGGTGTCCTTTATGAAATCGTTTAATATTATTTGGTGCTCAAATTTGAAAACACTAAAATATTTTACTTAAATTATTTAAAATTCACTAAGAATATTCTTATTTAGAAGAGAAAAAGATCTGAATTTCAGATTTAAAAATAAATAAATTATATAAGTGTTATATAACAAATTATATTTTATAATGTTTATATATACTGTAAATTTATAAATATATTGGTTTTCAATCAATAAGCTACATTTTAATAAACATTCTAAATTAATATTAAAATAAAACATGACATTAAGACTGTTTATGTAACCTTGAGTCATGGTAAACTTGATCTTTTTTTTTTTTCCTTTTTATTAAGCATGTAACCTTTGCTGTGCAATTCAAGTTGATACTTTATATTTAGCTGAGTCAGGGGGTGTGTGACTGTGGTGTTTGTGAAATGAAATCCAGGGGGTGGGCATGAATTGCTGGAACACCGTCCTATTAAACCCTTCCCTCTGGAGCCCCTTGCTTTGAGAGACGGTGCAAACACGTCTTTCATTCGCCTCTTTTTTTTTTTCAATTTCTCAATTTCTGGAATACCTGAATCATGGCTGACATAAACACAGCTGGGGTCGATCCGACAAAGATAGGGGTCGGACGGGCCATTGCTGTACTGACATCAGGTGGTGATGCCCAAGGTAAGCAGAAAGTAGTGATCTGCCTCTTAGACTTAGTGCTAGTTCCTATGGTGGTCTCCGAGAGAGTGTTCAAAGAAATGCCTGCATGGATAATTAGATTCTAGTGAATTTGGTGCAATTTTTGGAATATCCTTGAATACACAAAAAGAGCTTTTCCCTCTCAGATACAGTATTCATATTGTTATAGACACTGTTTTTATGAGTCAGATGACTCTCTGATGTTCTCTATGGTTAAAACTATCATGAATAAACATGAGCTAAACTTTAACTTTTGAAAATTAGATTAGGTTAAATCTATCTTTCCATCTGTCCTGTTAATTTTAAAATTAAAGGAGTTAAAATTTAAGAAGCTTAAGCAGAAAATAGAACTAAATGTACTGATAAATAGAAATCTAGCATTTTGATTTGCTTTGGTCCGTTAAGGTCAATGCTCTTGTAGCCTTTAGCTTTAGCCTGTAGCTCTTGTCCCCATCTTCCTATTTCCATAATTGAAGGCTAAATTTATCTCCAGTGACCTTCTTCTGAAATGACACGAGGTTATGGAGTGTAGAAGGCTTTTCCACAGCTGCTCACTGTTGAAACTAGAGACTGAACTGCGTTTGTACACGACAACACCGTCTAAACACCTACAGCTTTAGTGCTGAGCTCCCAGAATGAAGTTATCTCGGACACTCTTGTTCACATCATTCCACAATGCGGTCAAGTAATGAAATGTCAGGAGAGGTATCTGTACTTTCCTAGAAGCCCTGTGTATCCTTCTGTATATGATATGTTTTCTTGTCTATTGCAGGGATGAATGCAGCTGTGAGGGCCACTGTCAGAGTCGGCCTTTACACTGGAGCCAAAGTCTTCTTCGTCCATGAGGTACATTATTATAAGAATAATAACAAAAGTGGTCATGCCAATCACATCTGTTAACATTGTTGCTGATGTCATGTGCAGGGTTATCAGGGATTGGTTGATGGAGGGGATCACATCCGTCCTGCTACATGGGAGAGTGTGTCCATGATGCTACAGCTGGTGCGCATTCAGATGCTGGAATTTATTCAATTCAGTTTATTATTCCTAGCATACTAGAGTTTTAATTTCAATACAACTTTTTAAGTTGTGTTGTGATTGTCTGTTTTCTTTGTGTCTGTCTGAAGGGTGGCACAGTCATTGGCAGTGCCCGCTGTAAGGATTTCCAGACCAGGGAGGGGCGTTTGAAGGCTGCCTTCAATCTCGTCAAACTAGGTGTCACCAACCTTTGTGTAATTGGTGGCGATGGTAGTTTGACCGGTGCCAACATATTTCGCACTGAGTGGAGTGACTTGCTGAAAGATCTAATCAGCAAAGGTAAACAATCTGTACTGAAGGTACAGATCATTTCAGCATCTGTTTTCCCCCCTAATTTTTAGTTTTAATATATTTTACATATAATTTATTCCTGTGATGGCAAAGCTGAATTTTCAGCATCATTATTCCAGTCTTCAGTGTCACATGATCCTTCAGAAATCATTCTAATATGCTGATTTGCTGCTCAAGAAACATTTCTATCATCTTGTTTCTCAAGATACATTGTTTTTTTGATTCTTTGATGAATAGAAAGACAAAGAACATTACAGCAACATTATCTTTCATAACATTATACATGTCTTTACAGTCATTTTTGATCTATTTAATGTACCTTTACTGAATAAAAATAATAATTTCTTTAAAAATAAATAAATAAATCTTTCTGTATTCCAACTGGTATATACTGAACTGACAGTCCTATTCTCCATTTGTACACAGGTAAGATCACAAAAGAGGAGGCTAAGACTTCATCTCATCTGAATATCGTCGGTATGGTTGGTTCTATCGACAATGACTTCTGTGGAACGGACATGACCATTGGCACAGACTCTGCCCTACATCGTATCATTGAGGTGGTGGACAGTATCACCACAACAGCACAAAGGTCACAAATATGTGCAATTTATCAAATTAGCTAAGATCTGTTCTGTTATTTTGCTTCATAAGTTGTGAACTCTGATCTCACCCACAGTCATCAACGTGCTTTTATCCTGGAGGTCATGGGAAGACACTGTGGGTAAGAATGTGATTATGTATGTATGCTTATACACTGAAGTGAGCATATGTGAAACTGAGACCAGACCCCCTAATACCTAGATCATATGGTTTACATGCCAGAATCTCACATTTAATTAACTGAAATGATCATGCATTTATTGAGCACAATATGTGTGTGTGTGTGTGTGTGTGTTTCAGTTACCTGGCTCTGATTACTGCTCTTGCGTGTGGTGCTGACTGGGTGTTTATTCCTGAGATGCCCCCAGATGACGGATGGGAGGATCATTTGTGTAGAAGACTCACTGAGGTACAAAAAAACTGACAAAATGCAAGAAATGCACACAGAAAAAAAATATATAGTTGTCACAGTTCAACATCCATGAAATACACTACCGTTCAAACATTTGGGGTTTGGTTAGAATTATTTTATTTTTTTAATGTTTTGGAAAGAATTCTCTTATGCTCACCACCAAGGCTTATTATTACAAATATAATAATAAGGATCCTTGGATGAATAGAAAGCAAAAAAACTGCATTTATTTGAGATATAATTTTTCTGTAATAATGTAAATGTCTTTACTGTCACGTTTGATTAATTTAATGCATCCTTGCTAAATAAAACTATTAATTTCTTCTTCTAAAAAATGTAACCTTACTGACCCTAAACCTTTGAACAGCAGTGTAAATTTACTGGAAAAACAAAACTGTAAATTAATAACTTGTCCGAAGAAATATTTTATTATTATTTTTTATTAATTTTGCTTATTGGTTTGGAAAAGTCCCCCAAAAAAAATACAGTAAAGAAAAAAGAGAATTATTTACAATAAATTAGTTTAGTTTATTTTTTTTTAAATATAGGAAAATATTTGGTTGTTTGAACCATAAGTATAACAAAAATTGGTGAGGTTTGTGCTTTAATCAAGCAAAAAATGTCAATATTTTGACTAAAAAACAAAACTTCATATTCATAATGATTGATAATTTTGTCTCTCCTCAAACAGACCAGAAAGGCAGGTTCTCGTCTGAATGTGATAATTGTGGCTGAGGGAGCAATCAACAAAGAAGGGAAACCAATCACCTGTGACCAGCTAAAAGATGTAACTTCACCCCTGACCATACTACACTACCCATGCTCTTGAAAGAGACGCTCTGTTATAGATTTTTAAACACCTCCTATAAGTGCATTTAATTATGCTTATCTGTTCTCATACAGCTGGTGACAAAGAGGCTGGGCTATGATACTCGTGCCACTATCCTCGGACATGTGCAGAGAGGTGGCACCCCCTCAGCTTTCGACAGAGTGCTAGTGAGTAGTCCCTCTTCTCATTTTGTCACTTTTCAATCATCTGCGCCATTTTTGTTTCATGAGAGTTTAAATGTGTGTGTTTATTGTATATCAGGGCAGTAGGATGGGTGTGGAGGCTGTAATGGCTCTGCTGGAAGCCACTCCAGAAACTCCTGCCTGTGTGGTCAGTCTCTGTGGGAACCAGGCCGTCAGACTCCCCCTGATGGAGTGTGTGCAAGTGGTGTGTATAAAGTACATACAGATGTGACCTATGATGAAATTAGATGTGACCTAATTTATTAGATGTGACCTAATTTAAGATTTAGAATGTACTATGATAACAGGCCCCCAATCAAAGGTGTCCTCACTTTTTTTTTATATACTGTTTTGGATGTAAACAGATATAAATCGTCTTTATCTGCAGTACAGAGTCGTTCACAAGCTGCATACACAGTATACTGCATAAAAGGAGCCGCTTCATTGCTGACAAATGATAGGCATTTGCAAGTTTTGTTTCCTACTTTGGATTGTAGGTAAATACTCAACTCATCCAGTGCTCTGTTTTCTGTCGTATAAAAACATCCTGGTACTATTTCGGTGTGCGAATCTGGTGCAAACGATTCAGTGTGTGAGTGAACTCTTCGAATGAATCAAACTGAATTCAAACCGCTCAAAATACTAATTCATTCGAGAGTCTGACATCATTCGTTCACATTCTAAACAGCTGATGGAAAAACACGTGACATGATTGCTGAAATATTATCAGGAAAAAAATATTCTCAGGTCGGTATACGGTAATCTCATTTGACAAACAAGGATTTATGCTTTTTTACCGGGGCACAGTGTTTACATGGAGTAAAATCGACGCCCCCGACTATGATTTGTAACACTTGTTATTTTTCTTTTTCTTTTTTATTGTGTTTATTTATACAATATATTATATTTAAAATATAATATTCATTTAATTTTTTTTTTCAATATATAGACCAAGGATGTCACTGTTGCAATGAGTGAGGGTCGATTTGATGATGCTGTAAAGCTCAGGGGAAGGTATGTTTGGAAATATCATACTTTTTTTGTTATTAAAATAAACTTGTATTGTATCACTATGTTTGCCTGTGCAGGAGTTTTGAGAATAACTGGAACACATATAAGCTCCTGGCTCATGTGCGCCCCCCAGAGACAAAGGTGAGGAGGAGATTCAAAAATAAAATTGAAAAATAGAAAGAAAATAATTTATATTTAAATAATTATCATGTGTTTCTTCTTTGTACACCTTTTTCTTCATCAGAGTAACATTAATGTGGCTATTTTGAATGTGGGTGCCCCCTGCGCTGGCATGAACGCAGCTGTACGTGCAGCTGTCAGGATCGGCCTCATCCAGGGTCACAACATGCTGGCTGTTCATGATGGCTTTGAAGGTCTGGCTGAGGAAAAGGTAAGCAGCATTGAGTACCGTTTCAAAGTTTGGGGTCGGTAAAATTTTTAATGTTGTTGAATTTTTTTTTCTGGCCACCAAGACTGAAATTATTTGATAAAAATACAGTACAAACAGTAATGTTTTGAAATATTATTACAATTTAAAATATCTGATTTCTATAATAATATATTTTAAAATGTAAAGCAAAGTTGAATTTTCAGCAGCCATTATTCCGGTGCCATTACTTCAGTGTTGCATGATCATATAGAAATCCTAGTATTCTAATATACTGATTTTGTGCTCTTTTATGCTATTAATATCATTCTTGAAAACTCAAAGAACAGCATTTATTTAAAATAGATGTCTTTTACAGTCAATTTTGAACAATTTAATGTTTCCTTGCTAAATAAAACTAGTACTTTCTTTAAAAAATCTTACTGACCTTACATTTTTAAATGGTAGCTATGTTATAAAATTAAATGAAAATTATTATAAGGACATTAAAGCCATTGTAGTGTTGTCATATTGTGTCTAACATAATGTTGTTAGATTGAGCACATCACCTGGAACACTGTTGGAGACTGGACAGGGAAAGGTGGCGCTGAGTTGGGAACCAAAAGGTACTGGTCACTCACTCACTCATCATTTATAGTTCTGCAATATTTAAAACATTCCTCTCTTTTGTTTATGCAGAGTGTTACCTGGAAAGTACATGGAGGAGATCAGCTTGAATATTGCTAAGTACAATATTCATGCTCTGGTCATCATTGGGGGTTTTGAGGCAAGTGATGTAATGTAATGATATAATATACAATACAATGTCTATAATATACAATATAATGTCCATGTCCTGTTCTGATCTCATTCTGTCCATATTCTGTTCAGGTCACATTAAAATTCCCCTTTTCAGGCATTTTCAGGTGCATTGGAGATGGTTCAAGGCAGAGGGAAGTATGAAGAGCTGTGTATTCCCATGGTGATCATTCCTGCTACTGTATCTAACAATGTGCCCGGCTCAGACTTCAGCATTGGAGCCGACACCGCCCTTAACACCATCACCTCGGTTAGAGATACAGCACACACACTGTCTGGGTGCACAGTATATAAACACCATACTGATTATCAGCCAATATTTTTTAATAATTTCGTGTTGTTATTGATCTATTTATATATTTATAACTTTTTGACAAATTCTTTAAAACCATTAATTTAAAATTATTTAAATATCTTTTAATAACACTCTTAAATGTAATCTTTACCAAATTTTAAAATTAATGTCTGTTTTTCATTATGTACATTATAGTGTTATGATGTCTGAATTGACTTACAGCATTTAAAATAATTTACAGTTTTATTCCTATCTATATTCTGAAGGTTTTTACAGAGGAATCTGTTAATATATCATTTACCTAACATTTATTTATCATTTTATTTCTAAAAACATGGATAATTTTTTATTGGCTGTTGACAGTATTTGATTCTGATTTTTTTTTTTTAAACAAACAAACAAAAACTTTTGAACCTGCTTCAGTTCTCACATTTCTGTTCTGGACATTTATGCAAATAATTGCTTATTTAATCAGATAATGCCTCATTTCAGAAATCTTGTAAACAAACTAGTTGTCCTAATGTACTGTGATTAATCAACTGGGAAAAATAAAATTGTCTTATTTTTTATTTTATTTTCCCTATTCGCTTGCAATGTCTTGCCTGTTTTATTTTTAATTTGTTTCAACAAAATGGCTATTTATTGGTTATTCATCTTAACACAAATTATTGGCTGATAAGTATCGACCAGAACTGTTATACTGGTGCATCCATAGTATTTGGTTGTTCTCTATTTGGGCATGTCCTCACATGAGGCTTCTGTAGACCTGTGACAGGATCAAGCAGTCAGCAGCGGGAACTAAGCGGCGTGTGTTCATCATTGAGACTATGGGAGGATACTGCGGCTACCTGGCCACCATGGCTGGTCTCTCTGCAGGAGCTGATGCTGCTTATATATATGAAGAGAAGTTTGGCATCCGTGACTTAGAGGTAACAAACAACTCAGATGTCATAAGAATAATGATATCACTCAAAGTGGATTAAACAAAACCGTTCTATTTAAATTTCTCCAATAATTTATGTTTGCAGGGAAATGTGGAACATCTTGTTGAGAAGATGAAGACCACCGTTAAGAGAGGCCTAATTCTTAGGTTTGTCATTCGGTGTTTGTGAATGTGAACACCAGTTTAGTTTTTACTTTTGAGGTGAAACTGCTTAAAGGAATAGCTTCTTTCAACAGCATGCATCAGTGAATCATAGTGGAACATGAATAGTCAAACACCTTTCAACTAACATGTCTTGCAGAAATGAAAACTGCAATTCCAACTACACCACTGATTTCATCTTCAACCTGTATTCAGAGGAGGGAAAGGGTGTATTTGACTGCCGTAAGAATGTCCTTGGCCATATGCAGCAGGTTAGATGTAATAAACCCTGTTTATTTTAATAAAAATCAAGAATGCACATTTATCAGGAGTTGTGTTTTGTCTGACAAATGTTCTTTTTCTAGGGTGGCACCCCAACTCCTTTTGACAGAAACTTTGCTACCAAGATGGGTGCTAAGGCTGTTCTCTGGCTGACTGAGAAGCTGAAGGAGTGTTATAGACATGGTGAGAAACAATGCGGTCTATTATTTCTTTATATTTTAGTCGTCCATGCCATGGCAACACTGTATATCAGTCTGCTCCAAATCACTGCTAATTTCAATACTTTTAATATTGTCGCGGTGATCATCTTGCTGTTATGGCTAATCTTTTTGTACATTTGAATGGACAAATATTTCCAGCGGAAGCTCTAAGACGATATATAAAAGTTTAGGGTCAATAGGCTAAAAAAAATAATGCATGGAAACATTAAATTGAACAAAAGTGAGAGTAAAGACATGTATAATGTTACAAAGTATTTCTATTTCAAATAGATGTTGTTCTTTTGAAGTTTCTGTTCAACAAAGAATCTTGAGTCTTCTTTCAAAAACATTTATTGACTTTTAATTGACCGTGTACAATTCTAAAATAATTTCAACTCAGATCAGTATTTCATGTACACGTATGTATTTATTTGGTGAGCTATGTAGTAATGTTCACTCAGCCAGTCTCAAAAAATATTATTTTTTATTTTATTATTATTTATTTCCAACAATGAACTGCTGATTTAACATTATCCCTTTACTTAATCAATTATTTGTCAGTAACCAGGACTTCTTCCCATTTGACTGTCTGTACAGGGCGAATCTTCGCCAACACCTCAGACTCTGCATGTGTGTTGGGCATGAGGAAGAGAGGACTGGTGTTACAGCCTCTGGCTGAATTGAAAGAAGAAACAGATTTTGAGTAAGAATCTTCCATTATCATGTGCCATTTAATGCATGCCATTCCTAAGTTTGCGACCCTACTAATTCATGACGGTCCACAAACTCCCTCCCTTATCTCTTTCCCTCAGACACCGTATTCCCAAGAACCAGTGGTGGTTGAAGCTGAGGCCTATTATGAAGATCTTGGCCAAGTACAAGATTAGTCTGGACACCTCTGAACACGCTCTTATGGAGCATGTCATCAGCAAGAAACCTCCGGTGCACATGACTCTCACAAAGTAATCACGAGCAAAAATGAGGACAGACAGATACAACAAACATATGAAATGACTGAATTATTTACTTAAATTATTTGTTCATCTGACTGTGTCTTATTCATTAATTTTGTTTGTATTTATCATATTTATGGTAATGCTGTATGCTGTAATGCAACATGCAAATTAAAATAATCTTATTATTAAATGCCCTTGGTTTTCGTTTTTTCATTTTTAATTTAGGAGGGAATGAAAAAACTAAGCCTGGTAAATAAGCCTAGTAAATATTTAAGGATAATGCACACAAGCAACCACTTTTATATATATATATATATATATATATATATATATATATATATATCCATTACATATATAAAAGTATGAACAGCTGAACCCATGCTCATGCACTATTTTATTTGATACAAATACTGACTGAATATAAATTCTTAGACAATTAAGATTAATGTCCTATGTTAAGTAAACTATTATACAACTCTCCAGTCAAAGAACTATGTTCACCACCAGATGTCAGTCTTGAATGGATCATCCTCGACATGCAATAATGCATCTGTATGTTTATTCATTACCATCCATTATTGCAATAATGACCAGATAGTGTCTTAATTTAAATGTACTGGTTTGGGTGAAATGCCCCTTTACACTCTTAAACTTTAAAATTGTTCCTTTGATTAAGCCTTTGATTGAATAACATCTGCCTGTAAAACGTCTCTGTATTTTGGGGGAGTTATTTTCCTGTCATTTACTAAGATTTATCTGCTTATCTTCAGAAGAGGCCTTCACAAACATGCTATTTACAATAATAATAACAAAAAAGATGGCAGAATTTTCATTTTGGGTGAACTATCCCTATAAAAATTATAAATAATATTTGTGTTCCACAGAAGAAAGTAATGAGTTTATTGCCAAGTATGTTTACACACAGAGAAAGAGAAGATGACAGAAGAAGAGTAAGCAGAGAGGGAGTACATTTAAATATTTATTAGGAGAAAGACTTTTCTTTTGGCAGGCAGCTTGTTGTCAGCCATTGCTCAAACCGGAAGCTGAGCAGATCAACTTCAGAGGGTATCAAGAGGTCGCTGAGGAGTGTGGGACGGTGGCGGACTGTGTTAATGTCTGCCTACTCATTGGTAAGGTGCGTGTCCCCTGTGTCCGCTTCGGTCGCCCGTTTAGGAATGCACCCTATGGCACTGGTGCTTGTGTAAATCGCGAGGAAGGCGTATTAGGAACGAATTCGCTATTTTCGGCGCTTGCGCTTGTCATTTTCACCCGTCGGTTGACAAACGTCGGAGCCTGCGCCGTATTTGTCGATGCATTGATAGCTAGCCAGCTAGTTAGCAGGAGAACTAGCCCATTCGGTGGCTAGCCAGCCAGCTCACATTCTGAGCTTTCATTACCGTGCGCTCAATAAGTTCAGGTTTTTCAACCGCACCGCCTACTGTGCGCATACTGGTTTATTAGCCAACTACTCAATCAGCAAAAAGGGTGACTCGAGGGGGGCAGGGAGAGAACGACGGAGGCGCGGTGAGCCAGGAGCGGCCGATGAGTTCAGACCAGGGCGGAGAGCCGCAGCTGCAGGAGGAGGCTGAGCCGGGACCCAAACCCCGTGGAGAGGACGAGATCACACCCGGGACAGGGGGAGACTCAGGCGTCATGGTGAGTCGGGGCCTCTTCACCCCTCCCCAACACGACGATCGGTCTCTGGCCGTTGCCTTTCTTAAAAATAGGGTCATAGGAAGTATGATCGCTCGCTATATAAGGCCATCGGTCGGTTCACACAGCTCGCAAGCTCTGACATCACCTAAATTGCAAGCTGGCCATGTTGTCGAAGACGCTTCTTGTTGGCAATTGACAGGATGATTCATTAATCTCTTAGTTGGCCCGCTTACAAAAGCCATTTCTAATCTGCGGCTGAACTTTGCAGCATGTTTGTTGTTTTAAGATAGCTTTTTCTCACATGTCGTTCAAAACACTCGTGAACAGAAACGACAGAATGACAGCGGGAGTCCCTATTGACTTCCACTGGAAAACGATGCAGTAAAAATTAATGGAGACTGAGGATGTCAGTCTCTCACATCCTACCTGATATCTCCTTTTGAGTTATAAAAGCACTTGTTTTCGGAGATGGACAAATAAAAATTTTACAATTTTTATAACAAATACATTTACAGTGTCTTTATATAGAGCTGTGTATGTGCAAAATAATGCAAGTCAAAATCATATTTAAAATGTTTATTTATTGTTAAACCTGTATCTGCCATGATACGAATCTCCTGTGAAGCTGACATGGTAAAACGCAAATACAACCAACCTTTGTTTGTACTGAATAAAGAAAGTTTGACAAGACATGACATTTTTTTATTTTTGGGTGAACTGGCCCTTTAAGGCTGTCGAGCATGACAAGAGTGAACCGGCTAAATTATCCCATATGCTAGCGAATATACACATATGAGCATTTTGCTTGTTAGTAATATATTAATTCATACTTTGGCATAAGGATACTGATTATAGTCGACAAATTCAGCAGCAAAACACGCTGTAATTCGCCAGCATTCATTCAGCGGCCTTCTTTCATAAGCTTATTCATGCAGTCATATGACACACATGAGCTCTAGTGAAGTTAAAACAGAACAGATGAACTCCAAATAATGTTTATTACACCAACTTTGGAAGTTGATATAGTTTTCTGAGTAATAATTAGCAAATATTTGTTTCAGCTTGTCTAGCTGTAAGCCGAGGTTCTTCTCTTTTAATACCAAACATTTCCTGCACTGTAGCTTGGGAGGACCCGTAGCAGCTGAGTTTTTCAGAGAGTGAGTGACAATATGTCTGCTTTCGGCTTAAACCTTCAGGCTGACATCTTCTAGAAACACTTTATCCTAGTATCCTAGAGGGTCTTTTAAGTGTTGTTTGTGTTACAGGCTCACAAAGCTTAACAGCTGTTTTTGATAGTTTATGTGGAGGATGAGGGTTAGGAAGCAGGTGGCTGTTCCCCGTGGCCATGTGAAATGAGCAGGTATGAATTATTTTGGATGCACAATTTATAGCCAAAATATTAAACGTGTAATAAAGGTACACATGGGAACATTTTTTACATTGCACCTGCTTCAGTACCTTCCTTTTAAGTGTGAAGACTTCAGATGCGTTTGAACAGAAACGTGTGCATTAGACTTTTGGATACTTATTTTTGATGGGAACAAGAGGACAGTCTTTTAAATGCTTATTTGTTTACCATAATTTGCATGTTTCATGTATTTTAAGTTTTGGATTTCCGCAGTGTGTTAAAATAGAATGAAAAATGTTAATGATGTGTTATTACAACAGTGTTTTCCATCACTTCATGATCATTAGTGGGTGGGGTGGGGTGGGGTGGGGTGGAGGTGGAGGTGGAGGGGGTGGGGGGGAAACAGGGTGGATCTGGAGCTGAAACACTCTTTGTCACTCACATATGCTGTTCCAGACCCAAACTACATGCTTTGTACTATTTTTTTTTTGGTTGGTGGAGAAGAAACATGCTAACTGGACAGTTTTTCTGAAATGTTGCTCAAAATTAATTATTTATTGAACTGTTGTATAAATGCAAATTCACACTCGCCATAGTGCTGTTGTATTGGATCGGCTCTCATCCTGTGAAAGCTGTCTGTTGTTAGGATGAAATGGAGCTGTCAGACAAGTTCGAACCGAAACAGTCAATCTTTACTTGTTTGGCTGCAGGAACTACTGGCAAAAAAAGGATTGAACCTCTGCTATAGAGACTGCTGCTATCTTGAATGAGAGGCCTTGTGACCAATAATAAAATGGTAGTTTTGACTGTTCATGTGTTGTAAACATGAGCCCATGTGATTCTGCTCACCTCGTGCTGCCTTTGTGTGTTAGTATTGACTGAAGGTGTTGACTGAGAATTTTAGTTCATTCTCTCACCAATGCATACAGTTTTAACACATTTTTCTTTAATTTCTTATAAGTTAAGCACTCTTGATTAGTTGCAAAAAAATTTTTTTTAATCTGTGATTAACATAGCATAATACAGAAAATGGGTTGTTTATGTTTTCAAATTAGGCTATTATCATTAACTGAAGTACCATCTTTCATGTCTGGTTAAGCACTTAGCGTTCTCCGTGGGCATTTTGGGTTGCTTTTGAGGGGAGGTGAAGTGGGCTCATCTGTCATTGTTCTCAGTGTCACTCAAGACATGTAAACAAACCTTGGTTGTCATGGGAACGACACAGGAAGTGTTTTGCATGTCATGCCTATAAAGAGAGACCAAAAAAATGAGAATGAGGAATGTCAAGATAACCATGCTTATACTATAAAATGTCTTTTGAAGACTTAAGGTTTAATGAATTCATTGCATTTCCTTCTATTGTTCCAGGTCACTGCTAAAGGAGCTGGTCTGAACCCTAATGCCAAGGTGTGGCAGGAGATCCCTGCAACACAAAGTGAAGCTCCTGTGGATGGCACTGTGGCGTCCCCCTGGTCCCAGAACAATACGGCTGAAGGTAAAGGAAATTTCCATGCATTCTAAATCTCAATTCCATGCAACTGATTTGTTAGTGTTTTTCCAGAATGCATATTGTGCTCACCAAAGCTGTTTATGTAATAAAAAATACAGTAAAACAGTTATATTGTGAAATAATACAATTTAAAACAAATGTTTTCTGTTTTAAAATGTAATTTATTCATGTGATGACCAAGCTGAATTTTCAGCATCCATTACTCCAGTCTTCAGTGTCACATGGTCCTTCAGTAATCCTTGTAATATGCTGATTTGGTGTTCAAGAAACATTGATTAATTTTTGTGAAAACCGTTGAAATAGAAATATTTTTTGAACATTATAAATGTCTTAAGTGTCACTTGACCAATTTAATGCATCCTTGATAAGTAAAAGTATTAATTTATTTTTAAAAACCTGACTGAACCCAGACTTTAAACAGTAGTTGCAAAGCATTTGTTTTGATGGTCTATGTACATGTGCAGACAGATGGCTGTTGCATTGTCTCACTTTTTTTTGTTGTTGTGCCATACACATAGCCAGTTTAGACACTGTCAAGTCAAAGGTAACTTAAAAAAAAATGCATCTAGCTGATTTGGAACACATGTACAATCAGTATCCTATGGAAAAGCCTCCTAAACAATCCATTGGGTTATATTTACAATGGTCCTCCTTAAAGGGATAGTTCACCCAAAAATGAAAATTCTGTCATTAATTACTCAACCTCATGTTGTTCCAAACACGCAAGGCCTTCGCTCCTCTTCGGAAGACAAATTAAGATATTTTTGATAAAATGCGAGAGCTTTCTGACCCTCCATATATAGCAAGTGTCCGACCACGTTTAAGGCCCAGAAATGTACCAAGAACATTGACAAAATAGTCTGTGACATCAGTGGTTCAACCGTAAATTTATGAAAGAATACTTTTTGTTGATTTTATTCAACAATTCCTCTCCCCCGAGTCACCCTCTTCCTCCATTATGGAGAGTACCATGACATACACAAAATACATAATAAAATCTAATTTAATGTATTTATGATTTTAATTGTTTATCTGTCACTTGTTCCTTTGTTCACATAGATAACTCTGTAGGTAAACAGTACACGCCTGGCTTCTCCACTCCTGAGGACAACAGCACCACTGGTACTGTAGTAGGTGTGGTGAACGGTATGGACCCCCCTGACCAAAGCTTCCCGGTTTCTGAGCACACTACAGCAACTAATGGTATGTGATGTTCATAATTTTGAAATATGATCTGGTTCATGTATACATGTTAATTAGATAAATCTCCTAAATCCATCACTGCTAACTGTTGTTGGTCTTTGCAATCAGCAGGCATTTGCCACACACTTACCTTTGTTTATGCTCTTTGTTTACGTGCAGTGGAGTCCAAACTCCCTGAGGAACAGCCTGTCTCTGAAGAGACTTTGCGTGAGTCTCTCAAAAAAGAATTGGAGTTCTGTTTCTCCAGGTAAGTGCAGCCGTGTAATGCGATGTAAGCTTTCAATTTAATGCAACTAAGTAAACAGCAGTTTACCGTGTTTACTGATGCTCCTCTTTCATCCCACAGGGAGAACTTATCAAAGGATCTTTACCTAATATCTCAAATGGACAGTGACCAGTTTGTCCCTATTTGGACTATTGCCAGCATGGAAGGAATCAAGGTCCTCACAACTGACACGGACCTCATCTTGGATGTCCTCAGATGTACGTGCCTGCATTTTACCTCTATGGTCCAGTTTTTTTATTCACAGTACAAAAATGTATATTACTCTGACCGCCTACAGCATCTCCTATGGTCCAAGTTGATGAAAAAGGAGAAAAGGTGCGGCCAAATCACAAGAGATGCATCATCATTCTGCGAGAAGTCCCTGAAACAACACCTGTTGAGGTGAGAGATATTATCAAGAAGTAGAAGCTGTGGCTGTCTTAGGATCCTCTTATGTTTATGTGCGTGTTTGTTGTTCTCATCAGGAAGTGGAAGCCTTGTTTAAGAATGACAACTGTCCCAAGGTAATAAGTGTGGAGTTTGCACACAACAACAACTGGTACATTACATTCCAATCGGATACAGACGCTCAACAGGTATGCATTTCTTTTATTTAGAGAATAAACAAATTGCTTACCCTTGGATTTGAAACTAATTGTGTTTCCCCCATCCAGGCATACAAATATTTAAGGGAAGAAGTGAAGACATTTCAGGGAAAACCAATCATGGTAAGTTCTTTACTAAAATGTGCAGCGTTAAATTAGTTTATACGTGTCAGATGGGTTCTTACCTTTTTGTGTTTCCTGTTCTCAGGCCAGAATAAAAGCCATCAACACGTTCTTTGCGAAGAATGGTTACCGCGGCCTGGACTGCAGTGTGTATCCTCAGCAATCTCACACTCAGTCTCAGTACAGCTCCCCTCTCTTCATGCAGCCTGTTTACAGCCCCCAGCAGCAGTACCCACTCTACGGCATAGTACCTCCTACCTGGACGCCATCTCCGACTCCATACTTTGAGACACCCCTCGTAAGTCTTTCTAGTTTGACTAGGGATGCACCTGACAATCATTTTTGTTGTAATGATTTTTTATTTCATTATTTTAACTGATGCTGTTTTCCACAGGCACCTTTTCCCAACAGTGGTTTTGTCAATGGATTTAGCGCACCTGGACACTACAAAACTGGCTCAACTTCTCTCAACCTTAGCCGTCCCTTTAGCAGGAACCGGTAGGTCAAGTTGGGCTCTTAATTACCACCAGTTTATTTTGAATTGATTAACTGTATAGTTCTAACCTCACCATAGAGTGCAACAGGGTTCTGGCAGTAAATTAATTTTCTCTGTAAGGGAATTGATGGTAACTTATAAAAATAATTTCAACTTTCTTTAATTTAAAATCGTGTTTAGCAGTGGAATTCCTGGTGGAAAAACTACATTACCCATGATTCTGCAAAAAAATCTCCACCAATCAGAGAATTGAAAGAACACTTTAGGGCCCACCCACTCTTATGAAGCACTGTGAATGATGTGATAGTCTCCCTACACTCTCAAACTATTTATATTAAATAAAAAAATAAATCAGTTTTAATTTGTCATTCACAATGTTTTTTGGGATTGTAGTTCTTTGCCTCCTTAAAGCCGTTATGTACAGTTTTGTACCTTTGTCTGTTAGAACTCTTTAACAATCAATGACTTTTTTATTTTTTTATTCCCATGAGAAAAATTACTGTAAGAATACTTTCAGAACCAAGGCTGCTGAAAAAGGGTGCGGGCACTGTTGTACTCTATTATAAAGGATGTCTGAAATCTGCATTCCCATTTTTGTATTTGATACAAGAAGTTAGAAAGTTTCATTCATGTACAAGCTTCTTTTGTGTAGTGTAAGAATGTAGGCAGTTGCAGCAGATCACTTGGATATGTTTTACTGTTCCCACAGTGTTCCACTCTATTCAAGAAAGAATGTAATAAATGCCTTCAGGTACAGCTTCAAAAACTACAAATATCAACAATCATCAATCCATTCTTACTATCCTCTTCAGACAGCTAAAATACCAGCTCTGGTGTTTAGCTCTCTCGCTCAAAATTCTGGTTTACTAACAAAATGAATGGGGGAGGGTTATACAGAAGGAGAAAAGAATTACTGCAATTATTATCACCTTAATATTTCCGTTAACTAATTGTTTTGTGTCTTTATTATATTGGCATTCAAATCATTACACTAACAGCTTTTTATGTTGAATGATCTTCATGAGCAGTGGTTAAACATTTCTGTATGTTTTATTCATTTAAAGAAACATTTAGATTAAGGGCTGTCAGAATTAATGTGAAAGATTAAATTTTAGTGCATACAATTTTGCCTTGAATTGCTAAAAAATGTGGTAATTATCTATAAAAAAAATATTTTACTCAATTTACAGCCCTAATTTAAATGCCTGAAGTGAGTTTACGGCAAACAATAAACCAGAGAAAGATATAAATATAAAAAAAAAAAAAAAAATATATATATATATATATATATATATATATATAGATAGATAGATAGATAGATAGATAGATAGATATATATAGATATATATTAAATTGGGATAGATGCCAATGTAAGCTCACTGGCAGGAAATTACTGGTTTTAACACCAGAAAATGCCTGTTTGTCTCCATTTTTATTTTGGAGCAATTGCATGCTGCCTGTTACTTGAAGAACCATCATCTACATCCATACTTGTACAATTATTAGCAAAAAAAAATATGAATGGACAGAAGGCACTGTTACTTAGAAGCAAATCTCATGTTTTTCTGTTTCTGCTTTTTGAGTAGGAACCATGTGAAGCCTCAGACGAGGGCTAATGATGGTCTGTCTTCCACTGTGTCTCCGGTGGCTCTTGTGGATGGGCTGTCTGGCCTGCACAGTCCCCAGCCTCCCTCCAGCGCCGGGCCAGTGCTGTCATCCACTGAGCTCAACTCATCCTTTCCACACCTAGCTTCCAATGATCCAACTGATGATGGTACCATGGCGGGACGTGGAAGGTTTGTCAGGTTTTCCTTTCTTAATACTGAATGTCATCTATTGTAACAATGTAAATGTCTTTACTGTCACTTTTGATCAATTTAAAAGGTTCTTGCTGAATAAAAGTATTAATTTCTCAAAAAAAAACTCTTACTGACCCCAAACTTTTAAATGGTAGTGTATAAATGATCAAAATAGTCATTAGTTGCTGCCCTCTTTTCCGGGTCCCATGTGACCTACAAAATGTAATCCTTTTATTTTAGTTTAGCCTTGTGAACTAGTGCAATTATGGAGTGTTTCACCTCAATTTCAGTCAGATTGCACATTTTGTAAATTTGTATTAATTTTTGGTTTCAGGAGAACGACATACAGAGGCACTCGAAGGCGGCGAGAGGATGATCGCACAACAGTAATGCATTTCTTTTTTTTGTGTTGCTGGTTATAGTTGAACCTCTTCTTAATTTTTATTTTTTTCTTGTGTGTTTCCACAGAGACCAGTTCCTCTGTCTCAAGTGAAGGTACCGCCCCCCAAGTTTGACCTGGCTGCCTCCAATTTCCCTCCGCTGCCTGGCTGCTCTGCCAGTCCGCAGGGGGAGCCTGTGCTGGAGAACCGCCTCTCTGATGTTGTATGGGGACTGAATAGGGAAAAGGTATGTTAAAATATGATAAGTTAACACCAATCTGATTGATTTTGTTATTGCTCATTGCTTGTTGTTTCATTTCTCTCCAGCAGCAAGAATCGAACAAAGAGTCCGCTGCGAGTCCCGCAGTCCCAGTCTCAGAGGAGACCGTCTCCAGGCCCACCCAGCCTGTAGCCAAGATGACTGCTCACGTCCCTGATCCCGTGACCTCCAGGTAAACGATCGTTACAAATGACTGGCATTCTGAATCTTGTTTTTATTTGTGTCTGAGTTTTGCTACTTGTGTTTTGTAGCTCCAACCACCTGGAGAAGAAACCAGAGAAGGTGGAGCCTCCGGTTTATAAAGAGACTTTTGTGACCTCTGCCTCCGTCGCAGCCGTGCCACCCACCCCTGCCCCAACAGCACCTGGTCCAAAGCCTCAGGCCAGCTCGGCCACACCTGCAGCCACCCCCCAATCTAACACTGCCCCCTCCAGTACTCCTGCTCTGGTGAGTTATTGCTTCTCTCAGGCTGACGGTTATATTCAGAAGGGCCAAGTAGTCTGTGATGTGAGTGTCTCTGGTCTCCTTGAAGAACTGTAGACGAACTATAGACTCTGTGTTCAATGGGATGTAGGTTCAAGACCCCATTCTTTTCTCATTTTCTCTCTCCACTTGTCCATTATTTCTAGTCTGTCCTACAAATGAAATGGTCCTATTCTAGATTTAAGATTTTTTTGTTTGTTTGTTTTTTTGACCTGGATGATTAATATTCCCTTACTCCCTGCCCTTACTTGCAAATTTGTTACATTTATTTTTTGTATTTACATTGTACAATGTATGAATATATTCCATCATATTACAATAAGTTTTATTGGAAATTTATATATATATTTTTTTACAATTGTTTTTTTTGTTGTAATATGTAAATATTGCAGTGTACCACCATGTAACTTATTTGTTTTTGAAAACTCATTACAACATATAATAGTATCTATTTATTTTGTTTATTTACAGGGATGTAATTTTTTTTCTTCCTTTTTTATACATATTTCTATATTTTCTCACCTGTGAAGAATGACCCGTGTGAATCATTAAAATCTGAATTCTTTATCACAAAACGCTGGGTAACGTGTTTTTAGCATAATACAGTAGAAATATTTGCCTTTTTAACTAATCAAAACTATTATCAATTTGTTTTTATATTTTTTTTGCAAAAGTGTTTTATGATCACCAAGACTGCGCACATATATATATATATATATATATATATATTTTTTTTTTTATATTATATTTTAGTTTTTTATTTCAATATATTTTAAGATCTGAGTTTATTAATATATAAAATAAAACCTGACAAAAAATAAAAATCTATAAATAAAAAAATCTATAAATATAATCTTAATATAAATATTTTCTGTGGTAACCCCTATGGTTGAATGTTTGAAATTAAGTTCTAAATATTAGTATTGTAATTTTACTGTTGTTGGGTAAAATAAATGACTATTATTATTAATAATATCCTTTTTTTATTTTACAGTACAATATTATTTTGCAATGTCTTTTTTGTCATCTTGTAATTTTTTTCTTAGCTGATCACATGCCATTTATTTATTTACATAAGGTTCGCATGGGTAAATATATTAACACCCTCCATCTAACTCAAACCTAAAGCCAACATTGATTCAATTAAGTCTCCCAGACATTTCCATATACCACAGCTATTCAAAGGTCTGCAACCTATCTGTGAATGTGCAGTTGAGATGCGTCTCCCAGTACTTAAAGTGCAAATTGAGAAACCTTTTTCTAAGTTGTCTCCTCTTCTCCTCAGGAACCTCGCAAGCTCAGTTACGCTGAAGTATGTCAGCGACCACCTAAGGATCCCCCTCCTCCAGCATCCACTTCCAGCCCCAACAATGCAACCACGCAGCCTCTAAGAGAGCTGCGCGTCAACAAGGTGGAGGAGCAGCAGCCCTCCAGCCCTGCAAACAAACCGGAGCGGCCTCAGGAAACGGGGGGAAACTGCAAGGCCAGGGAGGGCCGACCGGCCCGTGACTCCCAGGGCTTTTCTCGCAGCAACGGACCCCCCAGAACCAGTGCAGGGGGGTTCAAGCTACGGGAGCAGCAGAGACGCCCTCCTTTCGGCCATCGCGGTTCCCCCCAGGGAGGTTCCAGACACACTGGAAAAGAGCAGAACATCCCCCCCATATCGCCAAAGTAAAGACTCTAAACAGAAATCCTTAATGTATGAATATTTACACACGCATATATATACAAGATATATATATGTAAATATATATAAATATATATATAAAGAGATGAAATGTGATTATAAAATTCAAAATTTCAAATGGTATTCACCTCTCCTGCCTGGAGCACTTCCAGAGGAAAAGTCTCATGAAGTGACAATGCACAGACTGGGGTATCCAGGCAAAACGGCATCAGAAATTGAAAGCAGTTGTTGCTTGCTGAAGGACGCCATCGAATAGGAAACACAAAAAAAAAAAAAAAAAATACATTTTATGCTTCTAACTTGACAATGTCCCTTCAGAATGTAAATCCATGTGAGTTGTTATTTTTATTTTTTTTTCTTCTTGAAAGGAAGGTGGCCTCTCTTATCTTGGGAGAGGGGAAAATGGGTGGTCTGCTGGCCCTGATGGGTGTCTGCAAAGAGCATATGCACTAAGAAAAGGAACATGCATAAACGATGTCATGTACCTATACAAAGATATCACTTTGACATGCAATGATTCATCTTTTTCTTTTCTTATGTTTTCGGTTGCTTCATTCGCAATCACAGGACACTGGGCGCTCGACCCCTGGGGTGGTTTGACCGTGTGGAAGGATGTGGTTTGCTTTAGAGTCGATTCATCTGGGATTTAGATCCCGTGTAGAATACGCCACGCGTGCTTGAGTGAATAATTTTGCAAGTATCTTTAGGGCTGACAGTGCGATTTGGTCTGGAGTTTTGCATTAGTTTGCGTGACATACTGTAGCTCATGATTAATTCTGGAACGGGCATTCGGATTTACTTCCGATCAACTTTGGAGCCTTGTTAATGATTCAAATATTTAGCCTACTGTCACTTCATGAAGTCAAAGCCTGCCAATTATGATGCTGTTATGTCACTGATTTGCTGATGGGTGATTTGTTTCTTTTTAATTTTATGTGTGATTTGTCATTGTTTTTGTAGCTAGTTTGAGTAACCAACAGCCTGTGAATGATATAACTCTAACAGTCAGGTACATAGGCACTCATGAACTTTGTGTCGTCTCAGATTTGTCCTTTTTGTTTTTGTGCATTGTCCCTCCTGGACTGCTCAAATATCCTGATAATCAGTCAGGCTCTTGACTATGTTTACAACAAGGTGGTGGTGGATTGGAATAATGCAAGGCAGAGTCAGAATCATGTTCGTTATGTGGATTGGTTCTTATTTAAAGGTTTTTTTATATTCATAATCAGTACATTCAGAGTTGGTTGATTGTATGGAGCAGTTGGTCATCATGATGATATAGGTCAAGCTGGTCTGAAGTTTAGTTTCTATCCATTACTGTTGAAATGATAAAATATGGTTTCCACTGTTATATCTAAATTAAGGCACATTCAGCTCATCTTTTTGTGTTTCAGTAGAAGTAGTCCTGAATTTTTCAGCTTTTGGTCATTTGGAAACCAAAACCAGTGCTGGTCTCTTTCAAAGTAATTTCTATGATGATTTATGTGCAAATCTAATGCCCAGAGTGGGTTATCTGGCTCAGGGTGACGTTTCATCTCATTCCTGTCATTTACAGCAACAATACTGGTCTCGCATTTTCATGAACTTCCAATTTGGCAAAGCTTAAAAGGCATGGTCATTTCATGCAGTTTTATTGTTTGAAGGAGATGAGATTGAAAGGAGAATTAAATGTTATATGCTCGGTATCCCCTGAATGTGTCCTCCATGAATTGTAATACAAACCCCTTATTTAAACTAATACATTTCTTCCTCCCAAAATAGAGCATTTTGACTGTTGGATAAATGGCAATATCTGTGCAAAATCCTCTCGTTATGATTGCTGCAAAGTTTCATATAGCTTTGCCATGGTAATGTGAGTGTCGTCATTGCTATGCCAATGCCAGCGTGTTGTCTTTTTTTTTTTTTTGGTAGGTTGGCATGTGTTTGGGTAATTAGAAATTGACAGTTGCTTTGGTAGATGGCACCTGATAGTGACTGAAGAATATGAATAGCAGGGATGCATTCACTACAAAAAAAAGTTGCTGTGGTGAATTGGTGCTGCTGTTTGAACGTTTAATCAGGAGGATACAGTATTGCTGTTCAATTCATTGTAAAGTATTGCTTTTAAAAATTGAGTTTTAATTTATTTTAATTCTGCTGTCCATCCCCCATGCAACCCCCTGTCCCTTGTAAGTTTGTTATCATGATTATGTACAAAAAGACATTGGGAGAGAATCACAGATTTAACATATTTGTATATTTTTTTTGAGATTTCAGCAGAGAAAATACTTGATGCATTTACTAGAGGCTTAGTAATGCGGTAAATAACAAATCACTGGGGCTTTTTTTCCTTGTTTTCATTAATGAATATGAGCAGCTAGTGGTTTAGGATAATGAAATGCACTAACCTGTTTAAAAAAAAAAATCTTATTATGTAATGTGAAATTATACTAGGAGCATAAGGTAATGATATTGATGTTGACAGGCTTGCAGAAATCTACAGAAAATAGCAAACTTCTCTTTAATGTTTGGGTTATTATGGTTAATTGATTTAGGGGTTGGTGTGGCAAAGGGAAGAATTATATAACAATGGATTGAAGTGAGACACTAAATTCTAGCTGTCTGCATAAAATGTCACAAAAAGAAAATAAATTAATTTGTTTTGGCCTTACCCTTGACTGGTTCATTTGCTGTATTGTTTTTAATTTGTTGTCAAACTGTTTTGTGTTGCCTTTGTCTGGTTAAGAAGTAATTTATAGAGATTTAAAGTCAATACAAAAACATTAATGGACCATTAATCATTTATTTTACCTAAGAAGGGACTTTTAGTTAGTACTCTGTTAAATTCAAATTCAACTTATTTAAAATGTAGTAAATTAAAGAGTAAGTTTGTAGTGTTTCCCTGGTATTTACTGATGTACACTACCATTTAAAGGTTTTCTATTAGGATCCTTCTTAGGATATTTTTAAAGTCTCTTATGCTCACCAAGGCTGCATATATTTGATTAAAAATACAGTAATATTGCTGTTTATTATTACAAGTTAAAATAACTGTTTTCCATTTTAATATATTGAAAAATGCCATTTATTTCTGTGATGGCAAAGCTGAGTTTCCAGCAGCTGTCACACCAGTCTTCTGTCACATGATCCTTTAGAAATCATTCTAATATGCTGATTTGGTGTTTAAGAAGCATTTTTTCTTATCAATGTTAAAAAACAGTTGTGCTGCTTAATATTTTTGTGGAAACCATAATGCTTTTTTTTCAGGATTTTTTGAATAAAAAGTTCAATCAGCATTTATTTGAAATATGTTTTGTAACAATGTAAGTATGGCACTTTTGATCAACTTGATGCATCCTTGCTGAATAAAAATGCTGTTTTTTTTAAATAAAAATATTTAATGACCCCAATGAATTTTGAACGGTAGTGTTTATGTAAGGTATGCTGTACAGTCTGTTATCACACAAAAAATGTTTATATAATATAATTACAAAGTATGATGTGTCTCAGACTAATTTATCTGCTATTCAGGAGGGTAAATTTAATAAGAACATCGCTCTAAGGCAAATAAAGTTAATTTCTAGATACAGTCATCTCAAAACCCATTAAAAATGCAACTTACAGTAAGTCGTCACAGTAAACTGTCAATTTATAACACCGCTTCATTTGATGTTTCTTTAAAAAATTGTACTGTAACAGGAAAACAATCAATAGTGTGAGGGTACTGAGTGTCATTCACTCAGGGGCCCCTCAGCACCGGGCCCTTCGTGTCTATATTTGGCAGGAACAGTACAGTATGTGAAGAATGGCCTCTCACACATACAGACGCGCATAACTAATTTCTAGCCGCATTTCCACGCTACAAATGTGTTTCGCAGACGGAGAAATGGCGTTTTAAATTGTTTGTCACTTCCTCTCGTGACGTCACAGTGTTTGTGTTGAGCGCTGACACACACTCGCAGATTAGCTACAAACCTGCAGCTGTTTTCATTTCCTGCAGGTACCGTTTTAACACTTAATCGTTTTAGATTACATACTTTGCGTTTTGCTTTTGTTTTACTCGAGCACTTGCGTCTAAGAAGATCCAGAGGTAAGAAAATATGTAATTTAACCTCCCGGGTGTCGAAACTAGCTCCAAACGGCTAGTTCACTCCGGTAGGACACATACCGAAAGGAGTAATACACATAAACAGAACCCTGCCTTTTTCAAAAAAACATTTAATTTCGATGGAGCCAGACATCTTTGTTGAATGGCACTATAAAGCTGTCATGTTTTCGACTTTATTTGCTTGTTAAAGCTTGTGTTTCTTCGCTAGCTGATCTGTCATACGACCTCTTGTTGACAGCATGACACGACGAGACGAACAGCAAACAGCTCGTTTGCTTTATTTATTTGCACGACTATGTTGCATGCATGCTTTGATCAGTATTTATAAGACAGGTCGAGTGTGTCAGGCGCCTGCGACACAAAGAATAACTATATTTTGTTAGTATAATGTCTACAGCTTGATATACAACCCACTAGAGTATTACCTAGACCTAGATGGAGGAGCGAAATTTGTCAAATTAAATATTAATGAATGAAGACATGTTTCGAAAAGATACACTATTAACCCTCATTACCATATGGACAAATAAATATAAAAATTAATGTATGAAAAAAAGATTTTGGAAATAAAGAAGTGAAAGATTAAATAAATACAGTAATGAATATAAATAAAAGCAAAAATCTATAAACAACACAATAAATAAAACAAGTAAAACTATTGTAAAACATATTTTATGTACTTTATTTGTTTTATATTCATTTATAGGCAAATTTATGTAAAAATAAATTACAAATTTTGATGAGAAATTAAGCATTTATTTATAATTTATTGTTTATAAGCTATTTAATATTTGTTTATTAGTTATTTATTTATTTGTATCTATTTATTTTTAATATTTGCCAGGTTATAAAAAATAATGAATAAACTATTATATTATATTATATTACATTACATATTATAAACATTTATAATTTATTTATTGCCATTTATTCTATTTATTTTGATGATTGTTTGATTATTATTATTAAATAAATTGTAAATGTGGCAGTAAGCATATCCCCATTAACATAAACCAGTAAAGAGTTTGAATGATTGTATGAATCCTAATGTAAATATATTACTTGTTCTATCAACTTTATTCTCTTGTTAATCAATTTTCTCTTATTTTTCTCACTTTCACAGCCATCTCATTTTGGTGCGGCGTCACCCGGTCTGGGTGAAATGTCCTTTAGTTCCACATGAGCTCTACTATGTGGTACATCATGCAGAGTATTCAAAGCAAATACTCATTGTCGGAAAGGCTCATTCGAACCATAGCTGCCATTCGCTCCTTCCCACACGATAATGTGGAAGATCTTATACGCAGGGTGAGTTGTGTTACTAAAGCTTCAGAAAGCGTTTCATATATTGTGTTCTGAATGAAAACGTGCTGTTTTCACAGGGAGCAGATGTGAACCGGATGCATGGCACGCTGAAGCCCCTGCACTGTGCCTGTATGGTGGCTGATGCTGATTGTGTGGAGCTTTTGCTGGAGAAAGGTGCCGAGGTACAGCGTAACAAGAATCATTCTTTATGAGTTTGCAAACTAAAGTCAATTCCCTAAATTCAGTGCTTTGACAGTTTAAAAGTAAAACGTGCAATTTTGGTGTCACTAGTGGTGGAGAAATCACACATTTTATTGTTAAGTTGTTAATGGGTCTGTGACAAGTGATTAAAGGTCTTTTCAAATTTAGTTTAAAACACGTCAAGTTATATATGTTTTTTTCTTACATTTTGAATACTTCTGAGAAGAATACACATCTTAATCTTTATTTTCCAAAAAGTTATTAAATATATTTTTCCAAGGTAAAAGTTAATTTAAATTATTATGTTTTGGGGGAGTTGTGGGGGAGCACCACATGATATTTGAAACCCTAAACTAACCTTGACTTGTCATATAAAGGTCAAAATATATGATTGACTTTGATACTCGGTCATAAGTATCTGCAAGGGTCCTCTATGACATCATTTCCTGTTTTTTTTTTTTTTCCCGTATAATTTTGCTTGTTGGTTACAGTACATGACTTTGATTTGGCAGACAAAAGTTTTTTTAATATTAATGAAAAATGAGAAAGTTTTATTAAAATATATGTACATTACCATTTCAAACTTTCATCAAGGATGCATTAAATTGACATTAATAATGTTGCAAAAGATTTATATTTCAAATAAATGCTGTTGATGTGAACTTTCTATTCATCAAAAAATTCTGAAAAACATTTATCATGGTTTTCACAAAAATATTAAGCCTATATGTTTTCAACATTGATAAGAAATGTTTTTGAACACCAAATTTTCTGAAGGATCATGTGACACTGTAGTAACGGCTGCTGAAAATTACATTTTGCATCACAGAAATAAATTACATTTAAATATCTGTTCAAATAGAAAACAATTATGTTTTAAATTGTAATAATTCTAATATTTAAATAGTAAAATTGAAATATTTAAGTGCTGTCTTTACTGTATTTTTGATCAAATACATTTTTTTAATTTATTTTTAAAAATTTTACCCACCCCATACTTTTTTTTTCTTGTGGCTTTTTTCTTCATTATAGTGTCTGGAAAGATTTTTTACTTAATTTTTGACAATGTTAACCATCTATCTCTCTCACACAGGTAAACGCCTTGGATGGCTACAACCGCACTGCCCTGCATTACGCAGCGGAGAAGGACGAGGGTTGTGTGGAGCTGCTTCTAGAATACGGGGCCCAGCCGAATGCTCTGGACGGCAACAAGGATACCCCACTGCACTGGGCCGCCTTCAAAGATAACCCCGAGTGTGTACGGGCCCTGTTAGAGAGCGGTGCGTGCCCGAATGTCCGCGATTACAATAACGACACACCCCTCAGTTGGGCGGCCATGAAGGGCAACCTGGAGAGCGTCCGTGTGCTGCTGGAGTACGGCGCTCAAGTCCACGTCACCAACCTAAAGGGCCAGACGCCCATCTCGCGGCTGGTGGCGCTGCTGGCTCGGGGCCTGGGCACAGAACAGGAGGAAGAGTGCCTGGAGCTGCTTTGCCGCGCCGCGGGGAGGATTGAGATCCGCAGGGCCGATGGCTCTTTACCACGTGAGCTCAGTAAAGATCCTCAGTTGCTGGCTCGACTCACTAGCCTCGTAGCCCAGCCGCCCTCGTTGAGAGCCTTGGCGCGCTGTGCCGTTCGTAACAGCCTGGGAGTTCAGTTCCTCCCATCTGCGGTGAAACAGCTCCCGCTTCCAGAGTCAGTGAAGGAATATGTGCTCCTCAGAGACTGAGCGAGAAGACTGTGCTTAATGTCAGACGTGGAGGAGGTAGATGTCTTCTGTGTACGTGAACGTGATTGTAATCAGACTGCAATCTGAAGTGTGTCTGTCCATATACAGTGGGTGAAGAAGTGAGGAAGTTTCATGTTTTTTTTTGTTGCTATAATGCCATTGGGTTGCAGTACAATTGTCTGCTTTCGTGTGGAAAAATCTGATCTGATTGATCTGGTAGGAGAGAGATGTCGATAATGCACTTATGAACCCATAATGTTAAAATATCAGTAGATAACAATGTGAAACACTCTAATTGCAAAAACAAGAAAATAATTAAAAAATATTATTTACCAGTAAATCCTATGTACACGCAACACTTTATCAGCACTTATAAGTTATAATTATATATTAAATGTATTTCTTTCTATTTGAAGTTAAAGGTTTTATTTATGCAGTAATAGTTTTTTAAGACAACTAAAACCTTTCAATTTTAAAGTCAAATAAATATTAACATGTTTGTTGAATTATTTTATGAGGCTTCCCAGTCATCAAAAATAATCCTGGAAATATGGGTGAAATTTTTCAAAAATATAGTAAATTTGCCTCAAAGTAACCTTGTTTTACATTTGTTTACTATTCTGAAACTGAACAATGTAAGAACACTTCATTGGATTTCAAAACAATATCTATTTCTGTCCATCTATCACATTCGTAATCATGAATATTTCTCTTGAAAACTACCTGGTTTAGAGTCTTGGATTGTATTTCTTATTTTGGTGCTGATGATTGCAGAAAATGAGCTGTATTTACGTTTGAGATGAAAACATAGCCAACCTTAACAAGAATATTCTGTGTCAGTAATGGGAATGTTATTTTTTTAGCTTTGCAGTGTCATGTAAGCATGATCATTTCAAACGCTGGCAGACCATGAATGGGATGTCTTGAATGAATTCATGTCAACACTCACATCTTGTGAAACCCCTCTGATTTTTTGCAGCTCTGTTTTCATTTCTCTGTTTGTTATATTGCTTGATTAAGAAGTATGTAGTGCTCACATCTAGTTTTATGCATGCAGACTTACCAGTAAAAGCCTCCATGCATTGTTCAAGTGTTTTACAGCTGTTTTTTTTCTTCAAACCAAGTGAAACGTGAAAGTGATTAGGAACACATCATTTGCCTTCTCAATGACATGAAACTTTAGAATTATACACAGAGAGCTCATCTAATCAGTAGAGGGTGCTGGAATACCACATTATATATAACAGTCAGTTAAACTACAGAATTTTGCCATTTACCTTGTTTGTAAAATAATAAAAAATCATGTTCTAATTCTTCATGACAGAAAAAGACTGTCAAATATCAGACCTTCAGGAAAAATTAAAAACCTATATTACGTATAATAGCTAAATAAACAGAAGTCATGCATCCATTGCTTACTATTTTATATTAATTAGCAAAAATGTAGTAACATTTAAAAACGCTCTCCGTTAAAGCCCTGGTTTTGTTGTCTTAATAGGAAATTTAATAGCGAGAAAAAAGCATACTTTGTGTACATTTTGCTTCTTAACTTAAGCAAGTGAGTTTGTGTTTTGCATCATGCTTTATTTAAACTCCTGTCTAAGCACAGGATGTCCTCTTTAAGAGAATGTAAATTGGTCAGGAAGGAAACTACAGTAGGACTGAATAAAGGCCCTCTGCAGCTCACCTTCCTCTGCTTTCAAAGCCGTCACCTTCAGTTTACATCACAGTGTTCATCTTCATCATGGCTTTAGTTAATGCACAGCAAGATCAGTACGATACACCCAATAGCAGAATGAATCACTGACCGCTTGTGAAGGGAGTTAGTAACGGGATGGGAACAAAATATTGTTCATGACAATCTAAGTGTATGGATAATTAAAAACATTGCTTCCTTTTTTTGCCATTTTGTAATACAAGGGATGAGGAAACACTATTAACAGTGCAAAGACATTTACTGTACAATCAATTTTAATAAGATTTTTAAACTATTTTCAAACTTTCTTCACTAACACTTAACTGAAACTGGGAGTAACAGAAACCGATATATTAAATTAATTAAACATTATACATTCTGTGATTCCAGACGTTTCAAGAACTGTATGTCCTTCAATATAAATAGTTACTGAGAGGGTAAAAATTTAATATTTCATAATAATATTTCAAATTATATGAATATTATTTCAAATAATATTTTTTAATACATTTTTGTATTTTAATTTAGATTACAGTTTGATTGTTTTAATATATTAATATTAATGATCTTGAGAACCACTATTCTAAAAGAACACAGTGTAGTACCCTACAAAGATTTTATTTATTATTATTTAGGAGGATTTAAAAAAAGTTCAAAAGTCTTTAGGAAAAAAGCATGGGATTAATATTGCAAATTAAATTACAAATTCAATTTTACTTAGTTATTTTCACATTTTAAAATAATCTACTTCAGAGTAAGAATGTGATTTACATTCACATTCATAGCAACATTCAAAATTCAGAATGATATAATAACATTATTATAGCCAAAAAAATAAACAAGCTATAGTCATCTTCACAGAAAGAAACCCAAGCATGAACACCCAACAAGTTGACAGGATCGTAAACGTCCCATCCCAGGTGAGCGCTGAGGGATTGGGGTTGTGTGACGCCAAATTCTCGCGAGACTTCACGGGAGGGGCGTGTTAGATTCCAAGAGAGGAGAGAGATAGAGAGAGGGGCGCTGTGGTAAGTTTGTAAACATTCTTCTTTTGTCAAAAATGTGGAATCGATGATTGTCTTGATTTGAAACAACGCCAAATTGTTATTTATATCCGTTAACAAGGTTTGTCTGTGATCAAGAGTAAGTTTTATGAGGAGACTGAGAGGCTGTCAGATTGGCAGTGGGTTACAGCGCGAACACTGCCGCTCGTTCAGAGCTCTTGACAAGCGAGAGAAGAAAAGCTTAGGAACCGAAAAGTGCCCCTAGCGTCATTTATTATCTTGTACATGTATATACCATATTACTATATACTACAGCGATTTTAATTTTCTGTCAATATATACGTTTTTTGCTTATATAAAATGACAAATTTGAAGCCACGGTCAGTTTGTTTGCTTCAAAGTACTCTTTGCATACTTTTGTGTCTAGCGGGGGGAGTATGAGCGGCCTGTATGCTCCAAGTACGTGAATTCCATTTTATGAGTGGGATTTCCGTGCGCCAATGAGACACAACTACTAATCGTGATTGACGTTTATTGTAGCCAAACAGCAATTCGATATTTTTGATTGACACGCATGTGACCAATCAGAACGAGGGTAGGGCGGGCACATGCGGGAAAAGGCTGGCTTTAAAGTTGGCATGTCCGCAAGACATCAAGCTAGCATGGGTTTGCTAAATAGTTAGCGACGTTTATTTTCGGCTAGGGCACTAGCAATGAACGTTTTTTTTGGTGTATTGCAGCAATCCAACATAGAAGGTAGAAATTGCACATTAAAGTGTCATAAAACTATGTATAAAACAACTCGGCAACCGTGCCTTGTGTTTTTAGTACATTTCCATAAAGTTCTATTTTTGTTGTTTACAGAGACAGACATGATTTGAAGTAGGATAAATTACTTTTCATATTTTACTTTTTACTTTTTTTCAACTAAACTCTTTTCTAAAAGCTTTGCAGTAATTACTGTTAGGTTAAAAAGTAGATTTTTTTTTTGTCATGAATAAATAAAGAGGGTCAACCCCACACAAATGTGAGAATAATAAATCACAAAATTCGCTGGCAATTTAAACAAACTAAATTTGTTTATGTCTTGTTTGTTAGCTGTATGAACATATTATATAAAACAAGCACCTGCTGTTCATCAGTTTGTTATCCCATGAAATCTTAATATAAAGATAAGATAAAGACATCTTTGCTCATAATGCATCCAGTGTGAAAAGACGCCACCTAAAACAGCTGATAACAATCAACTTGATTTCTTCTGAGCGTGTGAATGTCCCATCTTAGACCTGTAAACACCATCTGTATGTCTGAGGACCTGTAATTGTAGATATAGGTCATCTTCACATGGCACTTGTTGAATTCCAATTATGTTACTCTTTGGAATGACTGTACGTCTCCATATAATACATCATCCTCTCAGTAGATGTATTTGCTTGTGCACTAGTGAGCATTTTTGCAGCTGTTACAGTAATTGCCTCATAGCGGCTTGGTTAATAAGAGCTCAGAGCCTTACTTGTTACTTCCACCTCTGCTATAACGCAGCGGTTCACAATGTGTTAAGTGAAGACGTTTTACAGGAAGGAACTTCATATGCCAGTTTGACGTCTTTCATATGATGAAATCGGCACTGTTTGTGACTGCTAGGTCGTTTGTTGAACCACACTAAACCATTAAAACTCAGAACTGTGAATGAAGGATTATGTTATGATTATGTAAGTTGTCCTGGCAACAGTTGTATACAGGATAATATAATTGACAGCAGATAATGATAGTTGCCCGGATGCGTCAATAGAGTAATAGAGCAGACCAAATAACACTGTTTCAAATATCCAGCAGACTGTTCAAATAAAACAGACAATAAGGATAAACTTCCAGCCGTGCTTGAGTTGATTCTGGGCATCTGTGCTCTTTTAAAGTTATGTAATATTTGGTCTGCTCTAAAAGGTGTGCCAGTGCTGTGAGAGAGCTCACAAAGATTGAGGGAGATACTGCATAGTAGAAATAATGAATGGACAATGTGGGTGGCTGGAAACTGTTTTCATCCGGTTTTTGGCAAGCACACCGGTTGATGGATAGCTCTGATTTAGAAATCATTAAAATATGATATTCGCATGCCATCATGGTGCTGTAATGTTTAGAGAAACAGCAGAATATGCCAACATTGAATTGGTATGTCCATTATAATGTAATTAGCCACTCTTTCAGAACATTGCCATACTGACAGCAATATATTTAGATATTTTTCCCAGCCTTTTAATATAATCTTGTTGTTTATTTGCTCTGAAATTGCTTAAAATGTTTTTGCAGTCAAATCATAGAAACCATCATTTTGACCATACGCTGTGGTTTAACACAAGAAGTAAAATATGGTGAACATACAATCTAGATAATAATAATGATAAGATGTTTTTCACACTGTTTTACATCAAAGGAACACAACATTTTTATTTTCATTGTTCAAAAGTTTGGGGTCTGCAAATTTTTTTTTTATGTTTTTGAAAGAATTCTCTGCATACAGTGTATTTGATCAAAAATACAGTGAAATCTGTAATACTGTAAATATTGCAGTTTAAAATAACATTTTAAATAAATTTTAAAATGTAACTTACTCCTGTGATGGCAAAGCTCAATCTTCAGCAGCCGTTACTCCAGTCTTCAGTGTCACATGACCCTTTAGAACATCATTTTAATATGCTGATTTGCTGCTTAAGAAACATTTATTATTGTCAATGTTGAAAATTGTTGTTGTGCTGCTTAATATTTTTGTGGTATACTTAGATTATTTGACTAGAAAGTTCAAAAGAACAGCATTTATTTGAAATAGAAGTCTTTTGTAACATCATAAATGTCTTTACTGTCACTTTTGACAAGTTTATTGTGTCTTTGCTGAATAAAAGTATTAATTTCTTTCTTTCTTTCAAGTTCTGACCCCAAACTTTTGAACAGCAGTGTTTACACCGCTATTACACAGCTATACATTAATGAACAGTAATATTTACCTACATATGTTTTTATTACAGTATTTTGTAGGGACTGAAACAAAGGTTTTTCAGTAATGATGCAAATAAGTCCATTTGAATCCGTGTCGCATAACATATTGCCAGCAACATAATTGCAAATATATCAATGTTTGATATATTTCTGTAGGCAGGAGAGAAGACGCACTGTTGGCATTTTGTTGACTTGTAGCATGTCCAACATTGTTGCACCAGCAGTACGATCTGATCTGAGGAGGATTATGGGTTTACAGAGGGGGACTTGGGGTCCAGATTGTTCCTAGCAGAATACAGGCCCTGGGGAATGCATTGGGCTACATTGTGTATTTCCTCACCATGGATTTAGCACCGGGCACACTGCAGTCATGCAGACATGGATCTAAAGTTTCATTTGTTCCATTTTCCAAAGCTCAGGTTCACTAAGGTTACATAAATCCAAATCAACCATAAAACACACCCGCACCCTAGATCCCCCGTCCCTGAAACCATCCGCGGGACCCTTGGCCTTTACCTACGAGTTACCGAACACCCTCCAAAAGCGTTCGTTCCATTCTCTGCTCCCTGCCCCCCTTTTCCTTCGTTCCGTTTTTGTGGGGTCTCCCTTACTCTCTGGCAGCTCACTCTCCAGATTCCTCATTCTTGGCTCCAGCTGGAGCTATTAATACAGTTTGTTTTGTCAGTTTCCTAGCAGACAGCATCAAACAGTGCACGCCTGAGGCAGATTATAGCTGGACCTTGCTACACTGTCCACCTGCTGAGTAGGAGAAATCCAAGTTAACAGCAGGATGCTGTTTGTCCCCGTGTCGGACCACTAAGGCCCAATTGATCCTGAGGAACTGGGCTGTGAATTTAAAAAAATGCATTTCACAGAATTCCCACAGTCATGGAAACAAATCTGGAAATGTGAATTTGAAAAGTCAAGGAAATTAAGGACATTTTAAAATGTCTTGGAAATTTCTATAGTCAACGGTATAATTCTCTAAAATGTTTCACATGCAGCTTAAAAATAGTTTTTTATATATACATTCTGTTAAATAATTTATAAAAATCGAATTTTTATGACTGCTAATAATGTTAGCTCCTGTATCATTTGCTGTGATTCCTTGTTTGTAATTTTGAATAAAAGCAGCGTTCTCTTAATGATTCGATGCAAATATAAATGTAAATGCGAAAGTCATGGAAATCCATTGGTCGGAAGGTGTGGGAACCCTGAATGTATTGCATTTATAAAAACTCAAGCAGTGCATTGCTAGTACTGCCAGCTGTCTTCCTGTTTAAATTGTTGATGATAGACAAACCCAACTGTTCAGTTTATCTTCAGTAGTGCTATCAAAGATGGTGGATGTTGTCAGAGCCGTGGCTTAGCAACAAGCACTCATGCAGAGATATGCGGTTCTCATGTAGGAGACTCTGGTTGAGTCTGAATCTGGTTGAATTTTTTTTGTGATTTTAATTTTTTTATGAATTTTTAACAAAAGACTGAAACCAAAATTAAAGTTTTTATTTATTTGTAACCAAAAATAAGTTTTGGTAATTGAATTTGGGAAACTGGGTAATTAAACTCGGTATGCTGTTCAGGGTTTCATGTTCTCAGGTGATAAACAACACTGTAAAAAAAAATAAGTTGTAAACAGATTATTGGAGAATGTTTCAGTCTTTCTTTCACTATTTAACTTACAGTTTCTTTGTAGTTATTTGTGAAATTTACTAGCAATTTCTGGTCCTACACCAGTTTATTTTTTTTCGTTTTTTTTAATAAGATTTTTATTTTGGCATTTTGCCTTTATTTAGATTGGCCAGTGTAATGAAAGGAAGTGAATTGTGAGAGAAAGGGTGGCAGGTTCGGGAAAGGTCCACGAGCCGGGATTCGAACTCGGGACGCCCGTAGCGCAACAGCGATGTATTGGCGCCGACACACCGTTTTTTTTTTTTTTTGTGCTATTGTTGTAATGTTCTTTGGCAACAAGTCACCTCTCATTATTTCAGCTAAACGTTTGCATTAGTGAAATGTGCTAAGTTGAGCAGTTGTTCACTTGCTCAAGGACACCTCAATTGTCATTACCTTCCGCTTTCCGAGTATCCATGTTACATATGCTGATTTAGCATCCTTTTTGCTCACTGTGAAGTGTGTCCACCCTGCTAGTTTTGTTTATCTACAGTATTGAGTACACAAAATAATCTGGCTGACATGATTAAAACATGTAATTGGAAAAATTCTCATCAAAGATTACTGTTTTGATAAATGGTTTTGGCCCTCCAAAACTATTTTGGGCAAAACCGAAAATTCTTTTTTTGTTGGTTGCTGAAATTTTGTTGCATCACAAGATTTATTTATTTATTTTGATCTTTTTAGGTGCACTTTAGTTTGTTATAATGCAAGCTTTTTGAGATGTTAAGAGAGTGTCATTTCATTAATAAAAGTTATTTTTTAATTGAGCATTCGTTGGAAATAATTAAAGTATGAACATGCTTAAACAGACTTCAATTACAAATGCTTCCCATGCTTTTATATTGCAAACATAATCTTAATCATAACAGGAAGTGGTCTTAGATTACTCCAGAATGTCTTTGTGAATAATCCATCAAGGCTATATTTTTGTTTTGGATGGTCAGTTGTAGCACACATTGACGCAGTTGGCCTGATCTCTGTTCGGCTGATTTATTGTGCAATGGTAAACTTCAGACTCCTCCATGAGTGCGCTCTCTTAGTTTGAGGCTTACTGAGACGTGGACACTTCACCAAGGGTATAACGAATGGGTGGTTCTCATTTGTATATGGTCTCTGTGCGTTTCTCTGACCAAACTGTCTGTGTGTATTGCAACCAGACCGAAAGCTCTGGCACCAAGCTGTTGGCTCACTTGTAGAGCGTGTGAGGTCTGCAAGGAATCAAGCTGCTTAGCTTGTACGCCACTTTGATCTCAGCTGTAATGGGAAGGGCCTTTTGGGGCAAACAAGATGCAGTTATTTTCTTTATGGAAAACAGAGCAAGGGTCTTGGCAGAGGCTGCTGATTTCATCTTATAACTGCACGTCCCTCCACACGAGACACTTGAACACAATTGAAATAAGGATATATACAGCATTCTGTTTTGTTCTTTTGTGCTCTGTATACCTGTATTTTAAAGCAATGTGTAATTTAAAGGCATAGTTCACTCAAAAATGAAAATGTTGTTATTAATTACTCACCCTCATGTCGTTCCAAACCTGTAAGACCATTCATTTTCGTAACACAAATTAAGATATTTTTAATGAAATCCGAGAGCTCTCTGACCCTCCATAGACATCAATGCAACTACCACATTCAAGGCCCAGAAAGGTAGTAAGGACATTGTTAACTAGTGGCATCAGTGGTTTAACCTTAATTTTATGAAACTACGAGAATACTTTTTGTGCGCAAAGAAAACAAAATTAATGACTTTATTCAGAGCAATTTCTTCTCTTCCGTGTCAGTCTTCAATGCCTGGTCAGTACCTGGATGGGAGACCTCCTGGGAAAACTAGGTAGCTGTTGGTAGAGGTGTTAGTGAGGCCAGCAGGGGGTGCTCACCCTGTGGTCTCTGTGGGTCCTAACGCCCCAGTATAGTGATGGGGACACTATACTGTCAAAAGAGCACCGTCTTTCGGATGAGACGTTAAACCGAGGTCCTGACTCTCTGTAGTCATTAAAAATCCCATGACACTTCTCGTAAAGAGTAGGGGTGTAACCCCGGTGTCCTGGCCAAATTCCCTCCACTGGCCCTTGTCAATCATGGCCTCCTAATAATCCCCATCCACTTGATTGGCTCTATCTCTCTCTCCTCTCCACCTGTAGCTGGTGTGTGGTGAGCGCACTGGCGCCGTTGTCCTGTGGCTGCCGTCGCATCATCCAAGTGGATGCTGCACACTGGTGGTGGTTGAGGAGAGACCCCCTCATATGATTGTAAAGCGCTTTGGGTGTACAACAATACACAATAAAGCGCTATATAAATGCTTCATTCATTCATTCATTCATTCATTCACGTTCACAAGTTAATTTGTGTTCTGAAGATGAACGAAGGTCTTACAGGTTTGGAACGACATGAGGGGGAGTAATTAATGACAGAATTTTCATTTTTGGGTGAATTACCCCTTTAATGAATAATTTTTTTGTAAAGGCCCCCTAAACACAATGTCGAGTGCAAGATGGGTAAAACGAACACACATTGTTGTTCAGACAACCCACCAAATAATAGTTTTTTTTAAATGTGCGCGTTTTTGTCTATTTCTATTCTATTGGCACTTTGAGAGCAGTTGCTTTTGTTTGCTGTAACTTTACAGCACTAATGTTACATAAATTAGCAGCATCTCAGCCTGCAGACCTGACAGTCTAAATGGCTTTTTAAATTTTTACAGATGACATATGCAAGCTTTATCCATTTAAATCCCTGTTGTTATTGTCAAGGAAGATGTTTGGATCATTCTTCACCTTTTGTTTGCGGTGGCGGTTGTGTAACTCACCAGACGTCATTCTGAGCTGGTGGGGCATGTTGAAAGTTTAATGAAACTTCCCTCCATTTAAATTTAATGAACGTGTTACTTTTTCCAAAATTCCCAGCCTCTCTATGCATGGAACGTTGGGTTTAAAGGAGTGAGAGTGTAGATTGAGATTAACTGCTGTGATGAAAGATGATAAATTCAGTCAGCCCAGTCAAACTTGCTGAAGGCCACCACAACTAAATATAAAACGGATATATATAATCCATATATAATGGATACTAAACACAAGTGTGTAGTACATGAACACATTTCAAACTAGAGCTTGGCAATATATTGATTATTACAGAATACTTGTGATTTTTGTCAGTATAAAACTATGCACTGTTATGATCTTTAATGCCCATTATTTGACAAATACGTCCTGAGGACCTTGACATTTGACTAGTTTTGCAATCTTTTCTAAGAGAGATAAGTTGAAACCTTTATATAAATGATGACTTGATTCAGCGATTCATTTACTTCACTTAAAGGGATATTTCCCCCAAAAATGAAAATTCTGTCATTAATTATTCACCCTCATGTCATTCCAAACCCTGTAAGACCTTCGTTCATCTCCAGAACACAAATTAAGATATTTTTTGATGAAATCCGAGAGCTTTCTGACCCTGCATAGACAGCAACACAACTGACACATTCAAGGGGCAAAGAAGAATTTGTTGAATGTAGTCGTCATTTTTGTTTTCTTTGTGCACTAAAAGTATTCTCGTAGCTTCATAAAATTAATGTTGAATCACTGATATCACATGGACTATTTTAATGATGTCCTTCTTTACTACCTTTATGGGCCTTACGTTGCTGTCTATGTAGGGTCAGAAAGCTCTCAGATTTCATAAAAAATATCTTAATTTGTGTTCTAAACATGAACGAAGGTCCTACAGATTTGGAACGACATGAGGGTAATTAATGACAGAATTTTCATTTTTGGGTGATCTATCACTTTAAAAAGGTTTTAAATACCTCCTTGTTGCATTTTTTACTAAATATACAGATATGCATTAAATATGCATATTTTATATATATATATATATATATATATATATATGCATCGCTGTTCATTGCTATATATTGTTATGTTGGTGCATTTAAATTAAAATTATTACATATAATTCTTTTATTGTGTTTATTTAGTGAAAAACATCTTAATTATCAACCATATTTTTAGTGTTTTCTTTTGTACTAATTAAAGCAAAACACTTTTGATAGATCTTTTCTTCCATATTGTGACATACAACTGAGTGAATTATTGAAAAAGAAATTTGAAAGAATTTAGGTAAAAGTAAATTGGATAAGTCCTGCATACGTCACCAGAGAGAAATTTGTTTTCACCAGAAGGTCCAGTTATGACATTTTAATTAAACATGAAGAAGAATTAAGAAAAGAAAGTAGGCTAGATTTTCATTTTGTGCCAACTTTAAGTCCCATAATCACGGACAACTGGAAGAGTCATTAAAAAATAATTGGTCCAAATTATGGACAACCCTGTTTGTAAGTTTTAGCTGCCCAGCCCTTTTCTGAACATCTCATGGATCCATCAGAGTCCAGGGAATCATTCGTTTAGTTTGATTACAGAGTAATGTCGAGCATGTTTGTGTGGAAGGTGCTGGCAGTTTGTCTGGAATAACTGCAGTGGTTCAGCTAATAGGAAAAGAGGGAGTGTCTACAACAAGCCAATACACACGCATGCCATTCCCCTGGATCAGAGCAGCTCATTCCAGACATGTCTCTCCAGAATTACCATTATTGCACTGTCCGTTCCTCATTTCCAACACTTGTCTTGCACTCATTACACCCTCTTGAATTATATGAAAGCAATCAATCGATCTTATCTCTGAGGGAAATCGGTTCCTGGCGTCTGGCAAAACGGTACCAGTACAACCTCTTGATGTCAGCGTAGATGTCTTGAGTTCCTGTGAAAAGTGATGAGCGTCTGGGAGTGTGGGTTGCTGATATTTGAGCCTGAGAAACGGGTGGAGGAGTTCAGAGAATGACTGCAGACAAAGGTGTAGAGTGGCACTAGAGTCGTCGCCGCAGAAGAGCTTTGTGGAGATGGTGTCAGGAGGACTACAATGAAAAGTAGAGGAGGGGCTAAAAAGACTTTGCTTTGAGCAAATCCCGAACTCTTGCCTGTCATTGGCCTGCCAGATGCCCCCAGTGTAAAGGAAGTATCACCAGGGAAACTTGTAGTCGCTACACTAACATGCATGTGCTCGGTTCTTCGTTATTTTTAAACACACGTCGCTTCCTGCCCTGAGCAAGGATCCAGGCAGAATCATCCCTGGGACTGGCTGTAGAACTTTTCCTGGCTTGAACCTCTAGAAAAATCCTTCAGTAATGTTCTCGTCTTCTCTTCCACAGTTATATTGCAAAGCCTTTGCAAAGATGGGGGACGAGAAGCCTTTTGTGTGCAGTGCTCCTGGCTGTGGGCAGGTAAGTTCGCTTTCACTTTGTCTTGGGTTTCAGGTGTGGGTGTGCTTTTCTGGTTCATAGGGCATTCTCTGGTTATTTAAGAGTCGTCCTCTCAGCTGCACGGTAGCCAGACGTCTGCCCGGCGTGTGTGTGGAGGGAGGTGCGCTAGCTGCACCGCTCTGAAAACGTGTTGTTTTTGTCACACTGCAGCCCAGGGCTACACTGATGAAGCTGATAGCGCACTTGTGAAACTGCGCTAACGTCTCTTGCACTGTCTGACTCACTCACAAACTTGGCCAATGAGTAATCACAGCTCAGTTATCGTCTACACTTGTCTGGTTTGAGTCAAAGTCCATGCAGACGCTATGATGAGGTTATTGATTCTAATAAGTGCACTTATAATGAACTTGCAGACAAAGTAGGTTGATAGCGAGTGCACTGCAAAACAATATTTAATCTCTTTTTTTCTTCCAGTAAAAATATCACTAAAACAATAAAGGGCCTAACAAGCAAAATTGCATAAAGTAATAAAACGGTTTACAGAGAATTTATGTCCCGATTACATTTTTAAATAAAAAACACCCAATTAAAAATAAAAATTTTACATTTTTATAATATACAAGTAGTAATATCTGTAAATATTAAATAACATATAAATAGTAAAATATTAAATTGTAATCGAATTAATTCTATATATATATTTTTTGCTATATATATAATTTTGCTTCTCAAGTAAATTGATTTTGGTTTAAGGATCATAATACCAGAAAATCATTTTTTCCAGTGTAAGAACTGAAAAAACAGTGTGGCCTTTGGAGGCATGTGCTGCTTTGAGGGCATTGAAAACTGAAAGAGGAAGTGATCGAGACCCGTCCTACTCAGTGAGACAGTGATGTTCATTCTGTGGTTTTGATCTGAATGTTCTCCTCCGCAGTTACGTAGAAAACAGAGTGAGAAAAGTAGCATGGACCAGAATGAGGCAATTTAAAAATTAGACTGCCTCTCCAATACCGAAAGCAACAATGATCATTTAACCGTACCGTTGGCGGCATAATCTTGAGAATTGAGAGGAACAACATGAACTTGATGAATAATTTGTTAGTTAGTTGTTTGCAGATGTTTCTTTCTCAGACGCCACAGGGACCATTACTGTTTAATACTTCTTGCTCTGACCTAGCCAGACTTTTAGCTGGAGAAATCTGTTTTCCTTACGTAAAAATGTGCCGTAGATATCACTATTGCTAATACTTAGGATATAGGATTTGAACTTATATTATAGTGGACATAATATTTCAGCTTGTACTTGTTTTTGAGGAGAGACATAATATTTATTTTTCATTTTATATCTGTTTCAGCATCATTAGTCTAGATTTGCTGCTCAAGTCAAGAAACATTTCTTAATATTATTAATTTTGAAAACAGTTGTAAACAGCTGGAATTGGGAACCGCTGTCTTAGTTCATAAGTGGCGTATCATGTTGTGAGGTGAAAATATGGCAGTTTTAAGACCACTCAGCTCCTGTAAACCAAAACTAAAGGCCACATTATCGGGGAAAAAAGGATAATAGTTGAACTAGAGATAAGGTTGTTCACGTCTGTCAGGCTCTATTAACACCGGTGTGTAGCTGGATGAGGGGAGTGAGGGTTTACTCTAGTGGAGGTATTGTTCTTTTGTTGACTAGCAAACGCTGTTTGCGTCATACTGAAGTCCATAGGGGTTTCAGATTGTTTTGCTTCTTCCCAGTGAACCAGATTTTCACGTGACTCCTCTGTTTTGTCAACCTATTACTGAAAAATAACACGCTGGAGGAAACTGAGATTTAATATTAATGCTAGTGCTTGTTTAAAGCTATTTTCAGAGTAAATTAATCCTTTTTAATGTACTCTGATTAAAATGTCTGATATTTTAGTTAGTGCTTGCTAGTCAGTTTGTGGTCTAGTTTTTACTAAAGGAAATCCAGGACATACACTCAAATATTTGGGTTCAATAAGTTTTTCTTTTTGAAAGAAATTAATACTTTATTCAGTAAGAAAGCATTCAATTGATCAAAAGTGACTGTAAATACATAATATTACAAAAGATTTCTATTTCAAATAAATGCTGTACTTTTGAACTTGTTTGAAAATATTAAGCAGCACAATTGTTTTCAAGATTGATAATAAGAAATGTTTCTTGAGCATCAAATCAGCATATTAGAATGATTTCTAAAGGATCATGTGACACTGAAGATTGGAATAACGGCTGAAAATGCAGTTTTGCAATCACAGGAATAAATGACATTTTAACATATTTTGAAATTATAAACCGTTGTTTAAATTGTAATAATATTTTATAATATGAATTGTTTTACTGCATTTTTAATTTAAATTTTTATTAATCTATTTTTATCAAATCTATGGTATGCCAATAGATATTAGCAACTGGAATGAGCAAACTAAGACTGTTTATAATGAACTGTTTCTACTATAATTAAGTTTTTGCTAGATATGGTATAGAAAAAAAATAACAGGAAATAATGGGAAGAAGTCAAGATCAGTAAAAGAAGTGAGCTGGGCTCAAACTTTCTTTCTGCCCGCATGAGCACCGCAGCTCAACATGTAGGAGCATGTGTTCTAACCTTAGGCCAACAAAAACTCAGATTTTATGCATAGTTGACCATGTCCTGCTGGGAGAACTTCAGAGTATTTATACTTTGGTATTTGACAAATAATGTGCATTGATTCGTGCATTGCTTGACGTTTTTTAAGCTACCTACCTTTCCCTTTTATGCTTACGTGAATTAATGAGAAATGCATATTGATCTTAGTAAGGTCAGCTTAATACTAGACTGTGCTGCTATATAACATTCATTCTGAATCTTGATTACTAGATAAGCTCTATTTGTTGCATTTCCCAGTGTCGCATTCTCCTTTCTGAGAGGAAAGTGCAAACTTAAGATACAGCTGCAAAAGCGGAAGTATACAAAGTCTACTCCATGCACATAAGGCACTCTAGCTGTGCCTCTTGTTTGTTGGTGTTAATGAGTTTCTCTGTTTGCTTCAGTCATTCTGTTGTCCTTGTGTTGTCATCGTGTGTTGTCCTTGCCAGAGTAACTCATTTAAGTCGAGGGAGAAGAAGCTATGGGCCATGCAGTTGTTGTATTGGTGATGCTGGCACATCTAAAAATACGCCTCTGACACTTGACTGTGTTTCCACTTTGCGCTGTCACGGCTGAACTGCAACTGTGACATGGAGCCAGAAATAGTCTGAAGAAGACTGTGAAGCCCAGAGAACATGGCTTGAGTCATGAAATCCACTCAGAAAGAGGAAAAGCTAATCCTAGAGGCTCCACGTCTGCTCGAGCTGTTTTGGAAGAGACCGCAAGGATCCAGTAGTTGAGGCGCTTCTTCAAACAACTGTTATTTTCCGCAAAACGTTCCATTACAAAAAACTGGATGACGCTTGACCAGTGTCGTCTGATTCCAAATGAGCCAGTTCTTTTGAATTAATTCAACAAACACAGCGTTTACCAGTGTAGTCCAATTCCTGAAGTAATGACTCTTTTGAATTGGTTCGTTTTAGTGAATCAAAAACACACATCGCAACCGATGTAGTCTGAATCCAAAGCAACTAGCTATTTTGAGTAGATTCTTTTTAGTGAATCAGAAACATAACAACATGACAGGTGGTGTCCAATTGCCAAACAAATCACTTGTTTGATTCCATTGTTTTTAGTGAATCAGAAACAAATGGCACAAACATTGTAGTTCTGATTCCTGAGCAAATAACTATTTTGAGTCAAACTTTTTAATGAATCCAAACTATGCATCACAACCAGTATTGTCCAAATCAGTCGGTTCTTTAGTGAATCACAAACATACAGTACAGTGCTGTCAATATAGTCTGATTCCCAAGTGAAGGAAACATAGCCTACATCACATCCAAAGTAGTCTGATTCCTGGATAAATGACTCTTATTATCTGTTTTGTAGTGAATCAAAAATAAAGAGTTGACGTCTTATTGTGTAATCTTGTACTTACTCTTGTTGTTCATATTATATTATTAATATTATTAATTTAACATGTAGTTAAAACAGACAATATGACAATGCTGCTTCTAAGACGACTGTGAAAAGTCTTTAAAAAAATCTGTAAAATACCTTTTTCAAGAATTGTTGCATATTTATATAGCAAAGTTATCTCATCATTTGGCAATGGAGTTGCTTAATTTGTTTTTTTTTCCAGATTTTTTTTGTTGTGAAAGATTCAGTAATGGAACTGAAATCATAACAATGAAACAGAAAAGGATGGGCTATCTATCTATCTATCTCTATCTATATAAAATATTTCTTTAATTAGATTCCCTTTCCTGCTTAGAACACCTATTTCATTGTTATCTGTCAGATCATAGGGGCATTTTATGCATCATATTCCAAAAAAAAGCATCTTTAATATTGGTTTCTTAAATATCCATGATTCACTGGCTGTGTATCTGCAGCGTACAGTTTTACCACTTTAACAGCTGGTTTGTTTCAAAGGTAAATATAAAAGCACGTTGGAGAATGCATGATTGCCTGTCATAAATGTTAATTGAATACATCTGTGTAGTTTGCTCTGCCCATGAGCTGTTGTGTCTTGGCCCGGCCATCATGGCTCGGCCACTGGGTCAAAGTGCTAAACCACAAAACTCCTCCTTAGCGGTAGTCCTTTTGTCATTTGCACAATGTATTTTTGTATTGCATGAAAGCTGGTAGAACTTTTTTTTATTATGTGACAAATGTGGAAGTTCAATAATTACTGTGTAATGCTGTAGCTGCACTTCTGAACGGAAGTGTAAAGAAACGTAAGCGTTGTAAGCCTTGAGGCTGTAGAAGGGCACAAAGGTCAGCTGTGGAACAGAAAGCCGTCTCCACTGTACGTCTTTGACACTGACACTGTATAGTTACATCCTATACCTCAGAGACTTTGAGTAGAGCACGGGTTTGGTGAAAAACTATCATTATTAAGTCCTCTCTGGCCTACAATATCTGTTTCGAAAGACAAATCTTGTCAATGCCACTCCCTCTTCTTCCTTTGGAAATGTGTCTCTGCCCTGAGGTCTTGAAATGCTCCTCTCTCTTTTTCTGGTCAGATTTGTCTTGTAATCCATCTGTTCATCTGTGTCGCTTTGTAGAGGTTTACTAATGAGGACCACCTGGCTGTCCATAAACACAAACATGAAATGACGCTGAAGTTTGGACCCGCCAGAACTGACTCAGTCATCATTGCAGGTACTTTGCACGCAGACAGTGTGAATGCACAGTGCACAGTTATCAAAAATATTATTTTTATATATAATTATATACACATGTCAGTCTATGTATGTGTGCGTGTGTGTGTATATTATTATAATATATAATATAATTATTTCATATAATATTAATGTATTAATCAAAAAAATATTATTTATAAATTACATTATCCCTTACATAACATATATATAACTAATAGTATAATTAATTGTGCTATAAGTTATAAAAAAAAATTAATTAAATTATAACATATATAATTTTTTTTTTTTTTTTTTTAGTATAAGACATTTAAAATGTTAGGGTTAAATATGTGTTTTAATGATGTAATTATTATGTAACTTGATTTATTATTAAATTATAGAAATATTGAATGCATTTTTATATGTATAAAATAAATACTGTAGTGATTATTAATTTGTCTTTGGTAGGTGCATGTTTCTAACCATCCATCCCATATTTATGTGCATGTTTTTTGTCACTTCTTTTGTGGTTAATGGTAACCTGGAATGCATGTTTTAATGGCACTGACAAAACAAATAGTACAGAGATTTAACAATGTTATTCGATATCATTACTTTAAAGCTGTGGAGTGAAGCGAAGTCCCCTTAAGCTAGTAATTTTAAGGGTTGAAAATTCACAACGTGCTGTTTTTTTTGTCACATTAAACCCTTGGGAAAAAACACAAATGTAATAACAGCCTTGAACTTTCCCAGATTTATCATGTTAAATCGCAAGCAGATTTGGTTAGTACTGGTACGTACAGCCGTTTAACTGTGCGGCAGAGTTTATCTTGTCCTTGAGGCCGTCTTGCATAAGGAAACAATGAGATCTCTCTGTTTCTCGCTCTGTACTCCAGACCAGACGCCGACTCCCACTCGTTTCCTGAAAAACTGTGAAGAGGTGGGCCTGTTCAATGAGCTGGCCAGCTCGTTCGAGCAGGAGTTCCCTAAGGCCCAGGAAGATGAGGACAAGAGGGCCAAGAACCTGGTGAGCTATGGGACTGGGTGGAGGGATTCAGTCATACAGTCAGACGTGCTCCAAACATGAGGAGCTCGGGCTGCCTGCTGCCAAAAATTCAAGATTTATGGACTGCAGAGTTCCCTATCAGTTCTCATGTGTAACACCGTCTCGTCTTGCTCTCTCCTTCTCTGTCTGTCGTGTTCTTCATTTGTCTTTCTTTTTTTTCCATGCAGTTGCCTGCTCCTAATTCAGGAGCACTTGACATGAGTTTGCAGACGCCTTCAGACATTAAGGTGAAGGAGGAGGACCTTGTGGAGGTGGACTCTTCTCCGCCTGCCAGCCCTGACTCCATCTCCAGCATGTCAGACAGCAGCAAAGAGCCCGTAAGCAGAGGAAAGGTACATGCTTTATGCAAACCAGACTGCTAGAGCAAAACCAAAAGCACAAAGTCAAAAAATCTGAAACCACACTGGAAATCTGCAATTCAAAGCCTGATTTAAACTTAGAATGTTAGGATTTTGAAACATGTAAAATGAACATTTAAGATTCTGACATTGATCATGTGTATTTTTGTGCAGACAGATTTTCTTCCACTGAAGCACACGATACTCTTTAGATCATACTCAAATCATGGAGAATATGATAATCAGGTTTTACACAAACTTGTATAGTTCATGCAGTTTGAGTTTTGCAAAAGGAAGACAAATCAAATACTTAGACATTATGAAATGCATATAAACTTTTACATTGAACTTTTCACTTGTATTGAAAATATAATTTGTAATAAAAATAATTAAAAAACAATTTAAAATAATTAATTTCATTTAATAATTAAATGAAAATTATTTTAAATTATTATTTATAACATTATGACGTGACGTGACGTGAGGCCAAGTATGGTGACCCATACTCGGAATTTGTGCTCTGCATTTCACCTATCAAAGTGCACACACACAGCAGTGAGTAGTGAACACACACACCGTGAATACACACCAGGAGCAGTGGGCAGCCATTTTTGTTGCGGCGCCTGGGGAGCAGTTGGGGGTTCGGTGCCTTGCTTAAGGGTCTCACCTCGGTCGTGGTATTGAAGGTGGAAGAGAGTGCTGATCATTCAACTTTTTGTAGAATAATTGGAATATAAAATATATAAAATAGTTTGTAGTAATGTATGCTAGCACACATTTGGCATTCACGTGGCCACTGTAGAGACCATAATTGTACATTTCACTAAACTATGTATTTTACAGTAACTGAACAGGATGCGTTGCATCACTAAACAAACAGTCATGACTGGATGAAATTTCTTTTGGAAGCAAACAGTGTTGCTTTTTGAATTATTTTGTGCTTAGCTGGCTGATTATCTTTCTTACAGGATTTTCCTCCAAAGGCTGCCTTCAGTTCGGCTCCCACCCCTGCCATAGTGCGTCCTGGCTCCCTCCCACTGTACCTGGGTTATGACGGCCTGCAGCCCACCATGCCCTCCCCTACCTCTGTCATCACACACACCCCACCATCCAACCGCACACTGGGGTAAGAGCACAGCCACAGCCTATCAATGAGGAGCCAGTGCTTTTGGCCATCAGCCTATTCTGTGTGACTCATTTCTATATGACTCACTGTGCTGCTATACGTTGATTTGGTAGTAAGTCTTAGGAAACTGTGGGCAGCTGGCTCATTTATGCTGTGCTTGACGTTCCACAAATGTTTGGTCAGATAGTGGACAGGAAGAGAGCAGAACTTCAGTATGTGCATTGCTTTCTGCTCTCGCTGCTTGTGCAAACTGGGCATTTCTGTTCTTCTGTTTTAGATCTCCCACAGTGCCTTACCCAATGATGATGCTTTCCAATGGTCAAACAGTTCCTGTGCTTCCAGGGCCTATGCAGATGCCCTCTGTAATATCTGTAAGTTTGAAGTGTATTTCTGAGTATTGGAATATAAATATGTGGAGTATAAAGAGATGGCCCACTCAAAGGAAAAGGAATGGGAGAGTTGGTGACACTCACCTTTTTGTTTACTGTAAAACTCATTTTCATAATAGGGTCTGCAAGATCTGTGGATTAAAATTCATTGTAATTAAAACTGAAACTATTAAAATACTTTTTTACTTAATTAAAGCTGAAATAAAGTAAAATATAAATATTACATGAAAACAAAACTTGTTGCCTTGAAACTGAAATAAAATAAGTTTTAGTTAAAGTAGTAAGATAGCTAAACAGAATATAACATTAAACAGAACTAACAAAATGACAAAGCACATTACAAATGTACTAAAACTTAAAACTAAATTTTAAATGAAAACTGGGCATTTAAAAATAAAGACTTAGGAAAAGTTCACAGTAACTAATAATTATTTTGAGTTTTTTTTTTAATAAACACTGATATTTTACAGATAATATTTAAATAATTTATTTTGACTTTATTACAGTAACAATAGTATTAATAATTACATTTTTATTTAAAAATAACAATTAAATCAGTCTTAAAATATATAGCTGCCTTTATAATTTGAGAAAGAGGTCCTTAGTATCATGTTTAGGAGTCTGTAAAAATGCCTTGTGTTAGCATAATTTGAGTTAGAAGCAAACTTTGTTGATTTGAAATATATTATTGAAATGTAATCCTGACAGACAGTTGGTGATTTCAGTCTTCCAGTACCTATTACTTAGAAAATAGATTCTCGTGACTTACCTTGAAGGGACTTTGCTGTGATTCAATTTAAGACAAAGTGTGTAATATTTTTCCAATGTTTAAGTGTCATACAACCCCCTTGTTTCAGCACAGTGTCACTTGTAGCTCAAAAATGACTCACTTCTCTTTTAAAATGTTTTTCATGTGAGCTGTCATTTCTGATCTTTCATAATTTGCCTTATAATATGTTTTGCATTTGGCCTTGTGGTGTAGCTGGCGAGGCCCCTGTGTATGGTGCCCAACATTCCAGGAATTCCCGGCCCTCCACTAGGGGGCAGCAGCAGCGGCTCGTCTTCACCCTCTGGTTATAACCCCCACAATGAGGCAAAGATGGTGAGGGCAAATCTATTTTATTCCTAATCCAGCCTGTGGATCATTTTGCAAAATGCTCGGATGCCTTGCCTTGCCTAGAGTTCCCATGTTGAAAGTCTTTATCCAGCACATCACATGGGTGATAGTTTTCACAACAAACAAACAAACAAACACAGGCTGTTGGAACAAAGCAGCTCTGTCATTAACAGTTTGTATTTCAAATATACTTGTTATACAAGGATATGCAAAAAAATAACTATTTTCATAATAGGCTAGTTGGTGGGTGGTTTGACGACTAGTGGGGCTGTGCAATTTGGCTCTTTTGATTCTAAAATTAAAATTAAAACTGAAATATAAAAGTATAAGCCAATTCAAATTATTAATAAATACTATAGTAGTAAATAGATAATACTAAAATAACACTAGAAAAAGTTCAGAGTAACAAAACGAAACAAATTTTGCTATGTTTATGTTTTCTTTATTATTAATAAATGGCACTACGTTTCTTGGTTTCTTGAGAGATGTTTGCTTTAAGATTTGAAAAAAAAGAAAAGCCACGGAGAAAAAAAATCTAAATGACCATCCTAAATTATAGAAATAAAATGCAGAAGTTCACACTGTTATTTCCTTTCTGTCACATGATTTCTCTCCTCAGTGCTTGATGAGTTGCGGTTCACAGTTTTATCAAATGCCCGTTCCACATGAAAGAGAAATAAAATTGAATGTTGCGGATGTAACAGCTGCCTTATAATTAGACAGAATGCCATCTTGTGCCATATTACCATGATGTTTTTGTTGTTGTCCTTAGAGGTTGAAAGCAGCATTATCTCAGCAGATGTCCGCAGCTCAAGGTTGTTTTGGTGTGGCGATGGGGTCCAGTGCGATGGTCCCTCAGAGAGTGGAGCAAAGCCAGCTGCTGGTCCAGCATCCAGACGCCCCATCTCCTGCTCAGCCACAGGTATGGTGTATCTTCACACTCGAATTGTCGAGTGTAAATATTATATATACATCAGATGCATTTGTGTTTGTCAGGGAGCAATCTTTCACTTTGCTGTGGCATTACGCAGTAAACATCTCTGTTTACTCTGCCCTGCTGTGTTCAGGTGTCACCCGCTCAGCCCACCGGAGGTCGCAGGAGGAGGACGACTGATGACGACCCTGATGAGAGGAGGCAGCGCTTCCTGGAGCGGAACCGGGCAGCAGCTTCTCGTTGCAGACAGAAACGCAAGATATGGGTCGGCTCTCTGGAGAAGAAGGCCGAAGAACTCACCTCCATCAACGTCTCGCTGTCGGTTAGTGTGTGCAAAAGATTTTCATACTTTTTTTTTCATCTAAAATGTGAATGAGCACTGATATGTTGCTTATTGCAATTTGAGAAATGTGTGACGTGGTTCCTCTGTGTCCTTCCTAATTTTGACAGTATGTAAATTTCTGAATGCAACGCATGGAAAACCTAGATTTTATGCAAACAGAGCATACTGTGTGGGATTCCGTATCCCATGAATCACTGCATTTGTCCATAACTTCTATCTAAAAAGTCAAGATTGAACCGAAAGCAGTATCAACTGTGATGTTTTGTTACTTTTGTGTGGCAAAAGTTAAGATAGATTTTGTTTGCACAAAATTGCACCAAGAAAAATGCAAAAAAGGCTGTATTTATTTAATAGATAACTGGACGTTGCTCACCGGGATGTAAAAATGTAATTATGTGACAAATTTGTAGCTAACCATGGTCTGAAACGTATAACTTTTACCGCATACATTTCACATACTGGTTTTTAAAATATTTTCTTATATTTTTTTTTATATCTTTACATATACTGCAGTATTGCTAGTATCTCATTCCAAACATAACCTGAGACTAGATTTTTTATTTTATTTTATTTAATTACCGTTATTGACATTATTTCAAATTGACTTTATCATTGATAATATTAATAATAATAATAATAATAATAATTTTATTTATTGTAAGAATAGAACATTTTTATATATGTATTATTTATGTATTTATTATTGTTTTTGTTATTTAATTTTGTTTTATCTTTTGTTATTATTGTTTATTATTTTATTATTATTTGACTTATTTTTATAAAATAAAATATTTTTTTTGTTTTATTTTTGTCATGTTTCTTATTATTGTTTTTTCTTCTTCATTCGTTTTGCTGTGCGCATTGATGGTTTGGCATTGTACTTTGAAATTGAGTGGATCCAAATGTGTTTCCAAGTGCTTTGTTGTCAGCTAGTTTGTGTCCAAGAGTGATGTTCACACTTTTTTGTTTTCCTGTATTTTTCTGTGTACAAGAACGAGGTGTCTCATCTGCGAAACGAAGTTGCTCATCTGAAGCAGTTGCTGTTAGCCCATAAAAACTGTCCCGTCACCAACCTCCAAAAGAAAGCCGTCTACTTGGGTGAGTGGAGCTCACGTTGAGGTCTTTCACCTGCGTCTGCAGGACCTAACCTTCATTTATTGATGTCTCTCAGGAGAGGAGCACATGAAAGAGATGTCTGAGCCCACGGGCTCCCCGGCACCGGTCATTCAGCACAGCTCTCTGGCCCCCAGCCCCTCGTCCGCGGTAGGCCCCAACGGCCTGAACTCCCGCGCCGCGGCCGAGGCGGTGGCCATGTCAGTGCTGGCGGGGATGGGCAGCCACCGAGGGGAGAGCGGCGGGCCGTCGCACGTCATCATGGCCACACAGTCCCACCCATCCAGCAGATGATGAGAGCAGGTAACAGTCTGCCTGGGACCCTCCGCATCCCGGGAGAGGGGGGCAGATCTGCGAGAGGGTTCCCTGGTTCCCTCTCAAGCCATCACGCTCTGGCCTGGAGCTCAGCTGCATTCTGGGAATGAAACTGGGACTATGTACACATATAGAGAGAGACAGAAGGAGATTGTCGTTCACTATGCCATAGACTACGGGGGCTGGACTCCAAACCATGCTCTCATTTGCATCCTCTGTAACTCCTGCTCCTTCCTTCAACTTCCTCCTGCTCCTCCACTGGCTGTAGGACTGCAAAGCACTTCCTGTCATTAAATGTATCCCCACAGACACACGCTGCAATAAAGACATTGTTTGAACCGTGACTGTGCACTCGGTGTATGTCACACATGCAGTTGCGACGATGCAATACTTTATATATTCTTATATATATATATATGTATTAATAAGTGTGTGTGTTTGAGAGAAACGTGATGCTTTAATGTTCTGTAGGATCTTCTACCTTGCTATTTTAGAGCAGGTTTTTAGTTTTCAGGTGGCCATCCCCCTCATCTGACCCTCGCTCATCTTACCTCATTTTTAACCTGTTATATACGTTTATAATCGACGTGTGCATGTGTGCTTCTCGTGTGGGTGTACAGTGATGTACAATGGAAAATAGCAGTTTGTGATGGACTGATACACTAAGACTGCCTTGTTAGCATGCACACTTTTTGCTATATATAAACTGTATTGTATTGGCACATTGCGTGCAGTTTGGGCTATGGAACCTCATAGTTTGGTCCTATCATTGTTTTCTTGTGTACGACAAACTCAGAAACAGCAAACAGCATACTGTATGAGGTCAATCTGGACCCTTGTCTTGAGAAATCGATATATTTACAGTTTTAAATTATGCCATTTCCTTTCCCTGTGATCACAATGTTTTAAATGCAGCTTTAGAATTAGTTAAGTTGGCCATTACGAGTTAAGTCTCTTAAAGTAGTCTGAGACTTTTTTTTGCCCTGTCTTTTTCTTTTTTATTAGTTATTGTCTACCCCTGCTACTGTGTTCTTTATGGAATCCCATTTCTGCTACATAAGAGGAAAAAAAATGCTTTGGTAAATAATTACCGTATTAGATAAAACATCAGTATTATTAGATACTAAGTCATTATGAGATAAAACATCAAAAGTATGACATACGAAGTATGACATGCATAATTATGAGATTAAAAAGTAGACAATAGAGCATAAACGTCATGATAATGGCATAAAAATCATAGCAGATATAGTCAAAATTGTGCCATAAAAATTTAAATTATGAAAAAAGTACATTTTAAAATTGAGATTTTTTTTAAAACTTTTATTCCATAATTATGACTTGTGAAGTATGTCATAAAAGTTCATAAAAGTAAAAATTGACAAAAAAATTGATAGTCATAATTATGTCAGAAATCGGAACTTATGAAAAGTCAAAAATTAAAAGTCATAATTATGACTTTTCTTCATAATTTTGACTTTTCTCATAATGATGACTTAGTATGTTATGATTTTGACTTGTAATTACGACAATTATTTACAATTTCATAATTTCTCATGATAGTGAGAAACAATGAAGACTTATCTCATTATGTCTTAGTATCTAACAATTTTGACTATGTATATATATATATATATATATATCATAATTATAATTTACCCCCCCAATTTTTTTTCTTTTGTATGTAGCAGGAATTGGCTTTCGTTGTGCTCAGTTTACAGAAATACAGCCCTAGTGCCTCTGTACTCTCCCGTTCAGTCACTTTCACGACTACCCGACTGTTAAAGTTGACATCACGATGCTTTGTAACACTATTTGTTTCTCTGGTTGCTTATCAACTCATTTACATGCACAATCCCTTATAACCAATTAGAGGAGATGAGGATTCTGCCTTATTAATCACGCGAGTGCCTCTTTTTAGGTCAACCTCACTCCGTGTCACTGAGCCGACTGGTCACCTAGCATATTCAGGCATCTGTACCATCAGACCTGGGGTAATGAATTAACAGTAATGCCTTTAATAACAGCCAGAGAGCACTGCCCTTAATTTTAAGCATATTCTATACTGCCACCTGGATGTAATAGGGTGCTATTACATGTAACTAGAAAGGCTGCAGGGAACAAAGAGTGTCCAATTCTACTGTTGTTTGAATGCTTTTATCTGTACTAAGATGTTTATCCAAACACATGGTCTTTTAACGCAATATCAGACACTTTAAAAAAAAATATATAAACAAGGGACTAAGATGTACTGTTGTTGCTCAATGTATGTAACTTGAACGTTCTTTCATTTTCTGTCGTTATTTGCAGTGCGTAATGCTACATTAACACAATGTTAGTCCAAAATGTATATAGGCCTGTCAGAATGCACTAAAATACATTTTGGGTTCATTTTTCCAGTTTGGTGGCTCAGAGATTGTAAGCTACTCTTTTAAATAGCATATCAAGGTTACCACTTAACCGATATCTCACAAATGACTCCTGGTTTAAGTGTTGACCCTGGCTTTTCTGTTATATTATCTGCTGGCACTGTAGTCATTCAGCCAAACGCATATAGAGGATTGTTGATCTGAAATGAGCAGAATGGAGAATTTTTAGCTTCACTGGCACTTTTTCTAAGATTTCATTTTTTCATTGTACACTGCCAGGACTATAGAAATTACCTATTATAATACATCTTTTTTGTGTGTGTGTGTGTTGTAAGACTGAAAAACAAATTCTTTTGTAGACTTTTCTCGTTCTATTTTTGTTCTTATAACACTTTGTACTCAAATATTTTTAGGTATTTTTATTTGAATAGAGTAGTAAGAATGCCTGTTTGATTCCCCCTTTTTACTGATAATCACTTTAAAGTTGTACCAGATTTCTGATGGACTTAATGATCCATAATTCCAACATGATGCACAATTAATTTATTATGGAATTAGTTCATGCAAGGCAAATTCAATGCAGTTTCCCTGAGATAGATTGAACAAAACAAAAGTCATTTTGAATGATGATCTTAGGCTAAAGAAAAAAGAGGATATTGTGGAAAAAAAGTTGTTTAAATGTATGTCTTTTATGGGAAATAACCTCACTCCGAGTTGGACTGATTGTTTTTTAAATTGTCCTTGTAATGTACATATGTGTACCATATATTATTTACTATTTTCATGCATGTCGAAGTGAAATACTGAAATACTCTGAACACTGCTGCAGTTTTGATTAAACAACAAAAAAAAAAACATGTTTCTAGACTTATTTAGGCACCATTAAAGACTGTACATACTGCAAATGTTTTATGTAATTATATAGTTTTGTTTTGAAATAATATAATGATAATAATATAATAATTGGTTGATTCATGTAAACTTTGATTTGGAGATTTATTGGTTCACTAAACTAAACTCATGAAAACTTTTTGAATCTTTTATATTATAGAGGACAGGTTTTTGTGATACCAAATGTTTGGAAGTGTGACTTATATGTTAACGGTAATATATATGATTTAAAATTTTATGGAACTTTTTTTATATTCAATGTTAAACCTGTTTAATACAAAAAAATTTTTTTTTATAAATATACAACACTTTGAATATCAATAATATAAAATAAATCACAATGGTAATAATATACCTATACAAGTAAAATATTTAATTTTAAAATAAAGTAAATATACATAACTTCATTAAAAAAGAAATGTAATAAGTAATGTTTATTATACGCACCAAACATAATGGTCTTATATTATAAAATGTACATAAAATATGATTTAAATATCAGTAATATAAAAGTAGCAGAAATGGTATACATATATAATGTTAATATGCATAAAAAATATTGAAAATTCAAAGTAAATACATCACTATATATATAAAAAAATAGCTGTATTAACATGATGTATTAACAAGTAATGTTTCTTATACCAAACACTATAATAGTCTTATAGCAATAATATCGAGGGGTATCTAGGATTTGGCTTTGTTTCCGTGTGCAGACCGATCGGTGTATGACTTATGTTTTATAGGTTCCTTATGTTTTCAAAACGCTCTCGAGGTACTTTGAATCAAAGCGATATAAAAATCCTGGCCAGGACGTGTCCGGGAAAAATGGCACGTATGGTCACCCTATATATAGTATACAGTACCTATACATTTTTTGGGGGGGCATTATAGTACAAGCTGTCGCTAGAGGGCGCGTGCGTGTCGTCTCGAGGTGTGTGTGGCTGTGTGCGTGTGTGTTTGGGGTGTCTGATCACACACAGGAGGTAAACGCGATCACGTGATCGCACAGTGCCGTTGGTGAGTTCTCACAGCATGGCGGAAGGAGTAGTTATCCGGACGGATTGTTACTCACCTTTTAATTCATGTCTTCTGTCTTGACGGGAGGATTTTTGGCTATCGAAACGCATTTCATCACACTTAAAACAACTTCAGCGTATTCTCACGACGATGGCAGACCGCGGTGTGGATTTGGTAGCTTTACCGAACGAGGTTAGAGAGCAGTTGGCGGAGTTGGAGCTCGAGCTGTCTGAAGGTAAGAAATGGAGTTATCGCCTCAAGTTCCCTCAACCTTAATAATGTTAATAATATTAACCTAATATTTAAATCCCACAGTCGTATGGCGCTATAACAGACACAAATGTAAGCTCAAACAGACGGCTGTCTACTGTTTTGTGTTAATGTTTGAGTGTCCTCTGTTTCCATTCAGAGAATTTCGTTTCAAACAGGCTGTGTCTTAAAAACTAGTGAGCTGCCTACCTAGAGAGAATGTCTGGATGCCCAAAATGCAGTTTCTAAGGTTCCGAACGCGCCTGTGATGCCCAGACATGCTGTCTAGGTAGGCAGCTCACTAGGTTTCGAAACACAGCCGGAGTGTGTCGGCAGAAATTATGATTTTCCTTTCTCAAATGTGCTTTTAAACTCGTGTAAATGAAAGAACCGAACGTGGATGAGAAGTAGAATAGCAATGCTGCTGCATCCGGCCGTTAATTTCATCTCAAGAGACTGAGACTATTGTTTGTTCAGTGAGCTAACGTTAGACCTCAAAGAAAAGAGAGCCCTTGACAGTTCTGCTAGACACAGTACCGTAGTACAGAGAGACACATCGAGTGACATATGGGTTTATGTATGTTACCATCTTTGTTGTTCTCAAAGCCCTTTGTTTTCAGATTTGAGACGTTGTTAAAGGGGCACCACTTTTTCTGTCAGCGTGTCTGGGCTTTAATGCGAAACTCAATGGCAGCGCTGGTCTGTTTTTGCTGTAATCGACTTTTTCTTTTTTTTTCACACAGACATCTGTCAAACACACCTTTTCTGTAGACATTTCCTCTCTCCCTTTAGTCTTTATTATAAAATGATGATTATCCAATTTGATATTACCATTGTTTGATTCTTGTAAACTATATTTTCAGCCCTTACAGACTCTGTCAGCTTAGAAACCCAATTATTAAATGTATTACTTATTAGTCACTATTTTACTTTATTCAAGTAGTTTTATATATAGTTTATATATAGTTCTCTATCGCGGGTCTCCTGCAGTACCTTTCATCCAGACTTCTGGTTGACATTGACACTTGACTGTACAGTTTTGCAGTGAATTTGATGGAAGACCTAATTTATTTTTGTATATTGTAAAGAATGTATACACAACCATTCAAAATTTTGAAGTCTTTAAGATTTTTGTAATGTTTTCTGAAAGAAATGTCTTATGCTCACCAAGACATTTGATGTGTAACACAGTAAAAACAGAAATGTTTCGATATTTTATTGAGTTTTTAATATATATTTTGATATATTTTTAAATGTAATGTATTCCTGTCAAAGCAAAGCTGAATTTTCGGAAGCCATTACTCCAGGGTTTAGTATCACATGATCCTAGGGAAATAACATAATTTTATTATGCTGGTTTGGTGCTCATATAACTTGTTTATGAATTTTGTAACCAGTTGTTCTGCTTAATAATATTGTGGAAACCATGATACATTTTTTCCAGGATGCTTTGATGAATATGAAGTTCAGAAGAACAGCATTACACTTTACTGTCTCTTTTGATTAGTTTAATGCATCCTTGCTGAATAAAATAATTACTTTATTAAAAAAAATCTTACCAACTATTGGAATGGTATTTGCCTTCAGTATCATAAAGAGCCTTTTTGCAGCACTAAATGTTTAACGGGTGTGACCAATATGATATTATTATGTTATAGTGTTTTTGTGTGTGATAGATCAGCCATCCTGTCTTTTCACAGGGTTTAGAAGTTCATTCAGTGTTCATGACATCACAGCGATGGTGTTTCATGCGACGTCATGCATCTTCTCACCGCCGTGTCATCCGTCTGTGAAAGGCAGTGCCGCTGTATTCATTCACTCTGTCAGAGAGCACTATGTGGGGGAGATGTGTCGGTTTTCAGCTTAGTAATAGTGTTACACAACTGGAAGCATTTAGTGTGTGGGCCACACTCTCAAACAGCTTGTTGATGTGTGCAGCTCCAGGCTGCTTATCAAGAAAACCAGCCCTAGAAACTGTAACCGGAGTAACACAACATTTTATGACTGTATGATGATATACTATAAATTATGACCATATAATTACTGATGACCGTTGGGCCACGTATTTTTTGTCATTCAGCCACAGTATAAAATGTTTGCTGAGTGCAAAAGAACGTAATGGAATAGTTTACCCAAATGCTGGAGCAAGAAAGTCATATGGCTTTGCAATGACATGAGGGTGAGTAAATCATGTCAGAATGTTCATTTTTGGGTGAACTGTGTTTTAAACCACTGTTTTGCATGTGAACTAGATGTCTGTGACTTTTGAGAGTGTGAAAACAACATGAAAGCTCTTGCAACTGTGTGTTTAGTGGAGGGTTTTTAGTGCCCTTGGGGCAGGTGAGTGATCTGGAGTGTTTGGTCAATTGGAGGGCGGTTGCAGGCTCCCTCACCCCCTCCTCCTACAGGAGCAGCTGCCAGTCTCGCCTGTCGCCTCCCCGGATGGTCACCTCCCCACTAGCATGTCGCACTCCTGTCCCTGCTTCTCTTCTGCTTGCGCCATCTCTCTTTCTCTCTCTCTAACACTTGAGCTGAGTAGTTCCTGCAGATATGACTCAAATGAATCACTGCTCACTGACCAATCACAATACACCTAAATTCAGCACAAGCATATTAATCATCTTAATCAGACTAACAGATAAGCTGTATTTGGATGTTTTGGTCAATGTTCAGTAATGATTATTAAGCACTATTAGGAGGGGCCGATATTACCAAAATTTTATGAGGAATTTATTCAGGAAAGTGATATAGAATATTTTGCTGTGAAAAAAGGTTGCTATTATATCAAAATTTTAGATACCAGTGAAATTTCACAGTTATCGATATCCCACAGCAGAAACTAATACTAGAAACCAAATTTTGGTATTAATAATACCAAAGTCCCTTTAAGGCAAGTCATGTCACTCGGCGGCCATCTTTGAAATGCTTCTCGGGCATGCAAGTGCAGCTCCTATCTCTTTGAATGGGGAAACTTTGAACTGTTCGCCAAGCATACGATTAAATTTCATATTTGAAATCACCAATGAAATCTGACAACATCTGTATCATAAATGTTGTTTATTTTGCTCAAATAGCGTTATAAAAAGCTTATTTCTCAGGCTAGATCAGCCAGTGCGCATGCGCAGTCCTGAGTGCACATCTCAGAATGCTTATTGTTTCTATAGCAACCGGGACTTTTAACGCGCTGACTTTACTGATTAGCGATTGGCTCTTTTGCTTAGAAGGCGGGGCTTCATTCGACAGAGCAGCCATATTGAGCGTTGCATTTTTCCCCATTCAAAACTATACAAGTGACACGTCTTGGGTATTCTATAGTCTTTGATAATACTAGGTTAACTAAAGACCTGGATGTTAAGTTTCAGCTTCTAGGAGGGAATGCTAAAAAAGAACGACCTTTATCAACATACTGCACTCACTTAAAGTTAATCTTTAAAAATGCAAATAATTTAATAACACCGTTTAATGTTATGTTAAAGGGATAGTTCACCCAAAAATGAAAATGCTGTCATTAATTACTCACCCTAATGTCGTTCCAAACCCGTAAGACCTTAAGATATTTTTGATGAAATCTGAGAGCTTCCTGACCCTGCAAAGACAGCAATGCAACTACAACGTTCAAGGCCCAGAAAGGTAGTAAGGACATCAATAAAATAATCTATATGACATCAGTGGTTCAACCCTAATTTTATGAAGTGTCATGGTAATGTTGGGAACATGCGTCGAAGACTGACATAAGAGAGAAGAAATTGTTGAATAAAGTTGTTATTTTTGTTTTCTTTGTGCACAAAAAGTATACTCGTAGCTTCATAAAATTAGGGTTGAACCACTGATGTCAGATGGACTATTTTAGTGATGTCCTTACTACCTTTCTGGACCTTGCGTTGCTGTCTATGCAGGGTCAGAAAGCTCTGATTTCATCAAAAATATCTTCATTTGTGTTTCCGAAGATGAAAGAGGGTGAGTGATTAATGACAGAATTTTTGGGTGAACTTTACCATTAAATTAAAAAAATATTATGAAGACTTGAAAATTGTGAATGTTTTGCTTTGCTCTAAAATATTGCTTTGGCTGCATATAAAGTAAAGCTTGACTGCAAGTCAGCACTAAGTCTGTCCACTAAGCATCTTATTAGAAACATTTGTACACTAATAAGTAGCTATAAATGTTTAAATCTATTAATTCAAGAAATTTGGCCTATTTTCCAGACATCCAAATGGAAATCTCCACCAGTGATCACTATAATGATTTTAAAAAATCATGAATGTCTGGAAACTTCTGGAAATGCCCTGGTTTGAAATGGTACAAACACTGGTTTCTGATTTGCTGTGTAAAAGGTGTTTGTGCTGTTGCCATCTCTTGCGTCTTCTGTCCTTTAATTCTGGATCTGTGCGTGATTTCCACAAGGGCACATATTGACCTTGGAGGGTAGAGATATTTCCCATTACCATACTCCGCTGGGACTTTTTACAGTGAAAAGACTCTGTCCAAATTATCTCCTACATAATGACCTAATTCTGCAGGGTTGTAGTGATCATAGTAACAATAAGCACCATTGAGCTGATCTGGACTATGGTGGTTTTGATCTGAACTGGCATGTGAAGCTTTCAACTGAAACCTTTGTGTCCCAAATGACCAGCTCTGAGAGAGGAGACATGGACTCAGTCTGCAAGCTTGTGTGTGTGTGTGCGCGCGTCCACCCTATGGCCTCCTTACCAAATGAGGCATCCCATTAACAATTGTGATAAATCTAGACTCTTCTAAACAAAAATAACACCTTGATAATCTCTATATTCAAGTGAGCCCCTAATTATAATTCTTCTGTCTAGTAGTGCTTGTACACCATGTAATAAAACCAATGCTGTCATCCTTGAGTCATATAAAGGTGTTGCAGGAAGTCGAGTGCAGCCTGAATCTGCTCTTGAATGTGTGCCACTCTTTGTCTGACCAGCTTAACGTGCATTTGAACTCAAACAATAAAAAATAATTCAAGCTCCTGGTGACGTTGGTCAGAAGATCCTTAGCTCTCTAATCTCTTCTAAATAGTTTATTGTTCTTCTTAAGAACAAAGGAAAATTAGCCTGATACACAACTCAGCATCTTCTGAATATCATGGATGGCTCCTACGGTGTGCCAGCTTACTTAAATCACTCCTGTCACTTTGAGGGTGAGTTGTTTTAAAATCCTGGATTGTTAGTGGCCTCTGTGGACAGCTGTGATGTAGAGCTAATGTGTGTAGTCTGTTAGTATTGATTGCTGTTATGAAGAGGGTTGAGTTCAGGCTGACTTTAGTATGGAGACTCAGTGCTTTACTGCCGCCATACTGATGGAGGGGGCAAGTTATTGCCAGTTGCTTCCTATCTAGGGCACAGAGTGACCGAACATGGACTGAACCCTGTTAATTTGTGCTCAGTCATTCTCTCTGTTTCTCTTTCTCAGTTAAACTGTCCTCTGAGCTCTGACCATTAAGGGAAGCCACAGATATCTATTTTTGCCATAAAGTTGTTCTCCTTTTTCGTCTGTAGTGTTGTTTTGAGTATTCCATCAAATTGCTCAAAGCAAGACTGAGGATTTATTTCCTATTGGAAAGTCACAAAAAAGGTCAACACATGTATGAGTGAAAATTAAAGGGAAAAATATTTGAAGAAAATAAAGCCTTTGTAGGATTTTTTTTTGTTGCATTATGACAACATTAAAACACATTTTTCCATCAATTCTCAGTAACCTAAATAATCTCTTATTCTTATTAATATTATGCAAATATATATATAAAAAAACAATATTAGAAATATGTATTATAATATATAATATAGCCTATAAGTTATTATAAACAAATATGTATTTTAAATATACAATTTGAATGTGAGTCATAGTTGTTTTTCTACTGCCTTTAATGTGTGCTTTAATTTACTGTATTTTAATATAAAAAATTATCTTTACTCAGTACTGACAATTCTATTTTTTTCATTACTGTAATCAGAATTTGTGGGAAAAATAAGCTTAAAAATATATAAGCTTAAAAAATAAGCTTTCATGAAAATTGTCAATGCAAAAAATCTTGCTGCACTAAAAATAGGCCTCATTTTCTGTATGCAAAATGTTTTAAAAAAAAATGTAATTGACTTTGGGGTGGAATATGACTTTGTGAGATTCGCTCTGAAATGTACTGACATGCAGCATCGTGTAAGCTCTTCATTTAAAACATTAAGACATGGTTTTCTGTAATGCTGCTTTGAAACAACATGGGTTGTGAAGTGCTATACAAATAAAACTGACTTGACTTGACAATATGGTCAGTTGACTATAGGCAGTTTTTGTGTGGCTGAGGCTATTTGCGTGCAGATGTACCCTGACCACACGAGTACACCATCACAGTTCCTCTTTTCTGTAAATGACCCTTTGTTACACATTTTATGGAGGAAAGGCTTGTCACATACTTGTTGGATAAACAAATTAAGTTTCTTAACTTTAAACACACCAAAAATTACATTTCATTTAATTTATAAATATCGAACCAAGTGACATTTATTTGATAGAAGCTATAAAACAATAATACAGATGTTTAAATGAAGACAGAGTTGGATACGTTTGTTAATAGATGTCATTTGGTTTGAATTTTCATATCTAATGCAAACATTGAGACATTTTTAAGTGTGGCTTAAGTGTCTAAAAGTGTTCAAGCCCCTTTTTGGGTCACCGTATGTGACCAAGTGCGACCAAGGTTTCCATGCTTGTCAAACTTAACCTCCAATCTGTCCTCAGGAGGGACCTCACGGGAATCAAGCACAAAGTGCTTTCTTTGTGGGAGCATCGTATTTATACCGAGTGCTAAGCTTAGACAGATGGGACATGATCAGATGTCCAGGCTTCACACAGATTCTCTTTCCCTCAAACAAAAGCCCAGAGCCTCTTCTCCTGGTACTGGGCCCACTGGGTCTGCTCCCTCAGCGTGGGTTGTATAAGGAACCGGTCCAGGCTGCCCTTTGGCTGTGAATAGTTAATGTCGCATCGCTGTGGTCTTACAGGGTGCTGAGCCTGAATTATTAACATGCCTTCATTAAATACCGTGAGGCTTTGCTTGAACCTCCCTTTACGGGCACTATGTGAACCAGGGTGTGTACGGGGGAAGTGCCGTCATGCTGCTCCATGAGTGAAAGTTAGTGTTTTGGTATAACGGAGTTATGCGCTGCCAAGGGAACACTCATAACTCACAACACAATGTGCCATCCATGAACCGGATGTGGTCTCCTTATAAAGGCGATATCTCATAATGTTTCCTTGCATGTTTGAAATAAGAAGTCCTAGAGCTGTGGCTGTTCAAATGTTTGGGGTCAAGTTTTTATTTATTTTATTTTATTTTTTTTTTTTTTTTTTTTTTAATTAATATTCAACAAGGATGCATTAAAGGAATAGTTCACACAAAAATGAAAATTCAGTGTTTCCCACAGGATTTTGTGAGACTGGTGGGTGGACTTCTGTCCCTCTAGGGGGGTCCGGGGGCATGCCCCCTCGTAAGAAAATTTTGTACATTTTAAAGTTAAATTCATCTATGTGGTGCACTTTGAGAGTTCAAAATTAAGAACTCCAACACAGGTTCAGTGTGCAAACTTAAAAGAAAAAAGCTGGTGAATTGACTTGCACTTGAGGTTTAAAGGGGGACTCAATCCTCTTTTTAGTTGTGATATAGTGTCTCAGTCTAAATTATACTCACACTGGTGAATTTGGAAGCCAAACAAATTAGAATATAATGACAATAATAATAATGTTATATTATTATTCCTATGACAGTAATAGCCATATATTGGAAAACAATTACACTGTAAAATAAATGAAAATGAATATTTCACAGGTATATTATTTTACCTTATTCTACAGTAGGGAAATTACAATACTTTTGTCCTAATTTACACATGTGCAAGCAGGGCCTAAAACTAACTTTTTGCCACATCTGCCATTTTAATCACGATACAAACAACATTTTCTGGTGACTTGAGACAATCTACCAGCCACAAATATTTTTTCCTGGCCATTAAACTGTTTTTGTAGTTGCTGCTACTACAACTACTAAACGTATTTAATAATTTTAAAAAATGCCATTTGAAATTAGAACCAACCACTGCATTTTAATCACGATACAAACAATGATGCTACATGTAGATGTAGCATGAGCAGTGTTTTTTTTTTTGATTGTATCATGTCAACATTTCAAGCAAAAACAGAATAGACTGACTGCAGCTTTGTGAAATTATGCTAAAACCTGCATAAAACAAAAGCAGCAGACGGGCTGAATTCCACTCTCTGACAGCAGGTGGCGCTTATGGAAGAGCAGTGATAAGAGGGGAAAAATGCAGTCGAAACTTCTCTCAAGCCAGTTCCCTTCAGAAATATATTCATATAAACCCCCACCGCAATATTTATATTTTTCATCCAATAAACAGTGAGCTTGCTCTGCCTGTACAATATTTTCTTTGTTCGCGTCTGTTAATTTTAGTCCTTGCTTGCAAGAGATAAACCTATGAACTTTTATTTTGGCGGAAACAGCAGTTGAGCTTTTATTTTGGCTGAAAATTCCAGCTTCTGTGAAAAGAGGTTCACAAACGCGTCTCATTTCAAATCTAGCGAAATACTGTCACCATTTGCTCATTAAAATGTTGAAAATTATGCTGATGTGAAAACAAAGTGTAACTGGTGCCCGTTGCGGTCTCACATGCGCGCTAAACTCACAGTACATTCAAAAACAGACTTCACTGTGAACGGAGCCGCTCTGAGACGTGGAAAACACCGGATCACGAGCTGCGAGTGCACGCTTCGGCTTTGAAACACGCAGCGCAAACAGGCTTGATGAAGAGATAAAGCCATATTACGCTTAGTTCGTTTGACGGACACTTTGCGAAAGCAATGACATGAAACACAACGTTAAAGACCTTTTATGTTATAATGAAGAGTATAAATATATTTTCGGTTTATTATGAAACTGTGGCGGGACAGATTAGACTGTGGCGGGCCACCACAGACTAGCTAATGAATGGGAAACACTGCCATGATTTACTCGCCCTCAAGCCATCCTAGGTGTATACGACTTTTTTCTTTCAAACGAATGCAATTAGAGTTTTATTATTAAATTATTAATTATTATTATTCATTGAATTAATTATTAATTCAAAGCTTTATAATGGCAGTGAATGGGGGTCGAGGATTTTGAAGCCCAAAAAGTGCGTCCATCCATCATAAAAAGAACTCTGCAAAGTCTGCATGGTTCCGGGGGGTTAATAAAGGCCTTCTGAAATGAATCGATGTGTTTGTGTGAGAATAATATCCATATTTAAAATTTCATAAACCATAATCTGTAGCTTTCACTAGCTGTCATGTTCACTAGAGAGTGTCGTTCCAGCGGAGGACAGAGAAGCGTAGGACATAGGCGTAGGCTTAGTAAAAAAAAAAATGTAGCCTAGGTGAGCATAAGAAACTTCCTTTATATTCTTACTGACCACAAACTTTTGAACAGGAAGTCCACAGAGTTTACTCCAAACATCATATTGAAAATGTCTGTCTGGGCCTGCATATTATCACACACTTTTACACATTATCTCCTATTCAGTTTCCATCATGGCTCGCCCTGATGAGCAACACCGTGAACGATGCCGGTGCACAGAGCTTAACCAATCAAAACAAAGCTCATTTACATATAGGAGTCATAACAACAGCCTTTTTTTCTTAGATTCATAGATAAGATGGAAAATAGTCATGTAAAACTAAATTACAACAGCACATTGAAAGAAACCTTGACTAATTATATAAGTGAACTTTGGAAAAGTAAAATTATATAAAATGGCTTCTTTTGGAGTTAGAAAGCAGTAATGTGTAAGACCCAAGTCTATATTTAGCAAGTTATTTGCTGGTACTGCCCAAAAAATACATTTTGGGTTAGTTAAATCCTGACAAAGTTGTTTACAGAACGTCTTGCAGTTGTTAGAGGGAAAAATCTGAACATTTACAGACAAATAACTGTAGAAGTCAAGAGCTTTTCCAGTCCTCAGTCTGCTGCTGTTTTCAAACCTCAGCCTTGTTTACAGCTTTTATTCAAAGCACCCGGGACACTCCTGTTTTTGTATCCCTCCATCCTGCGCTTCCCTCCAGGGAAAAGCGTTTCACACACGTTCAGACTGTGAGAACCTGTTTTCCCTGCATTTGTCCTGTTGTGTTTGCTTGATTTGCGCACATGCCTTGTGGGATTTTACTCTTCTCAGAGTAAAAGCACCTTGAATGAGATCTTACATTTCAGGAAAGGGGGATTGTACCCTCACAGTTCAGACAAGCACCGGATTAACCTGAGTTTTGAGCTCTTGATGCTTGACATGTGAGCTGCAGTGGTTGTTTTGCTGGCGTTGCTCAACCACACTATTGTCCTGAAGGCCCAAATTTAGTGCGAACTGGCTGGCAAGTGCTGACAGATCCCTCCTGAACTCCCACATCACGTTCACTGACATCAGGTTTCAGTCAGAGCTTCTTTACAACAGTTTCTTTGACTTCAGATCTGTCTGAATGTCGTGATATAGGTAGGGATGGGTACCGAAACTCAGTATTAAATCGGTCTCGGGGCTAAATTATGAAAGACCGGAGTATCGATAAGCTCTGACGTTATCGGTTCTGCTGTCGGTACTGGAGAAATTAAGAAAACACACATACATTTATTGTTGCTATATATACACTAGGGGTGGGCGATATGACCAAAATCTTATATCACGATATGACTAATTCTATATCACGATAACGATATATATCACGGTATAGTTATTTCAGTAGTGTAGTGGAGGGTATACGCAGGTATACGGCGTATACCCACTTCTTTATCAGTCGGCATTCCGTATACCCACTTCTAAATCCCCTCTGATGTGCATCCTGCATTAGGCAAATCACGACAGTCCAGCATATGAGTAACTAAACCAATCGCATGTGAATTAATGCAAATATTTTCTAAAAACATCCAGTAAAGACAGTAATGCGGTCAGGAACGAGACGTAAACACTCTCATGCAGTGTATGTTTCTTTTATAGGCTACTACAGAAAGTCCGAATTCATAGAAGTACTAACTTATGAGTCACGACGTGCAAGAATCCAGCTATTGCTGTAGCCAAAGCTAGCTAAGCTGAATAAAAAAGAATGTGAAGACAGTAAACGCATGATTGCGACAATATATGGTTTATGTGTGTTTTTCAAGTCATCTCCAGGTAATAAAAAAGCATCTGATTCTGAATAATGCAGTGCTAATTGATAGCATTTATTACACTTGGCAATAGATAGGCTACTAGGCTATACAATATATATTCTGCCTTATTCTGTGATAAAAATAAATGTAGTAGCCTATATAGGCTAAACAAATCATAAAATTGTCATTAGGAAAATACAGGAAAAATATGATAAATTATTGGTTATTGTCGCAGTGTTTTTGATTTCTCAGCCAATTAAAAGCAAGAGGTAATAATTAATAAATAGTAATAAAACCTGTCAATTAGACAAAAAAGTTATTATATTTGACATTTCTGTCCCCCTCACTTCTGAACTGATTGAGAATCACGATGTTTTGTTTGTTTCAAATAGAGCTGAACAGACAACTTAGCATGTAGTTTACTAGAGGTTCTGACAAAATGTCAGTTGCTGCAGTCTATTTATAAATTTATTTGAATTATTTATTGCATAATCTGCACCTCTTCTGTGGATGACTCAAGCAGCAGAAGTTAAGTGACAGTGTGCTACTGAACAAAATATGCAAGACTAGTTTACACACTGTCTTTTTAAAAAAAATTGGGGACATAAATTAAGAGTATACCCACTGGACTGAGTTATTTTTTTTCTTTAATTATGATATTAAATCTTTGATACCATAGAATTTTCATAATCCTTGTCACCAATGTCAATATCAAACTAATAGAAATATAATACAATGTAAAAAATACAATATAAAACTGATGTTTGATTTACGAACATGCCTTATATTGTATTAGATAGATATAATTAACATGTGTATTGTGTATAGATTCATATCATTATAATTTATTCTTATTAAAGTTACAAAAGTGATATAGTCAAGAGCAGTGAGAGATCTCTCAATTAATGGCAGACATGACGAATATTGGACAGCTTCCCCTTTAAGAGCGAAGTCCGGATCCAATATACTGTTACATGTGCGTTGTTTTCAGCTGTTTTCTCTCTTAAGACCTAAATCACTGTGTTTATGCGGATACTTGCAAAGACGGGGATTCTTACGCATATAAGTGTGTTTATGTAATCGTTCAAAGCCAATAAAGCGGAATGCGCACTCATATAGCTCTGTTGTTTGTGTTTCAACGGCTTAAAATCGCTTGTTTAAAACGGCTGTGCTTAAAAACACGTGTCCATGTTACAGATGTAGTCCCTCGTTAAGGAACGATTGATCGTGCTCCTTCTGCTTCTGTGTCACGCAGTCATCCAAATGATGATGAAGTATTACCGTAAACAATGTATTAGCGACACCACGAAATAAACGATAGAGCAAAATATGAAACGATAGACTTTTTATTTCGTCCATCCGATATATATCGTCATATCGCACAGCCCTAATATACACATTATCTTGCAAATTCTCTCTCACCAGAGTTGCCAGCTGTTTTAATGTGCAATAATATTCAAACATTTGTCTATTATGCATTTTTGCTATTCGCAATTCAGAAGCGAGATCGCGCTCACGTGGAGGAGCTTCAGCACGCGCAACATGAAAGCCCGGTTTAATTATGATGAGAGAACTAACTATTCAAACATCTGCTTACGATTTAGGCCTGTGTCTGTTGTATTAAGATAAGTTTTATTTTTTTTTTCGATTTTGGCTTCTAAGGATTATAGCTGCGTTTCTAGCACAACTTCCATCCCTTTACAGCGGTGCGCATTCGTTCCTCCCTAACCAAAACTTAACGTCAGAATCATCATCGGTGATTGTTGTAAGATGCCGTCTTTACTGTTGCTAAATTGCGGAGCAGCGGGACATGTTTGCTAATAAAACGTTGAAAGTACAATCCGCGCGAGAGACGCTGTTCCCCAGGCTGAAATGTGTGTGTGTGTGTGTGTGTGTGTGTGTGTGTGTGTGCGTGCCTGCGCGGCGTGCTCCAAAACGGACAGGCAAATTACACTTTGAGCTTCGGGCGCGTCCAAACGATCAAATACACACAAAATATGTCCAAATGGCCGGCTACGAGAGTATTCACTTAAACATAGTTTATGTCTTAAGTGGGCGAGAACAGTTGGGAGAAAATCCGATGTGTGTCAATATATTATCTTAAAGTGACAGACTGGCGCTTGGACCATTAATGTTAATCAAAGAACAAAATGTGAGAGAAAATCCCCCACAGCTCTTAATCTGAATAACGTTATAGCTTTAATAAGCATTAATCTATCAATACATACAGTGAAAACTGTGCAGTGTTCATTTACATTTGATTACTTTTTAGATTTCTTTTGTAACTATTACTTACCTGAACATTAATATTAGTAGACCTTCATGGAAAAATGAAAGCACTGTTTATTTCATTTCATTTGCATATTTGTTTTATTATATTTGTCAGTTTTTTTTACTTTGTTTCTTTGTTCATGTTCTTACTGTATCTTATCTTATGTATATAAAACACTAAAAATGCATGCACACTGGTGCATTTACAAATTGATGTTTTATATTAATTTAATTAAATATTTATTTTACATTTCAGAATATAAAGCAATGTTAAGTCAGCTCCTAATCTGTCATATATATATATATATATATATATGTATGTATGTATAAAAAAAAGTACCGATAAGAATACCGTTAAAGTACCGGATCGATAAGCGGTATCGGTAAGAGTAGTAATACCGTTAAAACCTTAACGATACCCATCCCTAGATATAGGTGAAGGGGAGGTTCTGGGTCGAAACTTTGCATGCTGTTTCTCTCAGATGCGTGTATGACTTTCACGAGTCACTTGTGGGAGTTCTTGCGTAATATGTTGTAAAATAAAACACAGCATAGTTTAAGTTGTTTAGTGGTTGACTAAATGTGCTGCCAAGATGCCAGGGCTGTTTTCCTTCCATTTTAGTCAAAAATTAAGTCTGTTTGCTTTTCAAGCACAACTAATTAACATTTATTTTACACAAAAATATTTGAAGCCATTATTCATTGAGACTTTTGGTTGATGCCATTTCTGAGAATCGGCTCAGTGTGTTTGGTTATATGATGGCGTTAAGCACAACATGACTAATTTTTGGCCGATTAATCAGTCAATCTATCACTACTTTTATTGTTCTGCTAGCAAATGACCCGGTCGGGAGTGAGTCACAACACTCACGTTCTCTCTGATTGTTGTGTTTCTTGTCTTGTCTATAGAGTATACTCGGGCCCATGTTGTTGTGAACTGAATTTAACCCATGAGTAATGAAAAATAGATTTAAGGAACAGTCTATTCAGATAAAATAACCTCTCTTATGTTTTAACAAAAGTTCAGCTCTAATCCTCTCTCCCATATCTTCCTCCCTCTCTCGTTTCCTCGCTCTGTCTGTTCTCAGTGTGTCATTGTGCTGGAGTCGGGCCTGCTGAATCAGATTAAGCACTCAATTGTTGGTGGAGGGTGTCGCCACAGTTAAGCATTTTAACAGGAGCTCTACATGGTCTAATTTTAAATCCAAGTGTGACATCATGAGCCACAGAAGGGCTCGCAAGATGTTGTCACTTCTCAAGAAAGCAAAAAACTTGGGCTATATACATTCAGATCTCTAGTATGTAATCAAATCAAAGCAATTCCTGGTTGATAAGCCTGTTTTTTTTTTTTTTTTTTCTCTCATTCAATATGCTGCTGCACTTGGAAATAAAATACAAGTATCACATTACAGTAGTAAAATGTATTGTGAATCTGACTCAACGTGACATTTTTGGTTTGGGCAGTTAGGACAAATATAAATTAATACAGCATATACATTTATATATGTAACATATAGGTGTCCACTACCTAACTCTGACTCAAAGCCAGTCTCTTTAGTGAAGTTTACTTAGACTACAGAAGAACAAAAGCTGGAGATATTTAGAGGTGTGGTTGCACAGATCCCTGAACTCTGTCAGCAGTTGAGATGTCTTGGCACTTTGCCGCGTCATAAAGCAGTCAAACATCAAGGTTTTTCTTTGTGTGACAATTTGTTGTAAACATCGTTAAATCTGGTGAGAGAAATCGATTCCTAAAAAAAAGGTGGGCTGACCTGCCAATCACCTGTTTTCATTTGCTCTCCCTCATTTCCTGGAAGATATGTATCCCAGCCTGTCTTATGGCTCATCTAGTGGTTTGCTTGTCAAATGACTCATTTGCTTGTCTATAGGTTCCACCTAAAAGGGAGTGAGGGTCAAGGGGGTGTCACGTCACAAAGTGGCAAGAAATGAATGAGGATCTAGCATGTGCTTCTTTCGCAATGAAACTCTCCCTTCCTCCCGCTCTTCTCACGGCAGACACACCCTGTTGCTTGGGGACTTGTTCCATGTTTCCAACGTGTTGGATGGAGACCAGGATGCTTGGCAGCTCAACCAATCCCATGCCGCCTTATGATACACTCTGATATAATGATCAGCCAACTTTTGCATGTATCAGTGTGTATTTACAGCAGTCTGAGTAAACATATCCTGAAAGCAGGGCTTTCCCCTCCTGGTCATGTTTAATCAGCTATTTTCTTGCAGGGCCGGCCTCGATGATGTCACAGTTTTCCATGTAAACAGTTTGAAGTGAGCATTGCTCACTCTCTTGGGAAACTGTTAGTTTGAAGCCGAAAATTCAGTCTTATCCCACTACAGTAAGATATATGGGGGAAAGGGAGTCGGATTGATTTGATAAATGTTATGAATCTACATTTGGCTGTGATAAGTCATGTTTTAAGAGCACATGCTTCTGTGCTTCCTCATGTTTATGTGGTTTTGAAGGCTGGATGGTTTCTTGAGGAGAGTGGCTTGAGAAATAGCTTTAATATGGTTTGAGAAAGTTATTATTATTATTTTTTTCATAATATTGGCTGTTTGCAGACTGCACACCAGTTAAACATTGAACCCAAATATGCACTCTAGACCATACTCGGTATTGCACTTCAGCGAGTTGGAGTTTATTATTATCTTATGCATATTTAGGCCTTAAAAATACTATAAGTTAGGGGTTTTCAACCTTCACATACCCAGGGACAATAAGTAAATTTTCTCAGTGACATTTTATAATGACAAGGAGTGTACAATATATTGAGACCATAGACCAATATAATTCTGTGATAGGGCTTAATTGCAGCTAATTTAACCCTTTAAGAGCATTATTTCTTGAAGAATACTTCAATTAAAATAACTTCAGTTCTTCTTTTCTACTTTTTTAAATCAGACTTACATTTCATTATTATTATAGCATGATCTTGAGCTTGCATATATAGCATTTGTCTTCATGTTTTGGGCCTTAAATTTTGGTAATGCAAAACATGGTTAAAAAATTTGGATTTCTAATTTAGCGGTTTATTAGCTGATAATGAGAAAGTGAAAATGAGAAATCATCTGAGCATAGAAGAGGAACGTGCCCATTGCTAGCTCCTGCTGTTTGTTTTGTGTGTGTTTGTGTGAGGTGGTTTATCAACAGCACTGGTTGACTTTAACTGGCCTGTGTTGAATGTGTTGCCTAACTGTAGTTCTGACCCACTGGATGGGTTTGTCTCTGAATCTGTAGTCAGATATCAGTGCAGTTACACAGAATCTTTGAGTCAGTGTTGTGCGGCGTAGATTTCACCGTCTGTCACGCCAGACACGTCTCGAAAACAAAGCCCTCCAGACATCCAGTTGCGACATGAAACCTCCTTTTTCCGTTTAAAGAAGATTTAGATTTAGATGTCATACATGCACAGACACACTAGTGCTTGACCCAACATACTTTCTTATACACTGTGGGTGTCATACATGGATAAAAAGTAACTTGTCTGTTCAAGTAAAAAAAAATGTAAGCATCAAAATATTTATGTAGTGTGACTGTCCTAGACAAGTATAAAATATCTTATTAATATAATTATATAATTTTACTTTTTACTTTTATGTTAAACCAAAAGTATCTGAAATAAAATTGTAATTTTTCTGTTTTTTTCCAAAATTTATTTTTTCGTAAATTGTCATGCATAAATTTTATGAAAATAGGGTGACTGTACATCCACTTTTTCCCTGACCTGGCCGGGAATTCTAAATTACTGAAATGTCTGGGTTTTGGCCTTTTTTTCTTGTTGACACACTCTCTACAGTCCTTATACACTATATATGTACACGTATTTGCATTGATTTGACCGTCCATTATTGATCCTACCTTCTCCACAATTTGTCGACTATGTAGAGCCTGCACACTATTGGTCAAACTACTTTTCATTATAAAGTGTGAAGTATAAAGACAATATGAAAACAAATCCAAAACCTGGACATTTTAGGTATTTTATAAATCCTGGCCAGGACTTGTATGGGAAAAAGAGAAACTTTATAATCTATTGGAAACCTAAAATTTAACTGCTCATTTCTGTGTGTGTGTTTTGTTAGTGTGTGTGTTGTGCTGAGACTCATCACTTCTTTGATTGTATATGAGATCAGGTTTAGCTGCAGGGCAGAGGAGTGTTCTGGATTTGTGGATGTACTTGTAGACAACTTAGATGCAGAATCACATGTTTTCCCACACTGCCTCTGCTAGAGGACTTACAGGGTCACAGAGGTCACTGAAGTCTTACTATGACCCTTATAGCCTAACCTTGACACTTTAAATTACTCCAGTCAAGCCTGGATGAACCGGACACTAGGGATGGGCGATATCTTATCGTTTGCGATATACCGGTAAACATTTTCCCCACAATAAGAATTAGTCTTCCCGCGATAATAACGATAAAGTGTAGTTGTTGACACATTTCTGTGTGCGACAGTGTGGAGCGACGGGTGGACGTGAAATTGAGGAGGAGTATATTGCTAAATGAGGAGCTCGAGGTCCTTTTACAATCTGTAACTGTTTGGTTAGGGCTGTACAGTGCACAGAAAAATCGGTCTGAATTAGGGTTGGGAATCGAAAATCGATTCCGATTCCAGAATCGGATACTTAAGGTCAGGAATCGGATACTTGTTGTCAAATTCAAATTTCGATTCCGCCTATCGATTCCTATGCGCTTTTTTTTTTCTTCATCTGTGAGGACCGGACTACATGATCTGCCAGGACCTTGCTCGCTAGTAAGCGCTCCAAAGTTTGGCTACAGTTGTGATCAGAAGCCAAAAAAGTTAAGTATAATATCTGTGATAGCTAAACATGTTGCAAGAGAGGTGTCACCACCAACATGACAAAGCACTTTAATGTAATAGATCGTTAAAGATCACGAACACGATTTAAACACCAATGTGATTCTATTCCTAAATTACAAACATCCGTCTGTTTCATTCCTCAACCTTTGACGTACAGCGTACGATCACATCAGTGTGATTTGAACATTTAAATCTGCGTTCACGCTGCCACTGACCTTGAAGAGAGCAGCTGTCATCTGTCTGGAACGACACAGACTATCAGTCTTTTCAACCACACACACAGTATCATTATTTCTGTGTTACAAACATTCAAATCCCAGAAGTACTGGGATAAAAGTTTATAGTTCAGATATAAACACTGACGTGTACGGTAGCGATTAAAATAGAGTAAATCAGCTTTTGAAAGTAATTTGACACTTCAAATGTAGATTTATCGATTACACTGTTACGCCTGTAGGTGGCGAAAATGGGCTGTTAAAATGTATTTGTCTTTGAATCACACGAGATTCATTCAAAAACACTGATTCATCCAGTAATGAACCAAGTACATCTTGAGTGAGTCACTGAATCATTCATTCATAAATTACATGTGATTTTGTTTAGTTGTCTTAATGTTTTTTTCTTCAGAATCATGAGAGAAGCACAACTTCCATTGGGAAAAAAAAAAAAAACTTAATTTGTTTTTTTAATTTATCCAGAATCATGCAGTTCTATTTTGCACACAAACAGCTATTAAAGAGTCCAGTTTTTTTATGTAGCCTGTTGGTTTTTGTTCATGGTATTCAGCTCCAATAAATGGTTTGCAAAAAAGAGACACAGGATAAATGATTGATATCATTATTTAATCACATTGGAATTGAAACTGGGAATCAAAAGAATCGGAATCGATAAGCAGAATCGGAATCGGAATCGATAAAATTCAAACGATACCCAACCCTAGTCTGAATAAATGTAGTACAGTAGCACGTGTGCGATACAGTTTTGCATGTGTATGAGCCTGTTTACAAACCTATTGTCCAACAAAGATATAATTTATTGACATGCTTTTTCTCCAAATTAACTTAATAAAATGGTCGAGTGTTTGATGCTTCTTTTTATGACCAGACATGGTTTCATATTACAGAATGATAGTATTATATACAGTGATAAAGGCCATGTCGATTAGCATTGCATTATAAATATACTTTCCTTATAAAAATACCCAAGATTGAAGAACACAGATAAACCATATATTTTGCGCAATCGTATGTTTATTGTCTTCAAGTTTCATCAGTTAAAATTTCTCTATCTCCGTTGTGCGTTTTATTCAGCGATAACTGGATACCTTCACGGAGTGTCATCATTAGTATTACTTCATCTATGGATATGTGGTGTTTCTGCGCAAGGGAGCCCTCCGGCTTCCAGTATGATATATATATACGGTGTGTTTCCTAATGCTCCTCCCTATTTGGGGTATATAAACATGATAATACATTCTCTAACGCATTTCATGCGGCCCATCAATCCTAAAATGCAGCCCACTCATGCTGAATGTTACAGTTTCAGAATCACAAAAAAATAACTTTCAGTTTTACAATGTTCAGTTTACACATTTTAAAAAAATACAGCTTTAGGTTTTAATTAAAAGTAATTTTGTACGCTATATAGCTTTATATCTATACGTTTATTATGTAAGCAATACATTTTGTTTATTCATATATTATTTTCAGACATGAGCAGTATCTGATAAATACTCACGTAAAGACTGCACTTGCGCAATTCAAAACATGTCAGCAGCGAAGGGCTGTAAAACAAGCATACAGTAGCCTATGGACAGGTTTCGGTTTAAACAGAAAAGAAATGTGGACAAATGCAGCTGAAAATGCATAACTTCAAACAGCATAGTCATAGAATGCCGAAAATTTCCATTTTGTGATCAGAAGTGCGGAGCTACATTTGCGTGAACGCACACTCATTAATGTGAAATTAACACATCACTATTGTAGATGTTATCGGAGAAACACAAATATTATCGAAGGCATATAAATTTGATTGGTTCAATGACGTTAATATGTATAATACATGCGGTGCGGCCCGTGAGTATTACTTCATCTATGGATATGTGGTGTGCGCGCGCCCTCCGGCTTCCAGTATGAATTAAACGGTGTGTACTCAGTAATGCTCCCAACACCCTATTTGGGGTAAAAATAGGAAAGATAATACTTTTCTCTAACGAAACAGGATTCCCTGAATTATCGTCATTGATATCGTTATCGCAATAAATACCAGAAATATCATGATATATATTTTAAGCCCATATCGCCCATCCCTACCGAACACATCAGCTCTGTTTCAGCTTCAACCTAGTGAGCTGCCTCACTGCCTATATAGGCAGCTGCCTCCTGAAGGTCAGATCCATAAGTCACTGATTTGATACTCTAGTTAAATAGCACTCATAATGCAAAGCGCACTGGACACTGCAAATTGATTTTAATTTAATCAGGAAGGTGATGCATCGATGCATAGGCTATACATGGTAGACTGGAAGACACATTTAAAAAATATTTCACTTTTAATCTATGCTTTTTGGTAATTATTTATTAATGTTTTAGATGCATTTTTGTACTGAGCTTGTTGCAGTGCATTCTGGTATTGCGTTTTCAGTAAGGGATGCTGCCTGAGAATTTGGCAAAAACAAGGTTTCTTAGGAGGCAGCACAATTAAGTTACCTATTTTTTGGAACAACCTTACTGCTGGGCCTGTGATGCCTAAACTGCCTCTGTAGACACCTTATCATGTTTTGAAATGGAGCAATCAACTCTACACATTTCCATTACAGCTTCTGTATGAATCATCCATCACACATGGTGATCATATGAATGTAGCATTGTTTAGTCATTTCCGTTTTGTTGTCAGTGTAATGTATTATGACTTGTGAAAGTGTTTTGGGGAACTGATGTGGGACAGAGTACGTTTGGCAGAAGTTAAAGCACTATAGATGTTTCATGGCGGGATCCAGTCTGGTCTCTTATGAATGCTGTGGTTTGGGGAACGGGCTGATGTTTTTGTCATAGAGACCAAGGGAATTTATGGAAGAGAGAATCATGCTGACCCTCGGCTGTTTAGCTCTAGTTCAGGCTTGTCCGTTTCTCTCACGGCCCTACAACAGAGCCGGCTCCCCGGGGTCCGTGTTCATCTGCATTAGAGAGACTGTAACCCTCACATGCACGAACAAGTACACACGCACACATGTTCTTAAAGTCTCCCAAAGCCACACCCTTGCATGGCCTGTTCATTAGTCGCTCTGGGGAAGCTTACCGAGGTGTAGTGTCCTGATTTAGCCAGTTAAATGAGGCCGGAGCCCTTTAGGGACGTGTCTGCGATAGTGTGAAACACGGACACACATACTTATCAAAACTAGATGGGCTGCAATGCAATCAATGTAAAGCACGATAGATAGATAGATAGATAGATAGATAGAAGTAGTTATAGATAGAAGTGATTATAGATGCACATACTAGATGGAAGTGATTATAGATATAATTGGTTATAGAGGGACAGAAGTGGTTATATACAGACAGAAGTTACATAGAAGTGGTGATGGATAGATAGATAGATATAGACAGAAGTTATAGAAGTGGTTATAGATAGATAGATAGAAATATAGATACACTAGATAGAAGTGATTATAGAGGGATATAGATAGAAGAGATTATAGATAGAAGTGAAATGATTATAAATAGATAAAAGCAATAGAAGTGGTTGTAGATAGAAGTAGTTTTAGATAGACGTCAATATAGATAGATATAGAGAAAAGTGATAGATAGTTGAAGTTTTTCCAGTTATTATTTAGTTGTTACATTTTATTTTTATTTAATTTAACAAATGTTTTTCAGTGATAACACATTGTTGTCAGGGACCAAGATTTGCAAAATATTGGCATCTTACAGTTTAATTTCTGTGGTTTTACTTTTTGTACCGGTATACCACACAATCTTAGTCTGCCCTCCCATTGGTAGTTGTTGCACATTGAAAGAATTCAAAACGAATGATTCGCGGTTGCTTTGTCAGTGCAAATCTCAGCCAGAGTGAACGCCCATGTAGTGCGGTGACTCAGTTTTGTATCCTGTGTTTGATTTACAGTGGATGTTCCTCCGTCTATCACGTGTTCAAATCTCAAAGTTTTCTATCAGAGAGTGAATCATACCGTTCACACAGTCACATATTATTGTTTTAGTACATTCAGTGGAAAATGCTCCCCCAACTTTTCGTTTATTTAGAGGATTAGTGGCTAAATTCACACATTGTTTAAATAGCTAGCATTCCCCTGGTGCTAACGCAGGCTTGTTGGGTTGTTTCATTGTTACTGGGACTGCAGAGCTTTTATTGAGCCGTTGATGGCCGTTGAACTGCCTCAGTGTGTAAATATTGAAAGCAGGAACACATCTGTGAGCACTTCAGTGATGGAGAGTGTCAGCCTGCTGAATACTAGTGACACGACTCTTTAAACAGTGCGCTTTACAAACCAGCAGATCTCAAAGGTCAGTGTAATTATTGATTTGTTTGGTGCGCTAACTATGACTGATCTCACTTGTTCGACTGAAGACCAACCTGCTGAAGGATGTGTGTCTTCCTGTTTCTTTAAACTGTAGTACAGGAATGATCGTCACTCTCATCCTCTACTGAAGTGCAGTGTTTCCCCTAGGTTTTCGGCTTGGGGGGAGTGGGGTATTTTCAGTTTTTTTTTTTTTTCTCGTTTGAATTTTTCTGAACTTCTTTTTAATGGTTAGATTAAATTTTATTAATCAAAAAGCATGTCTAGCTAATTAAAAATCATGAAATTTGAACAATTTAACATCAATTTATTAAAGGTTTAACAAAAATTACATGTTTAGGGCCCTATTAAATGTTTTATTTTTTGGTTTATTTAGATGGGAACGGTACAAAAATCATGATTCCAGCCAAGAAGCAGATGAAAAATTTGCACTGTACATATAGAGATTGTAGTATATGCTAATTTGCATCTCGAGTCCCTAGATAGACTTTCCTTAAAGTAATAATGCTAAATAAATATTATTATTAATAATAATAATAGTAATAACAATAATAATAAATTAATAACCTATTTTAAGGTTGCTCCCAACCCTGGAAACATATAATTAGAAAAACAAATATGTCATGTTTTGCTTTGTCATGTTTTGTCATGTTTTGCTTTAATTTCAATTCTTTATCTTTTAGATAAAATTATTATCAGTATATAGCACACAATCATAGTGTATAGATTTAAAATATAATAATAATAATAATAATTATAGTTATTAGAATTTTAAATGTAAATGTTAAATGTTATTGAACTAAAAATAAAAAAACTAAATTTATTCCTTGCATTTAGGTGGCTTTAATTTTTATATTAAAAATTGTAGGCAGTTGAACATCTCAGCCAAAAGAACGGGCCCCAATCAGGCTAGAACTGCCGTAGGCTGTTGGTCACCTCATTTTCATTCTTTGTAATGTGTTTGTCTCCTAAAAATACTGTCTTTAGTGCCAAACAATTAGATTTAAAAGAGACTATGACTGTGTATTCAAACCTAGTGAGCTACCTATATAGACAGCGAACAAACCAATGAGGGCAAAAAATGCTGTCTAGGTTAGAAGCTCCCTTGGTTTTGGAGACACTTGGTGTGACATTCCTCTCTCTTGGGAAATAATCAGTTGGCATGGCTTGACAGAGGTTTTCTTTATTTTCTTGTCGGCATCCAATCTGTTTGTCCATCAGTGCTCTATGCTGCTCACGAGGAGCTTCTCACCATGGAAGCTACAGACCAGACTGTCGCCCATACATGAAGAAGCGGAAATCACCCACTACAATCAGCACCTTGTTTTGGTTGTCCGCCTCATGTGATCACAGATTGCAGTGTTCAGCATCATAACACTACACGTGTGGGTGAGATATACGATATGGCCCTGCTAGATCCTGCTTCTTAGTTGATTCAGATCATCTCTTTGAACTGCAGACACACAAACAGAATTAGGATTGATTGATTCCCAGCACATCCACACTCATTTTACCTTTAAGTGCTATAGACTCCTCAATATCCACACTGTTGAGTAGAGTGGTTTGAAATGAGACGCAGTAGGCGGGTTGTTTGCATGTGGCGTGAGAGTGGTGGTAACCATGGTTGTGAAAGCTGACAGGAAGTGATATCAGCACCAGACACCCTGTCTTGCACCTGCATAAAAACTCACCAATGTAGTTAGCAGTGCAAATGGCCACCACATAACACTGGCGTGCAAAAAATAAGCAGAAATGTACCTGTCTGCAGTGGTTGTAATATGATGTCACACTCTGCACACTCTTTCTTTCAGGTTGCAAACTATTAAAATTTACATTTACATTTACATTTAGTCATTTGGCAGACGCTTTTATCCAAAGCGACTTACAATTGGGGAATACATCATATTTATTTAAAATATTGAAATAATTTAAATCGATCATGTAAATATGCATTCTACTCCACTTTACTGAAACACTGCACTCCTAATGTGTTACAATTTTTTTTTTTTTTTAGCTAAGAGTTCACGACATGACGTATGGATCTTCTATTGGTCACACGTCCTAACGTGATACAAATTTGCAGGGCAGAGTTCAACAGACTTGAACTTTGGGATGCAGTGAAATTTGTGTGAGCATTAAAGGAACACTCCACTTTTTTTGGAAATAGGCTCATTTTCCAAGTCCCCAAGAGTTAAAAAGTTGAGTTTTACCGTTTTTGAATCCATTCAGCCGATCTCCGGGTCTGGCGGTAGCACTTTTAGTTTAGCTTAGCATAGATCATTGAATCGGATTAGACCATTAGCATCTCGCTCAAAAATGACCAAAGAGTTTCGATATTTTTCCTATTTAAAGCTTGACACTTCTGCAGTTACATTGTATACTAAGACCGACGGAAAATGAAAAGTTGCGATTTTCTAGGCTGATATGGCTAGGAACTATACTCTCATTCCGGCGTAATAATCAAAGAACTTTGCTGCCGTACCACGAGTGCAGCAGGTGCAATGATATGACGCAGCGCCTGAAAGTAGTCCCCAGCTCACTTTTCATTTTCCATCGGTCTTAGTACACGATGTAACTACAGAAGAGTCAAGCTTTAAATAGGAAAAATATCTAAACTCTTTGGTCATTTTTGATGACCAAATGCTAATGGTCTAATCCGATTCAATGAACTATGCTAAGCTAAGCTAAAAGTGCTACCACCAGACCCGGAGATCGGCTGGATGGATTCAAAAACGGTAAAACTCAACTTTTTAACTCTAGGGGAGGTGTAAAATGAGCCTATTTCCAAAAAAAGTGGAGTGTTCCTTTAAGTCCCAAAGTTGTATTGGACCAAGAGTGGTAGTGTGCACCGCTAGATCAGAGTTAAATAATTGGGAAAATGGTGGAAGCTGGCAACCTATTTGCTTTCAAAACACCCTCATATGGACTTGCATATGTACACTGACAATTAAAAACCTTGATAGTTGTGTAAATTTGAAAGTGAAGCAACGTGGGTCTATCGCTGAGCCCCGCACCATATGGATGAAATATGGATTTAAAGTGTGCCGAGTATGTGTGCACGTGGGTGTTCGCATATCCGTGTGTAATTCCACACATTCCATCTGCCTAGTCAGGCCCTTTAAGTCTGTTAATATCTTCACCAGCTCATCACAATGTCTTAATAACAGCTGATTCTTTTGGACTGACCCCTGCACCCTGTGACATGCATCAGCAGCTAAATTTGGCCCAATTGTGGTCGAAGTCAAATATGCAGCAAATATGCATTCCTGCCTTCAGGACACTTCTTCTTCCTCTTCTTTGGCACTGTGTTTTTATGAGGAACACTGAATGGCTGTTAAGCAGCTTTTGTGAGGGTGTTTATAAAGAGTCCTCTTAAATCAGTTGGACTGTATTCAGAGCCTTGATAAGTGTTTTCAGTGTAGGGAACAGTCGTTTAGGGTTTCTTTTATTGGGAAGACCTGTTTGCTTCAGTGAACCAGTTTTCAGAGTTAGATCACAGATTTGTTGAGTCATCACTGAGAAGTATTGCTGAACATCCCAGTGCAGCTTTTTTATTGTAAAATACTTAAAACTTGCTGTCTATGATATTTTCAATTGTCATGTAGATTGCCTCAAGTATGTTTATGGTTCCAATATGTAGCTCTCCTGACCGTTAAACTACTCAAGTTCTTCCTTTAAGGGTGTTCACGCTGACAGCAATTAAATCACTGGAGGTTGTAGATTTTCATGCATCATGAGGCGGATCATGTTTTGCTTAAATATATGTCACTATAAAAGATGATCACAATTTCTGTTTAATACCGTTTTAAAAAAAAATAATTTTTAAAAAGATGTAATTGAATCATTAATCGAATCAAATAAAATGTAATTGTGAACTAAATCAAATTGAATCATTCTAAATATGATCTATGAATCTTGAATTGAATCATTTTTTGAATAGTCCAAATGTAGTCTTGATGGACATGAGGTTAGATGGTGCCAATAGATGGTGTTGTGTATCATTTCAAATTGCTCTGAAAATGGACCAATAGATGGTGTTGTATCATATCAAATTGCTCTGAAATTAACAACTTGCAGTCACTTTTTCATTGCAAATCACTGTCAGTCAGTGCGAATACCTTTTTGTAGTTCAGTGTTTTGCAACCATTGTAAATTGAAATCTGTCACATAACAAAACTAAACTGAAATTTTAAAACAAATAAATAATACAAATAAAAGAAATCTCTGGCAACCACTGTATTTTAATCACAATCCAAACAAAGATGCTGCATACATGCAGCACGTGCAGCTTTTTATTCCAATGATAAGTCAGTCAGATATCACTACACTGAAAGAAATGGTGTAGAATTTACATGAAAACAATGTTCACTCAGAAATTGAGTACAACTTACATGGTTTCTAAGAAAAAAATAATCTATATAGCACACCTGTACATACAAATTTAGTCTATTTTTGTTTATTTATATAGATTTATTAGGGATGTGCATCTCATGACTCAGGCCAATACGATACGCATCTCGATGCATAGCCAACAATATGATACATTAAAGATACATATGAAGCAGGTACCGATGCGATGAGATACGATTCACCCCTGTTACGATGCGGTGTGATCCGATTTCGATGCAATGGAGAAAATATGATTACTTTTAATTAGGGCTGGGCGATATATCTCATGCGATATGCATGCGCATCTCGTCAGTAAAGAGATCCTTGATTAGCGGTTAATCTCCATCACCTGTTTTCAGATGGAGCGGCATTTAATACACAGAGCCGTAGGTCACCGACAAGCGACGCAATATCACGTTCATTATTGCAGAAGAAAACAGGTGATGGAGATTTACCGCTAATCAAGGAACCGGCTTTACTGACGAGATGCGCATGCATATCGCATGAGATATATCGCCCAGCCCTACTTTTAATGCCTCGAGGCCTGTTTCATAAAACAAGTTAACCAAATAAGCCAGGCTTATTTCAGTTAGTCTGACTCATTGTCAAATTATTTGGTTCCATAAAGCAAATTTAACACAGGCTTAGATCAAGATTAGTCACTCTGGCAACTTATGCTGGGAAACTAACCTGGTCTAAAGCAGACTAACAGGCTAACTGTCAGGCTAAGCTGAGTTCCTCTAACACTGAACAATAGGAACACAATGATATTACCACTGTCTCACATAGTATTATTTTCCTTTTTTTTTTTTTTTTTTTTTACAGTTTCTAGCCATGCAGCCTTTCTCTCTGGTTTTATGACAGCTGTACCTTTTATAGTTTGAAGAACAGATAGCAGAACATTAGAACATTAAAATCTAAAATTGCTCTTTAAAGCATTCAAATAACTAAATTAAATGTTAAAATCACTGAATTAAAAATGTAAATAAATAATAAAGAAAATGACTATATTTTAACTGCCATAAGAAACCCACATTAACTCATTTGAGCTTAGTAATTAGTATCCTACTGTACTAGCTTACATTTGATTTACCTATTACAATAGCCCCTTTACAGTTACTGCGATCATAAAAAATACACTTATATGTAGGTTTAAAATTCTACAAAAGACACATTTAATGCTCAACAAGTATTTTAGCAAAATGTATATTTTACTCAGAATTATTGCGCTCCTGCTCGTTGCTCTCGCGTGCCTCGCCCACTCCTGACAGCAAAATGGATATATGTTTGCATGACTTTCTAACATTTACAGATGAACAATATACCTGTGACATGTCAGTTGTGCACTGAGGAAAACACGTCTCAAATGCATTAAACAGCACAGATATATTCGCTATTTGCCATGGTGGATCAATTTGATCCATGATCGACATTAAGGTCTGCTTAAGAATAAGCGTGCACAAATTGGTGAGATTGTGTGAATTTGTCATTTATGGAACCGCTTTAGCCCTGATTGATTTGTTAGGTTATTTCAAGTCAGGTTTTGGACTTTAATCCCAGTTTTTCCTCTGGTCTCCGTGGTGTTGTGATTCGTCATATTCACGCAGTAGCGGTGATGAGAGAACGCGCTTGAAACAGTTTAGAGGGGAGAAATCAGTCACAGATTATTAGTCACTCTCTAAATAATAAAAGTATAGCGCATCTACTAGTAATTATATATAAATAAATAGTTTTTTACCGATGCAAATATGTTAGAAATGATGCATCGCAATATGAATGACAATTTGTAGCCGATGCACACTTTTTAAACCGATGCATCGCATTGTTAACTTTTTATGCCAATGCACCGAGCGAATCGGGGAATCTTCCCATCCCTAGTGTGATTAATCACATTAGGGCTGTCAATATATTTTTTTAATCGCACCCTTTTTGTGTGATTTAATCGCGATTAATCTCACACTTATCATGAAATGAAGCATAAACCATTTATCTTGCTTATTACGTTTATTTTGTCTTATTTACAATATCCAGCAAAGTAAACCAAAAGATTGAAGGGTGATTCTCACAAAACTGTATTTTCTGCAAGCTTATTTCAAGATAAATTTAGATATCTTTTCAAAAAAAGGACACTTGGGAGACTCCAAAAGGACACCAAAAAACCAAATGATATAAGAAGTTCATATAATTGCTACATTTGTGCACACTGACTAAACACAGAAACATACACAAGACAAATCAAAACATTATCCTGAATGTGTGTGGAAACTACGTGAATGTACTGAAATGTCTGTGCATGAATACACCATGATCTGTGCGTCAAGAGCGCTCAAACACGGTGTATCAGACTCACGCGTGCTTACGACTCCTGTACGTCACCGCACGTACGTCACCGTTACCTTGATTGCAATCCTCAACCATCAAAACTCAAACATCAAAAGAAGCTGGTTTGCTTTATCCAGCCGAGAAAACGTAGTTTGCATATCATACAGTGGTGGGATGTTTTGACGTTACGTTCAGTCTGTACTTCACAATGCGCGACGCGTGAGTGAGCTCTCGCGCTCTTCAGAAACATTCACAGAGCTTGTGTTTTAAAGCGAAACACACTGGAATTAATAATTCACTGAAACGCAACGCGAGTATCTATTCTCTTGCCATCTCTTATGTAATCAGCGTGTTTTTTTTTTTTACATTAGCCCTGTTATGGACTGATTGCTTGAATGGATTCACTTGCTGGATCACTGGACTGAAAACTTTCCCGTCATATATAGTATATATAGGGATTTATGGAGATATAATAGCCTGCGAGATAAACCTAAAAGTTTGCACTATGTTTCATCAACAGTGGCTTTTGGGCAATAAAAGTGTTACATTTTGATCACTTAATTACAGTACCATTTTCAGTATACTTCATAAATAGCGCGACTTGCGACGTGATTACTCTGCGCAGGAGCATCTCTCAGTTTATGAAAAGAGTACACTTTATCTCACAATCACAGATGCTTGTGTACTTTAAAGCGAAACTTCACATACTGGATCATTTTAGCATAATTGCACTGGACCCACGTTCAACGCGTCAATCTTTCTTCACACACTCTCTTCTGCTCATCTCTTATGTCAATCAGCTTGTTCAGTTGTTTTCACTCTCTTCTCTTAGCCCTCTCTCTTCCATTGGACTAAGCCGAGGCGCCTTAATCACACAATCTGAAAAATGGATAGATTTAGGGTCAGTATACTTGCTGGATTCCGAGCTGCAAGGGGACTCAGACCTTATCAAACTAAATTAATTTTTCTTAAAAAATATTAACGCGTTAAGTGCACACATATATATATACACATACACACACTGTACATACATGTGTAATTTTTCACATATCTTTATTTTTCGTTATCTGTGTTTTGTTGTCTCTGTGTACTAGAAGCTTCTGTCACCGAAACAAATTCCTTGTATGTGCAATCACTTGCCAATAAAGCTCTTTCTGATTCTGAAAAGTAACATACTGAATTAAATGTGGCATTTTGAAGTGGAAATACTAAAATGGTATTTTCTTATAAAATTTACTGCAATAAGTCACCTAGCTTTGTTTATTAGGCGGTGTACGAGTTAAACAAGGACATCACCTCAGCAACTGTTTAACTGTTGCGGAATGAGAGCCGATAGCTGATGGGAATTATGTTTAGCATGGGCTAGATTATGAAAAATCATCAGGCAAGTTATTTATATTCCTGTCTTTCTCGGGGCCTTCGCCTCATTTTAGAGACCGCAAAAGCCTGAAGCCTAGCAACCCGCAGAAAAAAAAAACAGCACTCCTGTGGTGGGGTATTCAGCACCCTCTTAGTCGGGTTCTTTGTTTTTGCCCCCACTTTCTTGTGTGTGTGTGCGAGTGCGAGTGCGTGTTCTCATTGAACTTCCTCCCTTGTGCTCATGGGTTTTTCCAGTCACCCTGGGGCCCAATGGAGCAGGAAGCCCCACTAGCTTATCATTTCCTCTGCTACTGGCTCTGCCTGAGCCTTGTGTATGGTAAACACACTCACACACACAGATCCTGACAGCCTTGTAGGGTGAATCCAAGCGCTGACATACTGACACAGATAACAGCGTGGACGTTAAACAGGTATTTGTAGAAATGCGCACATCGGTGCCGCTCATGGTGTGCTTGTGTGTCCGTTCAGTGTGAAGTCTGTTTTGAGTCCTGAAGGGAACTGGCTAGCTATCCCATTTGGCCACCATTGCCTTTCTGCTAGCCAGTTGGCCCCAGTCATCATCCAATCAGCACATTCCTCCCCATGAATACACTGGGACCACTTTTGGCAGGCCACGCTGGGTGGGGTAATGTTCATATCCTGTGCGCTGACCCTTACTTACACACACACACACACACACACACACACACTTGTATGAGACATCACAGCCGTCACAATAGACCAAAGTTTATTTTCTCTCGAGTTTGTCAGCCAATCAGTTACAGTCAGGCATGATTCCTCAGTGCTTAAATAGACAGGTACGTGTAGACGAACAGATGAAAGGAAGTGAGAAAGGGAGGGAAAGAATTGCTCTTTAGAGGAGAGCGAGTGGGCACAAAGCTCCCTCTGTGCTGGAGTGGCACTGCCAGTTTGTGTGGACCTGTTGTTGTGCGAACACAGACCCTGCTCTGTGTGTGTGTGTGTGTGTGTGTGTGTGTGACCCAGCTGCCCTCCCAGCATTACATCAGTCTCCCACATCACCCACACACACAATGAGACTCCAGTCAGCCATCCCTCCATATGCCCAGCACGCTGCCCGCATGCAAAAAGCAGCTTTACGCTCTCACACACGTGTGTGTAGTGTTTTTAGCTGAGCTCTTTATTAGTGCGATTTGAGAAGCATCTCTATTACTGTTGGTGATACTTATGCTTAGGAATTTGATCAAATCCCTAAACCTGAGTAAACTTTGGCATGTAAATCATCCTGTGCTGTATGCGTTTTGAACACTCACCATTATGCTGTTCCAAACCCTTTCAATCTCTTTGTGGAAGGTTTTTTTTTTTTAAATGTTATTTTGGACAACATATGCTTTCATTGTATGGACAAATGTCAAATTATCATCTTTTATGTTCCACTGGAGTAAAAGTTGCATAGGTTTAGAATAACATGAGGGTGAGGAAATGATTGAGAGGATTTTTATTTTGGGTGAACTGTTCCTTGGAATTGAAGGAAGAATTCAAGCCATATCTTAAATATCATAGTCTTGATAGGCCAGCAGCATTCAGAACACACTGCTAACTCCATAGTAATGCCCATGTAACTACCTAGAACACCTGGCATTTCTGCTATGTTGTTAACCATATTAACAACATAGCAGCAACATAGTAATGCCCTGGCCACTACCTATAACAATGATCTGAAAACTCTCCAGAACACCTTATTAAAGGGATAGCTCACCTAAACATGAAAATTCTGTTAATTATTCGCCCTCATGTCGTTCCAAACCTGTAAGACCTTCATTCATCTTTGGAACACAAATTAATATATTTTTGATGAAATCGGAGAGCTATCAGACCCTGCATAGACAGCAACACAACTGACACGTTCAAAGCCCAGATAGTTAGTAAGGGCATGTTAAAATACACAATAAAATAGTCCATGTGACATCAGTAGTTCAACTTTAATTTTATGAAGCTACGACAATACATTTTGTGCGCAAAAATAATATTTAAAATGTTTGTAAAATGTTTGAATAAGGAATATTGTGTGTGTGAGTGTGAGCTGTCGCATACTGAGCAGAGGGGGCAGGAAAGGGCTGTTGTGTTTCTAGGCCACATTCTTAAGCAGAGAGAGTAACCAGGCATGAAGTCTGCGCTCAATGTGGCCCGTCCCTTCTCATACAACCACAGAAAGAGCCATCTTTCTCTCGCTCTCTCTCTTTTCTCTGCTTGCTTTCTTTTTTCTCCCCTCTCATGGCTGAACTGGCCCACTTGGCCCCTCTGACCTGCCTCCTTTTCACTTCCTTTGTCTGCGAAGTTCATGCTGACATGTTGCATGTTGATTTTTCAGCATAAACACCATTGTGTGTAATCTTATCACCTGAAGCTGACAGCTGTCTCCTAAACAGACCAGATCTGGTTTAGAAAATTACCGGGAGCCTGGTCGTATCCTCTGAAAAAACGACAGTCGTCAGCAGATTTGTCACTCCTGGTTTTGTTTAGCCCTGATTTGGCTGTGTAACGCGCTTTGCCTCAAACTCGCCACAGGCCACGAGGTGTGAATCTCATCCAGTTGTGTGTCACTGGAGTTTAGAAGCTACTTGTTTGCCACAGCTTAGAGGAGACGTGTGTGTGTGTGTGTGTGAGAGAATATGGGTGAGATAGGGGTGTTTTGTGCAAGTTTGAGGCGCTCTCAGAGTGGACTTTGATGGTAATAAGCCAAAAATTACTTTGAGAGAAGTTAGAAAATGAACAGAATCAAGGTAGATCCATGTGATGGTGACTCACATGGCCATCCTTCTGTTTTTTTTTGCTTGTTCTGTTTGTTTTTCCTTAATTTTACAGAACCGTTAGCCCACAAATGAACATTCTGTCATTATTTACTCACTCCTGTGTTGTTTTAAACCTTATGACTTATGCAGTGTTTCCCCTGCCATTATCTTGGGAGGGCGGCCCGCCCCCCTTGAAGCTCAAGTTCATTTTATTTAATTTAATTTTCTCTATAGCGCCAGATCACAACAGAAATCATTTAAAGTTACCTTTCCAATAGAACAGGTCTATACCTTGTTCTTTTATTAAACAAACTAAATAGCCTTACGTTATTTGTCTTATTTACATGACGGCATGTTATTTCTGTCTCTAACGTTATATTAAATTTGCGCGCACTGTATGCGCACAGCGGAGTTCTGCCCCAATACACACGCACACACACGTACGCGCACACACAAGTGAGCCCACTCCCACTAGTATTTGTAAATATTAAGCCACAAAACGACTATTTAAATATGACTTCTGCCTGTCCCTGTGTTAATGTATGGCGCAGACACGCGGTTTTGTTTGCTACTCATACAGAAGCGCATGCGAGGCTTGCAGTGATATTTACGTCTGCCGCCTCACTAATGAGGACATAAATACAGAACATATCCAGAACTGCTCTGAGAGTCACTTCATGAGCATTTGACCGTTTCATTTGAGTAAAACTATTCTGAAATATTGAAGTATTCACTGCAACCCGCTTGGGGTTTCTATTGTACAATGACTATCCATTAATATATTCTATCAGTAGAATCATATGGTCCTTTAATGTTAAAAACTTTCTTTTCATATGGCATGGCAGAATATACCGGTATAGTAATGCCTGTAAATCTTCAGAAAACCATGTAACATTGCGGTGATAAATTAAATCTCATGTTATTATTAAAAAGGGAATTAAAAAATAACCCCCCCCCCCCCCCCCCCCCCGCCCCCACCCCCCCCAAAGCCAATAAACCTAGGGGAAACACTGCTTATGACTGGAACACACAAGGAGAAATGTTGAAAATGTACTGGCCACTGTTTACCTTACAATGAAAGTGAATAGGGATCTGGGCTGCCAAGCTTCAAAATAATTAAAAAGTACCATAAACATTTTAGAAAAGCAGTCAAAATGATTATCTAGGTTTTCTGAAGCTGATAGCTTTATCTGAGGAACAAACTGAAAGTCATGCATACCATATCCATTCAACCTTCAGGTGGTTGCTTGATCAATAATGAAGCAATTGGTTTGAATATATGTATGAGTGCAAATGAGATATGAAGGGAAGATAGGCCTAAGTGAATGTTAATTTTTGTTGTCATGTAACTTCAGAAGACTTAAAATATAGCTTATAGACTCATGCAGTGTTATGGTTAATTAGAGATATTAATTTTTTTGTTAATTGAAATAAAGCTAAAATAAAATATATATATTACATCAAAAATTTAAATTTAAATGAAAATTAGGAATGTTTTGTTGGCAAATAACAAAAGCAAATAACAATAAAGCAAAATAGATATATAAAAAATAAAAATGACAAAAGAACATAAAATTATAAAACTTGAATTTAGCCTATATTTAAATAAACTTAAAATGTACAAATCAAAGCTAATTCAAAATATTAATAAATACTATAATGGTAAAATAACATAAGATATAAATGAAAACAACTGAAAATATCAAAAAAAGTATTAATTAAAACAATTAAAATTAAATAAACAATTGAGCAATAATTAAATCTTGCTTCTATGGTGCTATTTTGCCATTTTGGAGCTTGACAGCTCCAGTCCCATTGACGGGCTCTTTCTTCAGCATTTCTCCTTCTGCGTTCTACAGAAGAAAAGCATTAAGATACGAGTTAACCATAAGTATGAGCAATAGTTGGGAAGCTTTGCTTTTGCAGTAACCACTAATTGTGAAATACACTGCAAGAAACTTATTGTGTGTGTGTTGTCTGTTCACCAGTTGTCACAAAGCCAGAAAGCTCAGCTTATGTTTAGACGTGTGGCCCCATCCATCACATCTCAAACAAAATATATATTTGTCTTTTTTGTATTTTGTTCCGACAGGTGACATCACACAGAAGGGCTATGAAAAGAAACAAGCTAAACTTCTCGCACCGTTTGTACCACAGACCCAAAGTAAGACTCACCACATAGACTTCCTGTCTGCTAATTTCCCTCCTCCTCTCCTTTCTGCATGCCACACAATGCCATCGTCACACTGGTCAAGTCAATTAAATATAATGTAGGAGTATGACATCTGTGACATTGCATTAATTATGTTGCACTATTTTAACCCAGTTCTAAAAAATATGTATCTGAGATTTGTTTTTATTTTTTCTGTATTGTTTGCAAATGTGTGGCTCTATGCTGCACCCTAATGGTGATCTGTAGAACATCACCTGCTGAAGGCATCAATCTCTTCATTAAGAGACTGCACTTTAAAAATAAAATGAACACTTGAAATAGTATTGTGGCCAAAGCAGCCATTAGTAAACCATCTTCTTATCTGGAAGCATTGAATAATTTGATTATTTTCCGATCATGCCATCACACTTCTCAGGGTCTTTCCGGCCTGTTAATGTCCACACACAAACACACACACATACTTATAGGCTTCCTGTAAGCAGCAGCCCACTGGCAGGCATGAAAGAGGAACTGAAACAGGTAAGTTCACTATATTGGTGGGTTTTGACAGTTCAGTGACCTCATATTTGACGTCCTTGTTTCTATAGTTACACAAACCATTACATACTAGATTGCAGGGACAAGTTGTTTACACAATATAAGGTTTGACCTTCAAATATCTCATTCGCAATATGTAGCCATGTTTGTTGTGTAGATATGTTTTCATTCGAAACCCCCGATATCAAATGTGCCAGTGTGTCTTCAAAGGTGCCATTTTAACGCTTTGAAGTTAAAGTTCACCCCCTGCTGTCCACTTCTGCCCTGTCTGCGTCTAATTTCCATCCCCATACTGTATATTAGGGCTTTCAAATTGGCTGAAAAACTAAATTCGAATTTTGTACTAAAATTCGAATTTAAAAGGCATAATTTCTGTTAGGGGGAAAAAAGCTTTTGGCTTCTCTCCTGAGGCCACAAGAGGGCGCATCTAGCAAAATATTACTGTACTAAAGCACGTTTCTTCAAAGCAATAAAAAACAAGACTATCTTTGAAAAAAGTGCATAATGTTTAAAATAATGTTTCTAAACCATATATAATTAATTACGTTGCTTAAACAATTAGAAACAACAAGCATCATGTATGTATGATGCTTGTTGTTGATGTATAGTTTAATACCGAAAACCAATCTCAAAGAGTAGCCTACTTTTTTCATTTAAAAACATGAGATGCAAAAAAACTGCCATAAAGTCTCGAGACATGTTTTTTAAAAGTTGAACTTACATTAATTTTACATGGCTTTCTAAACATGCCGCTCTCTTGTGCGAGACATACAAGTCATAAATATGACATAAATATGTTATACCAAACATACAGCTTACTGTCATTATTTACTCACCCTCACCATTATTTACTCACCCTGTGATCTTTATAGATGTGGATGTGAGCATCCAGCTAAACCCGGGCCTTTCTTCAGACCCTGCCTCTTCCCGTAATGCCGTCCCCGTTGCTGCCCCACGGCAACACCGAGCTCACCGCAGCGGGGGAACACGAGATGACCGCTACCGGTCAGGTAAGCAAAATCAGTTTGCCAGTACACTACTGTTCAAATATTTGGGTTTGGCAAGATTTTTAAAATGTTTTTGAAAGAAGTCTCCTCATACCTTCATTTATGTAATTAGAAATACAGTAATATTGTGAAATATTACAATTTAAAATAACTTTTTTTTTCTATCTTAATATATTCTAAAATGCAATATATTTTGGATGATTGCTGAATTTTCAGCAGCCATTACTCCAGTCTTAAAGGGATAGTTCACCCAAAAATGTAAATTCTGTAATTAATTACTCACCCTCATGTTGTTCCAAACCCATAAGATCTTCGTTGATCTTTGAAAAACAAATTAAGATATTTTTGATGAAATCCGAGAGCTTTCTGACCCCTGCATAGACACTTCCAAGGGAACTGACACGTTCAAGGCCCAGAAAGTTAGTAAGGACGTTGTTAAAATAGTCCAAGTGACATTTATAAAGCTACAATAATACTTTTTGTGCGCAGAGAAAACAAAAATAACTACTTGATTCAATAATTTCTTCTCTAATGAAGATATCTTACGGGTTTGGAATGACATTAGGGTGATTAATTAATAACAGAATTTTGAACAGCAATTCACATTTCTACCTTTACATTTTGAAGCTGACCAAAGGAAGCCCATTTCACATTTGTACAAGGCAAAACATCTATATAATATTTGGAAGATAGAGGACTTTTGAAAAGTTTCTTTGTCTCCTTATTGTGTAGTTGCTGCATCGACCAGAATGTACTAACCAGCCAAACCTCAAGTCGTTTTTTAAATCAGGCCCAAATAAAATACATTGTATTACTGAATGCCTCTGTGTAGCTCTCTAATGTATTTGTCACCACGAAGAGACATTTCTTTGTCTCTACATGAGTCAGTTTAGTAACTACAGTCACTGTTTGGTGACATTGCTGGATGTCTCATCTGCCTCTTGTCATGTGGCATTGTGTAACTGTTTTTCTCTCCGTTAGCCTTTCTGTACTGTTCGTTCTCTCTTCTCATTGTTCTTTGCGTCCGTCTGATAGATATCCACACAGAGGCTGTGCAGGCAGCTCTGGCCAGGCATAAAGAGGAGAAGATGGCCCTTCCCATGCCCACTAAGCGTCGTTCAGCCTTCGTCAAATCTCCTGCGGAAAACTGCACTCCTCCCGGTGGGTCCCGCTTCGCCCACAAGCCTTCTGCTGCTCCTTCTGTCCAGATCTCACTGACCAGCAGGGTCTCAGAAAACACAGGCACACCCGAACCTTTAGGGCACACCCTGGCCACATATATATAGCAAATTTGATACATGTGATTAATTTAATTACGTAACCACAATTTCACTGCTAATACACTCTTAAGACAATATATGTGTCTGCCTGCATTGTTGTCTTATCTGCATTTCGTTTTTTGTTTCTGTGCAAAAATAGCTATTTTTAACTGTTGTTGTATACGTGTCACCACAGATACATCATCGACGTCAGAGGACGAGGGCTCCCTGCGGAGGCGTCAGGCCGCAATCAGTGCAATGCTGGCTCAGAATCTCCAGAGTCCCGAGTACTGGATCAACCGCTCTGTCCAGGGCTCCTCCACCTCCTCCTCCGCCTCCTCCACCCTCTCTCATGGAGACGGCAAAACTCACAACCACAGCCAGGGGCAGACCAGCGTGCTCGCTGACGTGCTGGCACACACCCGCATAGGTACTGCAGGATAATGAGTCACACATACTCATTATCCACATACATTGCCTATTTGTATATTGTTCTTTTGTTGTCTGTGTCCTGTCCTGTTGGTGTCATTCTGTTGCACTGTGGAGCTTTGTCACTATAACAAATTCCTTGTATGTGTAAACATACCTGGCCAATAAAGCTTATTCTGATTCTGATTCTGACATACACACATGTTCAGGTGCTGAATCATAGACAAACACTAATACACACACAAAAGTGCTTCAGTTTTATAGTTGTCTCGCACTTACGTAGGCAGTATTTGACTTCTAATAACCTGGTCAAAGCAAAAAAAGCAGTAGCAAATCATAATTTCCAAATCAGTCAGCATTAATACGACTAATCAAACCTGTTTGTTCAGTTGTGTTTTATATTGAGCATGTGAACGGGTTCACCGGATGAATCACTGTGCTGTCATGTGTCCTCACTGCAGAGAGCAGCAGCGTTCCGCCTGACGTCACGTCCACAGTGCCTCAGGACAGGAACTCCAGAGTGGACCTGCCACCCAACATCGCAGTGAAGGGCATGAGCCGTGGCCTGAGCCGCTCCAGCATGATGGACACTGCCGGCGGTATGGCCAACATCACATATCTATTTTCTGAGTTGAATTCCAAAGTTGTAAAATTTAATTCAAAGCAAAATATAATATTAAAATATTAAGATTTTTTTTTTAATGAAATGAATGATTTTTTCGTCCTATGGATTATTGCTATTAATGTACTTCTATTAGTGTGGGTTTTTGTTTTATTTTTGGTGTATTTTCTTACTCAATAGTAGTTTTTTCTACAACATTTAATATATTAACAACTGGTAGGTTATTAGATAGCTGTTATTAGAAACTTATAAAATGATATATATTTTATTAGTTTCACTTTATTTAGTTGATAAATATTTTTATATATAAAAAATAAGGTGTAATTAATTGATAGAAAATATAAAACTAATTTATAGAAAATGTTTGCATTTTACATCTTAAATTCATGTGGGTCTTAGAAATTCAATTTAGATTAGAATTTTTTTTTACATATTAATTATAATTGGTTTGTTTTTTTGTTTTTTAATATATATGAATCATTCCAGTTTATGCTCAGCTCTAAAATATTTGGTTGCAAGAAAACCTATTTTTAAAATCCCTATCCAGTAATCACAAGCGGCTGAAAAAAAACAATGTAATTTCATTGATTTGAATGGCTTTTTTCACTTCCTGTTAAATATAAATGTAATGTCTGTTTCATCACTAGTGTTCATTAGCACTATTCACTTCCTGAATGAGCAACTCACACAGTTTCCTGTCAGTGCCTTTTTTAGAGAGATTGTAAATTAACATGGTTGTTGTGTGTTTCTGTTAACATTTGAATGTTTTTTTGCTTCCTCTTTGTTCGTGATGCCATCTGACTGTAGGAAAAGGTAGGGGTGGAGGTTTTTTTTAGTGCAGTGCAGTGACTGCCAGTGGTTTTGTCCTCCCAACTTGGTCCTGTATGTTTCTGTGTGTTGTTCCAGCTTGCTTGTTGTGACAAACCTCCTGACTGAATCATCTGTATATGCTTTGACTCTGATGGTGTCCTTGACCAGCTCACATTCCAGTAATATAAACAGGTGAATGAGAATATTTCTGTCAACAGGTGTTCCAGCACACAGTCGTGTCTCCACCAAAATACAGCAGCTGCTCAACACGTTAAAGAGACCCAAGCGGCCTCCGCTCAGCGAGTTCTTCCAGGATGACTCTGAAGAGATTGTTGAAGGTATGAAGCTATTTTTGGTGCCATACTACATTTATTTGGATATTTTCATAATATATGGAAAATGCTTTTATTTTGCTTCTAAATTCTTTTATAATTTAATCCAACAATTTTTGTTACAAATTATATCAGAATATAATTTTTACAAGTTTTTGTAAAACCTGATTATCATGTTCTCCAGCATGATTTAAGAATTATCCAAAGAGCTTCTTGAGCCTCAGTGGAAGCAAGAAAATCGGACCATCTTAACAAAGAGTCACTTGATCAGATTCACAAATTTACCTGATTGGTGACCTAGAATTAGTCCCAGATTTTCAATGTGTCCTCAGATCTTTGGACCCTACTGTAACTATATTCTCTGTCTTCTGTACTTGCAGTTCCCCAGCCAGATCCCAACACACCCAGGCCAGAGGGGCGACAGATCATTCCAGTAAAGGGGGAGCCACTAGGGGTGGTCAGTAACTGGCCTCCAGCTCTGCAGGCGGCACTGGCACGTTGGGGAGCCACACAGGCCAAGAGTCCAGCCCTTACTGCTTTGGACATCACCGGCAAACCACTCTACACCCTTACTTATGGTAAGATGTTTGGATTGGCACAAGTAGTTTTGAAATGTTTTAATGGAATAGTTCACCAAAAATGAAAGCTGTCATTATTTACTCACCCTCATGTCATTCAAAACCCATATGCTATATATTTATTATTTGTCTGAGCTTGTGTCACCCTTTGATCTCTGTAGGTAAACTGTGGAGTCGCAGTCTGAAGTTGGCGTACACGCTGTTAAACAAACTTGGCACCAAAAATGAACCAGTTCTGAAACCTGGAGATAGGGTAAGATTTCAACACAGTACTTGGTACGCTGCAGTCATATACTGCCTTAAGCTCAAGTCTTATTCTCCATATTTCTCCCTTTAGGTGGCTTTAGTTTATCCCAACAGTGACCCTGGGATGTTCTGGGTGGCCTTTTATGGGTGCCTTCTCGCCGAGGTCATTCCTGTCCCGATAGAGGTGCCTTTATCTCGGAAGGTATGAGAGAAGATTAAGTTTGAACAAGTCTTCAAACATGATATTGGCTAGATGAAGTGTTCACAGTTGTTTGTCTGATTTTTAGGATGCAGGAAGTCAGCAGATAGGCTTCTTATTGGGCAGCTGTGGTGTGGGTCTCGCTCTCACTAGTGAAGTGTGTCTAAAAGGACTTCCCAAGACCCAGAATGGAGAAATAATTCAATTTAAAGGTTAGCTCCCTGTTGCTTTTTCTTATTTCATCACCTCGCTTCATCAAATTCATCATTAAGTTTTCTTTTGAAGCTGTAGAATGGAAGTCTAACCTGTTTTCTTACAGGATGGCCTCGGCTCAAATGGGTGGTCACTGATACAAAGTATCTCACCAGACCCTCCAAAGACTGGCAGCCGCACATTCCTACTGCAAACACTGACACTGCTTACATAGAGGTGAGTGCAGGCAGGAGAGCGCACGTGTGTTTAGATGAGTAAGAATCCTTTCAATCTGTCTAATTCTGTGATGTGTGTGTTTTCAGTACAAGGCCTCTAAGGAGGGTACAGTGATGGGAGTGGCTGTGTCGAAGATCTCTCTGCTGACACACTGTCAGGCTTTAACACAGGCCTGTAATTACTGTGAAGGTGAGTGCTACACTACTGCTGTACAACAAACGCACTGAAACCTGTTATTGCAGTAGCACAACGCTGAGCGACTCTTGGCTCTAGAATTAAGCAGTAAGATAAATTATTTTATAGCCAGTGCTTAGTCATAGATTATTTCATTAGATTTATACTAATTAGATGCTTTTTTTCTGAATAGCAATTAGAAGTGGAGATTACTTGTTTTCTGTGTCATTTTTTTTTCATTTAATTCTTCATCAAAATGTTATCTAGACCTTCTGAAAAAAATTGTTGAATCTTGACCTATTGACTGCAGGGTTCCTACCGGGTTTGGAAAAGTATGGAAAAAAGAAAGCAGAGTATGGAAAAATATTTGTGTTTCCAGACTTTGCCCCTATTTCGTTTTTTTTAATAATAGAAAATTAAGAATTTAATGAAAATAAATTTATCGTACAAGAAGTGAGGTTTCATTGCAGCTGTTTAGTGATTCTTTTGTGATCGCCAAATATGACTGAATGAATTCAAGGTGCACATTTTCATTATGCAAAATGCAGGTTATAAGCATTTTGGGTTTCTTCACACTATATTCTTAGCACCGTATGACATAACCTCATGGACCTTTGCAAAAATAAAAAAATATACAGACTTTTATGTGTGCACAGGAAACCATTACATTTAGCATATAGGACAATGCACACTGAGCCACCTGTTGTGCCATCAGCCCATTTCGCAGTGTGGTTTCTTGGCCGCCACTGACTATGCATTAAAGGTCTTGAAATATGGCATACTGCCCCAATGAAAGCCAAATCTTAAACACTTTTTTACAGTACCAGTCTTTTTATAGACCCTTGAACTTGGCAAATTTTATGCCATCAGCCCATTTCGTGTCATGGTTTCTCCACTACCACAGAGGATGAGTTAAATTGGACATTAGGCCTTGATATTAGAGGTACTACCGTAAGAAAAGCAAAATTTTGAGCAGGTAGATCTGTTAATTCATGTGCTTCCATGCTATCGTTTTATTCGTAGTGAGATAGCAGTGATGCACAAAGGAAATAGGTTATATAAAACTAGAAATTGTAATGCGTAAGCATGCAAAACATTCCCATGCACACGTGAATAGTTTCTTGATGGCACAAAAGTGTTTCTTGTGTGCATTTAAAATTGTGTATATTTTCTTTATTTTTTATTTTAGCGACTCTGTCTGTATAAATATATAAAAATATTTACAGATGACTGTATTATATACCAAATATAAGGCTGAAAATAATGCTCCATGAACCATTTATGTTAAATGTGGTCTGAAAATCCCCGAGATGTTTGGAAATTTGAGTCTGGAAAAGTATGGAATTTTGAAATGGAAAATGTTTAGGAACCCTGTGACTGGCTTATCTTAATTTATCATCCTGTGTAAGTTCAGAATTAAAATTTTTACACTTTAAATTTAGGTCTAAAATGATTTAATATTTGCCATTAGTGTTATTTTAGTATAATATTTATTGCGATTTTGAATTAGGTTTTTATTTTTGTATTTTCAGTTTCATTTTAATTTTAGTGTAAATCTGAGTTTTACTTATGTGCTAGTTTAAGTGCTTAAACTTAAACTGATTTATTTCAGATAGTGGCCAAGGCAACTAATTTCTAATTTTAAGTTTTTCATCTAATACTTAGATTTTATTTTATTTCAGCTTTATTTCAGGTATCGAAAACTATTCTTAATAGTTTTAGTTAATAATAACAACATATAATATTATATTATATTACTAAACATTTTGCTATTATAGTAATGTACTTTTTTCAAAGAGAATTGTATTTTCTTGTTCTCTTTCTTAGGAGAAACACTGGTTAATGTCCTGGATTTCAAGAAAGACTCGGGCCTTTGGCATGGAGTTTTAACAGTGAGTCTGATTCCTCTGAATATTTACGTTTTGTGAGTTCTTTTCAGTTTTCCAAACTTCCCGCATGACTGCCGGTATTTAACCTCCATGTGTTTGTGTTTTCTTACAGAGTGTCATGAACAGGATTCACACTATTAGTGTGCCATACTCTGTCATGAAGGCTTGTCCGCTGTCCTGGGTGCAGAGAGTTCATGTTCACAAAGGTAAAGACATCCTCAACATCTGTGCATATAATTTCATCAATCTGGCTGATGGTCAATCATCTAGAAAGAAATCATGGCACATTATCAAAATATCAACAGTTCTGTGCTACAATATCTAAATGTCTTTCATGTATATGTGTGTGCACAGCTCGTATGGCCTTGGTGAAATGTAGAGATCTGCACTGGGCTATGATGGCTCACAGAGATCAGAAAGACACCAATCTGTCTTCCCTGCGCATGCTGATTGTAGCTGATGGAGCCAATCCTTGTGAGTAAACAAGCTGTGGGAAAGAGCTTGAAGTGGCTGTATTTCTGTATTTCAGTGCAAATTAATGATCCATATTTCTGTCTTAGGGTCTGTCTCTTCATGTGATGCATTCCTGAACGTGTTTCAGTCTCATGGGTTGAAACCTGAGATGATCTGTCCATGTGCTTCCTCCCCTGAGGCCATGACGGTGGCTATCCGCAGGTACCTGCATGTATCAGGAGCTATACACATCATTATTATACACTTAATTGCCATAGATTTGCTTTAAAGTCACGTTATGTGTTTAGGCCTGGTGCTCAGGGCGCTCCGCTCCCTGCCAGGGCCATTCTGTCAATGGCAGGACTCAGTCACGGGGTGATTCGGGTCAACACAGAGGATAAGAACTCTGCCCTTACCGTGCAAGATGTAGGACATGTCATGCCTGGAGGTAAGACTCCGCAACCATTTAAAAATTTCACTGTAGATCATGTAAGCATGACGTGAACTTTTGCCAAGTTTGAAACCAACTGCCACCTTGGAAACTACTAATGTGTATTGGCAACTAATTTAGCATGCATTACATCAGAAAGAAACTGTATCCGATTTAAATCTTTTTAGTAGCATGCACAAAATGCAATGTTTATGAACAGTCCAAACCACATTCATGCATCATTTGAAATTTGTCTGAATGCTCACTATCACAGCAATGAGTGGGAAAAATATATATTATTTATATATTTATTAGAGCTGTCAACATTAACGCGTTAACGCATGCGATTTAATTCAAAACGCAATAATTTAATTTAACGCAAAATTACTGAAACACAATTTCTATTCTAAACCTTTTTTTCCCGATTTCGCTTCTCTGTTTGCAGTCAGATCATTTTAAGCTGCTAAACTCTGGGAAAGTTTTCAGTCCAGTGATCCAGCAAGCGAATCCATTCAAGCAATCAGTCCAAAACAGGGCTAATGTAAAGAAAACCAAGCTGATAACATAAGAGATGGTGGAGAGAATAGATACTCAGGTTGCGTTTTCAGTGAATTATTAATTCCAGTGTGTTTTAAAACACAAGCTCTGTGATTGTTTCTGAAGAGCGCTGAGAGCTCACTCACGCATCGCACATTGTGAAATACAGACTGAACGTAACGTCAAAACATCCCACCACTGTATGATATGCAAACTATGTTTTCTCGGCTGGATAAAGCAAACCAGCTTCTTTTGATGTTTGAGTTTTGATGGTTGAGGATTGCAATCAAGGTAACGGTGACGTACGTGCGGTGACGTACAGGAGTCGTAAGCACGCGTGAGTCTGATACACCGTGTTTGAGCGCTCTTGACGCACAGATCATGGTGTATTTCATGCACAGACATTTCAGTACATTCACGTAGTTTCCACACACATTCAGGATAATGTTTTGATTTGTCTTGTGTATGTTTCTGTGTTTAGTCAGTGTGCACAAATGTATCAATTATATGAACTTCTTATATCATTTGGTTCTTTGGTGTCCTTTTGGAGTCTCCCAAGTGTCCTTTTTTTGAAAAGATATCTAAATTTATCTTGAAATAAGCTTGCAGAAAATACAGTTTTTTGAGAATCACCCTTCAATCTTTTGGTTTACTTTGCTGGATATAGTAAATAATGACAAAATTAATGTAATAAGCAAGACAAATGGTATATGCTTAATTTCATAAGTGCGATTAATCACACAAAAAGGGTGCGATTTAGTCGCGATTAAAAATTTCAATCTATTGACAGTGAATTGTCTTAAATGCACCCTTGATTTTTTTTTTTTTTTCATTTCAGTTAATTTAATAATTTCAGATTTAAATATTTTAAGATATCAGTAAGTTCATTACATTAGAGAACATCTCTGTTTTTTATTTCTGAACCACAGGGCTAATGTGTACTGTCAAGCCCGATGGGCCACCCATGCTCTGTAAGACCGATGAGATCGGAGAGATAGTTTTGAACTCGCGTGCCGGAGGCACCATGTACTATGGCCTGCCTGGGGTGACCAAGAACACTTTTGAGGTATAGGAAGAAATATTTCTACAATCAATGCACAGAATTAACACATTCACTCAAAACAATGTCTCACTGACCTTATTGTCTGCAGGTGATTCCTATAAACTCAGGTGGTACCCCTATTGGAGACGTTCCCTTCACACGCACTGGACTGTTGGGCTTTGTGGGTCCGGTAAGTAATAGTATAGTAGACTTTGTTGCATTTTTAAAGCATCTCTGCTTATATACTGTATATAGGCTACCATTCTGACCATTTGGGGCCAGTTACATTACCTGTAGAACAAAGCCTATTTGCAGAACATTTTTTATTGAAAAAAAACTCTTCTCTGTGCCCTCAGGGAAGTTTGGTGTTTGTGGTTGGAAAGATAGAGGGTCTGCTTTCAGTCAGTGGGCGCAGACATAATGCAGACGACCTGGTGGCCACAGCGCTGGCGGTGGAGCCAGTCAGAACTGTCTACCGAGGGAGGTACGAATGACGCGAAACTCATTCAGATTACAGGTGAAAGTGTGTAGACTAATGTCATAGTGTGATGTGGTTCTGAGACTGTTTCTCGTGTACACAGAATTGCTGTGTTCTCCGTCACTGTTTTCTATGATGAGCGAATAGTGATTGTGGCAGAGCAGAGGCCTGATGCCAATGAAGAGGACAGTTTCCAGTGGATGAGTAGAGTCCTACAGGTAATACACAAGTTACTCTCAATGGCCTCGCTAAAATCTATTTAGTTTAGTTTAAAGTAGGTCATTGTGATGAATGGACCTGAGCTGACAGGCTAAATGTAATGAGGCAGATAACAATGACAAATATAAAGTATCCAGTGTTGCCATTTATAGATTTTGACTCTCTGTTTCACAGTAATAGGTGTCATGACTCCCTGCTTTCTGCATGCTTTCCCACAGGCGATAGACAGTATCCACCAGGTGGGCTTGTACTGTTTGGCCCTGGTCCCTGCTAACACGTTACCCAAAACTCCTCTGGGTGGTATTCATGTGTCTGAGACCAAGCAGCACTTTCTGGAGGGATCTCTGCACCCTTGCAATATTCTGATGTGCCCTCATACATGTGTGACCAACCTTCCAAAACCCAGGCAAAAGCAACCAGGTACTCTTGATTTGCATCTAAATCAAAACCTAAAGAATTTTTTTTGTTAATATGATGAGGGGAATAACCTTTAAGCATCAAGTTAACCGAGAAAAGTTTAAAAGAACATCGGATCTTAAAGGAACACTCCACTTTTTTGGGAAATACGCTCATTTTACACCTCCCCTAGAGTTAAAAAGTTGAGATTTACCGTTTTTGAATCCATTCAGCCGATCTCCGGGTCTGGCGGTAGCACTTTTAGCATAGCTTAGCATAGTTCATTGAATCTGATTAGACCATTAGCATTTGGTCATCAAAAATGACCAAAGAGTTTCGATATTTTTCTTATATTGACTTTCTGTAGTTATCGTGTTAAGACCGACGGAAAATGAAAAGTTGCGATTTTCTAGCTGATATGGCTAGGAACTATACTCTCATTCCGGCGTAATAATCAAGGAACTTTCTGTACCACGAGTGCAGTGCACATCGTGATATGACGCACTGAAAGTAGTCCCCAGCTATATCATAGGCTACGACGGACTACTTTCAAGCGCTGCGTCATATCACTGCACCTGCTGCACTCATTACGGCAGCAAAGCGATTTTCTAGTATAGCTGCCATATCATGAAAATCGCAACTTTTATTTTCCGTCGGCCTTAGTACACTATACAGAAGAGTCAAGCTTTAAATAGGAAAAATATCGAAACTCTTTGGTCATTTTTGAGCGTGATGCTAATGGTAATAATCAATGAAATGCTAAGAACTAAAAGTTACCGCCAGACCCGGAGATGCTGAATGGATTCAAAAACGGTAAATCTCAACTTTTTAACTCTTGGGGAGGTGTAAAATGAGCCTATTTCCAAAAAAAGTGGAGTGTTCCTTTAAAATGGTTACATATATTATAGCCTGCACTTATGTTTACAGATTGTCCTTTTATATTTATTTTCCTTTTTTTATCTTAATTTATTAGTTTATTTTTAAAGGGGTCATATGACATTGCTAAAAAGAACATTATTTTTTGTATTTGGTGTAATGCAATGTGTTTGTGGGTTAAGGTTCAAAAAACACATTATTTTCCACATACTGTTCATTATTGTTGCTCCTCTATGCTCCGTCTTTCTGAAACTCGTCGATTTTTACAAAGCTCATCGTTCTGAGAAGCGAGGTGTGCTCTGATTGGCCAGCTATCCAGTGTGTTGTGATTGGCAAATACCTCAAGCGTGAGACGGAAATGTTACGCCCCTCACCGTATTGTGATGCCGTGTCCTGGCGTGACGAGACAAAAACAATAAAACCCATTATAAACGAGGCATTTGTTGTATCCAGTGGGGAGTGGGACATAATTACTCATTATAATGGCTTATACTGTCTTTTTACGCGTCGCGTTGCATCGCACCGCGTAAACATTACCGTGTCTGCATTTGTGATCGGAGAAACAAGCAGCGCTACTCTACACTGCTCAAAACTCGCGTTTGAATAGTCAGTGGCAAATTCTTTAAATATGAAAACATACTTATAGGCTGTGAGTCAGAAGCGCCAGACTGTCCTTGCAAAGTTTGCACAGCTGGCATTGTAGGCGTTACTCTCTCAGGTTCAGGAAATAGTCCTCCGTAAAATGTGCTGCACACACTCTAATATTTGGGTTGAACTGTTCTGGAACAGTGTTGTAAATATAACTTAACCACTGATTTCTAGTTGTGTCCTCTTTTGGAAGACCAAACAAAGTACTTTCGCTTTCACAACGAGAAACAGCGTCTCCAGGACATGGTGCCGGCGGCAGCAACAATACTACAGCGAGAATAAAAGTTACGCCTTCTTTCTTTGCGTATACATTTGGGTGGTGTTATGCAAATCTTCTCACACAGTGACATAGACATGTGGGGGCGTGTTTAAATGAGCCGTTTTAGGGGGCGTGGACAAGTCTTAACTTTTATAAAGAATATTTCTTTGGGTTTGAGACTTTAGTCTTTGCAACTTTAGGGATCTAATCTATGCACAAACAGCTTGTAACACTCCAAAGAGAAAGGAAAACTTGAAATCGCATCATATGACCCCTTTAATATAAACTTTATTTATTAATTATTTTTTGTTCAGTTTTTTAAAATTTAGCTAATATTTTTATTACTTTTTAATTTTTGATCTTACTCTTTATTATTCGTCTGTAAAGCACTTTAAACTACCATTATGTGTGAAATTTGCTATAAAAATATTCTTTCCTTTCTTCACAGTGGGAGTCGGTCCCGCCTCCATTATGGTGGGCAACCTGGTGGCAGGAAAGAGGATCGCACAGGCTAGTGGGAGAGATCTTGGGCTCGTTGATGACCAAGAGCAATCCAGAAAGGTTAGCCAAAGATTTCAGGACCACTGCTTAGTAAACTCACTGTTGATATCCTTGCAAGATCCCAGGATATGATGATCTTATCTCTATAATAAAGTAATAAAATCTGTAATTGTATCATAATATACAACTTAAACTCTATTATAATTATTTCGCAACATCAAGCCTCCAGTTTCTGAGTACCTTCAGACACCACTTGGATATTCCACCTTTTGATCTGGTTTAAATAATTGTGTCATTTACTCAATTGAAGACTCAATAGACGCGGTGTTCACAAATAGAGTTTTGTACACAAAAAGAGAACTGGGGATGAAGAGAGTTTGTCTCGTTTCCTCTAAGCTTGTGCTCTGGTCTGTCTTTTTCTCTCATGCTCGGGGCTGTAGCTCTGTGTGTGGCCCACTAACATGGTAAGCCTGAATGTCAGCAACGCTCTGCTATTTGTGTGCGCTGAGCTTCAATTCCCCTTTTGCAACCAGCCATAACAACAGCAACCTCATGGCCTTAGAGATGAAAAACATGCGTAAAGATACCGATTTTTATTACATAAATTTTGGTTTTACTTCAACAAAAAAGCAAAATGGAGAATGGACTTTATTAACTTAATATCTCAGAACTGTGACTTTGTTTCTTGTAACTATGACTTTGTATTTGTCACAATTCATCTTTATATCTTACAAAGTGGCTTAATTTCTAATTTAAAATTTGGTCTCAGAAGTACCTCTTTATTTTTTTTTTCTACTCTGAGACGAAAACATTGTTTTTGAAACAGAAGGAATACACTTGCTCTTTTGCTTCATGGTGTGGTCATTATTGCCGCTGCCTGCATGAGTCCTGCTATGGGTGTTTAAATATACAGACAAACTATGTGAACTATCATCCCCCCAAATATATATTATAAACCTTAGATCATTTTTTGTTTGCTGGCTTAGTAATGCTGTTTGCTGAAATAATGCTGAGTTGATTTGTGTCTCCTGTTATCATATTCAAGGCTAAGATTTCTGTTATTGAGGTCTTTGTATGGATAATAAGTTGAGACCTGTCTTCTTCTGTCCTACAGCATCAGTTCCTGTCTGAAGCCCTGCAGTGGAGAGCACAGACTGATCCTGATCATGTCCTCTATATGCTGCTGAATTCAAAGGTGACATGCATACAACCCCCATAAAAACTGATCATTTAGTCAAACCGTTTTGTACTGAGACTCTTCTTGCTTTGGCCTTCAGGGTGTAGCAGTGAGCACAGCCACGTGTTCTCAACTGCACAAGCGAGCAGAGAAGATCACTGCAGCTTTGCTGGAAAGAGGAGGAATTAACACTGGAGACAACGTAGTACTGCTTTATCCTCCCGGTAATGATGTCCATCTCCGCTTTCATAGTACATGTTAGGGTGTGGTCACTTCAATGAAATTCCGTTTAAATATTGTGAGCAAACATTGATAAATTGTTTGTTGGCCCACGAAAATTCATCAAACATTTGTAAATGTGACCACAGCTCAGTGAATATACAGCTAGAATTTAACACATTAATACACAGACTTTTAATATGCATTTATTTTGCAGCTTTCAAGTGTGTGTGTTTTTAAGATGATATAAATATGGTAACTTTAGCTACTGGTAGGCACATGGAAAACCTTTTGGTTTTATCTACCGGTCATTAAAATCACCAGGTGCATTTCTCAGCACCTTAAACACCCAGAAATAACAGCATGAATCATCACATGGAATGTTATCAAGATTTTCTTTTCTACAGGCATAGACCTAATTGCCTCCTTTTATGGCTGTCTGTATGCTGGCTGCATTCCGGTCACCGTCAGGCCTCCTCATCCACAGAACCTTGCCGCCACTCTCCCCACAGTCCGAATGATCATAGATGTGAGTCTATTTTGCACATGGCATCCATTTATGTTTTTATGAAGTGTAGCATGTTAATCTGACAAATATTGTCTGTTTTAGGTGAGTAAAGCAGCCTGCATCCTCACAACTCAGACCCTGATGAAGATTTTGCGGTCTAAAGAAGCGGCAGCTAGTGTGAATGTGAAGACTTGGCCGAATATCATAGACACAGGTACAGAAATTAAATATATTCACATAGCTTTTATGACAACTGTTGAAAGATCAGTATCCCTGACTTGACTGATTTTGTGTGTGCAGATGATCTTCCCAGGAAACGGCCTTCACACATCTATAAACCCCCCACTGCAGAAATGCTGGCCTACCTGGACTTCAGTGTGTCCACCACAGGCATGCTGACCGGAGTTAAGGCAAGAATTGTCTATCCATTCAGTTGTTCATTTTGCTTTTGGCAAGAACAGGTATGTAGGATCTTTGACCGGTTATGTGCTAAACATCTTGTTTATTTGTTTCTTTCAGATATCTCACTCAGCGATCAATGCTCTGTGTCGGTCCATCAAACTGCAGTGTGAGCTGTACTCGTCCAGACAAATTGCCATCTGCATGGACCCCTACTGTGGCCTGGGCTTTGTGCTGTGGTGTATGTCTAGGTAGTACACACAGTCAAACCTTTTAGTCAATGACCTAACCAGGGGTAACACAATAAATCACATCTATTTTATGTTAATCTGAGGTTAAGCTGAGACTGCACCTGGTTAGGACACAGTGCCATGCATGGAATTTCTAGAATAGCCACTGTAATTTGTATCTGTGTGTGTCTAGTGTTTATTCAGGTCACCAGTCAATCCTGATCCCTCCCATGGAGTTGGAGACGTCTCTGCCCCTGTGGCTGAGCACACTCAGTCAGTATAAGATCAGAGACACCTTCTGTTCATACTCGGTCATGGAGCTCTGCACCAAGGGCCTTGGCACACAGACTGAAGCTCTAAAGGTGAGTCAACAGGATGTAGATTCACTACAGTTCAAAATATTGGGGTTGGTATGATTTGTTTTTGAACAAAGTCTCTTATGCTCATCAAGGCTGCATTTGTTTGATCAGAAATACAGTAAAAACTGAAATATTATTACAATTTAAAATAACTATTTACTATTTTATTTTAAAATGTTTTATTTCTGTAATGACAGCTGAATTTTTAGGAGCCATTACTCCAGTCTTCAGTGTCACATGATCCTTCAGGGAAGCATTTTAATCTGCTCAAAATACATTTTTTATTATTAATGTTGAAAACAGCTGTGATTATTAATATTTTTGTGGAGTCCATGATTTCTCTGGATTCTTTGATTAGAAAGTTAGGAAAAAATAAAAATGCTTTGTAGCGATGTAAAAAGTCTTTAAAAAACAATGCATCCTTGCTGAATGTATTTCTTAAAAAAATTGTACTGACCCCAAAATTTGGTTGAACAGTAGTGTACAGTCACACACTGTCACATAAAATTATTATTCATCTACATGTTATTCATTTCTGAACCTGTATGACTCCAGTGAAACACAAAAGGAATATTCTTGAAGAATATCCTGGCCACTCTTTACAGCTCCAAAATGACAAAAAAAAGCATAAAGTGATCCATTCAACTTGTGTACTATATTCCAAGTCTTCTGAAAGCATACAATAGGTTCAAATTAGAACAGACTTAAATGAAGAGACTCCTCTCTGGTTGGCATGTAGTTTTGTAAACAATGTTATTTTACATTGATTTTATTTAGATTTTTTGGTGATTCGATTGATCCAGTTCACAAAACCAGTGAATGATTCATTCACCAAAATGACTGATCCAGTTCCTGTTTCATCTCACTGCCAGGGGCAGATCATCTTTTAAATAACATACATTTTGGTCAGTTTCTCACACAAAGCTATCGTGTGGCTTCAGAAGAATTGAAATACACACAAGCCAAATGCACCACTTTTCAATCTCCATTTACTGCAATAGAACAACCAGCACATTATTAAAAATCCTTATTTTGTATTCCTCGGAAGTTGGAAGACGTCATACAGGTTTAGAATAGCATGAGGTTGAGTAAATAACAGAATTTTGGGGTTACTAATGTAAGAGATGTATGTGCAGGCACGCGGCGTGAACCTCTCATGTGTAAGGAGCTGTGTCGTCATAGCTGAAGAGAGGCCTCGTTTGGCACTCACGCAGTCATTCTCCAAGCTCTTCAAAGACCTGGGCCTGTCTCCACGCGCAGTGAGCACAGCTTTCTGCGCCAGAGTCAACCTGGCCATCTGTCTACAGGTTGGGGCAAAAAATGTATTGCATCAACAGTGTCATGACGCAAGAGCAGAGCCTTATTTTGATTTCTGTCTCCTTCCATCAGGGAACTGCTGGTCCAGACCCGTCCACTGTTTATGTAGACATGAAGTCCCTCCGGCATGACAGGTATGTGTGAGATGAGTCTGGTGGTGACATGAAGACAGTCTGCAACATACTTGCAGTGTGACATTGTCTTTCTTTCTCTATCATAGAGTGAGGCTGGTGGAGAGAGGAGCTCCTCAGAGTCTGCCGCTGATGGAGTCTGGGACTGTAAGGCCATCCTAGTTCTGTCCTACTTTATCTTACACTGTTATTAGAAGACATATCAGTCATCCCATATTGTTTTCTCTGCCCCGCCTTAGATTCTTCCTGGAGTGAGAGTAATCATCGTGAACCCAGAGACGAGAGGACCATTAGGAGACTCTCATCTAGGCGAGGTGACCAAACACACTTTCATTTGAGCAATAACACAAAAACAACTTGTTTCAGTGATGTATAACTGTCCACGTCAGAAATCCCTCCATATACTCAGCCGGGTCTGTTTGACAGCTAACATCTTCATCGCTTTCTTGCCTTGTTTTCCAGATCTGGGTGAGCAGTCCTCATAATGCCAGTGGTTATTATACCATCTATGGTGAGGAGAGCCTGCAGGCAGACCACTTCAACACACGGCTGAGCTTTGGAGACACTGAAACGCTCTGGGCCAGAACTGGATATCTGGGATTTGTCAGGAGGACAGAGCTACTGGATGCAAGGGGAGGTCTGTACTGTATTACAGATGGATGATTATTGTGAAAGTATTATTGCAAAATGGATTGTTCAGACTCTGAATTTGGATTTGATAAACAATATTCACAGCCTTCACTTGCCCTGCCAACATTTTACTGGCTCCAGCACAACAAACTATACATTTGTATCATTAAAATTGTCTAATTATCAACGTATAATTTTATTTTTATAATCTATTATTAAATTTTTTAATGTTTTATTATATATTTGCATTCAAAAGTTTGGGGTCAGCAAGTTTTTTTATGCTTTTATTCAGCAAGGGTGCATGAATTAATCAAAAGTTACAGTAAAAGCTTTTACGCTGTCAAAAGATTTCTGTTTCAAATAAACTATTTTCTTTTGAACTTCCTATTCATAAATGAATCCACAAAAATATGAAGCAGCAACTGTTTTCTACATTGATAATAAGAAATATTTCTTGAGCACCAAATTACAATGATTTCTGAAGGATCATGTGACATTGAAGTAATCGCTGAAAATTCAGATTTGCCATGACAGGAATAAATTATTTTAAAATAAATAAATTTTATTTTAAATTATTAAAATAAAAATAAATTATTTTTAAATATCTAAAAATAGAAAATGTATTTTTTAAAGTGTAATAACATTTCAAAATTAATAAAATATTTTTTTTATCAAATAAAAGCAGCCTTGGTGATCATAAGAAACTTTTTTCAAAAACATTAAAAATTACTGACCCTAAACTTTGTAGAACAGTAGCATACATTTTTTTTTACATATATAAATAAAAGAAATTCCATCAAATGTTCAGTTTTCCTAACAAAAAAATGCAATAACAGGATGGATTTATAGTTTTTTTTAATTATACAGGAAAATATTCACAACACAATGTTTAAGTTTGCAAGGGATAAAAATGCACATACATGTTCAGACAATGTAACATACAGTACCGCTCCAATAGCACGAGACATTTTCTCATGCTCCTTTTTCTTCCACATCAGATCGCCACGATGCTCTGTTTGTGGTGGGTTCACTCGATGAAACACTGGAGTTGCGAGGTTTGCGTTATCATCCCATTGACATTGAGACCTCTGTGTCTCGGGCGCAACGCAGCATCGCTGAGAGGTGAGAACCTCCAGAACACTGACACTCCTGTCTGAACATATCAGTTTCTGATTACCACGCTAAACAAGTTTTGTTGTTACTATACATTATACTTGTGTTTTTAAGTTCATGTCTCTGATTGGATCATATACTTTATCTTACAGCGCCGTCTTTACGTGGACCAACCTTCTGGTGGTTGTAGTAGAGCTCAGTGGATCTGAGCAGGAAGCTCTCGATTTGGTTCCCCTGGTCACTAATGTGGTTCTGAAAGAGCATCACCTCATAGTTGGTGTGGTGGTCATCGTGGACTCCGGCGTCATCCCTATCAACTCGCGGGGTGAAAAGCAACGCATGCACCTGCGCGACTCCTTCCTAGCCGACCAGCTGGATCCCATCTACGTGGCGTACAACATGTGAGTGTGGACTAACGCGCGTAAAGCTCAACATGGCACCCAAAGAACCACTAACAACAAGCCGTTCCTCTGTGCCGTCAGCACGCAACATGGAGGAAGAAGCTGGCTAGTCCTCTTTCTGCCCCTGCGCTGAGCCTTGTACATATTTTTATGTTCTTTTTAATGTGATTGTGGCCTGTTCGACCAATAGCGGTCACCCGGCTCAAGCCATCCAACCTTCTCTGGACATCCAGGAGGGTGGTGCTCTTCTTTTAGAACATATTTCTGCCCTTTAAAACAGGTGAAACCACATCTTCGCCAGTCACATTGACTTCGATGTCCAACTTCTGGTGCCACTTCCGATTTGCCTCTTCCATAGAGCAGCGCTTGTGCTCTTGCAGTTAGACCCGAGGGACTAACACAAAGCTTTTCTGCGCACTTTATCTCCTCTCGTGGCCAGAGGAGTGTCCTTCGGTTTTCATTCTGGAAGTGCTAACTTAGTTTTATGGATCAACAGTATCACCAGCAAAACAAACATATCTTCTTTTATTCAAAACTGCTAGTCATTTTAATGGTTTTAAAATAAATATGCCACATTTTATTATTGCGTGAACAGGTTTTTTTTTGTCACATTGCCAACTGTAACTGTATGACCTGGAGTGAGTAGGGGTTTGTGACATGTTTCTCACTCAAAGCACAGCAATTTTAACACAATACATTCGTAACTTGGCATTTATATGCATTAAACATGTATATTGAAGGTGACAGAAACGTTTGGAGATGAAGACAGTTCCATGTCTTATGAAACTTGTTTTTAAATGTGTGTTTGTGTCTTTATTTTGATTTGAGGTGACTGGAAAGGTGAAGAGATGGAAGGTGTTTGTATGTAGACTATATATTGTAGTGTCTCACTGGTGTTACTGTATAAACAAATGGACCCCGTTATCTGGTCCTCCAAAAAACTTGACTGATCATTCATACTTGATGGCAGTTCTCAGCAGCGGTGACTCAAGGTCATGATGTGGAAACAATAAAAATATTTTTACACATTACAACCGTCACACAAAATGGATTGTTTTCATGGTTTCTCGTACGCCCGGTTCACACTGACACGCTGGGGTCGCCGAGTGGCAGACAGTGAACAACCCTTCAATGTTTTTTCAGTGTTTTGGATGTGTGTGAGAGTGTGAGCATGCTAGAAAGCAAAAAGTGTGTTTTAACCGACATGGAAAAAGAGAATGTGAGCTAAGAGAGGAAATATCTTTTCTATCTTAATAAAATTACAGTAACATTTATTAGCACCTAACATGTTTATTTCAAAATGGCCTTAGATATCAAATTTTTCTTTCTTCCTGCAGATTGTTTACATGTGAAATTCTGTGCAGCTCTTTTCTTTAACAATGCACACATTCTCATAACTGTTCTTTTTGTACTTTTAATTCAGTTCTTAACTGTCAAAATATTGAGTGTGTTGGTGCAAAATTTATAAAGTTTTATGTTAATTAAATGTATTGTTGTCATCACTGAATCTTTTATTGTCTTTATTACAGTAACTTTATGTAACCAAGCTAGCCTAAGAAGATTTAGCGCTCTTCCACATTGAAACCGTATCTAATTCTGTAAGGAAGTGGCAGTCTAGTTCATTTCTATTTAACACGTGCTGTGCTGAAAAATCTTTATCCACAATTTGTTTTAAGTTCATTGAAAGAAAATAAATCAAGAATGAATCCAAGATTTAGTGATAATATAGGATCAGTAATGAAGTTTAGCAAAACTACATCAGTGCAAATACTGAATTAATTTATTTGAGCTGTTTTTAGGTTCTGAAATGACTATTATGGAGCACATGCTTGTCATTCAAAGCAAGCTTACTGTAGGTATAAATACAGGGACATATTAAGAAATTATATTTATGGCTTCAAATAATCCACACACACTTTTTCAGGAAAATCCACTCTTATTTACATGACATTTCATGAATCATCAAATAAAATCATCAGGATACAAGCTCCTGAAAGCTTCAGGTTAAATTCAGATTTGTCCACCAGAGGTCCCCATATCCTCTGATTCTTACTCATCACTTTAGTTCTTCTCATGTCAATACAATCATGACACAAGCACACTCTACTGGACATTTGAATTAGGCCTACTGTATATACAAAATATTATGTATTTGCAAAATCATATTTAATCTGAGGTGATATTCATTTCACGCTCAATCCAATAATAGAGGCTGTAGACTTTCAAATAAACATTTGGTCGGTTAGGTGTTCCACAAGAAGTGGCCTTCACACGAATTCCAATCAAAAAGTAGCGCTCCTCAATTTTGATATAGCAGTTCAGCGGTCCACCAAGATTTGTCTGCATGTTATGGTATAAACATACATGCACAATATATTATTATAAATAATGTAAGAGATATCAAATAATATAACAAATATTAATAGTTCAGATAAGTGGCTTAACTCACTCAAAAAATAAACTATTTTGTTTAAATAAAAAAACTGAAATCAACCATTTTAAATGCTACAAGTGAACTTTGGCATGGATAAAAATGGATATTTAAATTTGTTATACCATTCAAATGTTTTGGGTCTGTAGGATTTTGTTAATGTTTTTGAAGGGAATTGTGAAATATTATTACAATTTAAAACCAGTCTTCTACTTTAATATATTTTAAAATGTAATTTAATCTTGTGACGGCAAAGCTGAATTTCCAGCAGCCAGTCTTCAGTGTCACATGATCCTTCAGAAATCATGCTGATTTGGTGCTCAAGAAACATTCTAATTCATTTCAAAATTGAAAACAGTTTATTTTTTGTGAAACTGTGATTTTTACAGTCTTCTTTGATTAATAGAAAGTTAATAGAAATAGAACAGCATTTATTTGAAATGGTCATTGAAGACATTTACATAAAGTAACAAAAGATTTCTGTGACTTTCTTGTTGAATAAAAAAAATCTTACTGACACCAAGCATTTGAATGTAAAAATATGTGCAATTAAATCATAAAAAAATCATCTCAAAATCTCTTATGTCGATTGATAATATTTAACTACTTTATAAAGTTCATAAAGTTAAAGCACTAAGAAGAGTATTAAAACATACCTCACATCCGTCAACACCACCACCGTATTCACCAACACAAAGCATGTCTGCTGCCACAGTATAGTTCCAATACTCTGGCTTATTGCACAAGGACCGTGACATTATATCCACTTCGGCCTCTTGCAGTACGCCAATATCATCTGATAAATGTAAAAATATAAACTATAATACAAACATCTTCAGTCAGCTATTGTGAATATCTGCAGTGTGAACTCACCACCAGGCTGAGCGTTGTATCCTGTGATGTGACACGATTCATATCTATGATCGGCTGTGTCTTGATCAGGCACACAGATGGGATGGACAAACATATTAAACTTAAAAGGGGTCGTCATTTCTAAAAGAGCAATATTGTACCGCAAAGTGACAGGATTGAATCGTTTGTGTTTAATAATTCTGGCGACTTCTGATTTCTGTGTGGACTTCGCATCAACATCCAATCTACTGCTTCCTGCTCGGATCAAAAATTGGCTATGGGAGGAAATGCAACGACTTTATCAGAGGCTATATGAGGAGAAATACTGGCTGTTTAGGATTAAAGCGTAGCTACATATTACCTTTGTTGCTGCTCATCTACACATGAAGCTGCTGTCATTATCCAGTATCTGTGGACGATAGCTCCACCGCAGACCTGAGTGAACGGGGCAGATGAATTGGGCTGGTACTGTATAGACACCTGCCACGGCCAAAATCTCACTTTGACGTTCTCGCCCCCGATCATCCGTTTATCTCGACGAGCAACCACTCTCTCAGGCCTGTTTCCGCACAGATAATCTAGGAGATTGATAAAAACACACAGTCCAGTTACCAAGTTCGCTGAAAGTACGTTAGTGCACTGATCTCATTGTTTATAAAGTTAAAACTCACGCTCTTCGGGCGGAGTATTGATCCCGGCAAAATAAAAAATCACCCCCCACCCCAAAGCACCCATAAAAATGAGTATTTTCATGCTAGGGCTCATCACGGAGACGTTTAGTTCATTTAAAGGGACAGTGTGCTTGACTGCCAAATAACGGTCAAATTTTGAATTCTGTGACGTAAGTCATTAAGTTTTGTGAAGCATAACATAAACCGATAACTACTACTGGTCTTCTCTACTCTTTGCCGTGTCAACGGAACCGAAATAATTTTTTTCATAACCAGATTATTAAAAAAAACTAAACAAAAAAAAAAAACACTGCCTGTTTAACAATTTATTTCCGGTTCTTTTTAGAGAATCAAAAACGTACAACGATTAACGTTATCAAATGAACATGAGCCAGTTCTTTTAACTGAATCACAAACATACAGGGCAAATGAAGTCCAATTCTCGAATGATTGTTTGGTCTTATAAATTCTTTTTTTTTTACTGAATTGTATGAATCCCTTCATGAATTAATTTAACTCACTTACTGAACCGCAATATTACATTATTTAAAGCTCCAGGCCTTAACTTGTTTTTTTTTTTTTAATGATCCCAAATCAATTTTTGGGCAAGTAAGTTACCTAACCAGCCAGTGTTCAAAACTATCTCCTTACCTTAGTCCGATTCAAGGTAAGCTTCAATTAATGTTTTCTCATTTGGGACTGGTTGGTTTTCGCGTGCCGTTATGTCACGTCTGTAAACATAAGAGTCCCCTTAGTAGTAGCAAAGTCTCTTTAAAGTGCCCCTATTATGGATTTTTGAAAATGACCTGTCATGCAGTGTGTAACACAGCTCTAAGTGAATGAAAACATCCTGCAAAGTTTTAAATCTGAAACTGCACTGTGTATAAAGTTATTGTCTCTCAAAAGAAAGAGACTCGTTGAAACGAGTCATTAGCATATTGCCCGCCCACTTGTTGCGCGCGCAGACCAGGCAAAACTTGATTTTCGCGTTGGTCTGAATGAACATGCAAATGAATTCTTTGCCACTAGGTGCCGCTTTTGGAGTGTTAAAAGCTCACAAACACTGCTTTAAATTAAATCGACCAATCACCGCAGATTAGCGTCAGGCAAAGGAGGGGTTTGGAAAAATGAATCGTTGAACAAATCGTTTGGGAGTCATTGAGCAAATAAGGTAAAAACAAATGCATATTATAAGAATATGAAAGTGTTTTTTGAGCTTGAATGCATGTCAACCTGTGGACTCCCAAAACCAAAATATGAACCTTTCATTACCCATAATAGGGGCACTTTAAGACAAGTCATGTCACTCGGCGGCCATCTTTGAAACGCCTCTCGGGCATCCAAGTGCAGCTCCTATAACTTTGTTTGGGGAAACATCAAATTCTCCAAAACCGTTCACTAAGCTTACGATAAAATTTCATATTTGAAATCACCAATGAAATCGGACAACAACTGTGTCATAGGTGTTGTTTCTTTTGCTCAAATAGCGTTATAAAAAGCTTATTTCTCAGGCTAGATCAGCCAGTGTGCATGCACAGTCCTGAGCGCTGGGTCTCAGAGCCAGTGTTGCCAACTTTTTTCAATGGAAAGTAGCTAAAGCCAGTTTGAAAAGTCGCTAAATGTGGCCAGATGACTTCATACGCTAATTAGCATATTCATGACGTCATCGCGTCGTATTGCCTTTTACATTTGTTTGCCTCTCTGTGCTCACATACTGTATTTTAATGAAATAGTGACTGAAATGTGGCCCTTTAAGACTACATAACCAGTTCTCCATTCCAAGATGTTAATCTGCAAAAAAAATCCTGATTTATAATCGAGCCGTCCTCTGATGAAATCAAATACACATAACATAAGCAAAGGCAAAAACAATTCCTGTGCCGTGTTTTTGGCTATATTTGCATGTAAATTTAGAGAAGCAACATCATCTATTTTAACTGAAAGTGCTGCTCCTCTCTGCCGCTCGATGAACAGAGCAGAGAGCAAGAGAGAGAGAGGGAGGTGTGTGCGCGCTGTGAAAGCAAGATCTCGCTCTCGTGCGGTAGTACCAGCTATACCCCCTTTCCACCAGCAGGAACCATGTGCTAGTTCAGAGCCAGTGCTCTTGCCGGTTCTTAGTTGGTTCGACTCGCGAGCCCTTTAAGAACCGGTTGCTTTTCCACAGGCTAGAGAGCCAATACAGAGCCAGGACTTACGTCACTGAATACGTTTCATGTTTCGTTTCACTAGCGCGGCAGCGCCAAACACAACAGACTTGTTCGAGGTGCATCACGCCACTCAGATCGATCGGCACACAACACACTAAAGCACCGCGAGAGCGATCCAAAAGCATAAAGAGCCGTCAGCTTTGCAGTCGCTCCCGCAGCACCCCGATGCCTCGCACCGAACGGTCCGCGTAGCGCCGATCCATCCCGAACAAGCCTAAACAAACTATCAACAATGGCGGACGTTGTGTTGTTATTGACGTTCATGGCTTTGCGAATCTACATCGGCATCCAAACACGGCGAATCCAACGTGTCCGTATTTAGCTGCTATTTCAAATATGGCGGTCCACAGTTTCTTTCGTCTTGTTGTTCCCGGTAACCCCGCCCCCAGCCCCTGACGCAAGCTGTTCTTCCTTCTAGCCCAGCAATGTTTTGGTGCTACTTACGAACCGCTTTTCCTGGTTCGGAGCTGGTGCTTTGGGTGTCGAAAGACAAAGAACCGGTTTGAAACTAGGCTCTGGCTCCGAACCAGCACTGGAACTGCCTTGGTGGAAAAGGGGTACTAGAGACTCTCAGTCAAAGAGACTCACTAAGGTTTGTCCAAGAAGTTGCTAGATTTGTCGCTAGGCGCTTTTTTGGAAAAAAGTCGCTAGGGGGGTCTGAAAAGGCTAAATCTAGCGACAAAGTCGCTAAGTTGGCAACACTGCTCAGAGCTGACTGTTTCTATAGCAACCAGGACTTCTAACAGCAGCTGCAGTGACGCGCTGATTTTACCGATTAGCGATTGGCTCTTTCATTCAGAAGGCGGGGCTTCCTGCGATTGAGCGGCCATATTAAGCGTTGCATTTTTCCCCATTCAAAACTATACAAGTGACATGTCTTGGGTATTCTATAGTCTTTGGTAGTAGGCTGTAGGCCTATAGCATGCGAGGATGCTGCAGGTGGCGAACCATTTATGGTCTTTTTTCACAGCAGCTGGAATAATTAAATTATTTTGATGGCGGATTGTAATCCAGAAAGGTCCATACAACAATAATCAGTGACAAATGGAGATTCACCCGTAGACAGTCACCAGAAGTCTACAGGTAACGCTAATACACACTACATAAATGTAGTCACGCAATGCTGATATTGTTAACGTTAACATTTTGAGAACAAAGTATATATAACTTGCACGATTTGATGTATATCAAAGTATATATCATTTGCACGATTTGATGTGATATGAGCTAAGCGATCGTTAGATTTAATCACAATTGGTAGCTCAATGTATTGTAATGCTTTTTTTCTCAGTTGGTCAGAGCAAAAGTGGTAGACAGGTTACTTGTTCAGATGACATTTTCCAGTAAAAATTCTTATTTGTGTCATACTTCCAAGACGTAGAATCTGTGATTCTGAAGTGCGGCAAATAGAAACGGGAAAAATATCGTGACATTCAATTACGCAAATTGGATTTAGAAGCACAAGCTTTAGATGCCTCGTTCACGTCTTCCTTCCGGTGTGATATGTCGCCGGAAGCATCTTATAGGCTGTTTCTCAATATGCATTCTTCAGCGATCTTGCGTCCTTGTGTTCTCGTTTTACATCATCATCAACCGTCGAAGTTCAGTTCCAATTCTCAAGAACGCAAGTACAGAGGAGGCATGAAAGTTCCCAGATGTGTTCTTGAAATCGAGGATGTATCGAGTGCAGACTTGAGAGAATCAAGCCGTTAGAAATCCCAGAAGATGCTGCGGGCGGCTGGTGTACGGAGGCCTGTAAGCTTTAAACTCGCTCTCATTCTGCTTGCTTTGACTTCATATCAATATTTATTTATAACTCGACAGCTCTTGAAGTTGAAAGTAAACATTTATCGTTTTGTTTTGCTTAATTTTAATAAAGTTATAAGACCCGGAGAAAGTCTGTATTTTTATTGGCATATTAAAATGAATCTTAACATAGTCATAGTTAAACATATAACGCTGTAAAATAAAACGATATACAATTCTATGAAAATAATATCTATAATAGTATGAAATGTTTTAATAAGTTATGACATTTGTTTGTAATGTTATGTTATATTTATTGTTCATTGGCCGCTGTTGTAATGAGTGTTTTTGCAGTACGGACTGTATTCGGTGTTACACGTTTGGACTTCCTGTTTTGACAGTCTCAGTATTACAGGCTGTGATCTGTAGTGTTCAATAAAGAGTACGCAACTATATCGGCATTAATCGTCCATTCTATGCATAATAGAGAATAGAATGAAACAGCTGCTGCTTATACTGTGACTGCGGTCAGTTAAGCAAGAGAGCAGTACATCTCAATTCTCACAAGGATGCTATTCTGTGTTCTCGTGTCCTTCCGAGTTCGTTCCTCCAAGGAAGCCTTGCAAGACTGTTCTCCACAAGAACACAAGTCCGTTCTCTGCATTCTTGGAATTGAGAAACTCTGTTCAGCTGCCTACGGATGCTCCATTTGATGTAAGTAGGTATATTAAGCTGGTTCCGCCATTTCGGGAAGCTGAGGTCGATGCCTACTTTGTCACTTTCGAATGTATTGCAGGTAGGGCTGGACCAGAATATTCGATTATTCAAATATTCGTTCGGTGGGTTGGCATTCGATTTTCAATTTTGAGATTCGAATAGCCTTTTTTTTTTTTTTTTTTTTCATTTCTCAACTTGTCCGTCTGGCTGAACATCTGCAACAGACCGTTCGCCAATGAAAGACGTTCGTGCTGGCCTATAGCATGCATATATTTCATGAAAAATCTTCTATTATGAGCGCGCTTGCCGCACATCACATCTACATTAGCAGATGCTTTTATCCAAAGCGATAGTGCATCAGGCTATACATTTTTTTTATCAATGTGTGTTCCCTGGGAATTGAACCCACAACCTTTTGCGCTGCTAACGCAATGCTCTACCACTGAGCCACAGAAACATGTGAACCGACCCTCTGCTATCACAAAACCGAATGTGATGCATGCTTTTTCTTTCTGTCAACTGTCCCGAGATGTGAGCAAAAGTCTTGGATCAGCGTGCAGACGAGATGCGCTGATGTGAAGCCGCTTTGAGAGAGTGAAAGAGAGAAGACGTGGTACAGCTGAATCACTCACGCTGTTTTAATCTGCTAGTTTGTGTGGATTTATTTACTCATCTAACCTACATGCTATATTCAATAAATGTTTGCAGGAATTTCACTCATTATAAACTCGAAAGCTGTGGGAATGAGTAAAACTATGCGATATACACACAAATTCAGGACCTCATTAAATATAACTCTATTATACAGAAATTTGTGAAATAAAATTCCATGACTTTTACAAAACTTTTCCAGGCCTGGAAATTGCTGTTTTAAAATTCCATAGCTTTTCCAGGTTTTTCATGACCGTACGAACCCTATAAAAGCAACTGATGCACGCTTTCAATCACTAAAGATTGGTCCTCTCCCTCCTCTAATCACATGCCGGATCCTTTACCCTAATTTATTCCGGGACCTCTCAGTGTACAAATTAAGCACTGGGCTACCTTATTAAAAGTATTGCTCTTAACAGACCTGTGTGTTTTGTATCACTAGTGCAGTGTCCGTTCTCGTAGCATATAAGCCCTGCCCGCGTGAGGTGTGCCACTTCCGGCTCACGCTGTTCTGTAGTTTATTAAAAGTTTATTAATTCTGAACGTGTCGCGTGTCCATATTGCACCAAAATGCGACACTGCACTCCCTTGGGTCCGCAGCAACACACCCGCCACGCGTGAAGTCATTGGATGAACGGTTCTTGACATAATAAAAATGCAAGCAGACAGACAGACGCACAGAGATTCCTGCCTTTATTAGAGAGAAAAATATGTTCAGGCCCCTCCCTCCGAAGCTTCGAATATTCGGTGTTGATTACTACCGAAGCTTCGAAGCTCTAAAAATGGTATTCGGACCAGCCCTAATTGCAGGGAAGCTCGAGTGGCCTAAAGATATGTGGGCGTTATTATTGCAATGTAGTTTATCTGGAAAGGCGAGAGAGGTTTGTTCTGTGTTGCCGCTGGAACAGTCTTTGGATTATGATGTGGTAAAAACTGCAGTGCTGCGCGCTTACTAGTTAGTTCCTGAAGCGTATCGGCAGAAATTTTGAGCTCATGTGAAGACACTCAAACAGACTTACTGTATGTGGAGTTTGGTGTTTTTCGAGTAAAATTTATACGCTGGAACAATTACAGGAGCTAATCTTGTTGGAAGATTTTAAAAAGAGTCTTACTGAGAAAGTCGTGATTCATTTAAATGAGCAAAAGGTGGCTTTGCTTTCAGAGGCTGCGGTTCTTGCCGATGAATATGCTCTCACCCATAGAAAAATGTTTTTGCCTTCTCAAAATGAACGAGCGGGTAGAGAAGATTCGGCTTTACAATTTTCTCATTTGTTTAAGGGCAGTTTGCACTTTAATCCATCTGCGAATTCGGCTGGTCGTGAAAAGAATAAGCGAGCTTGTTTTTATTGTTTGGATCCTACTCACTTGATTGCAGATTGTAAAGAGTGGAACAGGAAAGGTTCGCCAGCGAAAATACAATTTACTAAAACAAAAAGTGTTGCCCTGTCTCAGACTGTATCTCCGTTACGGGAGGTTGAAACAACTTCATATGACCCATTTATTTTACATGGTTATGTTTCTCTTTCTGAGTCCGAGTATAAACCTGTCTTGATTTTGAGGGACACTGGGTCGACCCAGTCATTCATACTGGGAGAGGCTTTACCTTTTTCAAGTGCTAGTCATACTGGTGCCAGTGTTTTGGTGCGTGGAATAGAAATGGGATGTGCTCATGTTCCACTGCACAAAGTTAATTTACAATCTGATTTAGTATCCGGTTTAGTGGACTTAGCAGTATGTGCTCAGTTGCCAGTGAAGGGGGGGGTACAAGTTATTTTGGGGAACGATCTTGCAGGTGGCAAAGTTTTCCCCTGCCCAGTGGTATCTTGTACTCCTGTTGTTGAGAAACAACCTAGTTTAGCCCGGCAGTTTCCGACAGTGTTTTCTGCATGCGTTGTGACGCATGCTCAGAAACAGAAATCTCAAGAAGTGATTGATCTTTCTGATTTGTTTGTTAACGTTGATGCTGCCAGTACAAAAGATGCTTGTGCAGAACGTGAGATCAAGGAAACGATCCTTCAGCCTGATCTTTCAATACGGGATAGTAAAGAACAATTGGCGGTAGAACAAAAATCAGACCCTTCTCTTGTGGACTGTGTTGTAGCAGATGCTAATGAAAAAAAGAGAGGTGATGATATGGTAAATTATTTTTGGGACGAAGGCATTTTGATGCGGAAGTGGAGGTCTCGTACTGATGAACATGGGTGGTATGAGACATGTCAAATCGTCCTTCCAACCAGTTATCGCCTGATTGTGTTGAAACTGGCACACGAAAATGTACGTGCGGGACATCTTGGGGTAAATAAGACTTTCCATCGCCTCTCGAAATATTTTTTCTGGCCTGGTCTAAAAACCTCAGTTGCAAAGTTTTGCCGTGAATGTGAAGTCTGTCAAAAAGCCGGGAAGACGAATCAAAAGGTGCCTCCAGCTCCTTTGTGTCCCATCCCGGTTTTAGGTGAACCATTTGAGCGAGTAATTGTTGATTGCGTGGGACCTCTTCCTAAAGCTAAGTCGGGACATCAGTATGTACTATCTATTATGTGTGCTGCTACTAGGTTTCCCGAAGCTGTTCCCCTACGTTCCTTGAAAACTCAGTTGGTGGTAAAAGAGTTGGTAAAATCCCCAAAAGAAAAGACAATCTACTACCCTTTCTCCCTGTCTATCCACCAAAACAGGAGAAAAAGATTAAACAAAAAGACACCACACTCCTTACAAATACTGTTCTCAAATATATATCCACTACATAATTCGTTTGAGTACCGCGCCAGTCACACAGCAACTGGGTCTGGGAGTGGAGACATAAGGAAAGACATCAAACGAGACGAAGCGTCTCCCCTCTCTCTTCTCTGGGTTCGTTGGTTCACATACAGTCAGGTCCATAAATATTGGGACATCGACACAATTCTAACATTTTTGGCTCTATACACCACCACTATGGATTTCAAATGAAACGAACAAGATGTGCTTTAACTGCAGACTGTCAGCTTTAATTTGAGGGTATTTACATCCAAATCAGGTGAACGGTGTAGGAATTACAACAGTTTGCATATGTGCCTCCCACTTGTTAAGGGACCAAAAGTAATGGGACAGAATAATAATCATAAATCAAACTTTCACTTTTTAATACTTGGTTGCAAATCCTTTGCAGTCAATTACAGCCTGAAGTCTGGAACGCATAGACATCACCAGACGCTGGGTTTCATCCCTGGTGATGCTCTGCCAGGCCTCTACTGCAACCGTCTTCAGTTCCTGCTTGTTCTTGGGGCATTTTCCCTTCAGTTTTGTCTTCAGCAAGTGAAATGCATGCTCAATCGGATTCAGGTCAGGTGATTGACTTGGCCATTGCATAACAGTCCACTTCTTTCCCTTCAAAAACTCTTTGGTTGCTTTTGCAGTATGCTTTGGGTCATTGTCCATCTGCACTGTGAAGCGCCGTCCAATGAGTTCTGAAGCATTTGGCTGAATATGAGCAGATAATATTGCCCGAAACACTTCAGAATTCATCCTGCTGCTTTTGTCAGTAGTCACATCATCAATAAATACAAGAGAACCAGTTCCACTGGCAGCCATACATGCCCACGCTACCACCACCATGCTTCACTGATGAGGTGGTATGCTTAGGATCATGAGCAGTTCCTTTCCTTCTCCATACTCTTCTCTTCCCATCACTCTGGTACTTGGTCTCATCTGTCCATAGGATGTTGTTCCAGAACTGTGAAGGCAAGGGACTGCTCATGATCCTAAGCAAACCACCTCATCAGTGAAGCATGGTGGTGGTAGCGTGGGCATGTATGGCTGCCAGTGGAACTGGTTCTCTTGTATTTATTGATGATGTGACTACTGACAAAAGCAGCAGGATGAATTCTGAAGTGTTTCGGGCAATATTATCTGCTCATATTCAGCCAAATGCTTCAGAACTCATTGGACGGCGCTTCACAGTGCAGATGGACAATGACCCAAAGCATACTGCAAAAGCAACCAAAGAGTTTTTGAAGGGAAAGAAGTGGACTGTTATGCAATGGCCAAGTCAATCACCTGACCTGAATCCGATTGAGCATGCATTTCACTTGCTGAAGACAAAACTGAAGGGAAAATGCCCCAAGAACAAGCAGGAACTGAAGACGGTTGCAGTAGAGGCCTGGCAGAGCATCACCAGGGATGAAACCCAGCGTCTGGTGATGTCTATGCGTTCCAGACTTCAGGCTGTAATTGACTGCAAAGGATTTGCAACCAAGTATTAAAAAGTGAAAGTTTGATTTATGATTATTATTCTGTCCCATTACTTTTGGTCCCTTAACAAGTGGGAGGCACATATGCAAACTGTTGTAATTCCTACACCGTTCACCTGATTTGGATGTAAATACCCTCAAATTAAAGCTGACAGTCTGCAGTTAAAGCACATCTTGTTCGTTTCATTTGAAATCCATAGTGGTGGTGTATAGAGCCAAAAATGTTAGAATTGTGTCGATGTCCCAATATTTATGGACCTGACTGTATATCTTGACGCTAATCAGCAGCCTGGAAATCGGCAGCAGGTGTCCGCGATCTGCACAGTGAACCAAATAAAAACAACAACAGAGACAACGAACAAAACTAAAAACGTAGAAACACATTAAAGAAAAAAAAACATACATCCCGGACGAGCCCCCAAACATACGTCCCAGGACGTAACAACAGTGAATATCCACACCGGTGCGGTGACTGATAGCAAATAGTCTTTGATGACAGCCACACATACTCCTCAAAACATTAGATTCATCGCGCTGAGGAGCCGTGCCGATGCACAGCCCACGTAAAGATGATAATTTCGCAAATAACTGCAAGTTTCAAACAAAGATGGCAACAAAGAGGCAAAACTTACGGACCGCAGCTTTAAATGTATTGAAATACGTGTCTGCAAACTACATTGATTACTTGGTCGTGCCAAGTCGTGGTCGCTACCAGGATGGTCGAGAGCAGAGCGCTGTTATCTTCAGTTAACCAAAGGGACACCGTTAACCTTTTCAAGATAGTAAAATACTAACTTAAAGTACTATTGTTTGTATGTACTATATGTCTGAATAGCATGTGTGTGAGTTTTGCACACAATTTTAAACATTCTCTAAAGTTACGCCGTCGCAATGCAGTAATTTCCATACAATTTTCTTATAGCACGTGAGTATGGTGGCCAAGAGAGCTCAACTTCAGAAAACACATGCAATTAGAAAAAGCACCAGCAAATTAAGAAAACATCTTCATCAGTTTGACAGCACATGTGCTGCAAATACTAGCATCACAACCAAATACAAAACATGCTGCATATCCTCACAACACAAACAAATAAAGGCGCTGCAAATACTCACAACCCAACCAAATACAGAAACGCGCAAGTAACACAAACCGCAACAAAATTACCTTGACAAAATTAAAATTAACCATGTTTTTTTTTTTTGGCGTATTGATTAACATTTGTATAACCACAGTTGTACAAATACTAGGGCTGTGCAATTAATCGAATTCGATTCTCATGCGCATCTAGTCAGTAAAGCCGGTTCCGTGATTGGCACTAAATCGCCATCACCTGTTTTCAAATTGAGCGGCAGTTAATACACAGAGCCATAGTTCACTGACAAGTTAGGCAATTTCGCGTTCATAATCGAATTCGATTCATCTACGATTATGAACGTGATATCGCGTAGCTTGTCAGTGAACAACGGCTCTGTGTATTAACTGCCGCTGCGTTTGAAAACAGGTGATGGAGATTTAGCGCCAATCACGGAACCGGCTTTATTGGCCAGATGCGCATGAGAATCGAATTCGATTAATTGCACAGCCCTAACAAATACCATGGTTAAACTATGATTAGTGTAGTAAATCCATGGTTAATTTGTGCATGCTTACCATGATTTAACTATTGTAACCATTTTTTGTTTTTATTTATTTTATATAGCCTAATAAATGTGTATTAATTAATTAATTTGAATACCATAGGCTATGGTTAATTTTTGTAAGGGAAGTTGTAAAAGTAAGTTAGCCAGCTTACATAACCTTTCACAGTTACAGTAATTGTGTATTTCGTCAGCTTATTTAGGCTAATAATATAAAAAAGGCTAAGGAATTGTATGATCAGGATGTTATAATAAACAAAAATTTCACCTTTCAGTGCAAACATTGATAAATGTGTCTCAGCCATGTTCGTCACTTTGCTGTTCCCTTGAACATTTCTGATGTGGTCTGTGCCTATTTGCAGTGCGTTTCTGTTTTTGTTTGTGTTGTATTTGCAGCGCGTTTCTGTTCTTCCAGTGCATTTCTTTATTTGTTTGTGTTTGTGACTATTTGCAGGGCATTTATGTTTTTGCAGCACCTTCCTTTATTTGGATGTGTTGTGAGCATTTGCAGCGTGTGTGTTGTCAAATTGATGATGTTTTCTTAATTTGCAGGTGTTTTTTTCTATTTGCATGTGTTTTTCATTTGCAGTGCAGTGAGATCTCTCGGCCACCGTATGTGAGTGAAAGTACAAAAATAATCAATTAAACATATTTTCAATTATTACATTTTGCAATTTGATGCTCAAAATGAACCTACATTTCAAAATAATAGGCTAGGTTGAATTAGGGATAGTAAAGTTCTAATTCCAAAAGCATAAACATAAAATAAGATTTGAAAAGTTACAAAATGTGATCATTTTATATTCAGTTTGTGAAAATGAGAATATCAAATACTGTCAGGGTTCTGTTGTGTGTCATCTGTTCCCGCCTCTTGTGTCCATATTTGGTTTGTTTCCTGTCCTTGTTTCATGTCATTATGAGTTAATTTGTGTCCAGCTGTGTGTATGTGATTGTGTTAATTACCCTGTGTATTTAGTTCCTGTCTTTTGAGTTTGATTTGGTCTGGTCTACTCGTTACTTCCCGGTGTATCTTGTCTGTAAGCCTTGCCTTGTCCTGCCTTGATGTCTTATTAAAGACTATTATTTGAGTTTATGTCCTCGTCTGCGTGTTCCTGTTCCTCCCTCGTGTGTGCACCGTGACAGAAGACCAGACCTAACAGTAAGCGGCGCCCATTCACCTCGTTTTGTTTTCGTTTTTGAAAGTTTTGTTTTGTTCCAGTCTGTTTAGGGCTTTTCACACTTGAAATTGTTAACCCTGGGTCATCCTAAACCCCGGATAAAGGAATCCTGGGTTATCTGTAATCACGTTTCACACTGCTCAAACTATACCTGGGGTTAACGGTTAACCCTGGGTATTCATTAACAGACGTTTCACACTGTACATTCCCAAACCCCGGGTTAATGTTCTTATTTGCATATTTGCGGTGTCACTGTCACTGATTGGACGAACAGCAGGCAATCTGTTAACACGGCTTCTCCCGTGTCTTGCCAGTTATTAAAAACAACGTCGCCTCTTTTGTCTTTAGATCAGCGAAGATTGAGGAACAGCTGATCATAGCTGTACAGGCAGGGATAGCCATTTTTAAATACATTTAGTAGCAGAGCTACTGCAAGCGATTTAGTGCTGAAAATCCATTTATCCTTTGCTGAAACTTCTGCGTCTTCATGAAGAGCGCGGGTCATGGTTGCTTAGCAACGGCAGACGCCATGGGAGCGCAAGCTACAGAACGCTTTGGAAAGAAGGAGAAAGCGCCGCGCTTGGCGTTTTAGGCGCGACATCATGTGAACGGCCTCATGAGATGCATAAAGCCAAGAAAACATAGACAAGTACAAAAGAAAGAAAACAAGGAGCAAAGTATGTGAATATTTCTTTGAATTTCTTTTAAGTGTGGAGAGACTAACGTTAGTGTTTACTTGTACAGTAGCGTAAGATTAATACCGTCTCCTATTCACTCCAGTTCACACGCTTTCTGTCTTTTGATATTTCTTCTCACCGGCTGCAGTTTACACGACGCGCGTTTCGCTGCTCATTTCTGATTGGCTGTCTGTTGCCAGGCGTCCAGCAGCAACAAGCAAACACCGCTCAGTTTCACACTGAACAAACTTAGCACCGCAATGCGGGGTTAACACCACAAATGCGGTGCTAACCCTGCTCCGGAGCAGGGTTTCATAACCCTGGGTAAAATGCGGTGCTAACACCGCTTTCAAATTACAGGTGTGAAACGTGTCTTTACCCGGGGTTAAAAGCGGTGTTTAGAACGATGATAACCCGGGGTTAAGCGCAGTGTGAAAAGCCCTTCTGTTTATGTGTGTCTGTCCCGCGGCAAGGAAGTCGCCGCTCGTAATCCCGCCATAGCCCACTGCAAGACGGCGTGGGAGTTCGGCGGGATCGCCGCGAGTCCGCTGGCCGCGAGCCCTCATGCCCGCCGATCGCGGGAGATATCCGCCGCCGGCGGTGGCTCTCCCAAGCCCGCCGGCGGGTTGCCTAGTTCCAGGGTTGCCGCTCCCCCAGGCGCGCCATTCGTGGGAAATCACGCCACCGGCCCGCCGCTGACTCAGTGCCCGCCTCTGACTCAATGCCCGCCGGATCGCCGCTGACTCAAGCCCGCCGGATCGCCGCTGACTCATGCCCGCCGGATCACCGCTGACTCATGCCCGCCATGGCCGCCGCTGACCCTAGCCCCGTGGATCAAGTCCACATGTTACGGCCAGGAGTGCTGTTTTTAAGTCGTGTTGTGCCCACAGGAACATTTTAATCAAGTCTTGTCATGTCCATGGAGACTCGTCTGGGGCAGGCGGCTCCTTGATTTGTGGCCGCGGAGGCCATTCCATGCCTCCCTGTTGTAGAAATGGAAGCGGTTGCTGAGGGACCCTGTGAGGGCCCCTGACTCTTCGTCATGCCCAGAGGAAGCCTCAGCTTCCAGGCCAGCCCAGGAGGGCTTCTGGTTCCTGTGGGATGTCCTGTCCTGTTTGTCTGGCCCTGGAGTCTTGTCATGTCATGTACTGTTCTGTATGTCTAGCCCCGGAGGGCTCCTGATACCCCCTGACTTCCCCAGGGAAATTTTTTTTGGGGGGGGGTAAAAGGGGTTCCGGCTGTAGGGGCCGGGCCGAGGGGACCGAGGCCAAGGCCCCCGAAGACCATCTGCCATGGCCTCCAGAGCTCCCAGCTCCGCCATGGCCTCCAGAGCTCCCAGCTCCGCCATGGCCTCCAGAGCTCCCAGCTCCGCCATGGCCTCCAGAGCTCCCTGCACCGCCATGGCCTCCAGAGCTCCCAGCTCCGCCATGGCCTCCAGAGCTCCCAGCTCCGCCATGGTCTCCATTGTCTGTTCCGCTCTGGAGGTCCCCGTCCTGTGTTCCTGTCCGTGTTTGTCCTGAGGGGCCTCCAGAGCGCCCACCCCCCCTCCCCGGTGGAACTGTTACGGCGTGGGACACGCCTTCCGGGAGGGGGGAGTTATGTCAGGGTTCTGTTGTGTGTGTCATCTGTTCCCGCCTCTTGTGTCCATATTTGGTTTGTTTCCTGTCCTTGTTTCATGTCATTATGAGTTAATTTGTGTCCAGCTGTGTGTATGTGATTGTGTTAATTACCCTGTGTATTTAGTTCCTGTCTTTTGAGTTTGATTTGGTCTGGTCTACCCGTTACTTCCCGGTGTATCTTGTCTGTAAGCCTTGCCTTGTCCTGCCTTGATGTCTTATTAAATATTATTATATGAGTTTACGTCCTCGTCTCCGTGTTCCTGTTCCTCCCTCGTGTGTGCACCGTGACAAATACAATTAGAAAAAAATGTGAAATACAGTACATTTTATTATTACACTTTATTGTAATGACAGGAAAGCAGCAAATACCCAGAGAGCTGTTCTGATCTCTGATGGGGGACAGCTCACATTAGCAGGCCCATGCAGGCAGAGAAAAACAGGGCTGAGATTAATTTAAAAACTGGCAGATCTGTGACTGCGGCAGCAGATACAGATCTTGCTTGAGCTTCTCTCAGCCAGACGGTGTACCGGCTAGCACGAGTATATATGCCAGGTTTCTTTGGCAATGCACAATCCTCTCCGTGACTTGTCACACCATAAAGGTAAAATCTCTCCATGTCTTTGCTGTAACACTGTAGAGGGCCTCCGCTGTCACCCTTGATTGAAGAGTATTCCAACAGATATTGTTAATCACTGTCTTTCACTGACCAGTTACTCTGAAATAATGAGACAACATTACCTGACACGTGTCGACTCCCCCTTTGTCAAATCCTGCGCAGATCATGTTGTCATTAACATGGCCATCATACCAGCTTCTTTGGTTGCAGATCCCAGTATCAATGAGATCAACTTCAGCTTCCTGAAGAGTGCTAAATAACATTCCTTGAAAAAAAGTCAAATGTTTCAGATTTAAAAAAAAATAATATGTATTATATGTATGTGCTTATAAGCACAATTCTAATTTTTTTCTTTAAATACTCTCTTTTAATATGATAATAAGAAATGATCCTAAATCATCCATCAATGTTAAATATACAAATTTTGTTAAAGGAAAAATATTGTTGTCATGTAAAATGTAAGTGTTCATGGTTTTCTTCTCAAAGAGAAAGGAGAGAACTGATTATATAAACCCACATACTTTTAACAGTTTAACTGCCAGAAAGATGTAAAATATTAGAGCTCCTCTCTGATATATGAACCCTTTTCACAGACTGTGATGACACATTTCCACAGTTTTTAACATTGTAAATTTAGCAGATTTTCTTTTTTCATTTTTTTTAAATAATTGTATAATTTTTAACACTATACTTATTACTTACTATATTACAGAAAACTAATTAATGCTGATGCATGAGTGTTTCTAATACAATGACTGAGAGAGTGACACCAATTTGACTCTCTTCTGTGACCAACATAATCAATCTCTCAGTATTTTTTTCCTTTTTTGGAAAGTCATAGAAACACTGTCAAAGATTTTTTTTCCTTTTGCTATTGGAGCAAATTGGAACACATACACAAAAAAATTTTTGCGTTCATCATAAAAGTTTATCCAACAATGACGACTTCCACTTCTGCAAACCCCTGAAGGTGCCTATTACATATTCTGCTAAATAATAATCTGTTTATGATGCAGAGATTTTGCATTTTGGACTAGTGTTTTTGGACATTTAAATACTAACCTTCTAACACTGAGCTGCCCCAACCAGTGATGTAACATGAGCTGAAGCTTAGTTGTTTCTCATCCATTTCATTTTCCATTATGCACAGAGGCTGCACATGTTTTGTGAAATATAAAGGGTGATGCAGATGCAAAAGTGCCACATCGTTGTCATAATTCGATTGGCTGAAATTGTCATGCAGGATCACTTGCTGGACTGAACGATACTGGACACTCTTTCCATACATGGATCGAGAATTCACTCCAGCCACTATTCGTAATTTATAGTTGTTACTATAAAAGAAAAATGTAAGAGACAAATTTACATACAAAATGCATGCAAAAATCTGCAATAAAAATGATTATTTTGCAAAACAGAAATAGTTTTAGGCATTTTCTTGGTAAATAAAAAGGTTTGATGTAATAAGTAGTTTACATCCAATGCTAATCTAAAAAGAAATAAGGATATAATTAACTGAACCACTACTGCAAGTATATAATTTTAGTTCAACTACCAGCCCTTGTTTATTTAACTAAATGTGCATCTGTGAATGATTCTTATGCTCAGTTGAAATATAACACGCTGCTTTAAAGTTATAATATTAGTAAGATGTGTATCTGCGCACAAATGCTGCATGTATGAGGAAGAAAAAGCATAAAGTGTCTCACCTATTTCTGAAGCAGTGGGATGCGGTGACTACCCACTGATGGCTGATGACAGACCCACCACAGATATGCCTTGACATCCGCTGTATGCTCACCTGCCAAGGCCATGCACCCTCCAATGCAGAAAGGCCTCCTGAAATACGAAGGTGCTTTGGAGGATCCATCAAAGGTCGCTTTCCACAACCTTAAAAGAGCATTTAGTCAGTTGCACTGAACACATTTCATTACTTTTTATGACAACCACTGATGATTAGATTGTCTGTAAATAATATTAACCCATTTAAAACGCCAGTAACATGACTAAAATGAGCGTTTATATGCATTTTTGATATACAGTACATAAGATATTTAAAAGGTCTAATGATGTATTAAGATGGTCCTCTCACAATGCATGTGAATGTTAGTGGGAAGACACAGATCCCTATTTTGAGTAAAATATTTCAAAGTAGAGTAAAAATTAAATTTGTTGTTACACTAAATAAAACATTTAAGAAATATACATATTTTCCTGCATATGATTTACTGCCTGACAGTAAATACATATTACATTACGATACTTTATTAATTGCTGGATTTTCTTTTCTTTTGACTTTTTGATATAGTTTACTACTGATAACAGTTGTCTAAAGGAATATTTTATAATTTTTAACTAGAATTTTCTGAAACTTCACAAAAGGCATGTAATTTGTTTTATTGGGATTAAATAGGTTAATAATAATAATATTGTTAAAATGAAACTACCTGTAATCCCAGACGATAACGAGCTAATGAAGACTAACTGTAGGGCTGTTATAAACATTTTAAATGTGAAAGCAGTAACAGGGAGATACAAAGCAGATAGATAGAAACGATCGAATCTCCTTGGAACTGATTATTATGTAATCTGAAAAGATTCTGAAAGTGACGTAACATCGTTCTGTGATGTTTTAAAAGAAAGAACGTGCAAATCAACACATTTCAAATATTTTGTTTATGCAGACAACAGAGTATCGCACAACACATATTTACAATTTATATGACTTAAAGTACTGTAAAGGACACTAGAAAGGAAGGTCATCCTTTAGAAACACTACCATTAAACAAATCCACTGAGATCAATTTCATGCGAGTTTGTGTCCCTCATGATAATACACCAAGCCAACAACCTGTTTGTTATTTTATAGCGTTTTAAAGATATGTTTAAACTCTAAGTCAAACACAATGAAGGCTGTGTGATTGTTGCTTCAGACATTTTAGGCAACATAACATTAATATCGTCATTCCCGAACATTCCTGAAACACCTCATTCTTGAAGAAGGCTCTTTAACTGAAAGTCCAATAGACGAAAACTAAAATGAACTCTCTTATTGTGTAACTAGTGCTACTTATTGGCCGACACTCCCTTACATTTAGCTGGGAGTCATCAATTATGCAGGGTAACGGTGCACACTGAAGGAAGGTAGCAGCAACAATATGGCGACATCCGCAATTTCTTCCGAATTTATTCGACATTTGCAGTCCAGTGAGGATTTTTTGGATACCCGCTAACGTAATCATAGTAAGTATTGTGTTTAGATATCGCACTCGCGATGTGTTTATTCCCAGCAATGGAAGTCGTTGCACTGTCAATGAATGTCGCAGAGACGCCGCACGCAGAGGGGGTTTCACTGCTAGACCCTTCTCGCCCAATGCACATTCGCTTTCATATTCCGTTAATGACTGTAATGTAGTTCACTTTTTTGTTCAAATGAACCTATTGTGATTAGGCCCTTTCATTTCACCCTCTCAAATGACAGTATTAAGCTGTCATAATATGAGTTAAACACATTCTTGCAATGCAATATGTGGTGTGTTATTTTGTATTTGCATGATCAATGACGTGATCCTGTAGCTTTGCACCCTCATCTGAATAAAGGTCTTCTTGTCAGCATTTATCAAATGTCAAGCTGAGCAAATGAGCAAAAATGCACCACATGTGGACAGGTTTGAAGTGATCCGTTGTAATTAAGACGTTCAAAAGGCTATACATGCTTGGCTGCTTATTGATTGTAGGGTGGGCGCAGGTTGCACGGGTGTGGTATGCTACATTTTCTTGTTTATGTTCCTCGCGAGCAGAAACCGTGCACAACGTCGTTGAGATATCTCGCTGTTCTCTAAAAGCGATAGACGTTTTGCTCAGAAATGCGGTTTTATGACTAAAACGATGTTGGCTGTGTGAGTATAAAAGGGTAAATACGACGAGAGAGCGAAAAAAACACTGCAGTATTTTCCGTTTTTCCTCCGCGGCTTCGGCCCGCTTTCGTGAAGGCGTCGGGCTGTTAAGAAACGTACGTTTTCAGACAAAATTGTTTTCTGACTCCGAGGAAAATGTGACAACGTTTTGGAAAACGCAAAGATGTTGTTCGTGAAACCGTTGTGCTGATGAGGATTTCGTGAGCAAACATTGATGAAATCAAGGTAGGACCATTGCGCATTCAGTCACATAACCATACATACTTGACGATGTTCTTGAAATAAGGTAGAGGTTTGTTTTAAGGAATTGTAATTTATGTCCGAATATACATCATTTATTGACATTGAAGACGTTAGTGTGTCGTTTTGACAGTTCTGTGGCGCAAAGAAGCTCGAAAAGCACATGGATGAAAATGAATTCATAATTTTATTCATAATGCTTCCCAAATTAACCTATGTCCTCTCATCTGTAAATAAGATGGACCCACCTGACATTTTCTAAAGCTGTGTCCCCGTGCAGCCCAGCATAGTCCCTTCTGTTATTTCTAGATGTTTAGGCCCACCCAACAGAAGCCCACCTCGTTCATTTGATACGAATTCCCTTACAACCTTTTTAATAACCCCCTGAGAAACAATATGCTTCCATATACATAAGCTTATGGAAGGTGCACTGTAAAAATTAAATTCATGGCAGCGGTATGCCATAAGATTTCTTAACTGTCTTCAGTAATACTACCTTACTACTGTTTAACCAATTTGAATGTTATTGTTCACTAATTGCAAAATGTTATTACAGCTAATAAAATCCTGTGAGGGCAACTATTTTTGTGTGTTTCATAATAGAGAATTTGTTAATCAATTTTAATGAAACGTATTTAAGTAACAATATGTATTTTTTAACAATTAACTAACAGTTAACTAACATGACAATACAACTAACGCATATGGCAAAATAATAATCCTTTAACCATAAATGCATAATTTGTTCATATTGCATTGCATGCTGGAAATTCTCAAAACCTTAAATCAGCAGAATTTTCTAGAATGTAAATGTGTATTCAGACAACTATGTTAGGCTTGGTGGGTCAAAATGTGCAGAAATATTGTTGCTCTTGCATTTTTTTTTTTTTTTTTTTTTATTTTAAATGTAGATTTAAAGTAATTCTAATATCTTCCTGTATACGATTAAAAAAAAAACCTTATAAGTCCCTTTTTACAGTGTGGTGCTGATTGGACAGCTCCCGTAAGGCAAGATCCTCTTTGCTTGTGTTGTTTTGACCACACAGCTGTTTTACTAATAAGACATTGAAAATGACAAATACAAAATGTGTTTGGATTTTAGTATGATCATTTCTTTTGTTTACCTGTTTCATTGCTAAGGGGAAAAAAATCAACTCAAACCAACCTAAACTGGTTTAGAGGTCTGACCAAGTAAGAGCCCAAAACCCTTTTAAGACCTGCCAAGAGACCTGCTAAGACTGACAAACCAGCTTAGGCTGTTTTAAGCTGTTTTTTTCCAGCAGGTATTGAAGTGACATCAGATTCTTCATACACATGGGACGTCTGCCACTAATGGTGTCTGTTATGTGCCAACGTTTGTCGCATTCCTTGATATTTTGTTCATGTTTCTTATTAGCTTGAAGGTAAATAGGGTATATTTACTTCAAAGGCAAGATGAAAATGCAAATGCCATTTCTGAAACAAAACTGGAAATGGATGGAGAGAAAAGCTAAAAGTCAGCTAAGTAGCTGTGTAATATAAGGATATGTGGCTTGGTTAAGTGTCTGGCCCATAAGTGCACACAAGCTTTTAGATGATGTGGTTCACCAGGGCTCCCTTCACCCACCCCATTTCCCATTCTGCAGCCTTAGGGACATAACTCATGTCCCAAATCGGCCTCTCAGTAGAGGTTTTGTTCATGAGGAAGACAGGTTAAAATCTGCTTGTGCTATCATGGGATATCTTCTAATCCAGTCTACATCCTTTCAGATCCCAGCACCCTTTCATCTAAAATAGAAACATCCATCATAATGACCCAAAAGAACCATACCATGAGAAGTTACACAAGCACAAATCAGGAAAAAAAGTCCAATGAATCACTTATCACAAAGGCAATTAATATTATTGCAAGTGTAATCCAAAGACAAACATTAAATATCACCTTTATCTGCTCTTAATGGAGGGTGCTTTTCATTTTTCATGAAGTGGATGACTCATCCAGGATCTAGTGCCAGTCTCTCTTTAACATGCTCTCAATTTAGCAACAGATTGTTTTGATGTGTAAGGTAATATTTTTAGATGCAAGGCTTAGCATTTTACTTTCCTGTGTTTAACATATCAGTTTGTGTGAGCGGATGATGTAACAAGGTAGTATTGTTCAGTAAGACTTTATCATTCCACAAGCTAGAATTAAATCTAAATGACATTTTGCTGTTTTGCTTTTTTTTTTAAAATGTGACAAGGTTGTGTGGGCTCTCTTGGCTTAGATTTGAAGTATTGATAATGTGATACAAGATAGTAGTAGCTGGTAAAAATAGTAACCTAATTGATGACTAATGATCATATGTATGATGAATGAATAGTTATTGTAATGTTGTAGATTAGAAAATCTTGCTACATATTTAGATCGGTTATTTTTAAGTGGACACAATGTACATTTACAGGTTTTCTATATAAACTCATTTATAGATTTTATTCAAAACTTCTTGCTTGATTTTCTGCTGAAAATGACTTCTGTCTGGTGACATATGCTGGATTTTTCCAATCATTTAATCAGCTTAAATCTTTTTCTTGCAGTCAGATGATCTGTCACTACTTCTATTTCATCTCAACTTTAAGTCCTGAAATTCTAGATTTCTCCATTTGCCAACCTTCATTAAAGATCAGCTAAGTATATACAAATATTGATAATAGTATTAGTAATAAATATTATCACCCCAAACGTTACAGTTTTACATTGAGTTTTGTAATAATAATAATGTAATAATAATTCAGGTTGACTTAAGAAGAGGTTGATATCACACATCACCGTTTTCGTGTCCAAGTGCTCTGTTAAATCCCAAAAGCAAACAACAAACAGTGCTAATATACACTCAGTGTGCTGTCATACTACTACCTAAAAATTATGATCCTAACCTTTATCTCAATAATAAAATCTCAGTTGGCCACACAGTGATTCATCTTTAATGAATCATTAAAATATTGGTGTCCGGGACACTGTGAGCCCAGAGACTGTAGTCACTTTCAGGGAAAGTCTGTTCACTCGGCGGCCATATTTACAGAGCCTCTGGGAAGCTATTTCAGGCGTCCAAAACCAACTCCTACCTACTTGACTGGGGAAAGCCTGAAATCTAAAAAATCTGAAAAACTGCTTGCCACACTCAAATCATCAATAAAATCTGACATAAACTGTCTCATAATTGTTGTTTTTTTATCTTCAAATAGTGTTAAAAAAAAGCTTTCAAGCAGAACCTGCCAGTGCAAATGTTCAATGACTTTACCAATTGGTTCTTGTATTTAGAAGACTGGGCATATTCCACCATTGTGTGCGTTGCACTTTCTCCCATTCATAAGTAATGTGAGTGCACTGTCTTTGTATCTAAAGTCTTTGCTTTAGTGTACACTGTGAGTTTTTGTAAGCTTAGGTTAAAGGGATAGTTCTGCCAAAAAAAATTGTGTATTTGTCATTTTGTATATTTTTCATTCAGTGGAAGTCAATGGGGACCAGCAACTTTTTGGTTACCCACATTCTTTAAGATAGTGGAGGCTTGGACCCAGAAACAGTATTTATTACATCACAGCTTAACCAGTAGATTAGATATGATTCGGTTTCTGCCAATGCTTATATCTTGCAGATATCTTATGCTACATGCAGAATGCAGATAAATGTATAGTTCAGGAATGTAATATAATATTGATATGAGCTCAGACAACACACTATCACAACACAAAGGTCATGAGTTTGATTCCCAGGGAATGCATGAACTGATACGGAATGTATGAAATCATATACAAAATGCTTAAATGAACATTTTGAATGCGAAATTAGAAAATACTTTTTTGATCTGGTAAGCTCTAATCTCATTGGCTGACTTTTGACAGTAAGAGTGCACCAGGTTTGTGTCAGTTGCTTTACAAGTATGCGTTTATGGGCCAGAACAAATTGCAGTGTGGACAAGACTACTGTATGATTCTGAGCCCAGTTGTCCAATAATGTCCTTTTCTCTTTCCGATATAGAACTGGCTGCCGTGGAGGGTACATAACAGGAGAAGAAGTTGCTGCAGGATGAAAACATGGCTGCACCCCTTCTTGCACCGCCAGGACCTGACAGCTTCAAATACTTTACCAGGGAATCTCTGTGTGAAATCGAGAAGCGCATTGCTGAGGAGAAAGCCAAGCCGCCACCTAAACCAGACAGCAGCTACCGCGACGATGACGATGAGAACAAGCCCAAGCCTAACGGTGACCTGGAGGTGGGCAAGAGTCTGCCCTTCATCTATGGGGACATCCCTCCTGGAATGGTGGCAACACCATTGGAGGATCTCGATCCCTTCTACGTGAATAAGAAAGTGAGTGTGTCATCATGTCTATTCATAAGTCCTGCAAAGCTGGCCTTCACACGTTATCTTCTAAGCTGTGCACTATGGATCATTATAGAAGTGGTGAAGCTGATGTGTTTTTCCCCAACTGTTCCAGGTCATTTATTGTTATTCTCTTATATGCGAAACCTCTGATGGTGACATGCAGCTATCGGATTTACTTGGTAAACATATGACAATGTGAATAACATCCTTCAGTAATCCACTACAGTGCAGAACAATTTGTTTGTGGCTTACGTATGTTGTAGATTGTGTATGAGATAATGCTTAAAAAAAGGTTTGTAGAGGAGGTCTGCAGTGGTCTGCTGAAGCTTTACAGTTCCAACTGGCAGGCTTTTTTTTAATTGTTCCAGTAATAATCCTTTAGAAATGAACAGCCAAAAGAAATGCTCCAGTGCATTTAAAGGAACCGTGCAGCATATTAGAACAGCTCTCTGAGTAGTGGGACAAGGATAGTTAGGCTATTTAAAGATCTGTAATGTTGTTGTGTCAGGTTTTGGTGAAATCAGTATTTGGTGTGTATGTGAAGATAGAAAAATTATGAGAACAAAAGTGAGAACTACTTCTCTGAAGGATATTCCACATTTAACCAAAACGTAGACTGCCTTTCAAAGTTTGGTATTAGTATCAGTATTTTGAAATGTTATTACAATTTAAAATAACACTGTTCTGTTTTAATGTAATTTAAAATTTAATTTATTCCTGTGATAGCAAAGCTGAATTTTTAGTAGCAATTACACCAGGTTTCAGTGTCACATGATTCTGTTTAATATGCTGATTTAGTACTCAAAAAACATTTTCATTGTTAAAAAACAGTTGTGCTGTAAGACCCTAATACCCTTTTTCAGGATTTTGTTTGTTGAATAGAAACTTCAAATGTTCAAAATATTATGTAACATTATAAATGTTTTTACTGTCACTTAAAATAATTGTTTTTATTCAGCAAAATTATTTAAAGGGATACTCCACCCCAAAATGAAAATGTTGTCGTTTTTCACTTACCCCCATGTCGTTCCAAACCCGTAAAAGCTTCGTTCGTCTTCAGAACACAATTTAAGATATTTTGGATGAAAACCGGGAGGCTTGTGACTGTCCCATTGACTGCCAAGTAAATTACACTGTCAAGGTCCAGAAAAGTATGAAAAGCATCGCCAGGATACTCCATCTGCCATCAGTGGTTCAATCGTAATGTTATGAAGCGACGATAATACTTTTTGTACGGAAATAAAACAAAAATAACTACTTTATTCAACAATTAGGCACCGTAACGTCTCTGTGTCAGCGTAGCGCCATTTTGGAGATTATCCCCTGGACGCAAAATATGTACACTCTTCTGTATCAGCCTCGACACAGGGTTGCATCTTCTTCGTCGATTTACACTCTTTGAACGCAAACAGCACACCCTTGTGGCCCGGCTCATTCATAAAATTCAGATTGAACCGTCCTGGCGATGCTTTTCATACTTTTATGGACCTTGACAGTGCAATTTACTTGGCAGTCAATGGGACAGTCACAAGCCTCCTGGTTTTCATCCAAAATATCTTAAATTGTGTTCTGAAGTCTAACGAAGCTTTTACGGGTTTGGAACGACATGGGGGAAAAAAGTGAAAAATGACAAAATTTTCATTTTGGGGTGGAGTATCCCTTTAAATGTTGAAAAGTGTTGATCCATGTTATGGACAGAATGTGCTGGGTCCTGTGTGCAGAGCTCAAAATTAATGGTTAATCTATTGCATTTTGCCTAATATTTTAACATCATGCTGTGTGTTTACTAGTATTTCTAAAATGTATGCCGACTTTTGACTATTTTGATTTCCAAGAACTGTCTTTTATCATTTATGAGTGAAGCCTCCAAGCCAAAAGTATGAGACCACATAAAAATCTGGAGCTTAAAATTTAAACCTGGAAATGTTTTAGGTGTTTGAAATTTAAAACAAGTAGTAATTGTCATGATGTAACATTAATATGATTTATTTTAAATCTAAACTTCCACTGAAGCTCAAGACGCTCTTTGGATCATTCACAAATCATGCTAAAGGTTCTACACAGTCTTGTGGAGTAAAAACCAAATACCACAACATTTTATAATTGCCCATTTTTCATCCTTTCATTTAAAATATTGTGCAGTTAAAATGTGGTGAAAAATGCTGTGAGTATAATAAAAGTGCAGCATTTTGTGCTCTAAGACTGTTTAATGAATGCACAGTTTCTTGATATGTTACCAGTCATGAAACAGTGGCTTGTTTTTGATGTTAAAAATAAGCAATATCAGATGCAAGCTAGTCCTCAAACAGATTTTCAGGAGCGAGTTGTTGTTATGAGATGTAGCCTACTGGTGGAAGATGAGGTCATCTTTTCTGTCTGAGTCGTAATGGAGCCCAGCAGGCTCAGATCTGCATTCCTGTTTGGCTCAGCGCTAAGTGCAGTGGTGAGACTTTAGCCGTGTCTGCCACACTGGACTTTACTAAATAATGCACAGACTCGTTTGTGTGTTAATGCCTGTTAATGTGTGCATGTGTTGAAGCGTTTCCCTGCCTCCCTCTCTTGCTCGCTCCCTCCGTCTCATTCCTCTGCCTCCCTCTCATGCAGCACACACTGTCTGTTATGTAACCGCCTGCTCCATGCATGTACAGGAAGGAGATTTCAGTCTCCCGATGAAAACCTCATGGAGGAGCGTATGTGAAATGTGGTGCTAAGGAACGGAATTGTGTTCTGAACCGAATTCATTTTTATTGTAAACATCACTCACGTTAGACCATATGTACGATTTTTTTTAATATTTAAATTCATCTCTGCATCACGTTTATATGCACATGCCATATTGTAGTACTTAATGTCGAACTATCCTGCAATCTCGAAGATTTAATGGCTCTTTGATTGTACGCATTGCCAGCATTGGGATCAGATCTCCCCGTATCCCATTGTCCTTTTGTTTCCACACGCTAGGCTCGACTTGCCGCCTGCAGCAGTAGTGAAACCTGATTCTTGAGGCTCAGGGCAGCTCTCTTCATAGTGTAAAACCAGCTGAGAAATGGGAGCTGGCAGCTTTTAAATCCAGACCCGTGACACTATCAGAAGCAATTAGCCTAGGAAGCTTTGCTACAGGAGCAGCTGATGAACCCGAGTCCTCCAGCACAGATGATTCAAGGAGATGGTTATACAGTACAGTATGTTGAAAACAAATCAATTGTGAGATAGAGAGGCTTAACAGGATTTACCCAAGTAGGACATGTTGGATCTACATCCTTCTGGTTCTTGAACAACATTTATATCTTGAATGATTTATATTTATGCATTTAGAAAATTCGTTTTTCCAGTGTGATTTACGGTGCATGCAAGGTATGCAGTTATTTAGTAAGTGTGATCCCTGGGAATCAGGTTTGTGCTCTTACTGTTTGATAGGATTGTTGTTGATCCAGGAACGTTCTGCTTGAGTAAAGGGTTTGCAGAATGGGGAGACAGAATAAGAAAGACAGAGAGGCAAAGCTCCATATGGGATCATAAATCTTAGAAGGGGCTCTTCAAAATGTGCCATGTAGGACCATTGCTTCCCCCTGTGATGACACAGCACTCAGAGTGGGCTTGTCTGGGCTGGTTGGGGGGCTGGGGAAGACAGGGTGATGCACTGCTTCAGTATAATGGCCGTCTCACTTCTTCTCCCTCACATCTGTTCACAGCCTCAGTACTCTCAACAGCTCTTATAAATACTCATCTTATAATGTAGGCATCTCATTTGTTTCTGTTAGCTACAAGCCTCAGTTCATATGCTGTAAATGGCCACATGCAGGAACAAGCCTGTACATTTTTCTCTGTGCTTTAATGATGTTTTATTAACAAAGTTCTGGAGGAGCACATTCACATTCACATTCAGTAATCAACCCAGTTAACAAGATAAGAGGTGTGTGTGTATATATATATATATACACAGCAGACTTACCTCTGTTCCTTGACAGTTTTCCAGCATCCCTCCGCCACCCCCTCTCCGCATTCCTGTCCTAACCTGTAGGGGGCGTACTCTGGGTTCGGGCCAAAATTCCGAGCTCGGAGCCCTCCCCTCAGACAGCATGCCAAAAACGCATAACCTTTACTCTTGTTATTATATGTAAGTGTGAACTCCTGAATTAAAAGATAAATGTGACCCTGGACCACAAAACCAGTCAAAAGGTTTTTTTTTTTTAATTAAAATGTATACATCATCTGAAAGCAGAATAAATAAGGCTATTTGAAAATATTTTATAATGTATGAAATTAAATGTTACAGAAAGAAGAATGCTTGGCCTTGGATTGTGATATAAGTTTTTGTTGATGTGGCAGATGCTGAATTATTGGTTCTGAATCTTGGCTCTGCTCATCACGCTCTTTTACATTAGTCACCGTCTCTGTAATTTGCTTCTTCATGTTTCTTTCCTCCCCATGTGTCCTGCCACAGGTGTGGTCTGTGCTTCACCTGTATCTTTTTATTTTTTTGACATCACTTACTCTTTCCTATTCACCTGGCATCATCCTGTAACATGATCTCTCTCTCTCTCTCTCTCTCTCTCTCTCCTGTATGTCTTCATTCTCCCTGATATTTTGAAGCCTCAGTTGGAATATTAAAATAAATAATAAAATTATGTAATCATTTTAGTTTGTGAATAATTTTTTTAACCTAACATATTGCCGTGTCTAGTAATAACAGCATTGTTATTACTAGACATGTTTATTTATTTATTTATTTTAAATCAGTTTTTGGCCATCCATCCTTCATTTGATCACAATTCTGTAACAACTTCTTATACTTTTTATGAAATTAATTGAGATTTTATGAATTTAATTTCATATTTTAATGAGCAAATGCTATTTTGTGGTGCATTTCCATCAGAATTATTTTCCCCTTGTTTCTTTATTACCTTAGCTACTGATTTGAAGGACATTTGTCCGATGGGTTTTTATTCAGTGCTCGAGGCTGTGTCCAGTTTTACAGCTTTTTTATAGCTTCTGCTCTTTTTTCTGTTTCCCATTGGCTTTTAATTGTCTTTCTTGTTGCCCCATTCGTTCTCCATCTTCCTCCCTTCCTCTCACTGCTTACTCATTCCTCTCTGGGCTGTCTTTCTCTGGCTCTTTATCTCTCTATGTCTTTTGCTTCTCCATTCTGGATTATGAAATTTTCAGTAGATGTGCAGCCTGTCATGCATTAAAAAGAGGAAACCCACATGCACTTCTCTTGTGTGTGCGCCTGTACTATAGCAAGCAAATACTGAGAAAGGGCAAATGTATTTTTGTTCATATATGCACCACTTCTGCATTATTTTTTTCATCTCATGTTTCATATGCGTTTGAGTATGGGCTGCTGGTTTGAATGAGTCGTCTTCTGTTTTGTCCCCACAGCATGCAGCTTTTGAACCCTGATGTTACACACACTGTTGATGTTGCTGAGCTTTGAGCAGATCATTTTTTTTTACTAAGCAGGTCCCAGTATGTAGTTTACATGGTGGCCTGATTCAGTCTGACCCAAATAGATCCAGCTCTTTTCCATCTTTAGTTACTTATACAAAGTGTTATTTACTGAGCTGTGCTTCTTCAACCTAATTTGTCATTGTGGATCATATTATGTATATATATTCTTCTGAGGAATTTCTGCATGTAAACTGCAAATAATGATGATATGGTGCTGCAAAGATTGGCGCTCTCCATGGTGCTGAAGAGGTTTCTTAGTGTTCCACTAAACTCAAGCATGTAAAAGGAAGTGCAGGGGTGCATCCCATCTCTGCAAATGTACGCGACCTGCCATGAAACTTTGATGGAAGTGAACATATTTTATTTAAACAATTATGAGGTTATCTACTGAAAGGCTGTGCAGCTTACACTGACTCGTTCATAGGCTCATATAAATTCTGACTTTTCAGATTCAGTCAGTAATGAGAAGTGAGGTATCCGGGTAAAACCAAGATATACAGTGGGTACGGAAAGTATTCAGACCCCATTAAGTTTTTCACTCTTTGTTATATTGCAGCCATTTGCTAAAATCATTTAAGTTCATTTTTTTTCCTCATTAATGTACACACAGCACCCCATATTGACAGAAAAACACAGAATTGTTGACATTTTTGCAGATTTATTAAAAAAGAAAAACTGAAATATCACATGGTCCTAAGTATTATGACACTCATATATTTAATCAGGTGCTGTCCATTTCTTCTGATCAGAGATGGTTCTACACCTTCATTTTCCAGCTGTGTTTGATTATACTGATTGGATGTAGGAAAGCCACACACTGACCTTACAGCTCAAGTGCATGTCAGAGCAAATGAGAATCATGATACTGCCTGAGCTCAGAGACAGAATTGTGGCAAGGCACAGATCTGGCCGTTATTTCTGCTGCACTTGGTTCCTAAGAGCACAGTGCCTCCATAATCCTTAAATGGAAGACGTTTGGGACGACCAGAACCCTTAGAGCTGGCCGTTGAGCTATCGGGGGAGAAGAGCCTTGGTGAGAGAGGTAAAGAAGAACCCAAAGATCACTGTGGCTGAGCTCCAGAGATGCATTCGGGAGATGGGAGAAAGTTGTAGAAAGTCAACCATCACTGCAGCCCTCCACCAGTCGGGGCTTTATGGCAGATTGGCCCAATGGAAGCCTCTCCTCAGTGCAAGACACATGAAAGCCCGCATGGAGGACTCCAAGATGGTGACAAATAAGATTCTCTGGTCTGATGAGACCAAGATAGAACTTTTTGGCCTTAATTCTAAGCGGTATGTGTGGAGAAAACCAGGCACTGCTCATCACCTGTCCAATACAGTCCCAACAGTGAAGCATGGTGGTGGCAGCATCATGCTGTGGGGGTGTTTTTCAGCTGCAGGGACAGGACGACTGGTTGCAATCGAGGGAAAGATGAATGCGGCCAAGTACAGGGATATCCTGGACGAAAACCTTCTCCAGAGTGCTCAGGACCTCAGACTGGGCCGAAGGTTTACCTTCCAACAAGACAATGACCCTAAGCACACAGCTAAAATAACGAAGGAGTGGCTTCACAACAACTCCGTGACTGTTCTTGAATGGCCCAGCCAGAGCCCTGCAATTGAGCATCTCTGGAGAGACCTAAAAATGGCTGTCCACCAACGTTTACCATCCAACCTGACAGAACTGGAGAGGATCTGCAAGGAGGAATGGCAGAGGATCCCCAAATCCAGGTGTGAAAAACGTGTTGCATCTTTCCCAAAAAGACTCATGGCTGTATTAAATCAGCTTCTACTAAATACTGAGCAAAGGGTCTGAATACTTAGGATCATGTGATATTTCAGTTTTTCTTTTTTAATAAATCTGCAAAAATGTCAACAATTCTGTGTTTTTCTGTCAATATGGGGTGCTGTGTGTACATTAATGAGGAAAAAAATGAACTTAAATGATTTTAGCAAATGGCTGCAATATAACAAAGAGTGAAAAATTTAAGGGAGTCTGAATACTTTCCGTACCCACTGTATATACAGGTGCATCTCAATAAATTAGAATGTCGTGGAAAAGTTCATTTATTTCAGTAATTCAACTCAAATTGTGAAACTCGTGTATTAAATAAATTCAATGCACACAGACTGAAGTAGATTAAGTGTTTGGTTCTTTTAATTGTGATGATTTAGGCTCACATTTAACAAAAATCCACCAATTCACTATCTCAACATATTAGAATACTTCATAAGACCAATAAAAAAAATTGTTGGCCTTCTGGAAAGTATGTTCATTTACTGTATATGTACTCAATACTTGGTAGGGGCTCCTTTTGCTTTAATTACTGCCTCAATTCGGCGTGGCATGGAGGTGATCAGTTTGTGGCACTGCTGAGGTGGTATGGAAGCCCAGGTTTCTTTGACAGTGGCCTTCAGCTCATCTGCATTGTTGGGTCTGGTGTCTCTCGTCTTCCTCTTGACAATACTCCATAGATTCTCTATGGGGTTCAGGTCAGGCGAGTTTGCTGGCCAATCAAGCACAGTAACACCATGGTCATTGAACCAGCTTTCGGTACCTTTGGCAGTGTGGGCAGGTGCCAAGTCCTGCTGGAAAATGAAATCAGCATCTCCATAAAGCTTGTCAGCAGAAGGAAGCATGAAGTGCTCTAAAATTTCCTGGTAGACGGCTGCGTTGACTGTGGACTTCAGAAAACACAGTGGACCAACACCAGCAGATGACATGGCAGCCCAAATCATCACTGACTGTGGAAACTTCACACTGGACTTCAAGCAACATGGAATCTGTGCCTCTCCACTCTTCCTCCAGACTCTGGGACCTTGTTCCCAAATGAAATGCAAAATTTACTTTCATCTGAAAAGAGGACTTTGGACCACCGAGCAACAGTCCAGTTATTTTTCTCCACAGCCCAGGTAAGATGCTTCTGATGTTGTCTCTGGTTCAGAAGTGGTTCGGTAGCCCTTTTCCTGAAGACGTCTGAGCGTGGTGACTCTTGATGCACTGACTCCAGCTTCAGTCCACTCCTTGTGAAGCTCTCCCAAGTGTTTGAATCAGCTTTGCTTGACTGTATTCTCAAGCTTGCGGTCATCCCTGTTGCTTGTGCACCTTTTCCTACCCAAATTCTTCCTTCCAGTCAACTTTGCATTTAATATGCTTTGATACAGCACTCTGTAAACAGCCACACCTTTCAGTAATGACCCTCTGTGACTTACCCTCTTTGTGGAGGGCGTCAATGTTCATCTTCTGAATCATTGCCAAGTCAGCAGTCTTCCCCATTATTGTGGTTTTAAAGAACAAGAGATACCCGGAATTTATACTGTAGGGATGGTCATTAATTGAAACTCAAATGTAAATATTCTAATATTTTGAGATACTGATTTTTGACTTTCATGAGCTGTAAGCTCTAATCCTCAAAATTAAAACAATTTTTTTTAAAAATGTTTTACTTTACATGTAATGAATCTAAAATGTATGAAAGTTTCACTTTTTGAAATAAGTTACAAGAAAAAATGAACTTTCACGACATTCTAATTTATTGAGATGCACCTGTGTATATATATATATATTAGGGGTGGCACGGTACATGTATTCGTCCCGAACCGTCACGGTACTGGCATCTCTGTTCGGTGCATGATGCCTCACGACGAATACAGGCAATTCACCCCCAATCCAGAAGGGGGCGCCCGCAGCAATGCAACGCTGTTTGATAACCGCCAGCAGAAGAACAGCGAATGCCAACGGTGACACAGAGGCGGCCGCGCTGATGTTTGGCTCACTGTATTTTATTTTGATAAAGTACCAACTGGCTGTCAAGTTAGCAATGCTGGAACTGATGTGTGTGCATGTGCGCGCGCGAATGAGTGTGTGTGCGAGCGAGCGAGTGAGTGAGTGAGTGAGTGTGTGTGCGAGCGAATGAGTGCGTGAGTGTGTGTGTGCGAGCGAGTGAGTGAGTGTGTGTGTGTGTGTGTGTGAGACGCGATCACTTCAACTGCTTCAACCAGCAGAATCAACTTTAAACACTTATTGTCTTATTAATAATCACTGTATAAAGGTCTGCTTTTATTTGTGAAAACAAAACGGATTTTATATGTATAACATGTAATAATATGTAGTATTTTCACATCTAGATGGATTTTTTTTTATTTGCACTACTGTCTGTTGAAACCGAGAAGAAACCGAGCATAGTAGATTTCTTTTTTTTTCATGTTGTACCGAAATCGTATCGAACCGTGACCCCCGAGCCGTGACATCTGTGTACCGTGCCACCCCTAATATACGTATATATATATATATATATATATATATATATATATATACAGTATAATATATATATTTATATATATTAACGAAGAGTTTATTGAACTTTTAGACAATATATTTTTTTTTTAAGTTTGCATACGTGTTTTATTTTTTTATTGCTATTATTGTATGATATAGTGAGAATACAGAACTCACATTCCAGGAGGAAAAAAATATCTTTATTTATTTCATAGGCCCACACTGAACAAAAATATACGAATTGTTGCACATGTTGTTATTTAAATGATGAAAAAGTAAGGTGAATTTCCTACGGCTTGTAATGTAAATCAGTGACATTTTTATAACAGTATAGCAGACTTACATAAATATGCATATTAAAATGCATAGAAAAATCAGCTGTCATGCTATTTCTCTCAGTAATATTAGTAAGATCACATTTTAATGCTTAGTTTTAATATCAAGCCTCTGTAGTTTTAATTGTGGGGGCAAAACGATGATATGCAAATACATGCTCTCCAAAAGCTTTTATTATGATAACATTTTAACACAAAAATAAATGATGTATTGGATAATCAAGTAAACTTAAGTTGCTTCAGACCAGCTTATTGAAATATTACTAACAATATCAAAGTTATGTTATACTTATGTTTATTTTAACAGCAAAAAGATGTGTGCAAACCTTTTAGAATTCTGCTAAAAGTTTAAAAGTTTGAAATATCAGAGGACAAAAGGTATGCTGATAATTTAGAGGCCTTAGAAATGTATGTATCAAATATTCAGTAGGCTTTGTAAGGTTAATAAGCCTGTATGTGTATTTCTTTGCTGGAATGGGGCAAAATGGCCTAATGAGTCACTAATGCTTCTCCAAATTCTCTGGTGTGCTCTGCTATTTTCAGTTGTTTAGTCACAGCTTAGGGAAGATAATTTTCTACTTATATGGTAAATTCTATTGTATGTTATAGTTACAAAACAGAATTCAGTACTGTTTCTTTATTCCCAATCCTATATGTGACTTTAATATTGTTTACTCTTTCCATCATTATATGGGTACTTCAAGGGTTAATGATGAAGTGAAAATGTCAACACTTACTTACCCTCGTGTCTTTTTCCAGCTTTTGACAGAAAACAAAAAGATTTAATTGAATGAATATCTGGTTGGGTGATTTTATTACAATGGCAGTACATTGTGATTTAATAAAGCAAGCAGAAGTGTCAGCAAATAAGAACAAACAGCTCACTGATAATTTGGTTTGGGTTAACAATAACCCAATATTTAAGCAGTCTTAACAGTAAAATTGACCTATCGGTAAGCCCCGCCCCCCTTAGTTACTGTTGCTCCCTCAGACAAACAAACGGAGTTGCTCACTGTCTTACAATGACAGCTGCAGTGTGAAAACCTTGTCCCACGATGTTTTTGCACAGTTTTGGACACAGAAAGCCACCAAATGGGAATTAAATATTCCATGGAGGGATTTATAAAATATTTAAAAATAAATACGGTGGGTAACTCGAAGCGAGGGTTTACAGATCACAATGCAAGCTGGAGAAGTCTCATATTACGGTCATCACGATCGTGGATGACAACATGCAGGATCAACACTGTTCATGTATCACAGGGTGCGATTAAATTAATGTACATTTAACCAGTTTAATATGAAGAGACAGTGACAGTTTTTGACCTACACTGTACAAGACGCGATCAGTCCGCTATTTAGGTTTGTACATTAGCATGGACTCACTAACTTTAATGTTAGCTAGTTTTAGCCAGAGATACCTTGCTAAAGCACAAGATAACATTAACGTTCTGCTCGAGCAGATGAAAATTGTAACTTAATGAGTGTATGACAACCAGAAAATGAACGTTTTTGTCTTCATTTGTACTGGGGTTGAATGCTTAGGGACATTTTGCTCTGTTTTGTTACATTCAGGAAATGTAATAAAATAAATTATATTGCCCATCCTCTCAGGATACCTAGAATCAGTGTTACAAGTACCCCAGGCACATCGTTTTTCCATTTTTGAAGCATAAAACCCATAAAACCGATGCAAGCTTGGATCTTCCAATGTTTCTCTATGGCGCTGAAACATAAAGATGTCCGAGTTCCGCTCCCCGTGCAACTGATACTCGACTGCCATTGGCTCATCTGTGTTCGAGGGGAGGGGCTTACAGATAGGTCAATTTTGGTGGACACTAGAGGTGCAATTGTTCAACTTATACTTACGGTTCGGTTTGTATCACGCATACATGTTCACAAGTCTCTGAGGTCCAAGTCCAAGTCAAGTCTCAAGTCTCTGAGGTCAAGTCTAAGTCAAGTCTCAAGTCTTTAAAGCGGAGTCCAAGTCAAGTCTTAAGTCTTTGAGGTGGAGTCCAAGTCACGTCTCAAGTCTTTGTTCTATTTATTAGCAACAGTTCTTTCAGCTAGTTATTGAGGCTAAATCAGTTTTGAAATACTGATTTCACGATATGATTTTCTCAACAAAAAAACTTTAACAAAATTTAAGACAAAGAAATTAAAAGGTGTCCATTTATTAATTGTCAGATAAAATGCTGCACATTTCTTTGTAAAATTGAAATATGTCAAACAACAAAACTACATTTTAAAGCAAACCCCAATTAATCAAATGAATTACACAAATTAAATAAATCTCATATAAACAAACTAAGGCTTTGTCTGTGCTCTTATTCAATTTAAAATGAGAGGCATCCACTGTATTTTAAACACAACACAATCCAAACAAAGAGGCTGCATACATCCAGCATGAGCAGTTTCTTATCTAAATTGGATTGTATAATTTCGAAATTTGAAGCAAAAACAAAATGGTCTGACTTTAGTTTTGTGAAACTATTCTACATAAAACATCTGTACAAAACAAACCAGCAGACAGAGAAGACAGGCTGAATTAATGCAGATTGATTCTCTGCCAACAGGTGGCGCTTGAACATCAATTAAACATTGTTTCCTTGGTTGCCGCTGTAAACAAAGCAGAGCTGCGGTTATGAACACTACTTTAATATGCATTATACGGAGGCAAGATGAAAATAAAATACCATTTAAACTTTTTTTTTAAGACAGCCAGTTTCCCTCAGAGATACATTCATATAAACTCCTATACCAAATGACTTGTGTTTTTTACGAGTCTCACGAGTCACGGGTTCAAGTCATATGCCACTGCCATATCACCCTGCAGCCCAAGACTGGTTGCCCACTGAAGCTAAGCAGGGCTGAGCCTGGTCAGTACCTGGATGGGAGACCTCCTGGGAAAACTAGGTTGCTGTTGGAAGAGGTGTTAGTGAGGCCAGCAGGGGGTGCTCACCCTGTGGTCTGTGTGGGTCCTAGCGCCCCAGTATAGTGACGGGGACACTATACTGTCAAAAAGCACCGTCTTTCGGATGAGACGTTAAACCGAGGTCCTGACTCTCTGTGGTCATTAAAAATCCCATGGCACTTCTCGTAAAGAGTAGGGGTGTAACCCCGGTGTCCTGGCCAAACTGCCACCACTGGCCCTTGTCAATCATGGCCTCCTAATAATCCCCATCCTCTTGATTGGCTCCATCTCTCTCTCATCTCCACCTGTAGCTGGTGTGTGGTGAGCGCTCTGGTGCCGTTGTCCTGTGGCTGCCGTCGCATCATCCAAGTGGATGCTGCACACTGGTGGTGGTTGAAGAGAGACCCCCTCATGATTGTAAAGCACTTTGGGTGTACAACAATACACATTAAAGTGCTATATAAGTGTGTCATTCATTCATTCATTCAAGTCTCGAGTCAGCTGTTCACGAGTCCAAGTCAAGTCCCAAGTCTTTATTTATGCGACTTAAGTGCGACTCGAGTCCAAGTCTCTGACTCGAGTTTCCATCTCTGGTATCACGGTTTAAGAGTCATGGTTTCAGTATGTTCTATGTTTAGGGAAAAAATATGCTGTTGAATAAAAATTAAAGAAAATAATAACAAATAATCTAACTACAAGCAACAGCACAAATAAATACAATAGAGCAAAAATACAAATAAATAAAATAAATAGTGCTTTTCAGTTTTTTTTTAGGTAGGTCTAACATTAGATTTTAGGTACAGAAATTGAATAAAGTACTCAAATGTAAGATAACATTGCATATTTGACTATAAATTAAATATTAATCTTCATTAAAGTTACAACAGCTATTCAATCAAGAGCAGTGAGTGATTTCCTTGTTGCTGTTTGATTAATATTTAAGGAGAATGCATGGATCCAGTGCACTGATACTGCACGTTCAGCGGGCTATGTCTGCTACCAAGACAGGCATTTTTACATAATTTTTGTGTAAATTTATCCATTTAAGCACAAAACTTTTAAAATTTTGAAAACTCAAAATTTGTGTGCGTTCTGAGATGGGTTTGCACGCTTTGGATGAGCTCACACAAGTTCTCATTCGTGTCTTTCTGGCTCTTCAATGTTTAAACTGGCAAGGCTGAAATGAGTTTAGTTTAAACACAGATAGCAATGTGCAGGGCCGTAGCTGGGGTTTGCGGGGCCCCGGTGCAGATTGTACCAAATTGTTTAATTTGTATGTTCGTTCTATTTATTTATTTGTGCTATTTACACAATGTTTAAGTGTTTTCAAGTTTGTAGGTGTCCAGGTACAGAAACCGAATAATCAAATGTAAAATAGCATTGCATATTCTTCACTATAAAAAATAAATATACAGTCAAACCAAAATTTATTCAGACACCTTCACATTTCTCACATCATCACAGTTTATTTGCAATAGTTTAGAAAATGGAAATAAAATACGACAAGAACAGTTAAACTGTGTCAGAACAAATTAATCTTGATGTCAGATAACTTTGATAAGGTATGTAATGGATTACAATCAACCAAAAATTCAGACAACTGTTAGTATGACAATATGTACACAACTATCAATACTTTGTTGGCCAAGTACCACGCAATGCTTCATTTTGTCTGTGGTGTAAAAAGGTCGCATTAGCAATTAAAGAAAAAACACTTAAGCAAAACATGGTCTGGTCAAAGTGTCTGAATAATTTTTGGTCCCAATTTTTTTTAATCAATTTTACTGGTAGTCCACTGTATGAAGAATTTTTGGGTATAATATGTCACAGTTCACTTTATTTTGCTATACTCGCTTACATAAATTAACTATAGTGTCCTGCATCCACTAGTAAAAAATATTAGGGGTGCTCCGATTGATCGGGTACCGATCATTATCGGCCGATAATCGCTATGGGATGTTTGATCGGTGGTCTCTAAAAAGGCCGATCTCAAAAAAACGATCTCTAGCTGCGTGCCGTTAGAGGTTTGGCATGACATGCAGCGGCACCGTCTCAGTCTCTGTCCGGCGTAGGTGAAATAATAATAATGCTGAAGGTAATTTACAATTCATATTTATTCATTAAATAACAAATTACAAACAAGTAATTTGAAACTTTCTGTGAGACATCATTTCATAAACAGCCTGTGTGAATCACCGCACACGCTTTCCCTCTCAAAATGCGCATTCAAATTCCCCCCATTTTCAAAAATGAAATTCAGACACTGAATAAATGTCTAAAAATACTGATTGGAGTATCACTATAAATAATTAATGATAAAAAGATGGGTTTAAAAAGATCGGTATCGGTGATCGGCCTCAAAAATCCTGATTGTGATCCACCCCTAAAAAATATCAAAACTTATATCTGGTGTCTGAATAATTTTTGGCTTGACTGTGGATTAATTAATGTTAAAACTACAAAGTAATTCAGTCAAGAGCAGTAAGTGATTTTCTTTCTTTCATTTTCTTGGATTAACATTAAGGACACCGACAGCAGATAGTAAATTAGGCGTGGTCACTTGAAGAGACAATGCATCCAATATAATGATGCACATCCAATTTCTTTCTCAACTGTTTACTTTCAATTCAAGTTTATTTGTATAGCACTTTTTACGATACAATCGTTGCAAAGCGCTTTACAGGAAATTAAGTTTCTACAATATATTTATACATTGTAGAAACTTAATATATTAACTTATGGCAAAATTTGTTAATTCTGTATGTTGTTGGGAGATCAGAGGTTGGCATCCTCTGAGGTCCTCTGAGGGGTTGGCATCGTCTCTTCTCAGGTGTTTGGTCATCTCAGATCATTTAACGCCTGGATCCACAGAGAAACAAAGAGACTTAATTAGCGTAGCTGTTGTTCCATCCAAGCAAAAATTATTTGTTCAACCCAAGCTAAAGAATAATAATGTGCGTTTGATCAGATATAACTGCAGTACAAGATTATGAGATGCATTATATGAATGCATTATGTGAATGCTTGGCTAAAGAGATGTGTCTTTAATCTAGATTTAAACAGAGAGAGTGTGTCTGAACCCCGAACGTTATAAGGAAGGCTATTCCAGAGTTTGGAAGCCAAATATGAAAAAGCTCTACCTCCTTTAGTGGACTTTGCTATTCTAGGTACTACCAAGATTCCAGAGTTTTGCGACCTTAGGGAGCGTGATGGATTGTAGCGAGATAGAAGACTAGTTAGGTACGCAGGAGCTAAACCATTTAGGGCCTTATAGGCAAGTAATAATATTTTGTAACTGATACAGAACTTAATAGGTAGCCAGTGCAGAGACTGTAAAATTGGGGTAATATGATCATATATCTTGACCTGGTAAGGACTCTAGCCGCTGCATTTTGTACTATCTGTAGCTTGTTTATTGAAGATGCAGGACAACCACCTAGCAGTGCATTACAATAGTCCAGTCTAGAGGTCATGAATGCATGAACTAGCTTTTCTGCATCAGAAACAGGTAACATGTTCCGTAGCTTGGCAATGTTTCTAAGATGGAAGAATGCTGTTTTTATAACATTGGAAATATGATTTTCAAAAGAAAAGTTGCTGTCTAATATAACACCCAGATTTTTGACTGTAGAGGAAGTAACAGTACATCCGTCTAGTTGCAAATTGTAATCCAAGAGATTCTGTGTACTGTTTTTTGGTCCAATAAGTAATATCTCTGTCTTATCTGAATTTAATAGGAGAAAATTATTGGTCATCCAATCTTTTAAATTTTTAACACACTCGGTTAACTTAGATAATTTAGAAGTTTCATCTGGTCTTGTTGAGATATATAGTTGAGTATCATCAGCATAGCAATGGAAATTAATCCCGTATTTTCTAATAATATTACCAAGGGGCAACATGTATATTGAAAATAGCAGAGGACCTAGGACAGATCCTTGTGGTACTCCATACTTTACTGGTGATAATTGAGATGACTCCCCGTTTAAATAAACAAAGTGGTAGCGATCGGACAGGTAGGATCTAAACCATCTTAAAGCCTGCCCTTGAATACCCGTATAGTTTTGTAATCGATCTATGAGTATGTCATGATCTATAGCAGTGTTACTCATTGCGCGGCTCGCGAGCCTCATGCGGCTCGCCAGATTTACTTTGTGGCTCGCATGGCAGCAAATAATACGATGATATTATCATGCAGTCAATCCAGATATTTCATAAAAACATTAAAAACAAGCAGGGCTATAACATAACCTATTAAAAAACTCACACCATGTCTACACCGGACGCGAGTGGTGCGATCTGACAAAAGACAATAGAACCCATCAGAGTATGTGAGCAGAGCGGAGTGGGACCGGAGCGGTGTAATTTTGAATGGAGGGAGGAGCGGATATTTTAAAAGTCGGAGCGTCGTGGTTTTCACTCGCTCCAAGAGCGCTCCATCACGAGTACAATTCATGCCAACGGCCTGTAATATAACTGCATATTTAGCAAGAATTCACATGTTAAACATATTAAGCAAGCTTGATAGAAAAGGATCACTCAAATAAAAAAGAATGTGAAGGCTATGATGACGTGAGCGGGAAGTTATAGTTCTCAATGAATTTGTAACTTTGTTCCTTCTGATACTGAATATTTTCAGCTGAAAGCATGATTTAAACAAGTACTACAACACATATTCACACACAATCACTCTCTCAATAATGCATTCAAACAAATGTAATCTTACAGTGCTTCTTCATCTGTATCTGATTTCGAATGAACAGAAATCTGTAAGATATGAAGTGATCCGTAGGTAAAATAACTCACGAAAATGTACTGTTCTTTTCATCAGAAACAAAATTGGCACTGCAAAAATCTGCAATTATACCTTTTAATGCTGATTTTAGCTTGCCATGTGGTAGGAAAAAAGTTTTCACACTTCCAATAAGCCACTTTGAAACTCTCCTGTTATTTTATTTTCCTCTCTTCTTTTAATATACTATGAACAGAACTGTGATATTTCAAACATACTGAAATACTTTAGATGCGGAGCGAAGGCGGAGCGGTGTTTCTGATATCAGTGAGCGAGGAGTGGAGCGGGAAATGGTGAACCCGGAGCGGAGCTGGAGCGGAGTAATTATTAAAAGCTCGGAGCGCGGAGAGGAAATTGTTGGCGCTCCACTCCGCTCACATACTCTGGAACCCATGTTGTCTACACTGGATGCTGCGCGGCGCGATGCGACACGATCCCCATCAGTAAACTGATGCCTCGTTCCATTTATGAAGAACTGTACTGGCACTAAGTTCAAATGATTTGCAAATGTCGCTTTTTCGCATCAAGTGTAGACAGACTTTTAGCGCAGCGGGGCGTGGCATGACAACTGTCGCGTCTGGTGTAGACACGGTCAGACAGTGTCTGCTCTATTACAAATAATTTATATTTTAAAAAAATACCTAAAACAGAGGCATTACAAGATGGAAATATAGACTAGAGATATTTACACTTGCTCTGTCCTATGTCCATGACACTGACTCACTGCAGAGTTGCCAGTTTTAATCTTAACAGTTCTTAACGCCGAATGTGCACTTGGATGGTTAGATAATAGATACATGATGGGCTAGTATAGAAAAAAATAACTTAAGATCTTCCCAGCATTAAGGTAGTCCTGCTTTTTTAGAAATCATCTTGTCCTAGTTACAAATTTGACTGGTAAATGATAAAGAATGATAGCCACTTTTGTATTACATTGCATTGCATATCAGGGATGACAGATTGATAAAAAGACATGCTATTTATGACTGGATGTAACTTTTGATACTTTTTGATACTTTGCGGTAAAAGTGGCTCTCCGATTGACTTTGCCCTATCAGTGCGGCTCCCATGAAAAAAATAGTGAGGACCACTGATCTATAGTGTCGAACGCAGCACTAAGATCAAGTAAAACTAGCAATGAGATGCAGCCTTGTTCTGACGCAAGTAGGGATGCAACGATTATAGATTTTGTTGGTACGATTATAGTCTGAGGAATAATCACGGTTTCACGATTATTACGATTATTATGCATTTATTCATTTCACAACATAAAATCACATAAACACTTAAGATATTAAGTGTTATTTATTGCTGCCTTTTGAAACAGAAATAACACAGTAACCAATAATACAGCACAAAATAATAATACTAAAGAAAAAAAAGTCCATCGCTCCTATTGGAATTAAAAAAGGTGACCTCTGCTCTGTAAACATCCATGTCAGTATTTCCCTTTTGAAAATAACAAATGGAAATAGATCACAAATGTATTTGGTGTTTTCATTTTGTATATTCTTTCTACATTTCTTTTGGACCTGAGGTACAGAACTTGGAAAGATGGTGAAAAAAATTTGACTTATGAATAACACTATAACAGGGATGATAAATCACAATGTTAATTAAGTATTAATATTAGTCTTATATTAATAACTTTATTTATCCCACAGAGGACACTGTTACTAATGAGGGGAATAAACTAAACTATTATTGTAATCAACTGTCATCCATACTTATTCATTTTAATAATCTTTATTCATCTGATTTTACATATGGCCTGAGAAAATCATGTCTATTATTTTGGTTTGTGAGATCGAGATCGAGCAGCCCACACAAACATTTAAGAGGACAGAAACTTGTCAACGCTGCCCAGCGACTTTCATTAATAAAATAATTAGATACTGGATCGCTACATTATATTAATCAGCAAAGAGGCGGTAATATGACTGGTTAAATAACTAAACTCAAATCTTCATTGTTTGTAGTGACACGCAGATGCAGGTAGGCTAATTCACACACGCAACTCTCTCTCTCTCTCGCGCTCTCTCTCTCTCTCGCGCTCTCTCTCTGTGCACTATTTAATCTCTGTCTGAAGCAGGCAGAATGCTAGAGCTAACGAACTTCGCGTCAGGTTGTCCTTGCCTTCACGTCGTGCATTAAAATTGTTTATTGTACAGCAAGAACAGGTTGGCTAGCCGTGCATTATCCCTTATGTATACTCTTTAACAGCAATTTTTACGGCAATATTTTAAATGACGCCCTGGTCATTCTTGGTGTACAAAATGGTCCCACACTATCGACTTAAGTCATTCTCTGGTGGAAATAAAGGATCGCTGTTTGGTTCCTCTGTCATATTTAATCTAGTGTGTGTAGTAGCCTCCGTGTCTCTGATAAGCACGTCATTTTAAGCTGGTGCACCGCTAGTGTAACTTTGTTTTCGTTTTGCGCAAGTTGCAACAGTTCCGTTCCGTGCAACAGAAACACTCGGTGTAGCAGAGCCTTTACGATTAATTAACCGTAACGTTTTAAAGCGCGGTTAATAGTAAAACCGGTTAATCGCTGCATCCCTAGATGCAAGAAACAAGTCATTTGTAATCTTAACAAGTGCAGTTTCTGTGCTATGGCGGGGCCTGAAACCTGACAAAAATTCTTCACAGAGATAATTTTTTTGCAAGAAGGAGCACAATTGAGCAGACACAACTTTTTCTAAAATTTTAGTCATAAACGGAAGATTTGAGATGGGTCTGTAATTTGCCAGTTCACTAGGATCTAGTTGTGGCTTCTTAATAAGAGGCTTAATAACTGCCAGCTTGAATGGTTTTGGGACGTGACCTAAAGATAACGATGAGTTAATAATATTGATAAGCGGTTCTTCTGCTACAGGTAACTCTTTCAGTAATTTAGTGGGTACAGGATCTAATAGACATGTTGTTGGTTTAGATGCGGTGATAAGTTTATTTAGCTCTTCCTGTCCTATAGTTGTAAAGCACAGCAGTTTTTCTTTGGGTGTGATGAATGAAGCTGAAGTACTAGACGCCGTAGAATCTACATTAGTTATTGTATTTCTGATGTTATCTATTTTATCAGTGAAGAAATTCATAAAGTCATTACTATTAAACTGTGAGGGAATATTTAGATCGGGTGACGTCTGGTTATTTGTTAATCTAGCCACTGTGCTAAATAAAAACCTTGTATTATTTTGGTTATTATCTATGAGTTTGCGGATATGTTCGGTCCTGAAGGTAAAGTGCGCACACACTGTTTCCCTGGTGCTCGTGTTCTCGATGTTTCTTATTTTATGTTTGCTTATTTTAACCATGCAGCAAACCTTTTAAAATATTTTGATAAATTACTGAAAAAAAAAAACATTTAACTGATTGTATTAATCGGTCAAAATTCTTATCGGTCGGTTAACGGTTAAACGGTTAAAATGAACATCCCTAATTTGTCGGTACAAGAGCAAGAAGAGGCAAATTCGGTGTTCAAGCACTTTGAGATGCGTCTCTCTACGTGCGTCCTGTGCGCACAGAACATCCCGCGCGGGTGCTGAATTGGGCCCTTTCACATCTTTTTCTGTTTGCATGTTTAAACTGCGATTTGTATTTGTTCGTTCAGGTGCAGGAGGACACGAAGGAGAGCTCGGTTCGGTGTTGCTGTCCGTGAGACGCGGCTCTCTGCGTGCGCACCGAACACGGCGCGAGTACTCAGTTGAGCTTTTTCGCATCTTGTGTTTGAATGCTTTAAACTCTTTTGAATGTTTAAATTGGCAAGGCTTAAAAACACGTGCAAATGATAAGCTTTCGTGACAACGCGTAGCAATGGCCCGTCAACTGTAATGAGTGTCTTTTTAGGCTGGCCTGAGCCAGTCAGTTGTGATCGCCGGCCAACCCCAACCCCTCCCCCTCAGCCGTGGGCCACTAATCGTCACCACCTTTCACCCCACTAGCGACGGCCCTGGCAATGTGTGCTGTTCAGATCTCACCTGCGCATTCACGCTATCAACACCCGGGCGGTGACGACATAAATGACTGGTATTCCAGCATACACCACTCGCACTGAATAAAGAGTGACTGGTTTGTCCACTTTTTTTTTCCATCGCTGTTTTTGTAGTGCATTTGGAAGCCAGAATGCAAACTCTGTCTGTTTTACTTGTAATTTATAACAAACCATATTACAGATGCATAGTCAGATTTAAGCTGAACCTCTATGCAAGTGCATGCCGAACTGCGGGTGGAGAACGGTACAGTTAGAATTTCTATCTTTTTTTTGTTTTTTTGTTTTACCGAGAACCGTTACACCCCTAGTGGATACCATTAGGCTTCTGTATACCACACTCCAGTTCAGTAGGTGGCTGAACTCTTACATTGCTGTTTAGAAACGGCAGAATTTGATGTCAGCTTTTTCATTATTTCAATGTATTTTTTTAATTTATTATTTCTTGTAAATCTCTTTGAGATTTTATTTTAAAGGCGCTATATAAAATAGTTTATTATTATTATTCATTGTTGGGTGAATTATTCCTTCATGCATCCTGTAGCCTCTTTCTTACATTCAAATTACAACCGTGCTGGTATTTAGATCACTTTGTTGGACTAAATAGCACTCTCAACCAATCAAATTCGAGAACCAGAACTAACTGTTGTATAAAGATTGTTATATAATCTTTATTGCACTCTGGAGACAGTATGGATGTTTTGCATACAGGCTTGTGGATTTACTTTCTTCTTGCCAAAGAATGTGATTTTAATTATTTAGTTGTATATAAAGCAGTATGTCTTCATTATGATGCCTTGTCGTCTAGAAACAGACGTAGGCTTTCAGTATGCGATTATTACTTCTTAAAGTCCAGTTGAATAAGTGATGATGTTTCTCTCTGCTTACAACTAATCTGATGTTTCTCTTTCTCTTTGTTGTTCTGTCTTTGTCTTCTCTCTGGCTTGTTCTCTTTTCCTCTCCACAGACATTTATAGTCCTAAATAAAGGGAAAACAATCTTCCGCTTTAGTGCCACACCTTCCTTGTACATGATAAGCCCTTTTAATCTCGCTAGGCTAATAGCGATAAAAATTTTGATACATTCATATCCTTTTTCAGCTGTTAAAATGTATGTGATGAATGTTTATGTTGTCTCTCTCTCTACATCAAATATGTAACATGTCTGCTTATTGCTAGAGTGCATGCGATGGTCAGGAATAATGCTATAGATGCAGACTAATATGTTGTAGTTAAGCTGTGTGTTCTAGTGTGGGACTGTAACAGCATATCAGTGGGTGTGGATGTAGGTGTGAATTTTAGATGCATGGCAACTGTTTTGTTTGACAGTAGAGATGCCAAATAGAGAGAGAAAATGGTGGAGCTCTGTCACCTGTTTTTAGCATATTGTGTCCTGTATTGATGCTGGAACCCATGGTTAAGGACATCTAGTTGAGTGGTCATATGCCATGCAGAAGCAGTCTCCCTATTGGCCAATACGGCACGATTTAAAAATGAGCTTTCTTTCTGACCATATAGTGGCATTTGTTTTATTCTGATTGTGATGTCAGTCATGCCACATTAACTCTCAGTTCATTCATAAAATATTTACAGACAGAGGCATTGCTTTGAGCTGAATGGAAACAATAATTTTCAAACATATAGGCTACCACAAAGATTTGAACTGTAATGCTATTCCCTGTCCTCTGATGACTAATTTGATGGTTAATGTGGTTGTAGTCCAAACAAAAACATTTTAACTGCCTACATAAATGACACAAATGAGCTGAAAACTCCCTGTTATGACGGAAGCACTAGGGCTGGGTGATATATTAAATATTCACAATTCATTAATGTTTAAAAACTTGTTATATGCTGTATAAATGAACATGATTAAACATCTATCTCTGTTCATTTAGTGGCAAACATGGAAAAAAAATGTTTTATGTTGTTACATATTTAATTTGTTAATATTAAATTTTGTTAAATAAGTGTTTGTCTGATACTGTATGCAAAATTATACCTCTTGCATTAAACATTTTAATCTACTTTGCAACAGTGGCTGTTTAGTTGAATACATAAATATCAAATATCAAACAATAAGCTAAAAATATTGAAATATAAATATTGCCTAGCCCTAGCAGTGCTTTACAACTAGCCAAAATTCACAATTTTCTGTCTGTATTTGGCGTTTTGTTATTGATGAATGTCCTGATATGTATATTTATATACGAAGTAAAAAGCCTGTGTTCTGTAATATCTCAGAATTTCCTTAACTGATACCCACAGTATTCAGCATGTTCATTATGTGTACGATTTTGACCAACTGTGTGTTCATGACTTTTAGTAATCCTCCCGAGTGGTCCAAACAAGTAGAGTAAGTATTTATCCTAACCACAGCTTGCCATTCACATCACAAAATCATAAATATACACATTCAAAATTCAAAGCAGATTTTAGTTCCTTTTTCTTAATCCAGTTACTGCTACTTTTTCCTTCAGGTATACCTTCACTGGAATTTATACGTTTGAATCAGTTGTAAAAATCATTGCCCGTGGATTCTGTATAGATGACTTCACATTCCTTAGAGATCCATGGAACTGGCTGGATTTCATGGTCATCTCAATGGCGTAAGTATTCTGTCATTAATGTAATTATGAACCTAGTCTGATTTGTGAGCTATCATTCGGTTAATATCAAATTAATAAGTCATTTAACTGGTCAGGATTATTACATTCACCTGAAACTATTTTCTGCCTCATTCTTGTTTATAATGGATGATGAAAATAAATACCTGTAAAGCTGCTTGTACACTGAGCTCTTACTGTATGTGGGGGATGCAGACAACACATTTTCAGCTGTTATATTCTGTCTCTAACCATATGAACATTTTTAGGTAGCATCTTTATGGATGTGGCAGCTCTGCTCATGTCGTGTCCAGTTCCTCACAGCTCTGCATTTGTCCTTGTGACTGTTTTTCTCCTCATCTCTCTGCTGTTCTGTGGATATACCTGGTTCTGGCACTGATCCAGAATACTCACTCTATTCTTCTCTTCTGAGAATTTTCATCATTCAGATGTTCCTACTGATCAGTGTTTATAGTCATTCATCAACAACACGACTCCTAGCAGCCCACACAGAAAACTCTCTCTCTCTTCATCTCTTTCTCTCTCACTCACTGATTCTAGTTCTCATTCTCCATTTTCACTGTATCTGTTATTTATCTGTCATGTTTTCTGCATACAAACCATTCCAGACATATTCATCTGAGATATATTGTATGTCACCATATGAGCATGTTTGTTTATAAAAGCTATTGGGGTGGGAGACAGACATTAGGTTTTGTGTTGTTGTGCCAAATATTGTTATTATTATAAATGATATATTTTATAATATAATAATTATAATATATTATAAAAATCATTATTAGCCCACATATTCTATCTGAAAGATATCTTTAATGTATATTGTCATAGTATGTTTACTTTTTCAACATAGAAAATATTCATTGTGTTAACATAATAATTACTATTGTTATTATTATTAAATGTATTCTTTTTCTTTTTTTCGTTTAAATTTGTATATTTGTCATCAAAATATAGGAATATTTGGCATTTCTACTTTGTATTGTGACTACGCTACATTAATTTTCCCCACCTTAGAAGAAAAAGATCATCTTAGTCTGCATGGAAGTCATCAAGTACTAAGTCATGACCATGTCTCCATGTAACTTTGATCTGATCATTGCAGGTATATAACTGAGTTTGTAAACCTAGGCAATGTCTCAGCTCTGCGCACGTTCAGAGTTCTGAGGGCATTGAAAACAATTTCTGTAATCCCAGGTAAGAGAGTGTGTGGGCGGGAGGGGTCGGGTCGGTGTTCTCTTGGTGTGTCGGTGTGTGTATCTTGGTTTTCTTTTCCTTCCTTTTCCCCCGTAGTGGACAGGCTCTGTAAGTGGCGTACCTCCTGGTGGTTCATTGGCGTGGTGGTGTTCTTGGTGTGTTTGTGGTTGTCATTGGTGTCTGTGTGTGATCCTCCCTTATTTCAGATATGTAACAGAGTTTGTGGACCTGGGGAATGTATCTGCGCTGAGAACATTCAGAGTTCTCCGAGCATTGAAAACTATCTCTGTCATTCCAGGTGAGATGCAGTTTTGACGCTGAGGTTAACTTTCAGTATGATCCCCTATTACTATTCAATTTGAACTCTTTTTTTTTAAGCAGAAATTAATTTGGAGAGGACTGTTTAATTTGCTTTTTTCCAATCTCCAAAATTATCAAAAATGGTACTTATACATTTTTGATAGGCTTTGCAGTCTACTATCAATCTCCAGAGTCCTTGGTTTCGACACCCTTTTGCCCCTTTAGAAACTTCAGAGCAGATTAGAGCAAATTAGAAAGCTTTAGCGACCAAACCTCTTTAACCTCTTTCATGTAGGCAAAAAACGTATCTGTGAACAAACCCTGATCTGGGTTGAACTCAAGCTACTGTATTATTAGTAGGTTTGTTGTTGAGATCTTGCTAAAGCAGATCTTTGTATTAAATAAGGCATGTTTTATTTCAGATTTTAACAGTAAGGACTTTAGATAAAAGCTAATTGTAGAATTCACTAGTTTGTGAGCTTGTATGTTTCTCAAAAATCAAACTATAAAGGTATGAACACATTAATTTAGCTGATTAATATATATTAGGAAACAAGTATACCTTTTCAAACTACCCCCGTGGCCTCAGAGCACTAGAGTATATATTTTTAACAAGCTATGTTTTGTTCCCCAAAATGAAAATTGCATTGCTCTCTGTGAGTTCCCAAAGAATATACTTTACTTATTTATGAAGACTGCCAAGCCTAGTTTGTGGACATATTTTATGCTGCATGATGCTTTGGAAGTCACTTGCTTTTATAGTATTAGCCTACTAAGTGCTTGGCTGCTGTCTTTTTTTTTTTTTTTTTTTTTGGACAATTCATTTTTCTTCACTTTTTTCCTTTATTTTGTATGAAACTCACAAATTGCACCTGGAAATAAAATAAGAATAGTGCAGATGGTCAAGGAAGAATGTTTTTTTTAATTTTTTTTTTATCTGTTTCAGATGAGTAATTTTTTTTATTTTATCTGTACAGTTGTTTTTATTTTATTCAGAGGCTTTGCAAAAATGCCAGACCTTTAGCTTAACGTCTTGACACATTAGTGTCATATGCAAGTCATTTTCAGTGAAATAACAGAATTTATTTAGCTGACTAGGTTTTACTGCAAGTCATATTTGTCATGCTGTGTTATTTTCAGTAAGGCTGTGAACTAAAGCCTACTCATCAAATCTCTGAACCCTGCAAGATTTTTTGATGTTTTTGTGGGGTTTATGGGCAAGAGGATTGTATCATATCATTACTAATTTGAGTGTCTGCTGTCCTGAAGGTAAAGCAGCTCTTTTATATTTAGGAGGGAGTTATGGAGGGGTCAGTGCAGTTCTGATGATGTTTAGCTCAGCATGTCTGATGGAGCCTTGGAAGAATTTTACACTGGACTTGTTTCTGTTCAGCCTTCGAGCTGAAATGACCTGCATGCAGTCTTCACCCCCCTAGTCCCTGCTTGCTTTATTCTCCCCATGTCATGGCCCTCTGGTTGTGCTGCAGTATTTATAGACAACTGGATGTCAGGCTGTTCTCACTGTTTCAGGGAGCCCTCCCTTTATTGTCAAGAGAATTCTTTGAAGGTTATCATTCGACAACCTTCAACTTCTCTTCTGGAATGCTGAAATTCAAAAAGGTTTCAGGACAAATTTTTGCATCTCCTGAAACAATATATTAACTGTTGTAGGTGTTTATTAAACCATGTTTAAGCAGAATAGTGAATTATTCATCTGAATAGAGCAAATGCTGGGATGGCTCCCAAACAGTACGTGTGTAAAGACACTTAAAGTGTATTTTGTGGTTCTGTTATTTATACATTGTCATTGTGAATTAAAATAAGGATTCAAGGTATGATATTATGAAAAATTTATAATTAACAATTAAAAACATTGATGTATGCTGAAGGGCACCCTTAAGCATCCATATCAGTGGTTCTCAACTGGTTTTGTTTCAGGAGCTAGATTTACATTTACAAACAGTTTCATACTTTTGGCAGCCAGTAATTTATCATATAAAACTCATTAGGCCAAAAAACATGTTTATGATGAAGGCCATGTCAAGCATCGTGTTCATGATTCTGTTTTATTGGATGCCTGACCTATGATAACAACAACAAAAGGTATGGGAAATGTTTTCTCCCTCTTTTGAAAAGTAACATTTACTTGCTATAGATAGATAGATAGATAGATAGATAGATACAAATAAAGAAATGTATTGCATAATAATTGTGGTGTTCCCTGCAATCAGAAAATACCTGCACACCACCAGTTGAGAACCACATATCTACATAATATGTATACAAGACATACATGAAACGTAGATGGTCTCACATCTAAAAATGTGAATTCCTCACATCATGCCTTGAGACTCCTTTTATACACTTCTGGGACTTGAACACACATGCAACTGTCTGTGCCTTTTTGTGTGTGTGTGTTTGTGTGTGTATGTGTGTGCATATTCGATATCTCAAAGGTCTGAAGACTATTGTTGGCGCTTTGATCCAGTCGGTGAAGAAGCTGTCAGATGTGATGATCCTCACCGTTTTCTGCCTCAGTGTCTTTGCCCTCATTGGTCTGCAGCTCTTCATGGGAAATCTGCGGCAAAAGTGTGTCATCTGGCCCATCAACATCACAGAACTATACCAGGACAATGGCACCCATGCATTCAACTGGGATGAGTACATCATGAATGAGAGTGAGCTTTTGTTTAGTTTGTAACACAAATTACAAAAATAGTTAAGACAATTTATTAGTTTCAGTTTATCGTATTGCTTTAACTGCCATGTAACACTCATTTAAAGTTAATCTTTAATAAAAACAAAATTAACTACATCTATAATAACTATAATATAATGACTACATCTATTTTGATTTTGTTTATATTTAATATTTATAAATTAATAATTTCACACTGTTAAATGTTTTATTTATATATATATATATATTATGATGTAATGCCCAAATTCACTTGTAGCATTTATATGATAATAATTTTAATATTGGTTGTTTATCTGCCTTATCGGTTTTGGCCATAAATTTAATTGCTTGAAAAGTACAAAATAGTCTAGTTGACATTCTCTGTCTCGTTTTGTCATCAGCCAATTTCTACTTCCTGCCGGACCAGCTGGATGCTCTTCTCTGTGGAAACAGCTCTGATTCAGGGTGAGTGTCTGGCCTTCTCCTTCACAACATAATTACAAAACTATAAATGACATAATACAGACATTAAAAATAATAAACAACACTTACTTGTTAAAAAAGACTAAACATGCAAGAGCTCACTGAGACTCTTCTCTGACAAACGTTGTATGCTAATCCATAGACTGGTGCCAAGTCATTATTGGGTTGTGTGCTCTTTTCCCCTCTCAGTCGCTGTCCTGAAGGCTACACATGCATGAAGGCTGGTCGCAATCCAAACTATGGGTACACCAGCTTTGACAGTTTTGGCTGGGCTTTCCTGGCTCTATTCCGCCTCATGACGCAGGATTTTTGGGAGAACTTGTACCAGCTGGTAAGGGCGTGGTCTTTTTTCCTCTTTCATCACTTTTTCCCATTTAAAGATTTTTTCTCAGTAATCTGAATTTTGCTCCTGAGCAAAGGAATATTTTTGAAATCAAAGGATATGTGTATGTAAATATAATTAAAATGGCTAAATTATACAGGTCTAACTTTGCACAATTAAATAGTCACATTTAATTATTTGCATTTAGCATGCAAATTAAACAAAATCAGTGCTTGAGGTACCCTCATGCCTTTTATACTTAATAATACATTTGTAAAGAACAGAAAATGATATGTAATTAGCAACTGTGATGATTTGGATCTCTCAAAATTCTTTTTTCCCAATTATTTTGTCGCTATTGGTTGTATTTTCATTAGTTCAATATGCTTTAAGTGTAAATTTCTCACACATGAAAAAGTGTTTAGGATGAGCCACAATATTTATTGCAGACAGCCCTCGTTGTGCAGGATGCACACAAACACACTGAACCCTTTGGGATCAGGAGCAGTAATGGACAGCTAGAAGACTAAATAGTAAAATGCTAAATATATCCTGAGCTCTAGTTGATTCTATATCCACTTTTATCTCAGCACCAGATATCCCATTGTTACTGATAAACAGATACAATTTTTATGTTTATTTTAATCTGTTGTCAAGAAACATGAAAACTAATTCAATTATTAAATAAGAATTATTATATGGCTTGAAATTCGTATTGATTAAATTGAATAAAAACGTTATAGTTCATCTCTTGAGTAGTTTTAATACTTAAAGGGATACTCCACCCCAAAATGAAAATTTTGTCGTTTTTCACTTACCCCCATGTCGTTCCGAACCCGTAAAAGCTTCATTAGTCTGCAGAACACAATTTAAGATATCTTGGATGAAAACCGGGAGGCTTGTGACTGTCCCATTGACTGCCAAGTAAATTGCACTGTCTAGGTCCATAAAAGTATGAAAAGCATCGCCAGAATACTCCATCTGCCATCAGTGGTTCAATCACAATGTTATGAAGCGACGAGAATACTTTTTGTACGGAAATAAAACAAAAATAACGACTTTATTCAAAAATTAGGCACAGTAACGTCTCCTCTGTGTATCAGCCTTGACACAGGGATGCATCTTCTTCGTCGATTTACGCTCTGATTTGAACGCAAACAGCGCACCCTTGTGGCCCGGCTGATACAGAAGAGTGTATGCATTTTGTGTCCAGAGGATAATCTCCAAAATGGCGCTACACTGACACAGAGGAGACGTTACGGTGCCTAATTGTTGAATAAAGTCGTTATTTTTGTTTTATTTCCGTACAAAAAGTATTCTCGTCGCTTCATAACATTATGATTGAACCACTGATGGCAGATGGAGTATCCTGGCGATGCTTTTCATACTTTTATGGACCTTGACAGTGCAATTTACTTGGCAGTCAATGGGACAGTCACAAGCCTTCCGGTTTTCATACAAAATATCTTAAATTGTGTTCTGAAGACTAACGAAGCTTTTACGGGTTCGGAACGACATGGGGGTAAGTGAAAAACGACAAAATTTGTATTTTGGGGTGGAGTATCCCTTTAAGTAATTTTAAACCAGTTGAATGAACTGCATGTTATAGACTCTGTATTCAACAATCAAATGCATTTTTTTCCTAGAAGACAGGTAATTGCAGTTCTTTTAAAGCTTATAAGGAATATCACTCTTCATAAGTTAGGCTTAGTATTTTCTCATTATTTTGTCAGGCAAACAAACTGTACTATTAAAAACCATTAAATTGCATTGGTTATCTTTCTGTTCTTCTCTTTTTAATTTTCTCACTCCAAACAATTTATCTCGCTGTTTGCACACCAGCATCTCAGGGTGCCAGTGGCTGCCTTGAGCCAGTCTATTTAAAAGAACACATGTATGAATATATGCTTAAATGTATATGTGTATTTGCATTCTTTGCACAAGTAGGTCAAATAGAAGCGACCGAGGCTCGGAATAATGAACTGACATTTGCATTTTTCCAGCGAGTACATCTCTGCCACTTGTATATTAGTGAAATAGTATGGACAAAATCCCTGAATGTTTTTATGAGCATTGATAAATTATTCTGTGTGTGTGTGTGTTTGTGTGTGTGTTAAAAAACAAACCATTTTCTATTCTGATGTATGAAGCTCTATAATATAATAAGATGATCTGCCCCTCATCCACAGACCCTGAGAGCAGCAGGGAAGACCTACATGATTTTCTTTGTGCTGGTGATCTTTGTTGGCTCATTCTACCTTGTGAATCTGATCCTGGCTGTGGTGGCCATGGCATATGAAGAACAGAACCAGGCCACTATGGAAGAGGCGGAGCGAAAGGAGGTGGAGTTTAAAGCCATGCTGGAACAGCTGAGGAAACACCAGGAGGACACACAGGTCAGGCGGTGTTTTAAAGGGGTGGTTGACTGTTTTTTTTTCTAGGCTTGATTGTGTTTATGGGGTGCAGTCTAACATGTGTTAATGCTTCGTTTAAAAAAAAAAAAACGCATACATTTTCACATAATTTACCTTTATTCCACACCGCTCTGTCACTTCGCTGATAAACGCGCTGATCATTTCCTGCTTTTATGAAGCCCTTCCCTCAGAAATACGCAATTGGTTAGGTGCCCCAGTGTGTTGTGATTGGCTAAACCGCAACTAGTGCGTGTCTAAACGTCCTGCCCCTCAGCTCAGCGGCATGTGGTCCGGCTGTATTGTAAACAATGGCGTTGTCTATATTCCTTATCAATCTGAGCCCGATTGCGACGCAGAGGATATTAGTGGAGAGGATCGCGCAGAACCTGTGCAAGCACGGCTCTTAATGGTATGTTTGTTTGTTGTTGTCTCATACTTTTAGATACGCTGTTATTTGTAAGTGCTACTGCCTCTGTTAGCTTTTAATATACGGTTTTATCCTGATTAAAGCTTTAATACAGCACAGCAACCGCACGCACGTCCATGTATAACGCTTCTCATTGCTATGTGAAAATAAGTGTGTTCACTGAGCTGATGATCTTAATGAGAGAGAGAGAGAGAAGAGAGATGCAGAGCAGGAGGACGCGAGGAACAGGATTGAGAACTGCTGCTTTAGAACATTGATTTTGAAAGTTGTGTGTCCATTATAATCGTTAGAAGACAGAATCGCAATTCATATATGAATAGATTTTTACGTGCACCCCTAGTTTTCTCTTCCTCTACTCTAAAGCAGCACAGCATGGCCTCGCCCCCTTCGTTGCTTATTCCCGGGGGCAGGGGCGGGGGCGGGAAGTAACTCGTTGTAGTCCCTACGAGCCGTTTTTGTAGGCATTAAACTGCCAGAATTTTAAAAGACAATATCTCCATTTGCATTGAACTTTCAGCGCTGCAACTTTGCAGATATTGTTTATGATAAAAAAAACAGCAACATTACACACTAACTAACGTTAAAAAAGTGAAATCGCAATCAACCACCCCTTTAATGCTTATAATAAGGGTCCTCTTCGTAATACTTAAATGTGTTTTAGTGCAGTGTTTGCCTTCTGGTTTCTAATTGTGGACTTTTTATATTTTAAATTTGATTTTGTGACTACAATCAAAACTAATTAAACTCAGAGTAATTTAGATGAATGATTGATTTTGTGACTGCAGGCTAACGCAATGGCGACATCGGCGGGGACGGTGTCTGAGGATGTGGTGGAGGATGATGGTGATGGATGTGGGAACTTGTCCTGCAGCTCATCTGAGATGTCTAAACTCAGCTCCAAGAGTGCCAAAGAGCGACGCAACCGCAAGAAGAAGTGGCGGCAGAAAGAGCAGGACAAGGAGAAAGGGGACAGTGAGAAGTTAGTCAAATCCGAATCAGATGATGGAAGCAGGAGGAGCAGATTCCGTTTCCCTGACAACCGTTTAGGACGTAAGAGTTCTATAATGAACCAGGTAAAGAATGACTTCTGTTTTTTTTGTTGTTGTTGTTTTGTTCTGTTAAAGGGGTCATCGGATGCTAAATTCACTTTTTGAACTGAAATGTGTCTTGCCAGTCTGTGTACTACCACCCTATAATGATAAAAAATTCACCCAGTGTTTTTTTTAAATCTCAATAAATCATAAGCAGTGTCTCAGATCAAGCTGTTCTCAGATTCTTGGCAGAGTGATGTAGTTCTGCACAGGCCCCTCCCATGATTGCTGATTGACACTAGCGTTTTAGCATAGATCCGCCCTGATTGAGCTGTCAACAGTCCACCATTGTTTTGGGGTAGACAAGAATATCTCCTAAGCGATTGAGGTGTTTTGTTGTTGGATGTAATGAACATAGCAGCCATCATTTACTCCTGACATCTGATCCGCTGAAGATGCAGTGGATTACATTTGTTTTTGAAGGGAATGCTCGCCCGATCTATCTAAATGCGTCTGTTTTTGCGCGATTCATTCGTGATCCGGCTTCACCTACAGAAGAAGTGAGTATAAGGTTATTTTATGAACCTTTGCAAATTGCCTTTCCTGATAATGTGCTAGTTAGCAAGTTCCGCGGCTAAAGTTTACAGTCTCATGAGAACTGCTCATCACCCCACGGAAGAGAGGGGCGGGGAGAGCAGAGCTCATTAGCATTTAAGGGGACATGCACTAAAATGGTTTGCTGTTTGCAGAGCTGTTTTTGACAAGGTAAAATGGGTGTTGTTTTACACTACCATTGAGAAATTTTAATGTAATGTTACAGACTTTTCATTAAGACCCTGAAGAATCATATCAACTTGTGGAAAATGGGCATCCGATGACCCCTTTAAGAAGTAACTTGAAAAGTTCCTAATGTCTGTGACTAATGTTCAACATTCAACTGTCGAGAGCAAGTGTGTAAAACCAAAGATGCCAGCTTTTTGATCTGTCTCTCTGTCTTTCCTGCCTTCAGTCTCTGCTCAGCATCCCAGGCTCACCATTCGCTTCAAGACGCAACAGTAAGAGCAGCATCTTCAGCCGCTGTAAGGATGGAGGCTCAGAGAACGAGTTTGCAGATGATGAACACAGCACGGTTGAGGAGTACGATGAGCGGCGCGATTCGTTCTTAAGCCCACAACGTCGCAGCAGCTACACGGGTTATTACGGCAAGCGCAACAGCACTGTGGATTGCAATGGAGTGGTCTCTCTCATCGGGCCGGGGCCTGGCGGACGCCTACTGCCTGAGGTGATAATAGATAAGGCAGCCACTGATGACAGCGTAAGGAAGTCTAAGAGTAGATCAGTCTAGGCATGGGCATTATCTATCTCTGAACCTTGGCTCTCTCTGTTTGGCTCTTTCTCTTTCTGATGCATTTGTGTAATGGTTATTTTGACTTTGCTCTAAAATTAGCTCTCTTTTAGTTGAGGACTGCTCTCAAAGCCTGTGTGATATGCTGCCCTCCTATGCCAGTTTGAAATTAGTGAACAAGCTGCTAACTATATATAGTTCTCACTTAATGAACCACTAAGATTTATAAAACTGGGTTTTCATACACTACCATTCAAACGTTTGGGGTTGGAAATTCTTTTTAATGTTGTTGAAAGAAGTCAGGCAGTAATATTGTGAAATATTATTGCATTTTTAATACTTTTCTATTTTAATATATTTTATGTAATTTATTCCTGTAATGGCAAAGCTGAATTTTCAGCAGTCTTCAGTGTCACATGAACCTTCTGAAATCAGTCTAATATGCTTATTTGTTGCACTAAAAACATTTTTTTATTATCAATGTTGAAAATGGTTATGCTGCTTAACATTTTCATGGAATTCATGTTTTTAAGGATTCTTTGATGACTAGAAAGTTCAATTGAACAGCATTTATTTGAAATAGATATTTTGTAGCATTGTTTAATTTAAACATTAATTTTCCCTTTTGATCCATTTTAATGCATCCTTGCTAAATAAAAGTATTAATTTCTTTAAAAAGAAATCTTTCTGACCCCAAATTTTTTAATGGTAATATATTTCCATTTTCATTGCATCATCTCATTACACATCCACCCCACAAGCAAAATCTTTCTTCATATTTTCATACTTATTAATTTATTTATTTTAATATACGTCAACTCAATGTCCTTTGTAATTGTATTTCATTTTATATTCACCCAAAGGTGAATTAACCATGAAATTCTTCCACTTCCACCCACTATCCTTCAATTCTCTTTTCATATTTTCTCTTAATCTACAAATGTTATTTTGTATACCATATGTTATTTTTTTTCTCTGCTTCTTCTTTATAGTGTATACATGCATTTTTTTCTTATTTTAATGATCAGCACCATTTCTTTGTACTGTAATTATAATGGAAGCATTGTAGTTAGCATGGTAGTCTGCTAGCTTTATGAATCATATAGAGGTCTGGTATAGCTTCAGATCTTCAGCATGAGGTTACTGGATCATGATATTTATTATTTTCTTCTCTTGACTTATTAGACTGAATGCATGCTGATGCATGCTGACTGGATCTCCTAAAATCTGGAGATGCAGGGGCTTCAAATGAGAGGAGGAAGGGAGCGGAGAACAATGGTAGATTTAAAAATATGATAAACTTGAACAAGTTACTTATTCGTAGCATTTCTAGCATTCTGGATATTTTTTAAAACATAAACAGTTTATAAAACATGGCTGACTGTTTCAAATGGCCATATGAGTGAGCATTTTGATAACATATAGCGTGTTAATCACATGCTTATGTTAGGAATATGTATCGCAGGAATGCTAATGACAAATACCCATGAATTTCCACCCTACCTTCTCTCTTGTGAGAGCCCAGCATGTCTCTGCTTTAATGCATTCAAATGAAAAATGGCTCCTTTGGACAAAATGTGTTGACAAAAATTCTTCTCCTAACCAGCCTTTCTTTAACTAGCCCTGTGATGCAGATTTTTTCCCCCACCCATTGACTGCACTGTATAATGTTGTGGTGCTACTGTTTAACCTCATTGTTTTTCTCCTGACAGCCAACCACTGATCTCGAAATCAAGAAGAAACTCTCAGGGTCTCTAATGGTTTCTGTAGAGCAGCTTAACACATCGTTTGGGCGCAAGGAGCGAGCCAACAGTGTCATGAGTGCGCTAACCAACACATTGGTTGAGGGTATGTCCATATGTTGGAACCTAAGGAATGTACTGTTAAAAAAAAAAAAAAAAAAAAAGGAAATCTGTTACCATGGTTACCATACTTCTCATTCTTTGCTTCCAGAATTGGAAGTCTCTCAGAGGAATTGTCCACCATGCTGGTACAAATTTGCCAACACGTTTCTTATCTGGGAGTGCGGCCCTGTTTGGATGAGGGTTAAGGAGATTGTGAACCTGATCGTGATGGACCCTTTTGTAGACTTGGCTATCACCATTTGTATTGTGCTGAATACTCTCTTCATGGCCATGGAGCATTACCCTATGACGGAGAATTTTGAGCATGTACTGTCTGTCGGAAACCTGGTGAGGATTCTAAGTAGCCCATTTTTTCAAGAGTCTTTGAATTCAAATATAAAGAATTATTTTGTTGCTTGATGAAACTGTGCCCCTCCCCCCACGGCTTATATTTTTGAAGTCTCTGCAAGGACGTTGTTGGAACACTCAAAGCCATTTTTTTTTGCCTGGCGTAGAGACAGTGCTAAGCTACTGGCTGAGTGTGGTGGTGCAGAGCCAGCATAAATATTTCATGTAGCCTAATCGATGAGCAGCTCTAAAATGGTGGCATTTTCACAGTTCTAGGAGCTTGAACCTGTGCAATTTGGTTCCTGCATCTGAATGAGTGTAAAAATGCTTGTAAAATTGTCAACATTGCAGGGACGTACAGATTATGTTTCCCACTTATGAACCAAATTGCTTTTTATTTTACGTTGCCAAGTGATACCGAGAATGTTAGGGGTCATAAATCAACTCTGCCAGAGCAGTGCACCATACACCTACCACAAATCATGATTTTCTAAGCCACGTGACCTGCATTTTGGAGTAAATCACGTGCGTGCAATAGCCAGGCCTCTCTCAATTAAATTTCCGCAAATTTCAGCTGACATGGTGATATAATGATGCAAGTATTCAAACTTCTTCAGTACACCTGTGGGACGGAGCAGGTCGTGGCTGTGCAGGTGGCAGCGTGACTCACATTCTCAGGCTGTGCAGACACGTGGCAGGCCTCATGGAGTCAAGGCCACCTTGTACCCTCCCCCAGTTCACCCACCTGCAGGGTGATTAACTGCACCCTTTAGCTGTGACAGCAGGATGGACCGTTTGACACTTTGAACATCACAGAGTCTTGTAGCGATTGGTCATTGTGAATGTGTAGGCCAGGATGTGGTTTCTGCTAGGTCAGGAAAGAGCTGATGACTCTCACAACTGTATTGCTTTTTTGTCTTTAATCAATTTGTTGATATGGGATTGCTTTTATAAATTAGTTATTAAATTGAGGGTTTTTTATTGAGCAAAGCACACAATGTGACAACATGACATAGTAGCTTATAACAAGTAATGAGTCAATGACGTACAAGAGAAAAAGAAAAACCAGGACTACAAAAATATATAGATATATTTTTCTTGTAATGTTATGAAGAGAAAAAATCAAATAAATCCGTGTAATTTTTGTTTTCTTTCTTCCAGGTGTTTACTGGTATCTTCACTGCCGAAATGTTTGCCAAACTGGTTGCAATGGACCCATACTACTATTTCCAGGAAGGCTGGAATATTTTTGATGGCATTATCGTGAGCTTGAGTTTAATGGAGTTGGGCTTAGCTGATGTAGAAGGTCTTTCTGTGCTAAGATCATTCCGATTGGTAAACATTTTTATTGCTTCAGATCTTTGATGTGTGTGCATGTGCTATTGCATTAAGAAATTATGTGAATCAGGGAACAGAATCAGTGGTTAAGTTGGCATGAAATGCAAAATCTCCCTATTTTTAATTGCATCTTATTGTGAACAATTCATCCATGCATATGTTTTATTCATATGTTTTATTCAGTCAACAACTGATCCCTGCCCTACATTAATGCTTATTTAAACAAATTTTGCGTAACATGCTCTTAGTGTTGTCTGTATGTCTGCATATACAGTACAGACCTGCCAACCTGTATGCATTTTGCGTAGCGGTTGTGGGTACGCATTTTGACCTCAAAGTATGCTGGTACGATTTGTCACTCTAAAGTATGCAAAAACCTGGTGATGCCTCTGTCCACACACATTACTCAAAACAAGCAACAGAAAAAGATGAAGAGTTCAACCATTTAGAACATTTTGATTTTCGGTTTTGCATAATTTCTATGCGTTTTATTTCTCTCCAAACTGGGTGTAAGCGCTGAGATAAGGAAGCACCTCCCTGCTTAAAACGTGCATCTGAAAAAGCAACACACGCCAAACATCTTCCCTTGTAATGACTCTAAACCTATTGTCCAACAAAAGAGAATATTATAACATACCCCACAACATCAGACAAATCTGATGTGGCTTCTTATCACATAATGTTGCAGAAATATATTCTATACTGTAATAAAGGCTATGTCGATTAGCAATGGATTATAAATATACTTAATTATTATGAAAATACCCAAGGTGGTTTTAAGAGCACAGATAAACCATGCAGTCGAGTGTTTATTGTTGTAATGTTCTCTTTGAATGTCATCATTCAAAGCTTTTATTCAGTTAAAGTGATAGCTGGATGCTTTTGTCCATATTAGGGATTTCCTGGAGTTTTTTTTTTTTTTTTTTAAGGATAACACACATTAATTAATTTTTCTGTATATGTGCCAATGTTTAGCCAGTCGGCTAATTTTCAACAGCAGTCCTTTGGCAAGATGTTTCAGAACCCTTTAAAATAATAATAAATAAAAAAACACACATCATGTCAACAGTACTAACACTATACAAGCACATAAAGTGACAACACACAACCTTCAATAGGTATATGTAAGCGTGCTAAAAAACATCAATCATACATGAAGCACAAAAGACTCCAACATACCAGACAATTAATAAAATATTGATAAAATAATTATTAAAATAATAAAAAAGTTGTATTACTTCTGTGACACATATGTGGATTTTCTGCGCGAGGGTGCCTTCAGGCATCCAGTATGAATGAAATGGACATTACATGTGTTTATTGCACTAATAATAGACTGTAAACTTTAGCTGCATTCAGCCGTGGAACTTGCTAACTAGCACATTATTAGGAAAGGCGATTTGCAAAGATTCATAAAAAACCTTATACTCACTTCTTCTGTAGGTGAAGCTGGATCACGAATGATTTGTGCGAACATAGAAGCATTTAGTTAGATTAGGGGGTGCATTCTCTTAAAAAACAAACATAATCCACTGCGTCTTCAGCAGCTCAGATGTTTGGAGTAAATGACAACTGCTATGTTCATTATTACATCCAACAGCAAAACATTATTGTCTACCCCTGCTCTGGTGTCGAAACAATGGTGGACTGTTTACAGCTCACTCAGGGCGGGTCTATGCTAAAATGGCCATTTCAGTCAATAGTCGTGGGAGGGGCCTGTGCAGAACTACGTCACTCTGCCAAGAATCTCAGAACAGCCTGATCTGAGAAAGTGATTATTGTCAAAGTCCCTTTTAAGGAAAGTCTGTTCACTCGGCGGCCATATTTGCAATGCCTCCGGGCAGCTCAAACAAGACCAAGTCCTATCTAAATGAATGGGGGAATCCTGAAATCTCAATCTCGCATGCGCAGTTCCAACGCGCTTATGACTGCATATGCGCATCGGCTGGTCCAGCCTCAGGTTTCTATGAAAACCGGAGCTTATAATGGCCACTGCAGTGATGCAATAACTTTATCAATCAGCGATTGGCTCTTTCATTTAAAAGGCGGGACTATTCCGCCATATTGCGCGTTGCATTTTCTCCCATTCATAAAAATAGTTGTGCTCATAAGTTTACATACCCCTTGCAGAATTTGCAAAATGTTAATAATTAAAACAAAATAAGAGGGATCATGAAAATTGGATGTTATTTTTTATTTAATACTGTCCTGAATAAGCTATTTCGCATAACATATGTTTACATATACTCCACAAGACAAAATAATAACTGAATTTTTAGTCAAAGTTCAACTGCCTGCTGTTCTTCAGAAAAATCCAGCTCCTGCACATTCTTTGGTTTTCCAGCATCTTCTGCATATTTGAACCCTTTCCAACATTGACTGTATGACTTTGAAATCCATCTTTTAAGAGATAAGATTATTTTTATTTGTCACATACACAATTATATAGAGAGTATATAACCAGCAGTGAAATGTATTCTCTGCATTTAACCCATCCTAAGTGAACACACCCGGAGCAGTGGGCAGCCATGTTACGGCGCCCGGGGAGCAGTTGGGGGTTCGGTGCCTTGCTCAAGGACACCTCAGTCGTGGTATTGAAGGAGGATACTCCCTCCGCCTACAATCCCTGCCGGATCTGAGATTCGAACCCACAACCTTTGGATTACAAGTCCGACTCTCTAACCACTAGGCCACTACTTCCAAAATAAGTACACTGATTTTAACACTGAGGACAATTGAGGGACTCATTCATAACTATTACAAAAGGTGAAAACGTACTGATGCTCAAGAAGGCCACACAATGCATTAAGAGACGGGGGGATGTAAACTTTAAATTGGATGATCAGGGTAAATTGTACTTATTTTGTCTTCTGGGAAACATGCAAGTATTTTATGTAGCTTCTGAAGTCTAGTACTAAATTAAAAAAATATCGTTAAACAAAATGAGAAGAATTTACACATCATCACCCTGTCCAAAAGTTTACAACCGTAGGAGTGAACCGTCTTTGTATTTCTATAGTCTTTGTTATTATCAATAAGCACTGGGTGTTTTTTATTATTATTGGGTGGTTGTGTACACACACTACCAACACATATTTACATTTACATTTATATTTATGTTCAAACAACATGTAAAAGTGAATTTTGCATCCGGTGACCCCTTTAAATAGCATTTAAAAATCGCAAAAAAGAACTCTGGTGTGCCAAACCAACAGGACCAAACCGAAAACTGGTTAAAAAACCGAGGTCTTTATTGAACCGTGGGCTAACTGTATTGTTGCATCCCTACTGTTTACTATAAAATACTGTATAAGAGGAATATCACAAACTGAGTGCAGACCCTGAGTAACCTATGAAAATTATTAAATCTTGCCCCCCTCCCCGGCACACTGATGATATTCAAAAAACAAATCTGAGGTTGGCAGGTCTGCACAGTATGTCATTTATGACAATTCCATTGTTTTGTCATCGTTTAATGAATTTCTGCTTCCAATACAAATAAAAAAGCATATACACAGATCTCTCTTAAATAAAATTCTGTTTAGCACCTTCTTTCTGTGGGAGGTAATAGCACAATGTTAATTGCATCAGGCAGATCGTGAGTATAATAAGCCTAATTTACATAGAAAGGAGGTGTGTTTGTACTGAAAAGAATGACAGTTATTTTATTTAAATACAGAGCAACATTATTTTAAAGTAGCGTCTGGTTAAACAGGATTGTGGGTGGTTAGTGAATAAGACATAATGAATAAGTTGCACAACTGTTTAATGAATTTGCCATTTGTTTTCAATAGCACACTTTCAAAGAATAATATTGAACATGTTAATTCTACTTGTGCTCTCTTTTAACAGCTGAGAGTTTTTAAACTGGCTAAGTCATGGCCCACCCTTAACATGCTTATAAAGATCATCGGCAACTCAGTGGGTGCTTTGGGGAACCTGACCCTGGTGTTGGCCATCATCGTCTTCATCTTCGCTGTGGTGGGCATGCAGTTGTTTGGGAAGAGCTACAAGGACTGTGTGTGTAAGATCGCTGCTGATTGCGAGCTGCCCCGATGGCACATGAATGACTTCTTTCACTCATTCTTAATCGTGTTCCGGGTGTTATGTGGAGAGTGGATCGAGACCATGTGGGACTGTATGGAGGTGGTTGGACAGGGAATGTGTCTCATCGTCTTCATGATGGTCATGGTCATAGGGAACTTGGTGGTAAGTGTTTTTTAGATGCAGAAAATGCATTTTTGTCATGAAATTTGAGCTAAGTTGTACTGAAAACTGCTTAAATGGAGATAAATGCAATGTTTATATTCATATTACCAAAGAAATTATCTGTCTATAATTTTAATGGTAGGTTTATTTGAACAGTGAGAGATAGAATAACAAAAAAAAATCCAGAAAAACGCATTTCAAAAAAGTTATAAATTGATTTGCATTTTAATGAGTCAAATAAGTATTTGACCCCTTTGCAAAACATGACTTAGTACTTGGTGGCAAAACCCTTGTTAGCAATCACAGACGTCAGACGTTTCTTGTAGTTGGCCACAGGGTTTGCACACATCTCAGGAGGGATTTTGTCCCACTCCTCTTTGCAGATCCTCTCCAAGTCATTAAGGTTTCGAGGCTGACGTTTGGCAACTCGAACCTTCAGCTCCCTCCACAGATTTTCTATGGGATTAAGGTCTGGAGACTGGCTGGGCCACTCCAGGACCTTAATGTGCTTCTTCATGAGCCACTCCTTTGTTGCCTTGGCCGTTGTCATGCTGGAATACCCATACACGACCCATTTTCAGTGCCCTGGCTGGGTTCAATGCCCTGGCCCTGACGGTACATGGTCCATTGTCTCTTTGATGCGGTGCAGTTGTCATGTCCTCTTAGCAGAAAAACACCCCCAAAGCATAATGTTTCCACCTCCATGTTTGACGGTGGGGATGGTGTTCTTGGGGTCATAGGCAGCATTCCTCCTCCTCCAAACACGGCGAGTTGAGTTGATGCCAAAGAGCTCGATTTTGGTCTCATCTGACCACAACACTTTCACCCAGTTCTCCTCTGATTCATTGGCAAACTTCAGACTGGCCTGTACCATTGCTTTCTTGAGCAGGGGGACATTGCGGGCGCTGCAGGATTTCAGTCCTTCACGGCGTAGTGTGTTAACAATTGTTTTCTTGCTGACTATGGTCTCAGCTGCCTAGAGATCATTGACAAGATCCTCCCGTGTAGTTCTGGGCTGATTCGTCACCGTTCTCATGATCATTGAAACTCCACGAGGTGAGAACTTGCATGGAGCCCCAGACTGAGGGAGATTGACAGTTATTTTATGTTTCTTCCATTTGCGAATAATCGCACCAACTGTTGTCACCTTCTGACCAAGCTGCTTGGCGATGGTCTTGCAGCCCATTCCAGCCTTGTGTAGGTCTACAATCTTGTCCCTGACATCCTTGGACAGCTCTTAGGTCTTGGCCATGGTGGAGAGATTGGAATCTGATTGATTGATTGCTTCTGTGGACAGGTGACTTTTATAAAGGTAACAAGATGAGATTAGGAGCACTCCCTTTAAGAGAGTGCTCCTAATCTCAGCTCTTTACCTGTATAAAAGACACCTGGGAGCCAGAAATCTTGCTGATTGATAGGGGATCAAATACTTATTTGAATTTTTAAAATGCAGATCAATTTATAACTTTTTTAAAATGCGTTTTTCTTGATTTTTTGTTGTTGTTTTTCTGTCTCTCACTGTTCAAATAAACCTACCATTAAAATGATAGGTTGATCATTTCTTTGTCAGTGGGCAAACCTACAAAATCAGCAGGGGATCAAATAATTTTTTCCCGCTTTGTATATATATATATATATATGTGTGTGTGTGTGTGTGTATGTACAGTATATGGGTCAATATCACCATAGAGTGCCTTTCAGCCCTCACAATACTCACACATTTTGGTCTTAATTTCCCATTCCGCTTTGTCATGTCATTAAAAAGTAGACATTTAAGCACTATAGAAACATATTAGCTGAGCTCCCACATATTTTTTAGATAATTATGGGCCATTATATGAAGCATAAACCATTAGATATGTCCACCCTGTCATGTACATATATATTACTGTTAAATACATTTTTAATTCCAATATTAAGATGCAAATTATATTTTCTGAAAGGTATGATGTCCCTTTCCTAAACAGGGTTATTAGTTTGCTTTCAAATTATAAATACATAAAAGATTTTATGAAACCATGTGTTTTTAAAGAAACTCCTACAATCCGCACTTGTATTTTTTCTTATTTGGAGAAAACTGTGATATTTGGATGCAGTTTTTTGTTTGCATGTTTTTACCCCCATACCTAGCTATTGAACACGCTGGATTATATAGATATGATTGAATTATTATTTAAAATATTATTTTAAAATATCAAGATGACAGGGTGGACCAGCACATGATGGGGTGGACACATAAAGTAGAGCACACAAAGCATGACAAAATATGACAAATGAAACATCTATTCAACTTCGAAAAAAAATTATATTTAATAATAAATAATATAATTACATTCTCAATCACATTGATATACTGCCCCATTCATTTTAATTTTTAGCAATATTAACTACAAATGATGCTATGTCCCTGTCATGTGTATGTCCACCTTATTGAGTCTTAGTGGCCGACAGGGTGGACATTTTGAGCTTCAATTAGCATATTAGCTTACAACAAACTGTGACTAGATAAATAGTTAGTCTGGTTGTTGAAGAGAATTTGGTGTATTTAAACTTACATATTTTAAAAATACTGTATTCTAATCACTTCTGGTATATTTTATGCTGACGGGGTGGACATGTTAAGCTTTGGCAAAGCAAGTAAGCAAACTCATACAAAGAAAATTTGTCAATTGAAAAGTCACTAACTTACTTACCTCAGCCGTTGAAATTCCCACCACTGAAGAGACAAAAAAATCTGTTGTCCTGATGTCACTAAAGGGGATGGCCTATTCTTAAAGGGGCGGATTCCCCAATATGACAGGGGGGACAACCATTCATGGGACATAGACAAACTCTTCTTTTTTATTAAATAAAAATATTGTTTTTATTACCAAATGATCAATACACTCAAATTGAGTAATCTTTTATTTAACAAAATATTAATAGAACAAAATGTTTACATTTTATGATTTGACTATATTCTACTCTCATTCAAATGGGACATAGGAAAATAACACGCATCCTCTCACACAAAACTAAAAAAAATCTAAAAAAGTGTATCTATAATGAATATAAAAACTTAGCCTAATATAACACACCCTTTCATAGTCATTTTTGTGTTATTTATGCCAAATGAGTTATTTACAGGACACCAAAAAGCACCCTACAGTGATGTTGACCCATATATATATATATATATATATATATATAAAACCCAATAAAATCACCCAATAAAAAAATCACTCAAAACCCCAAATTATGTCATCATTTACTCACCCTTATGCTGTTTCAAAACCCATAAGATGACAATTTTTAATTAAACCTTAGAGGTTTCTATTCCTCTGTTGAAAGTCCAGGTAACCAAAACTTAAAAGATGCAAACAGGTTATAAAGGTGGGTTATATTAATCCATATAAATCAAACAGTTTAATCCAAGTCAAGTGAAGAGATCGCTTCATATGATTAACATTCAATTTAGGATTTTATTCACAATTAAACACAAATACATTAAAACATACACATTAAAACACACCTTTATTCTTACCTGGTGTTTTCTTTTTTCTTCATCTGAATTAATGTATGGTTGCATGTTATATGTAGATGTGTTTATCTATATTATTTATATTATATTGCTATATTTACGTTATTCTGTCTGACCTAAGACCAAATACACACGTGGTCAGAATTGTTAGTACCCTTGGTAAATATGATCAAAGAATGCTGTGAAAATAAACCTGCATTATTAATCCTTTTTAATATCTCTGAAGTATATTCCCATTCATATTTACAATTTTGATTATGAACATGAAATTATCCAGCCATGGTTTCCTGTTTCACAGGAATATAAATAGGAGGGAAAACAAAGTCCAAATTCCCTTAATCATCCATCACAATGAGAAAAAACAAAGAATGTATTACTGATGTGCAGCAAAAGAGAATTGAGCTTCACAAATTAGAAAGTGACTTTAAGAAAAGAGCTAGAACAGTGAAAATTCCCATTTCCACCATCAGGGCAATAATTAAGAATTTCCAATCAACAGCAAATGTTACAAATCTGCCTGGAAGATGACGTGTGTTTATATCATCCTAATGCATGGTGAGAAGGAGAGTTTGAGCGGCTAAAGACGCTCCAAGGACCACAGCTGGAGAATTGCAGAAAATAGTTGAGTCTCAGGGTCAGAAAACCTTAAAAAATATATCAAACAGCACCTACACCTCATGTTGTTTGGGAGAGTTTCAAGAAAAAAAAATCAAGAAAAGAAAATGCTCTCAACCAAAAACAATCCCCAGCATATTCAGTTGTCAGACACGACTGGAACTTCAAATGGGACTGGCTTCTATGGTCAGATGTAACTAAAAAATTAGCTTTTTAGCAGCAAACACTCAAGATGGGTTTGGTGCACACAGGGATAAAAAGTACCCCATGTGTGCAATGAAATATAATGCTGTATTTTTAATGTTGTGGGCCTATATTTCTGCTGGAGGTCCTGGACATCTTGTTTAAATACATGGCGTCTTTGATTCTATCAAATACTAACAGATAAAAAATCGACAAGTGACTAACTCTGTTAGAAATCTTATAATGGGCCATGTTTGGATCTTCCAACCATACAATAATCCAAACACAAACCTCAAAAACAACACAAAAATGGGTCACTGAGCACAAAACCAAGCTTCTGCTATGGCCATTCCAGTCCTCTGACCTGAACCCTGTAGAAAATGAGTGAGGTGAACTGAAGAGAAGCACCACCGTCATGGAGCTGTGAATCTGAAGGGTCTGGAGTGATTCTGGATGAAGGAATGGTCTCTGATCTCTTATCAGGTGTTCTCTAACCTCATCAGGCATTATAGGAGAAAATTTAGAGCTGTTAAACTGGCAAATGGAGGTTTCAAAAAGTTTTGAATAAAAGGGTGCCGTTAATGGTGGCCAATGTGTATTAGAGAAAAACATTTATTTCATAATGATATTTCCCCCATTTTAAATTCTTATTATCCAATGAAAGTTTTTTGATTTTTTTTAATAAAAGATCAAAAGGATTAATAATGCAGATTTATTTCCACAGCCTTCTTTGATCATATTTACCAAGGGTACCAACAATTCTGACCACGTGTGTAAAAGCAAAGAAAAAAAAAAAACACCCCTTAGATTAAACTGAGATTGTCTTTATGAAGTCTTTATAACCTTTTTGGGTCTTCTAAGCTTTGGTTACTTGAACTTTCAATGGAGGGAAGAACCTCTCAGGTTTCATTAAAAAATATATTCATTTGAAGTATTTTGGGTTTGGGACCACGTGAAAGTGAGTAAATGATGACAGTTTTCATTTTGAGGTGAACACTTTAAAATTTGTATCAGTATGCCTGAGTATATGATGCATAAAAGGCCTCCAAAGGCAGCTGTCTTGGTAATTTGAGGCTAAGTTATATTACTTTTCTCTCACACTGATCAGGTCTTGAATCTGTTCCTTGCCTTGCTGCTGAGCTCATTCAGTGCAGACAACTTGGCAGCTCCTGAAGAAGACGGCGAGATGAACAACCTGCAGATTGCAGTTATTCGCATTAAAAAGGGAATTGCCTGGGTGAAGGCCAAAGTTCGAGAACTGGTCAACATCATCCTCAGGAGGAAGGGCACCGATGAGGCCAAGCCGCTAGACGACATGTACGACCGGAAGCTAAACTGCATCACCAATCACACAGGCGTGGACATCAGCCGTGACCTGGACTATCAGAAAAATGGCAACGGAACCACCAGTGGTATAGGCAGTAGTTTGGGCAAGTACATGATTGATGATGACCACATGTCCTTCATCCACAACCCCAACCTGACCGTATGCGTGCCCATCGCTGTGGGCGAGTCAGATTTTGAGAATCTCAACACAGAAGATTTCAGCAGCGAGTCTGAAGCAGAGGGCAGCAAAGAAGTGAGTATGCAAAAGAGCTGATGATGTGATGCTTTTAGGCTTTGACCTAGTTGCTAGTGGGTGAAATGTAATACCCTGTGGTTATTGATTTGGCCTCAGGCATAAATGCTCAGTGATTCTAAACTGAGGTATTTGCTAATTTTTGTCCATGATATTGATATATATGGAGTAAAGTGCAGTGTATTGTTTCAAAATGATGTTCAAACGTGTGTAGGCCATTTAGAACACTATTGTGAAACATGAATACAGATGCTTGTCATTTCATTAGAGCTAAAGTGTGTAAGTTCTGGATGTCTAGCATAGTAAAACAGAACTGTTTAAAAAAACAGAAACCTTTTCTTGTCTGACACTGGTCAGGCAAACAGTCCTAAACTCACACTATTTATTATTCAGTTTGAGCATCTTGAGTTTTTTTTAAGTGTTTTAATAATGCAGTTACAATTTGCATTGAACATTGGTTTTGCTTTGCTATTTTAATTTTTTAACATAAAAAATGGCACTTGTGAACTCTTCTTAATTAGTTGGATGAAATCAGCTCTTCAGAGGGCAGCACCATAGATATTAAACCAGAGGTAGAGGAAGCGGTGGTGGTGGAGGCAGTAGAGGAATATGTTGACCCAGAAGCTTGTTGGACTGAAGGTAAAAGGGCTCACAGATTTCTCTTTGCAGATGATTTATTTTTTTATATAGAAACTGTAATGAATTGTGAGAACAGAAGTATAATGTGTGCCATTTTGCAGGTTGTGTGGCTCGCTACAAGTGTTGTGATGTGCCCATCACGGAGGGCTGGGGTAAGAATTGGTGGTTCCTCCGGAAGACCTGCTATCTCATTGTGGAGCACAACTGGTTTGAAACCCTGATCATCTTTATGATCCTCCTCAGTAGTGGAGCATTGGTGAGAATGTGCACAAACACACACAAATTTCTTATAGGGATGTGCACAAGCACTTTGTTCTGTATTTAGCTACTTAAGTAGAAACATGCTGCTTAAATATTGCTTGGTATTCAATTATTATATTGTGTTTTAACATAAAACATTGTGTTTTTTGTACTTGGCAAAAAATGTATATCATGGCAACTAATTTCCATTGTTTGACCGTTGCATTAATGTTCATGTGAGGTATATATAATGTGAGGTTCAACCAGGCATTGTCTCACTGTTGAGACCTGGCGCCAGAGCTGCACTGCTAGGTGATGTGATTAATGGACTGTACTATTCATCCAATTGGATCTATTTCTGGCACTGGAAATGTTCCTGTCTTTAGCACTGCTAATGTTGCCAAAAAAGGAATGTAATAGAATTAGGGGTCTTGCTTTATACAATTGCTTTTTGAAAGCTGACTCTGTTTTTAACTGAATTATTGCACAAAGAAGTAGCTTTCTGTTCAGTTGTTTTCCCAGTTGTTGTTGTGCATAAATAATAATAATATCATTATCATTATTTTATTAATCTGTTTTTGTATTATTTCTGTATTGTTTCGTGAATTAACATTTTAACTTAAATATTACTGCATTCTCTTTAGTTTTTTAAATGAAATGAAAACCACTGAGAGGTATTGTGAGCAGCAGGTAGTACTTGTTTTATTAATGCAGCTTTATGTTATCTGCTGCAGGCTTTTGAGGATGTTTACATTGAACAGAGGAAGACAATCCGTGTTATTCTGGAGTACGCTGACAGGGTCTTTACCTACATCTTCATATTGGAGATGTTGTTAAAGTGGGTGGCCTACGGTTTTGTCAAGTACTTCACCAACGCCTGGTGCTGGCTGGACTTCTTCATTGTTGACGTAAGTCTACGATTTCATTTGTGCTATGTTTGTTGTCAGTTTGATAAATGCCCTTAACATACACATTTTGTTGATGGGTTCCATCCTGCCAAAAGCCAAATCTGACTAGTGTTACATTGTATCATAACCTGAATCAGAACATATTTCATTTCTAATATGAAGCTATGTGGAACAAGATTTTGCACCAATGATGCATCTGTGTGTATGTGTGAGGCCAAGCAGCATGACGTGATACACGTATGGCTGCTTTGGACAAAAACATGAAAGGGATTTGAACTTTTGTTTATTTGTAAGTCACTTTATGATGATAAGATTGTGTTGTATGGTTCTTATACCAGTCAATACATTTGAACATGTCTGAAAAATGTTAATTCTATGAAAATTGTAATTCAGGCATTTTAGCAAAGGAGACAAGTAGAATTATCATGGAGCAGGACAAAAACAGTATAAGTGAGAGTGTAAACCAGACCATAACAATAAATTGGTGGAAACTCTAATGCTCAACATCCTAGCAGAAAGTCAGTTAAAAGAGCCAGTTGCCTTTTGATAGTGTTAGATTACTCTAGAACAAACTCTAGAACCAGCCTGAAAAAATACTTGATTTGCTTAACATGATTTTAACTAACAAAGCTAAGTTCACAAAAAATTGTCTTGATAAACAGCTTTGGAAATTTCTGTTTTACCATTCAAGTAGATAACTGTATATCTTTTACCCACATAGAAATGGGTGTTACCAAGATGGCCGCCAAGTGACCTGACCGAGTCAGGGACTTTAGAAGCTTTGTTTAAACTGATAAAATAAATTATTTGGCATTTCAGACATCAGAGACAGTATAAACTCTGCATGCTCATAGACCTGACAATACTGATTGCCAGTCACAGCAAGGTAAGTTTTAAAGATGACTTAAAAATAGCTGAAAACCGGTGGAGCAGTTTCTTTGAGCTGTCAGTTAAAAAGGAAAATGGTGTAGCAGAGGAGATGAAAAGACAAATATCTGCTCGCCGTCCTGTATCTATGCAGACGTTTTATGCGATAGTCAAGGCCAACAACAGGATGGTTCCCCTTTCAACAAGATGTTAATGTTTTGGGCAAAGAAGGGTCAAATGTGATCTTTTATATGAAGAGTAAAACTGTGTGTTGGTATGTAGGGGTGAAACTTGAAGGAAAAAGTTGTGCTTATCTTGAATATAAATGCTTATGTAATATATATTCTTTGTGTCTAAATCGTGTTATTTCATAAGATTGCATCATCTCTTTAAGATCTATCACCCTTGTATAGCTGTGCAAAAATGCTAGATTTCTACGTGACCCTGAGATGCTTGAATATCGGCTATCAAGAATGATAAACTGGCTTTGAAAATCACCAATATTGTGCAAATAATTGTACTTTTTTTGTCTTCCCCCTTTGTATGCAATTTCCTTTAGTAAAATGACAGAGGCCATATCCATCATTATATGGTTTACGTGTTGGAATGGAAATTACTAGCCAGAATCAGTCTATCAATAACAATGATTATTGATCTAAGATATTCAAGCATATCTCATTCTAAATGAACCTTGTTTCTAAATCTTGTACATGTGTATGTATATACTGTGTGAACAATAAGATATATGTGGCCTCTGACTGGTTTCATTTTCTGCCCTGCCCTTATTGTGGGAGACTCACCAAGTGTAAAATGCATTTTAGAGTCCATTACAAGTTATGATTGCAATCAGTTGTTCCATAAGCAAAGAGTATTTTACATAACAAATGAGTGATGCTAATGTAGTTGCAAATTATGATTCAAAGTATTTGATGAAAATGTTAAGCTGTTTATGTGACTAAAATGCTCACACTTGGACTCCAAACTAAGGGATTCAGAGGAATGTCATGTGGATGTGCTTTTCTCATGATATGTGGAGGACATGTTACAATTGCAGTGACCATGTCAAGATACAATTTGATTGTGTGTGTTCTGACCTTGTTCCTGAACTAACCACCTTTTAGCAGAACTCGTACACCCAATACTGTTTAATGAGGTGCTGTGGGACATTATTAGATGCATACACAGTCTATTTGATGTTCTTTCATGTTATATATTTCCTTAAATGTTATCAGAAGTTAATCTCATTTTACCAATAGTTTTATCCACCTGAAACTTATTCAAAAGCATATAAAAGCTCCCAAAAGTTTTATTCTGAAATATATTGTTTAGCACTATTGTAATTTTACACATTGACAATTAATTAAAGGTGGGGTATGTATTTTTTCAAAACAAACTTGTAGCCAATCAGCAGTAAGGGGCGTGTCTACTTATGATGCGGAGGAGAAAGCGCTCATCAGTGCACATGACGGACATTAGCCGAGCCGAGCGACGACAGAAAGATAGAGATGGCGGATAAGGAACAAAAGAAGGCTTAGGCCCCGGTCTGAAAACATGAGGCGCACTGCACTGCCTTTTTTCGGTGACTTTTAAAAAAGAGCAGTGCACTGCGTTTTTTTTTATGTTGTTAGGCAACCACCAAATCAGTTGTCCTGTCAGTCTAATCAAAGGATTATAGCGCGAGCGCTCTAAAATCTTTGGTTTTTGTTGTTAAGTAAACTGTCATATTAGCAGAAACCTTAAAAAATACAGCTCCGGGTAACCCGCGGCTGACACCAAAAGTTTCTCCTCCATCATTGCAGTCTCTGGACTTTTTAAGCAACGGTAAACTTTGGTCAACTGAACAACATAAAGCCCGCCTCTCCATTAATTCGATTGGACAATGGAAAAAAACATGAATGACGTGGGGTGCTTTTCCGCTCAGAGTTGCTTTTTTTTTTTCAACTTCAGGAGCTCAGAGCGCTCCTGCAAAAACGCGAGGCGCAGCAGGCAGCTAAAACGCGAGGCGCCCGGAGCGCATAAAAAACGCACAGAACGCTCACTGCCAACAGAAAATAATAAAAAAAAGGCGCCTCTCACTGCAAAAAACACGTTCTGTCTGATTGGGGCCTTACACAGCCGCAACAGCTAAAGTCTGTCTACACTGGACGCGACAAAGCGACCGTTAAAAATCATTTGAAATTTGTGTCAATACCTCATAAATAGAATGGAGCAGCAGTTTACTGTCGGGGATTTGTGTGTCGTGCCGTGCCGCATCCAGTGTACACAGCATCACTGATTATAATGAGTTCTATAGTATTTTGTTGCGCCGCACCGCTCGCGTCCGATGTAGACACAGTGTTACGATAAGGCAAGAAGCAGGACCCATGTAAATATCAACATTGGCTACCATAAATCACTTACCCCACCTTTAAATATCAAATTTATTTATTTACACACAAAGCCTGATCCCTCATTCATAGCTGATGCTGTATTCCATTCCAACTCTGAAACTATGAATTTCCTACCTGCAAAAGTTCAAAAGAACTTCACTTGACCTTACTACCAGACTTCCAGCTCGGAACCACGCAGAAACATGCTGAGATACTGGTGTATGACATCATGCAAACTCCGTTCAAAAGTTGGTTTTAGGAAGATTATTTTTATTATTTTTTTTTTAAATAAATGAACACTTTTTTTCAACAAAGGCACATTAAATTGATCAAAAGTGTTGGTAAAGACATTTGTGATGTAACAAAAGATTTACATTTCAAATAAATTCTGTATTCATCAAAGAATACTGAAAAAAAATATGTATCATGATTTCCACAAAAATATATAAAGTAGCACAACTGTTTTCAACTGTGATAATACTGAGAAATGTTTCTTAAGCACCAAATCAGCATATTAGGAAAAAAATTGAGGACTGGAGTAATGGCTGTTGAAAATTCATATTTGCCATAACTTTAACAAATTAGATTTATATTAAAATTTTAAATAAATAGTTAACGAAAATTTTAATTGTAATAATATTTCACAATATTACTGTTTATACTGTATTTTTGATCAAATAAATGCAGCCTTGTTGAGCATAAGACACTTCTTTTGAAAACATTGAAAAACCACCCCAAACTTTTGAATAGTTGTGTATGGGGAGATGTTCACATGGATGTTCATTTGTGATACTTTACATTTTTATTTGATATCAAATTAAATGCATAAGTCAGAGGTATTACATGAGGGTAGAAGTTGTTTTCAGATAGTACGAAACATGGTACTGTTTCGGTATCTGATATTTTTACATGTATCATTGTTTATCCTCCACAATTTGGTTGCTAATCGGTTAAATCTATAGAGTTCCTGTGATTCAAATGGTGGAGCACGGCGAGTAATGCTAAAGTCATGGGTTTGATTCACATGGAATGCATTAACTGATAAAATGCATTCCTTGAATGCAAGTTGCTTTCGATAAAAGCATCTACCAAATGCCTAAATTAATCTTTCAAACATCTTATTTATAAATCGTCTCAGTGTCGGGGAATGGAATGTTTTTTGTTCAGGGATTTTAAGATATCATGTAGGAATATTCCACATCTGACTTTGAATGGAATGCAGCATAACACATAGTTTGACCAGCAACTGACTAAAGACTCATCCCACAGCTAAAAATAAATCAAAATTGTGAGTTTGCTCTGACTATAGTCCATACCCACCCTCTGTCCATCAACCCCTATTCCTCAGCCCTAATCGAGGCTGATGGGAGCTATAGTCATTCTTGACTATTACCGGGGTGCTGGACTAACACTTGTGCTAGTTGGGAAGAACTCCATATCCCAAGATGGATCAAAAGTTCATTCCTCCCTCCCCCACTCTTCCCTTCCGTGAGGTAGTGCTGAGATGTGTTGATGTTGAAGATGTGCAGCAGATGGTGAGTTGTCCTCCTGACTAGTCTATGCTTTGTTCCTCCACTGTTATTTGCTTTTGGTTTTATGGGTGTGATGCTCAGAAGGCTTCCACAAGGGGCCAGCATCATATCTAGCATGTGTTTGTGTGTTCATGTATGTTTATATACTGTATATGTTCCATTATTTCCTATAGTCTGTCATGCTATATATCTGTGCCATCAGCCATACAGACTATTATTTGACTATGCTCATATTTCTTTTTTTTTTTAATATTAAGGGAGTGTGTGAGTTATGATCCATTCCAAAATACATTATTTAATAATATATAAAATATTATTTTAATATGCTTTATTATCTTATAATTCATTTAATAACCAAAATGGTTTGAGTGATCAACCATTTTTGATTGTTTTGAATCTATTCAATTTTAGTTTTTAGTTTTTTTCCTGTCTTCATTTGGTCACAGCCACACATCTCATTGACCTTGCCTTGCAGAGCGAGCATGCTGGCAGATGAAGAAAGCTTACACTGAGGGGCCATCTCAGCCGGCTCAGGGGGCCCCGGGGCCCTCCATAAAGGGGCGCTTGTGGGTTCCGACTGAGGCTAAAGGTGACAATTACCCCCAAAGATCACATGATCTGTAGATGAAGGAGAAAGCTTTATTACACAGTAGCTTCTAAAAAGTACTAATTTTGTGAAGTTATATTCTGTCTATTTTGAGAGAAAAAGTTCATTTTTTTATTATTATTTTTTTTTAAATATGTGAAACAAAAAATGTAGTCCATTTTAATTGATGCCACCAAATCAATAAAAAAAATTCAGGGGAATTTAACAGTGGATATTTCTGTGCAGAGATTATTGATGCGTACTGGTGCCCTTGTGGGTCATACCTATTGAAAACCGCCAATAAGTCTTGGCTTGTGGTTTCTAAAATGTCAGCTAGCATGGTTTCTTCAGTAAAGGAATATGATAGCCATTCAGAATAAAGCTTTCACCTTTAATAGAACCCCCTCTGTGAGTTGGTTAGCTTTCGGTGTTGTGGACTTTTGCTGTGTTTTACCAAGTCTTCGTCAGTGGTTGGTTGGAGGTGTGCAGGTCTGTTTGTATACCTTTTCATAGGGGTGCTCAAGCCTGGTGTCCCAATGCCACTGCCTATCCATTTTTGTTTTTGTTCCTGAAAAGTTACAAGCCTTTTTTGATGTTCTTGTTTGCACCAATCCTTTGCATCGACATACATGCGGTATAATCAATACGGTTCTCTAGAGAGCCATTTTGACCGATTTGACCTTTCTGCGCTTTACGTTCACATTCCAGCTAGCATGGAGGGCGTTTACTTTTCCACAATGGATGGCATTTTGAGTAACCAGGGCTTGGGTTCCCGCAGAGTGATTTTTGTCCTTTGGGTGCTGTCTAATGTCCATTTACTATCCGCGCCCCCCTGATCTCCCCTTTCGTTGTCACGTTACTGTGTCAATGTGATGCTCTTTAAACTGTAAAATCAATGTAATTTGCAATTTGGCATACATGTACATATTTACCTGTATTCTTTCTCACAGGTTCCATTAGTTTGTCTGTCTTAAATTAAATGGGATTAAATGCCTCAGCCAAGAGCGACATGGAGAGACAATGTTAGAAGGGCAAGGGTAAGGTTCTTGAAGTATGTTGGGTTGTTTCTTTTGATGCATCTGCAGGGGTCACCTCTATCTTCTCAACCCCCCATGTCCCCAAGGTCCCCTAACGTACTTTATCAGCTGTGCGTTGTGCGCTTCTCTGTCTTCTTTTGTTCGAGTCTTATGTTTCTCTTTCTCTCTGTCTCTTTCAACCACAAGTTTCTCCACAGGTGTAAGGAAGCTCACAAGGGTTGGTGACCTCCCAAAACTAACAGAGCGCAAAATCCTGGGTTTATCCTCTGCCTCTAAACCCCTATCTGTACCTGTAACCGATACTAAACATGAGTCTTTCTCTCTCTCTCCTTCTTGGGGATATATACATGTATAAATGCAGTGTTATATATGTATATACCCATCCAAACTGTTGTGTATGTGTGTAAACCAACGTTCCAGCAGCTCTAGAGGGCATCTATTCCCTCAAGAGCTTTCTCCCGTCTAACAGTATGGATCCTTTTTTGCTTCTCTGTTTCTGTGTAGGTGTCTATAGTCAGCCTTATAGCTAATGCGCTGGGCTACTCCGAACTAGGGCCCATTAAATCACTCAGGACACTAAGGGCCCTGAGACCCCTCAGAGCATTGTCACGTTTTGAAGGGATGAGGGTAAGATACAAAGCTATAGAGCTGATCTCTCTGCATGCCCATTCAGCAGTTACAGCATGCTAGAACTGATTAAAAAAAAACGAACGACAAGGACCATACCGGGGGATTTTTTTTAAAGACAGCCACCAATGAAAAGGACTCACCTTTTCATGCACCTCACCTTCTGTACCACATTAATGATCCAGTCATGATGCAGCTGAGATAACTGTGAAAAATAGGATGTGAAAAGCTTCCCTGATTTAACTGAAATCAGGTGTATGATTGACTCCTTGTTAAGTCATTGTCAGATGTATCAAAGCTGCCTCATTACAAATAATATTTCCAATTGGCCCTGGAGGACAAAAATAGCATGAACAATTATTTACAAAATCAAAGGCAACACCATTCAAATCCCTTCTCATTTCACACAGCATTTGATCTGCAATTGGCTGTTCATTTGGCCTGACTCTCAACTTCTGCTTTTGATGGAGAGCCCCCTTCCTTCCATTTCTCCTCTGTTACACTGACCCTGTCTCTCAGAGAACAACCAGCAGCACAGAACACTTTACCACTGAGGTCCCCACTTCACAAGTACTACAGCACATTAGATATTCTCTTGATGACTCGGAGCACATTTAATATAATTGACCCTTTGCTAAGCTCCACCCCCCTTGGTTACTGTTACTCACTCTCCGTAAGTGTTGTTAAAATGTAAAAAGTATATTTTATCTGCCATTTTCTAAGGAAATTAAATTATGCAATACTGAGACTGAGAACTGTTGAGACAAGGAATCAAGGAAAGCTCTAAAATACATCAAATTCTGTTATTTCTAGTACTATGAATTAATATGTAAATTAATAAAAATTCAGATTGTCCATATTTAAGTTAAACATGTTCATTTGGGAATAACACATCTTATAATGATCATAAAAGATTGGGAAATACTGCATGTAAGTCCTCTAGCAAAAATATTTTAACATTTTGTATCCACCCTATTTTTCCCGTGTGGATGTGGCCATTTGTAAATTGTATGTGCTATTTTAGCTGTACAAAACAGCTGATTTTGCTGCTTGATATTGCAAACTGGTTTCTTACCATATTATTTTAATGTATTATCTTAATTCTTCACTATAAACAACAAACACCTGCCAGTGCTGAATGTTTGAACACATGCAGGTCATCCAAAATCGCCATCCTAACAAATTTGGCAAAGATAGGTACTTTACCCCTTTGATGGTTGTGAACAGTTGCACCTGGTTGTTGTCACTTTCAGTCTTTCTTCTCTTACCTGTGGACTGGTTGCCCTGAGCTTCTGTATCCTCTCAACCCCTCCTCACCTCCTCCTTGCCCCTCATCTGCAGCACCGTGCAGCGTCCTCCCTCCCTCCATTTCACACTGTTCACTTCAGCCCATTTGGCCCCGCGCTGCCCAGCCCAGAGCAGCGTCGAGGAACCAAGCCGCTGGAGGCTCACCTCACCCCTCTTTGCTTGTCTAGGATCTGCACATGGAACAGTAAAAAGAGAAACCCTGGGTGTGAGAGGGAGATATTTGCTAAGCTTCTGTATCTCTCTGTATTTTCCATCTGGTTTCCAGTTGAAGCCTTTAGCAATGTGGAGTGGATGACGTCTTTTAGATTTGATTAGTTAGGACATTTATAATAGTTACTAGTCAGTGGTTTACAAGCAGTCAACACAGAAGCTTAGGAAATGTGCAAGACCATGGAAGTGAGAGGTTTGTGTTAGATTTTACTTCCAAACAGAGTGAAGCGTAAAGGAATCCGAGTAAAGAGATCTGCGATCTCACACTGCTGTTATGACTAAAGGTATGCCTGGACCCAAAAATGACAGATAAGGTTTCTCAGTTATCGAATTTAAAGCTATATTTGATGTTATGTTTGCCCTTATGTATACATCTGCTAACAGGGCTCCAGATTTCAAGTAAAATGTTTGCAAATGTGATTCAAAAAAACACGACCACTAATTTAAAATTTAGTCACCACTGGAGAGAGTCAGGGCAACTTTGTGTCCATATACAGTTTGTCAGTTATAATCTTGTTGGCATGGGTAAAGAACATAGTGGCAGCCATGATGTCTGTCCCGCTTTGAGTAAATGTTTCAAGAAATGAATGTGCTTGTGAGTTAGTTGTTTAAATAAGACTCGCTTAGTAAGTGAAATATTCAGGCAATGAGGTCCCTTGGAGAATAACAAATAATTTTTCGATCCAATTGTAAATGAACTAGGACGTTACTTATATGAATTAAAAAAAAAAAAATTGGCTCCTAAATGTTTAGTTTTAAGAGCCAGTGGCTCGCTAGTCATTTTTATTTTATTCTGGAGCCCTGTTATGCTATTTTATGGCAGTTTATTTTATAGGATTTAGTAAGTATTTCGTTGTCTTCTGTCTTTGTTGTATATCTTAATACTTTTAGTATCGTACGTAGATTAAACTGTAATTTTTGGGTGAATCGAAATGGTGTTTTCCTAGATTTGTTCTGTTTGTGTACCTATATTTGGATTCATGAGGGTGTGTGAAATCAATTTTATGTAACCTGTAGAAGCATATATAAGTCAAATAATTACAGAGAGAACGATGAGTTCTTATCCTAGTGAATAATCGATTTCAGTGTTCATCAACTGATATGCTGTTTTGTTTGAAATTAGAGTTAAAAATGAATAAATGACTTGATATTGAGACGCAACAGTGGAGAGATAAAACCAGCTTAGACTGTGGTATGTTTGTGATTTTTGATAGCTGATTCTCTGGCCACATACAAACATAGGAATTAATTCTCGTCTGATGTAAAGATGTTTTATGTAAAATTTGATTTACCTTATTAAATTATTGTCCTAGTTTTTCTGTACCCCAAATAATTTATCGAACCCCAGCCAACTTTGAAACGGCAGAAATCTCTCCACACTGCTGCCTCTCCTGTCCATTTATTTATTGATTTTAACGGTTCTTGAGATTGCACAAAGATGTCATGTAACACGCATGTCCTGTTCAATTGCAAATGCACATTATGCACTTTTGAAAGCCATTTTCCCTCACTTTGATATCTGTGTCGATTCTCACAAAGATATTTTATGTCTATGTGACATTTGAACATGTAGTCTCTATTGAAAGATGGACAGTAATTCTCTTGACCAGTGCTTTTTCCTGGGGGTCTTTCAATCTTCAGCACTCCAAATTTTACTTATTCTGTCATCCTGTGTTTTTCCGTGTTTCTCATTTTGAGAATGTAAAACAAATCAGCACTCAAAAACATCCGCTAAAGTCAGCCTGGTCCCCTGCACTTGCTGAGAGAATCCTGCCATCCTCTGTACCTCTCTGTGTGTTCAAGGGGGGAATATGGCTCCACTTCTCAGTATGTGAGAGATCTGCATGCTCAGCTGCCTGCCTGAGAGCTGCGGCTCGGCTGCCTAACACAGTTAGTGAGCGTCTCCTGGCACGCTCTGCTCATCGCTAATCACTGATGGACAATGTCCTGACTGGGACGGTGGGGGAGGGTAGGGATGTGGAGGCAAATGGGTTGTGGGGATTATGGGATGATGTAAAAACGGTTTTAAGTTGCTCAAGCTTGCCATGGCAATGTTAAAGTAGTTGGGTGGTGGGTTGTAGTTTTAAGGATGCAACTGTTTACTTTGGGGATGTAGAAGTTGTGTGAGTCTGTGGCATATTTGTATGGAAGGTGTTGCATTCATTTTTATAAATATACTGCTTAGTTAGAGAGCTACTATTTAGGGCTGTAGTCCTGGAAGACCTCAGCACTGTGCATTTGACTTTAGGGCTTTTGTCAATACACAGTATTCATAAAACACTAGGCAAAAAAATACTCAAATTACCTGCGGTTTTTCACAGAGTTTCTGAATTGCGTATCTGATAGACAGTTTACTCCTCTACAGCTCATAGGTCACGTAACAGTGCCAACATGATAGATGTAGTATGTCTTGTATGTATTGTATTCATACTACATCCCTACATACTTAACATCTGATAATGAAGTATGTTCTGTAGGTTCTTCATCAAATGCAGTGTGTAATTTTGGATGCATCTTTCCACATTGTGCAGTGCTGGGATAATCCAGGGCCAGAATAAAGAACCACCTATTTAGGACTATTTTTGGTCCCTAAAAATCCCTATTTTTTGGGATTCAAAGGATTTATTGGCTTTGAAACTAGTTTAGACAAGTAATAGTATTTACTTTGTAAAAGTCATAGGCCACTCAAGGAAAACTAAAAAATCTATTTGTGCATGGCCAGTAAAAAAAAGATTTCCTAAACCACACATGTAAGTATATGCTAAATTCCACCAGTACTATACTAATGAATTTATATTTATGCAAAGAAATAACCAATCAATTTACAAATTCCACTAAGTTAATTTCTTCACTCATGAATATTAATGACATTAAAGAGACTTAATCATTTGCTTATGAATTGATATTCATGAACTTATCTAAACTAATCACACTTAAGTTTTGAGGTAAAGATTTAAAGTTGAAACGCAAAGTATTTGCAAACTTGAAGGCAGAGTAGTACTCTAATTGTGATCAGCGTTGGGTAATACAAGTAACACAAGTTACGTAATCAGGTTACTTTTTCAAGTAACTAAAGCTACGTATTACTTTTCAATTTACAACAAAATATCTGAGTTACTTTTTCAAATAAGTAACGCACATTACTTTCCTTTCCCATTTATTCGCTGACACCTCTCCTGTCCCCATGTTGAGAGAACTTGGGAGTGAGGTGCAGAGTTATTTCCTTCTGCCTGAGGCTTATTATTTCACTTTTGGTGTGAAAGGGCCTTTACACTTGCCAAAAATATAACTTTTGGGTTTCTTGTTATTAAAAAATAAATAAGCAAGCCCAGCCCATGTGACAAAAAGTAATGCAAAAGTAACATAATGCCTTACTTTCCATAGAAAATTACACAATTGGTAGCTTTTAATGGAGTAACAATATTGCAATGTATTACCTTTTAAAAGTAACTTTCCCCAAAACTGTAAGTCATCATATAAGTACTGTTTTAGCTAATAATGTGCAGGGGTGCAAATTAATAATCTTTGGTTGCTAGTTTTGTCAGAAAGTACACTGTTGTCATCATCTTGCGTTACATTAGACTGAAGACAAGCATCATTCATACTTAAAAAAATAAATAAACAACCTTTGGAATGAATTGGGAGAAATTCTATCTTTTTTGGTATAAAGGCTGAACACATCTTCATTACAATGAAAATCTGCATGCAGCCAAATGTAAGACTTTTAGTATTAGCTCAGATCCCTGATCTGAAACAGCTGTCTATAGGAAAACAACAAAAAAGTCAAATGTAGAATTATAGCAGGAACCTTGGAAACTTTTTCAACATAGAGCTGATACAAAATAAAGACAGTGTAGACAATAAGCTTTGAAGCAATTTTCTTGGATGGCCATGTGACTGAAACATGAATCAAAGATAGTTTATAATTAGTTAATATTGGACAATGAGCATTGTTCATAGTGGCATTCTTTTTGTTATGCCATGCAAATATGCAGCCACAAATGTGAGTGTTTGAATGTGTTTCTGTGTTTGAGGATTTGCTGGGCCATTTCGGGTCTCTTACACTGTACCGCCTTGTCTGTCCTACTCTGCTCTAGGTGGTAGTCAATGCCTTGGTGGGTGCCATCCCTTCCATTATGAATGTCTTGCTGGTTTGCCTCATCTTTTGGCTGATTTTCAGTATCATGGGTGTCAACATGTTTGCGGGAAAGTACTACTACTGCTACAATGCGACTGAAAAGGCAATGTTTGAAATTGATGTAGTCAACAACAAATCAGAGTGCCTAGCATTGGTAGAGCAGAACTTCACTGAGGTGCGCTGGAGAAACGTCAAAATCAACTTTGACAATGTGGGTGCTGGTTACTTGGCTCTACTGCAAGTGGTAAGACTACCTGCCTGCTTTTAATTTCTAGTAAGATTGTTCTTTGGCTGAAGAATTATGTTAAACACTGATATTAACTTTCCCTTTATGCTGCTTAGGCAACCTTTAAAGGATGGATGGACATCATGTATGCAGCAATTGATTCACGAAGGGTGAGATGTTTGTGCAATCTTAACTGCCACCTGAGTCAAAGTACCTGTTTAAACTCTCTTTCTCTCCTCAGGTGGAAGACCAACCAAAGTATGAGGACAACATCTACATGTATATCTACTTTGTTATCTTCATTATATTTGGCTCTTTCTTCACACTCAACCTCTTCATTGGTGTCATCATTGATAACTTCAACCAGCAGAAGAAAAAGATAAGTCTCCACTTTTTTCTTCACTTTAAATTATTTGTTCTTTTGCATTTAAACTAGTGATTTTCAAAGCATATTTTGACTTTAGCGGAGCAGATTTTAACCAAATATTGTTTATGACTATACTTTGGAGGTCAGGATATCTTCATGACAGAAGAACAAAAGAAGTACTACAATGCTATGAAGAAGCTTGGCTCAAAGAAACCTCAGAAACCCATACCCAGACCCCAGGTATAACACTGATGAAAAGTGTGATATTTCGCTCATTGAATTGACTTGAATAGAGTCCTCATCTCAAATCTATGCTAATTTCTCCTCCTCTTTAGAACAAGCTCCAGGGCATGGTGTTTGACTTTGTGACACAGCAGGTCTTTGATATCTCCATCATGATCCTCATCTGTTTGAACATGGTCACCATGATGGTTGAGACAGACGATCAGTCACAGGAGACTGAAAACATTCTGTACTGGGTTAACTTCATCTTCATCGTGGCCTTCACCACTGAGTTTGTCCTGAAGCTCTTTGCACTGCGTCATTATTACTTCACCAACGGCTGGAACGTCTTTGACTGTGTTGTGGTCATTCTCTCTGTCGTGGGTAAGTGAACAATGTTTTACTAACTCCCATTTTGTTTTCGTTTAGGTTTTCAAATACAGTGGCGCATATTTGGCTCATTTGTCCTCTTCTTCTCCTTGCTTTCTATCCCCCCAAACCACAGGTATGTTCCTGGCTGACCTGATCGAGAAGTACTTTGTGTCACCAACGTTGTTCAGGGTTATCCGTCTGGCTAGAATCGGACGTATCTTGCGTCTGATCAAAGGAGCAAAGGGCATTCGGACTTTACTGTTTGCCCTGATGATGTCACTGCCGGCCCTGTTCAATATCGGCCTTCTGCTGTTCTTGGTCATGTTCATCTTTTCTATCTTTGGCATGTCAAACTTTGCCTACGTAAAGCGGGAGGTTGGCATAGATGACTTGTATAATTTTGAAACCTTTGGGAATAGCATGATCTGCCTGTTCATGATAACCACCTCAGCGGGGTGGGATGGCCTTCTTGCTCCCATTCTCAACTACCCACCGGATTGTGACCCGAATAAGGAGAATCCAGGCACCACGGTGAAAGGTAACTGCGGAAACCCTTCAGTGGGCATCTTCTTCTTCGTCATGTACATCATTGTCTCGTTCCTTATCGTGGTTAACATGTACATCGCCATCATTCTGGAGAACTTCAGCGTGGCCACGGAGGAAAGCGCTGATCCACTTTGCGAGGATGACTTTGAGTCCTTCTACGAAATCTGGGAAAAGTTTGACCCCACTGCTTCCCAGTTTATCACCTTCGCCAAGCTGGGTGACTTCGCTGACACTCTGGAGCACCCGCTGCGCGTTCCCAAGCCCAACACTATCGAGCTGATTGCCATGGACCTGCCCATGGTGAGCGGCGACCGTATTCACTGCCTAGATATCCTGTTTGCCTTCACCAAACGCGTGTTGGGTGATAGCGGCGACCTGGACATGATGCGGCTACAGATGGAGGAACGATTCATTGCTGTCAATCCTTCCAAAGTGTCTTTTGAGCCCATCACCACCACTCTGCGCCGAAAGCAGGAGCACTTGTCTGCCGCGGTCATCCAGCGTGCTTACCGTGCTTATCTTATTCGGAGAGGCTTCATCTGCAAGCGCTTGCTCAGCAGCTGCAGGCTGGAGAATGGCGGGACCAAACAGGACAAGAAGGAGGGAACCCCTTCTACTGCCTCGCTGCCGTCCTATGACAGCGTGACCAAACCCGAGAAGGAGAACCTGGAAGAGAGTGACAGCAAGGGCAAAAAGGGCAGAAACCAAAAAGAGGTCAAGGAATCCAAGTTTTAGGAATGATGGAGACTGAACTGTTGAGTCAAGACTGAAACTATCTATTCTAACAAATGTATAGAAAATCATTTGCAACAAAACACACAGAAATCTTTGGGGAACAAGGTTGTTTACAGACAACAAATTCACAGGGAAAGCAGCTTGGTTTTTACAGATTTAATGATGACCAAACCAACCTATGAGCTTACTGTCTTAACATTTGTGCTCAATGACCAAGACTTTACTGTTCCAACTGCAGCCGAAAGGCACTTACAAGGAGAAACAAAATAATGACCTATGGCAGACATCTTTGATAGGGACCACCTGCCAAAGGACAAAGCAGTACAAAGCAAGCTCATAAGATGGATTCCTTTGCACCACCATGCGTGGAGTTCAGCATTCCTGTGCTATGGATATCCCTTTCAAACACTACACTGCCGAAATCCCACGGAAACCTCCCGCTCATCCCAGGAGGATTCTGGGATGTTGTATTTTAACCATAGGACAACCAGTAATAACGACGTTAACTCAATCATGTGGAGTGTCCGCGGTAAAAAAAAAAAAAACATTATGCAAGGGTTTTCAGTTGTTGTGATGAATATCTCACCTTATTTGAACCACAAAAAGTAGGGAAAAAAGCTCAGCCCATGTCATTCATCTCGTCATCATCTCTTTGTTATACTTACAGAAAAAATACATTTTATACATGGGCTTTCACATCGATATTGGGTTGGGGGATTTATCAGGGTTTTGACTTGGGTTGAAAGGGACTTACTCAGACCAAGTTCCTGGTAAATAAATAATTAATTGTGCTCGTTCAATGCATAGAAATTACTTGCATGGTGGCATGTTTTGATCAGGAATCATGCATGTATAATCATAGTCCACTTGACACTGCTACTCAAACCACATCAGTGGCTTGACCATACATTCGATACTGTCCACTAGTTATCAAATTAAATAGCTATAGCTGGGAAATGATTGGTCAATAGCAACATATTTAAATACTGGCTATGACAAGTATATTTATACTTACCCCTCGTAAAGCTTGCCTCCTGATTAACCAATTATCACACCATGCGTCATGTGCATATTTTAAGGTGGTCGATCAAAGCTCCTTCGTCCTTCATTTGGATATACAATGTGGCAACTGCCCATTCGCTCACCCGTAGGGGTGTTTCACTGCCCTGGACTTGAGGAGAATTTGGGATGACAATTTGGAGAAACGATTTTTTGCACCAGCAATATGATTCAACTGCCCCTCAATGTGCAGCTGAGGCTCCGGTAGGGCCTTCAATAGATCTTCAAAAGGTACAGCCACCATGCCATTTAAACCCTTACAATGCTTTGTCAGGCCTCGGTGGGAGGCCATCTCTTCGATTTTCCTGGAGGTACTTGTCTTCATGTCAGCACATCCTCATGTTTACCATTTAAAGAGGTTGTCAGTTGTGTTAGCATCTTGTTTTGTCTTAAAGATGTTGAAGAAAGCACTCGAATAGCCATTTTGAATGCATCCTGTAGACATGTAATAGCTTTCTCCCTGTTGAATGAAAAAAGTGACTGATGTATATTTGGTATAGCTTGGATTATACGTGTAAACTGGCCTTACACAGCAGGAAAACAAGGAAGGTGGCACTTTTAGAATGAAGTAATGGGTACTTGTGTTGTCTGATAGCATGCAGTTTATTTTAGCCAGTGGTGGTGATACTACAAATTGGCTCATTGCTACCTCTTGAGCAAACTGCCATCCCTTCTTGCTCTGGGTGCAATAGAAATTGTTTGAATTTGCAACAGTAATTCTTTCGTTTACAGTATTTTGAGTATGTTTCATTACCTCTCCTATTTGGTAAGGATGAATGCTTATTCTGGTGTGGGCTAGCCCAGTGTGAGGTGTTACGTGGACCACAGATAATGTAATATAACACTAATACATAGGTATAGGATTATGAAATCATAGGACATCTCCAACCGCTGGGTCAGCAGACATACGCCACCAGAGAGCAAGAGTGCAGGAGAGCACACCAGTTTACAAACCCACTTCCTCTACTTCTCAGACCTGTAGGTCTGCTTACTGCCAGAGATCTGTAAATCAGTGTGGGTGCTGTGGACTTAAACAAAATGAAGCCTGGTGAAACACTTAGACTACCGTGTAGTTTCCCCCCCTAACTCTCATTTTAGTTCAGATGTGAAATGAAAAATCACTCTCACTGACTGTATGACAAGTTAATGTATCATTCAATGTACAGGAGGGAGCTATGATGTACATGGCACAATTGCTGAAAAGAATGAACTTTTTGAGGAAAACTATAAGCATTGTAATATATTATTTTCTTTTAAATGGCATGCTTTGTTGTGGGTTTTGTAAATACAGAATTTTAAAGAATTACTGCTATTAATCTAAAAATAAATTATAACAATGATATAGAATGGCTTCCAGCTGATGCCCTTGTCACATTTTTTTTTTTTAGTTTTTTGTTTTCTAACACATTTCACTTTTATTAAAGGGAATTAAATGATATAATGTATCAAGAATATTATACAAAGAATATATAAATGTGTGTATATATATATATATATATATATATATATATATATATATATATATATGAAAGGATATATACAAATGAGCACTGTAATATTTCATTTATATGCAACATGTCCAGTGGATGTCCAAAAAAATGTTGAACACACGCACGATTGTTAACAGCGCTGCTTGGATATTTAAATCTGATACTGTATGATGAGAGGGTTATGCAACCAGCACACCTCTGTAACCTTGAGGTTTTATTGACACACATACAAACACATTTACACGTGAATGCACATATATGTGCCGTCCTGCCTATGGACATTGTGTGGTCACCCACCCGAGCCTGAAAGTCTAAAACAGTCACAGAGCAGTTCATGTATTTTACTCTAAAGGCCTCCCCGAACACTTCAGTGCCAGTACTCGTGGGCCTGAACAACAGTTTTGTATGCATTTCGTATCTGGGTTTTCTGTGTTCAGTGGTCTGTTTCTAGTGCTACTTCACTAATTGTCGTGTGCCTTTTTCTGCATTTTCTCCATGTTCCTACATTTTCTGAATTGCATTTCACTGCAATTTTGGAGGATGGTGCCATATTTAACATTTAGTTGATGGTGGGGGAAAGACATGAAAATTCAAAATGGAGCACAATGCAAATCAGGGACTATAGTCTGAACAAGGCGCCTGGAGTACTGCCAGAGGAACACTGAAACCAACCAAGAAAACAAGCCCACTTCTTCCAGATTCGATGTTACAAGATGTTCTGTTTTCTGTACTTTGTGTATCATCCACTTGGCTTGTAAAAAAACAAAACAAAAAAAAGTATAGCTTGCCTTCAGACTTTTGTGTTTTTTCCATCTTTGAAACTCACTTTTGTATCGATATTCAGTTTCTGGACTTCCATTTTTAGCATGACTAAAATGCTTTCCATTTTGCTGAAAAGATTTCAAAAGTGCTTTTCAAACTGTTGTTTTGTTTGACACAGTGTTGTAGGAGGACATATAATGGTGTGTATGGCACAACCACTGGAACTCTTAGTAAGAACATATAAAAGATTGTCTTCATTTGAGCACGAAACTTTTATTTACAATAAAGCAGCCTTCCAGTTGCACAGAGTCGTCACTGATTTTGTTGACCGTGAATGAGAAGCCACAGACACATTTAGAGCACACCTGACATCAAGAAATTAGTCTTTAATCTGCTACACTCATAACTGACCCCCTGTAAAACTAATAACACGTTTTATATTTTAGTTATTTTTATTTTTATTTTATTAAATTCTCTACTCTTAAATTGATAGTTTACCCAAAAAGAAAAAAAAAATTGGTCATTATTTACTTATCCTTGTTCAAACTGTTCCAATCCTGTATGCATTTCTTTCTTCTGTGGAACACAATAAAAGCTATTTTAACTGTTTTTGCCCATCCAATTTAACCAACAGGGTCCAAAAACAATGTTGGACCCCATCAACATCTAATACATGGACAAAAAACACTGAGAAAACACTTTTTGGTTAAGCAGAAGAAAGTAAGTCATCTCAAACCCTTAATTTTGTGGTCTTGTCATTGAGAGTTTGACAGTATGATAAGCTTTCAAATGATTCTCAGGGCAAGATGGGATCTGCACTAATAACATGGACTTCTAAACGAGCGTCACTGCGGATTGTGGCAAGAAATGCTCCTCTGTTCATCTAGTAAGTGTGGTTTAGCAGAGAGATCAATAGAAAGCTATTAGCTGTGAGCTTAAGTATCAATGACACTCATCTGACTTGCCTCACCTCCTAACCTCAGGGGGGTTACATCCTGACCACTAGCTTTTGGTTAAATTGATTTGCACTTTTACCAGTATAGCACTGAAGAAAAAAAAAACAACACATGACAAAGCCTAATTTTAAAAGTGTGATATCTAGGCCTGGACAAGTTATGTAAATGAATACAATTGCAAAACTCTATGGGCATTCTTATATTAAATATATATTCCAAAATGCGAGTACAATTTTTTTGTTTTAATCATATATTTAATTATTACCCAGTAAATCATGAACAACTAGAAAAGCATTGGTCAAAAAAGATTCGTTAAAAGATTATTCTGATTCATTAAAAAATTATTTACAAAACGGACATTATTGCAACTTCTCTTATGAATAAACCGGACAAGTAGAGCTATGGTAAATATCAAGATTTTTCAGTAAATAATGACTCAATTTTCGACCTGTGTTACAAAATGTATTGTATGGCTTCAGAAGATTTGGGTATAGAGCACGAGCCAGATGGATCTCTTTTTCTATGCTTTATGTAATTTTGGAGTTTGACAGCACCAGTCCTCTTTCGTTTTCATTTAGGCCTATATTGAAAAAATAACCACCAGAATGTTCTTGACAACAAACAGTTTTTGTTCCTTGGGAGAAAGTCGGTCAGAATATTCATTTTTGGGTTCCGTTGCCTTTAAAAGAAGATGGCAGAAAGGAAAGGACGAAAATAAACCAAAGCAAAAGAGAAGAAGCGTGGGCGCTGTAACCCGCTCATATTCGAACAGAAATGTTTCTACCTTCTCCTCGCTTCTCCTCCATTTCACAGAATTTCTGCAAGTCACCTGGCTAGTGCTGTTGTTTCCCTTCTTTTACTCGCATCGCCAAACCTTACGACGCATGATATCCCACCCCCATCCCATCGGTGCAACAGCCACGCATGGTACGGACCTGCTCTTTATCTTAAAATGTCTGTCTCACCCCCCGCGTTCAGTATGTGCGAGGCGAGGTGGAGACTGAGAGGAGAGAGAGAGGGTGCGGCGGAGCACTGCAGTGCAGATAAATGAATGCACCACTGGTGACTGAGTCAGCAGCACACTCCCAGTTTGGCCCACTGCCTGCACCAACTGTGTCTGAGGAACAACAACATGCATGCAGTCAATATGTCTCCTGCCTGATCGAAGGCGCACCGAGCGATTTGCTTTCGGTGTTTCACTGGCCAAATTACAAAAGTGCATTTTAGTTTGCAGGTCTTGGAAGTTTCCGAGCTCGACCTGATTTTTGCATAATCTTATATGCATAAAAGTAAATAAAACCTCTTAATTTCAATCTGGTTTCTGACTAAGCTCGGTCCTGCATGTTCAGTTATCCTAGGTGTGTATTTAAAACAGATAAAATGTGTTATTTTTTCCCTGGTCTATCTGTTATTCCGTCAGGTCAGGACCAGTCTGGTAAACTACAAACCAGCTGCTGTGATTTATGGTCTGGTGCTTTCAGACTCCACCTATAAAGAGAGTCCAGTGAATCAATGAAGGGGGGTTATATCACTGTCAAGACACCCTGATTTCCACCAATCGCAGAAGCCACGGCGGTTCTCGAACTCCACCAGTAGTCCCTCACTGCAGAACAAAGATCCAGGGGGCGGGGTTGGATCCACATCCAGGGGGTGGAGATTGGTAGGTTTAGGGGTGGAGATGGTAGGTTTAGGGGTGGGGATGGGTGGGTTTAGGGATCAGGGGGTGGAGACAGGTAGGTTTAGGTCTATGTAAGGTGGGAGGAGTTGGATCTAGATCCAACTCCACCCCCTGGATCTTGTGTTCTGCAGTGAGGACCATCTCAACTCCACCACCTGAGCAGCATCAAAACTGCACTGGAACTACAAACATAATGGAGAAACAACGCGAAGGTGCTGCTGGATGTTGTGGGTATTGTAGGCATATTGAATGAATGTAGTGCTGAATTTATGTCACAGTCAGTGTGTTCTTGAAATGTCCAAATAATTACATAAATCAATGACACACAGGCTGCAAGATTGAATCATATTAATTTCTTCCTCTGAAGCCGTATTTAGTCTATCTTCCTGGAAGAATGCTAAATCTTGTTTTTTTATGTTTGAATGAATTTACACTGTGACTATGTATAAGGTTATGTTTATGCATATATAGGTCTATTGTTTGTTGGATTTTATTGTAGCCTATTGCTAAGACATATTGCACATTTAATAAAGCTGCAGCTAGAGGACTGATTCAGGCAGCATTTGAACTATAACAACCATCTTTCCTTCACATGTGATTTTCTGCACAAAGCTCCATTTATAGTAGTTACACACAGGCCTGCGTGACATATCTCTTATATTCAAATGTAAAAGTAGGAACTGATTTTACAATTTAAAACCCACAGGGAGCTTGAAAACCCTTTGGAAAATATAATATGTTGCATGTGTCAGCCTTGCGCCATTTAAGTTAATATTTGTTATTTTTAAGTTCATATTTATTTTTAGCATTAATAATGTAAAAATACTTTGAGAGTCATGTGACAACATTATGTGTTCTCTGGCAAAACCGTTTTGAAGTAAAGCTCTCCGACTGCTGGTGGCTATCGTAACTGCATTCTTCATATTTTACTAAAATGGTGCGAAAAGGAAACCGTTCTGTTCTAACAAATAGCCCACTAAAATACTATAAATGTTATTGTTTCTGATAAAAATCCAAAAGTAGTTAGACTACGTTAGTACTTTCAGTATTTCTTCTGTACTGTAGGTGTTTACTATAGTGTTTTGTGCAGCGATGGGAAAATTTAGAAATAGAAAAATATAGCCTACTTATAAAATATAAATAAATAAACACATACATAGCCTACATGCATTTTATGCCGATATGATATTTTAACATTTTAAAACGTCTAAACAACTACATTCAAGTGACAATTAATTAAATGGAGTTTATAAATAAATTATTCTGTTGCTTTTATGAAAAAGTTCTCCCATGATTTGGGGTGTGAAATGAGAGCATATCTTTTCCCTTAAAAAGAATAGGATTATCACAGCTATGTGATCTGTTGACAGATATTGGGTTAAATGTGGTAAACTTTCTTGCTTCTCCATGTCATTGGAGAAATAGCCCACTGAACAACATGTTGCAACAGCTCCAGTTTTGTATTTGTATGGGAATATGAAATGTTAAATGCTTTTTGTTCTCTGCTGAGGGAACCATTGCTTTTTCATTAAGTAGCCTATGACAAAACATTTTGAAACTCATCTGTTGGATATTATTTTAATACGGACATCTCATTTCATAATGATCTTGGGTCCCGTAACAGTTTAAGGTTGTTTTTAAAAGAAAGTTTTGGCCTTTTTTCTTGTATACCAGTTATTTGAATGTGGGTTACTTGCTAGGATCCCCCATGAACTTTTCAACTTGAAATACCACCGTGTATGTGTAATGTCTTTCAGACAGCTGCACAGCAGATGTTTTCAAATAACAAATCTGGACCTGAGTGGACATGACCCTTCATTACATTTCTTCTGATATTTTTATGTTAATGTTGTTTAATGTTGTAAATATTACAACATTATTGTTGTACCGCCCATCTTATTTAGGATCATCTATCAGGAAGACACTGATAGAGAAAGCATTCAACCACAGAGACATCTGTACGCTAAAAAGATAAAGTAATTTAGAAACAAATGGGTCAATCTGGTTTAATAACATACTCAGTAAAGAATTAAAACAGAAGTTACATTCATTAAATCCAGTTTGTACCTGACCAATTATACACAAAGGCTCCTAAACCATGTCCAATTTCAAATTGCCCTGTTTTATGGCAATTACTGAATCATCTATTCATTTTGTCTGTATTTCTACAATACACAAGTACAGTTAAAAAAAAAAGGACCAAGGCGAGGGAGTTGATTTTGAAGGGTACATTTTTCATGGAACTGAAGTTAAATGCAGCTCAGTCACGATGCCAATTAGGCCAACCTGAATAGGGTAATTTACCATGATTTCCCTTAAGAATTGCCTTTGGATTTTAGAATATAATTTTTGCAATTCTTGCAATTGAGCACAGTAAAGTCTGTGGGTCAGCACTGGAGAGTCTAAAGTTTTGTTGCTGCATATATAAGCAGATCATTTGTGTAACCCTGTTAGCTCCTGCTAAGATATCAAAACTGCATCAGAATTATTTTGCTATAGCCTATGTCGTAATTGTTAAACTGAATTGCAACCTAGTCCTAAATATATCATCGGATTTAATTCATTCAAATTAATATGACTTTTCCATAAGAAAAATATCTCTCATTGATCTGTTTTTGTTTAGGAAAATGTTTTCTTCATCAGACCAAATGGAGTAAACTCAAAACCTAATTTTGCTCATTTTCAAACAGCCTAAAAGTTTTTTGTAGAATCTGTAAAGTAAAAAAACAACAACAACAACTCTAAGTGTATCTTTGTTAAAATAATTAGAATGTTTCTGATGCCCTTTAATTTTAATTTCCTCCTTTGTTGTTTAATTTAGTAGTTGTGTAGTTTCTGTTTGTGCTTGCTGATCTTGCTGAATTTTGTGATTTTGAAAGTTCAAAAAGAAAAAAAAAGGAAGAAGAAGAAAAAAAGACGGCAAAAACATGAAAATGACAGCCATTGTTTTTCCAAGCCAGGTATTGTAGGTGCTACCAGTGACATTCGCTCTATCTCTTAATATGATTAAAAGGATATATTTGATCCTGGACCACAAAACCAGTCATAAGGGTCGATTTTTTGAAATTGAGATTTATACATCATCTGAAAGCGGAATAAATAATATTTCTATTGATGTATGGATAGGACAATATTTGGCTGAGATACAACTATTTGAAAATCTGGAATCTGATGTTGCAAAAAAAAAATTAAATGATGAGAAAATCGCCTTTAAAGTTGTCCAAATGAAGTTCTTAGCAATGCATATTACTAATCAAAAATAAAGTTTTAATATATTTATGGTAGGAAATTTACAAAATATCTTCATGGAACATGATCTTTACTTAATATCCTAATGATTTTTGGCATTAAAGAAAAATCGATAATTTTGACACATACATGTATTTTTGGCTATTGCTACAAATATACCTGTGCTACTTATGACTGGTTTTGTGCTCCAGGGTCACATATGATTAACAGATTATTTATTATTTTCCCTTCTACAGATCAGTCACATGACAAATGCTCATGGCAAACGCAGCAAAGATGGCAGCGTCCAATCACGTGTTGCGCAAACGAAGCAACTGCCATAAAGATGAATGTGAGCGCGACCGGACAGCGCTCTCCAGGTACCTTACTGCAGATCACCTTGATCCCGTCGTGCAATGATGGTAACCACATTTACTGCCCAAACCGAGCTCTACAGTTAAAACAATAAAGTTTAGTACTTTAATCAACGATATTATTAAATGTATTATTATTATTATTAGCCTATTAATAGTAGTAGTAGGCTAGTAGTATTAGCATTAGTGTTATTATTATAGAGGGTGAATTTAAAAGTCATGGAATATCATAACCTACACGACTGACTCGTTCAGTGGATAAATAAGATGCTGAATAAGAAACTGTGAATCGTCTCGAACTATTCATAGAAGTAACCTATTAAAGTGGGATTCAAAATACCGAATCGTTCCAATTGATATTCCCAGCCAAACATGATTGATTATGGGCTGCGTACCTCTTGTCAATACAATAAGTCTACCACACCAACTCTATCTGTAAGAAAGTCGACTCTCGGACACATTTATATAAAATGAATATGAGAGCAGTGCGAATTTGATGGTGGGAATGTTATAACACAAATGTTTATTTAAACGTTCATGTCAAAACATTAAAATGGACAAATATTTAGGCCTAGCCAATATCTTTTTTGGTATCTCTGGTAATGTGTAGGTCTATCTATGGCTCCCACAAGGGGGCGTTATTTTGCTGATAATCTTACTAACACAGATAATAACTTTTTCGCACTTTTACATGTTTTTTTTTAATTGTATTTGTTTTTTTAAACAGTGTACAGTCGGTTATTTTGTATAAGCGAGGTTTTATAATATAGGTTTTCAACCTTGTATTTGTCATGAGAGTGAGTTGTCGTGTTTATGGTTGCAGTTCATTAAAATATCTGAAGATGGCATAGTTTCTCCTCTACACTATCTCTGCAATTCTATTTAACTGTCTGTCTCTCTTGTCCAGCCAAGGCACAGTACTTAATGACTGATTCAAATTCATGAGTCTGCTATTACTGTAAACGTAGAGCTGGAAAAGTGTATGCCAAATTGTCATGGATGTTTAATTCATCTCATGAAATATTGAGTGCATTTCATCCATCGTCTTGTACCCCAGTCAAAGTCATTACTGGTTGAGGTATTAATTAGTAATGAATTTGTTTCTGTATTTTCTTTTCATTGTGTTTCTCCATTATACAACTAAAAGAATGTTTTGAAATCCAGGTGTGCATATGTATGCATTACTACATAGCACTTGTATTTGTATTTGCTTGTGCTTGTATTTGCATTCATGTGTATTGCATTTGTGTGTGTGTGTGTGTATGTGAGAGCTATAGCAATATTAGCACGCGGCGCCTGGATGTCCTTGCTAGATTTGTAATAAGCAGACTGCATGTATTATTCAGGGCAGTGTGGACAGGTCCCACTCTGCTCCATGCTCTCTCGTCCTGGCTCGTCCCCCAGGGACTGGATGCCTAAATTACTATTTCTATTTGATATATTCTCATAGCCCAGCCCTTAAAATGCATAGGGGGAGAATGGTGTGTTGTGTGGGGGTCACTATGTAGCGGTCACTCTGTAGAAGTCAGAGGTGGACTAGTGGATACAGATTTATGCATTCATTCCTGTGATATCATAAAACAGCAATGTCACCTTTCTTCGAGTATGGCTGATCTGAATATATCAGAAAGGGAATATTCTTCCTGAATGTTGAATCTCATGTTGTCTGGTAGCATGGTTGTTATATGTTTGGTGGCTATTTTTAATTATTATTTTTTTAGCTGCTTTCCATAGCTGGGTCAATGAAGAGTGTCCACGACAAAGAAAAAGAAAACTCTTTTTAAAATCTACACGTGTTCTTGCTATTCATGATATTCAATTGTATTAAAGTAGGTTTCATATGGTTTTCATAAAAATTATACCACTTGTCAAGTAAAGTTTAAATTTATAATGTTGTGGATATTTGTGAGCGCTCTTGTGTGTGTATATATATATATATATATATATATATGTAATTTTTTTAATAAATAAAATAAAAAAATAATCTATTCTCAAGGCATTTCATTTTTTTAAACAAATATTAATAATATAATATTTTAATATTAATCATAAATATCATTATGCTTTTGGTTCCACTACATGACATCTTACAACATAAACTTGATCTGATGTTGATCAAATGATCTGATATTGAAGAGTTTTGTTGACCATGATACAGTGTTGTCATTTCCTATTTTGTGTTTTCAAGGGCAAGATGTGTTTGAATATTATTAAGCAGTGAAGCAGTTTTTTAGAAGTAATAATTATTCTAATCAATAATAACAAACATTATTCCAAACTACTTATGATTTTTAAATAATTGTATTTATTTTATTTTATTCTATTCTATTCTATTTTAGTTTATTTTTAGGCTTTTTCTTCATTATGATGATATTATGATGACATCATGTGTCATGTGACATGTTTTTTTTTTTTTACACTTAACCCTAAATACCCTAAATGCACCTCTTCATGATGAACGCATCATTGTTTATATGATTTGCATTTTTAATGCTTTTTTGAATGAATTTGTAGACATTTATTACAGACATTTATAGACCAAGTTGTGTTTACTAAATAAAAATATTATTAAAAATAAAACAGGCTACTTTTTAGCCCAAAAGACACCATTGTTGTTGAATCTTGAAAAAACTCTAAATCCTGAAAAAAAAGATACAGCTCCTTTTCAAGTAAACATGTTTTAGAGCCTGGAGTAGTTTCATTGGTTTCTCTCCAGATGCTGTTTCATGGCCAGAGCTGTGAGCTAATTACACCTTTGTTGCTAATGTTCCTGCCAATAAACACTGTAACTGAGGTCAATAGTTTAGCTGGGCCTTTTTTTCTCCATTTATTTGGCCTGTTAATGATAGGATATCAGATTCCGATCTCTTTTTCCTGTGGTGGCCCCTCTTCGCTCCCCTGCTCTCTGCCATAGCCTGGAGGAGTGTGGAGCTGAGGCGAGCATCTGGGCGAAGCCTGCTGAATGGGGCCCTTTCTTACCGAAGCCTGCGGTCCAGCGAACGCACGGCAACACGCGCACTGGCCTAGCGAGAACGGCTCCTCATAACAGCACTTGGAGGCTCGCTTTTCACATCTCCTTCTTTCCTCGCTAAACTCACACCCTTCCTTTTCTGTCATCTCCTCCTGTTCCGTTCTCACCTTTCACCCCTCTCGCTCTCACCCCTGGTTCAGCAGTTAAAAAACCTTCGGGTTTTGATTGTGTAAATAAAACGGCGAAGATCTCTCTGGCAGAAAGATTTATTGAAAACCGAAGAGGCATGGTGGTCCAGGAGTCCGCCAAGGAGGTCAGATAGATGAAAATGACTTGCAACAAGATCATAAAATGCGGACAATGCGTTGGAAAAGAAAAAGCCTCGACTCGTTCGGTTGGGGGTGGGGGCCACGTTCCACATGCAATGAACAGCTGAACTATTGTCTCAGGTTCGAATGATCTCGCAAATGAACAGACTCACGAAGCCCCGCCCCTCACTGAAGAGCTGGTGCATCCCAAGGTCACATCTTAGAGATAGAAATGAAGTGAATTGGAGTAGAAAGATCTCTTATACCCTGTTCACATCAAGAATGATACCTTTAATATTAACTATATTAGCGCCCACACTAAAGCATCTCAAGCTCTTTAATGGTGAAGTATGTACAGTATTTTCTGTTATAGTGGTATCGTTATAGTTATCGTCCTCGGTATGAAAGGCCTTTACTTCTTTAAACAAAACTCAATTGTAATATCATCCAAGGTCTTTCTTTTTATTATCATGTCTTTCAGATTTGTGCTTTCCTCTAGTTGTGAGAGAAGACACTGCACACCCTTCTGAGCTGAAATCCTGTTAACCCATGACCCATCACTTGACCCAGTGAAGTGTTGGAGGGGACTGAAATCAAGAGTGAAACAATGAAACACTAAGAGTCACAGTCTTGTGCTTAAGTGGGTAAGAGAAAAGTAAATCTCTTTTCTTGCTGTTTTACATTGGACCGTTTAAGTTGTGTTGGAAATGTGATGATATAAGTAAAGACTGAGTGTCTTAGCTATTTCCACTAGTATTATATGAGAATCACAATGACAGTGAATCTGATGTATTGTTCGGTGATGCTCGTAGGTGAAGGTCTGCGCGATCAAGGACACTGAAGCACATCACTGCCACCTTACCTGTCAGTTCTGATGGCTTCCTTCTTGCTCAACTACCTCTTACCTATTCCACCGTAAGTACATTTTCACAATTTAAAACTAGCTTTAAAATACGCTAAACCCACTAAAAATTGAGATGTATGCTGAATATGTATTTCTCATTTTTATTTGTTCCCTCAACAACAACATATTTTTATTTATGAACTGGTATTCTCACTGTCTTGGAAAACATGGATAAACAAGAGCATTTTAAAAGGGATTTCTAGATCTGAAAAAGTCATGGAAATTAATAAAATCTTAAAATGTCATGGAAATGTTTATAATGCAATAATACAATGTTGAAGAACATTCTGTTATTAAAACTTCTGGAAGGATAGAGTTTAATTATTTTAATTACTAAAATAATTATAAATATAATTACACTCCTTATTTATTTAAATTCAAAATAGTTAAATGAAAACGAGCAGCTTTGTCATTACAACCAAATACCAAAAATATTTTTGGAAGCCTTCAAATATTGTCTTTCAAAATGGGGGCTCTTGAAGTCAAAGTTGAGAACTGCTGGTTAACATGTATAAAGTTTGATTTTATACAGCTTTCTTTAATATATATGCACATGTTAATCAGACTACACTTGTATATTTAATCCTTCAAATATTCAATTAAATTTCAGTTATACTTTGACAGACACTAGTCTGATACACAAAAACCTGCTGTAGCTTGTAAATGTAATTGTGCATGCTTTGTGTACTGTGTAGAACCTATTTAGTAGCATTTTATGTATTTAAGAGTTTCTTCAGTAAATGGTTATTTGAGAGGTGGTAATAATCTTCTATAGCTTCAGCTAGCTATAAGAAACTGCTATACTGCTCATACAGCAACTAATCAAAACAGACCATATTAGCTCTTCAGTTTGTGTCGGACAGTTCAGGAAAACCTGTTGTGGTTAATGGCATAGTAGTGAGAGGAAAGGTGTGGCAATTGCTGTAGAACATTGTGGACCACTGATAAAGCTTATCTAGGGAACATAATAACAGGCCTTCACACTTACAGTATACTGTAGCCCTCCTACTAGCATGTTAGCATTGTAGCTCTGAAGTGCATATTGAAGTATATGGTTTAAATATACAGTATAATGTTGTATGTTAAATATAAAGGCAGCTACTGCTACAAATGTATAGGTTTTCATTTCTGAAGTCAGTTAGTGGAACAAGTTGAACAAAATGTTCAGTTAACCCATCTTGATGGAAATATATGTCTTTGTTGACATTCTGAGTAAAACTAATACCAATTACCACCAGCATCAAAGTGGCTGCCTACCACACATGTACCCCATAGTGATTTGATTTGAAGGCCGTGGATGGCAGATGAGATTTATTTCCCCTGTGTAGTTAATCCACTCATCTCAGTGTCTCATGCATTGAAGAGCACTCATAATTGCAGCATGGTGATAAAGGGGCAGAAGTACCCGGCTTACGGGCCTGTAAAGAAAAGGCAGATCTGCTGGAACAATGACAATCGGACTGGAGAATTAAACGCGTCACTGACCCGAGCTTTTCCCCTGTGCTTCTCGTCCCATTGTGCTGGGCTGATTGATTTTGACTGGGGTCACATAAGCCCGTGCTGGGAGGCATAGTGCGCTGCGCATGGGGCTAAACGTTTACATGCATTCATTTAAACACACATGCATGAGCATATACGCACAGGCGTGAACGCATGCCAGGGCACATGGGGACAGCAGCCTGTGATGGTTTTACTGTATCAAATATGTATGTGTCAGTTCGGATTTGGATTTGTGGGTAATTTTCTGAGTATGCATGCATATACTATAGTTCAAATGTTTGGGGGCCAGTTTTTTATTTATTTATTTAGTAGCATTTATAATGCTACACAATATTTCTATTTCAAATGAACACTGTTCTTTTAAACTTTATAAGCAGCAAAACTGTTTTCAACATTGATAATAATAATAAATGTTTATTGAGCATCAGCATAATGCTTTCTGAAGGATCATGTGACACTGAAGACTGGATTAATAATACTGAAAATTCAGCTTTGCCATCACAGGAATAAATTACATTTATATATAAATGTATATTTTATAGAAAATTGTTATTTTAAATTGTAAAAATATTTAATAATAAATAAATGCAGATAAAAACTTACAACCCCAAATTGTGAACAGTTGTGTTGATGAACTTCACATTTTCTTATTATAGAATTTTGTTTTTAAATTTTCTTTACCACACCGCATTTGTTTGGTGTATTTGTCTCACTAAAAACAAGCATTACAAGAGCCAACACATCGCCAGGGTCCTTAACAAATATTAGAGATGCATGTGGGCTGGCAGTGGCCCCCCATTCATTGATCTATTGATCTGAAATCTATAGAGGTGAAGCTTTCCAATAATCCATCATGTATTGTACATTCTCCTCACTTGAAGTCAAGTGAAAAAGAGAGACAATAAGAGATGGCCAAATATGTTGTTTTTATAATATCCTGATATCCTAGTTTTAGTATTAATGTACCTCCATCATAAGTCATGTAGTAGAGATCTTCTGAGGAAGCCCGTGGCTTGTCTTAGAGGGTGTGTGTGCATGTGTGACCTGTCTTTGTTGTGTCCATTAGTCTTTGTCTCCTTCGAGGTCCGCAGCAGTGCGGAGAACAGCTCCAGTGCTGGAACAGAGCACATGATACTCTGTATCACACTCCACAAATGGCAGTGGTAAGAGCTTGAATGCTCAGATGGGCGGTCAGACTATTTCCAGAGTCACTGCTGAGTGTTTAATCCTTGCTAGCATTGTATTTGAATGATTCCATAATGTTCTTGTTTGAAAGCTGAAGTAACTGGCACTGCAAATCTACAGTGTTTATGGTTTTCAGGAAATCATCCCACGAAGAAATTACACACTTAGCTTTAAATTACATGCATCTTATGCTCACCAAGGCTGCATTTGTCTAATAAAAATACAGTAAAAACAGTAATAGTGTGAATGAAATAGTATTACAATTTAAAATTACTTTTTTTATTTTAATGTATTTTAAAATGCACCTTACTCCTGTGATGGCAAAGCTGAATTTTCATCAGAAAGTCAATCGAGACCAACAACTGTTTGTTCTTCAAAATATCTTCTTTTGTGTTCAAAATAAGATGGAAACTCATACAGGTTTGGAACGACATGAGTAAATGATGACACAATTACAATTTTTGGGTGAACTATTCCTTAATTATAATTGTTAAAAATGCTGAGTGAAAATGGAGGGAAAGTGCCAGTTGTAGAGTGTTCTTTAATATGCGAGAATATGTTTTCTTCCCCTTCACTCATTAACTCCGCATCTCTATTGTGCCCAGCGGTGATGTTGCCTGCTGACTGACAGCTGACAGGATGCTTTTGGAGAGTTACCACATGGTGGGTCTCTTAACAGAGATCGTAGTGCATCACCGCACTTCACAGAGCTTCCTGTCCACATATCACTTTACACCGCCGCCGCTTGCTGTTTAAATATTACTGCTTGTTCAGGTGACAGTTGTTGTAGTGAAGTGTGTAATAGCTTTTGGCAGTAGAGATCTTCATCTGAGCCTGTGATGAAGCCTTTTGATTTGCGTGTGCAGTTTAAGTCTGTGAAAGTGCGCCTCTGCACGTTCTCGTGTGTGTTTGTGCATTTGAGTGACAGGACCGTGGGAGCTGTATTGAGTAGTTTAGCTAACTTTGGCACTTCAGACTTTGGAGCCCCTATTCACACAACCACAAACCCCCCCTTACACTCACACACGGCTCCACTCGGACTCAAGGCAACATGCTCTGACTCACATGCTCATGCATAGGCGCACACTCTCACGCACGCAGAATGCGTCTCTTGGAATTCCAGCCAGGAGGCAGAGAGGAGGCTGATGGGGGACAATGGGCAGGACATCTGTCATGCGTGGCTGCACTCCGTACACTCACAATGGAGAGAGGGGACCGGCAAGTGGTGCCTTTCTTTCCTCTCTCTCCTTTCCGGGGAGACTTCTGCAACTCACAATGGTCCTTTTGTCCCTTCGCTGCTATTTTTCCAGCGTTTAACCCTTTAAATCTGCTCCTTTTCTGCCAGCCTTTCTTTCTGTTCTGAAAAAGAAAGCACAGAGAAATGCTCAGTCCTTTTGTCCCTTCGAAATACTGCTATTTTTCTGTTTTTTGTATTTTCAGCATTTAAAATTTGTTTAACATTTTTACTTTGTTTAAATTTAAAATTTTGGTTTTGCTTTAAATCTGGAGCACAAAACCAGCATAAGTCCTTTTCTGCCAACAATTATCGATTTTTCTTTTAGCAAAAATCATTAGGATATTATTAAAGATCTTTCTGTTCTGTAAATATATCAAAAAAAAGAAAGCAAAAGTTCATTTGGACAATTTTAAAGGTGATTTTCTCAATATTTTGATTTTTTTTTGCATCCTCAGATTCCCAGATTTTCAAATAGTTGCTCAAATAGTCCTATCTTAACAAACCATACATGCATATATGATGTTAACACTTTGAATTCTGCTTTTTGAGTTTTTTTAAGTAAAGTTTAGGATGTTAATTTTGATTTCAAATTGTTAAATCACATTTAGAATTTTGAGTTTTTTTAAACTGATTTTCTTACTATTTTTTAGTAAGATTACTATTTAGATTACTATTTCTCTCCATTGGAAGTCTCATTGTAGACAAGTTTTCACACACTCAACTGTAGTCATTTCTCCTTGGTTGATATCTTTCAGCTTATTGACCACCGCATGCATATGAGCGACAGTCTTGCAGATAGCCAGAACTGTCCTGAGCACCATTGATTGGCCAATCCAGCAGCGCTTGTAGTGAGAGGCCTCTAATTACCGCCCTCTCTTCTAAGCTATAGCTTTTAGCCTGTTTTCAACACACTGCCGCTGATGTAAATTGCAAATTGATTTCTCAGCCTGCCTCCCTTTCTTAAGGACTTAAGGGGTTCAAGACAGTCCACCATTGATTGAAATCAGACTGCAATGCTTTATTGCTGTCAGCCATAAGGTTTTCAAGGGGAAAACTTCAATAAAGTCTTTTGGTTTCGAATGCAAGGACTTTGGTAAAGTCCCAGAAACTTTGTATCTCACATGCAGTGTAATTTAAATGTTGTCTAAAGCTAAACATATTGCAAGGTTAGCTGCACAGGTGAGTCAGCTAATTAATTAATACTTTTTTGAGAAAAAAAAGTAAACTCTGGTGGACTGATTTACTGCTTCAGCATGGAAGTTGAGGCTCCCTTGCTTGGCCAGGCACTATAATACACTGACTGGCAACCCTTACTGCTGTGTACTGGCAGTTAATTGTTCCCAGCTGTTGTGGCTCAGGGAACAAAGACACTTTTGAAAAGGTGATCTGTTGATTGGGGCACCAGCCTGACTTCCTTTAATGGGATGTGGATCACAGGAAAGGTGGCATCTGTGTACAGCGTTGCTGGTTCATGTGGCCCAGGGCTAACACACACACTGTAACAACAGTGACCCATCTGTGTGTTTGTTTAAATCAGAGAGCATGTTGTTCATGTTTCAGAGGGAAAATACAAAGCAAGTGAGGAAGAGAAATGAAGTGATTCTGACAAACTCTTGTACTTCTGGTGTGAAGGAGGGTGTGTTAGTGGTCAGACATCCAAGAGCTTTTTGAGTCGTGATTAATTATGGTTGTAGCTCAGTGTTGTGACATTAATATGTGAAAATGTAACTAGATGCTGTATAAATATATACACTATATAGATAGATATCCTACACCATATTTTTCTCAGTGTAGAAACTTTTTTTGTTACTGGTGTTTCCTCCTAAATCTTTCTCTTTTATGAGTGATGTACAAGCATGATGATAGAATTGTGTTGAAACAGAAGATAAATAAACATACTGTAGGACAGAGAACCTGAGTGAACACAGGCAGACCCACAGAAGAACATGTAGAAGACATTCTGCTCACTTCTCTCTTCACACCAGGCTAAATATTTAACAGAGCCTGTGAGCTAGACTTCACTCTGTCTTATCTCTCTCTGGGATGGAGGGAAGGAGTGGAGAAATGCAGGCTTTGTAGCAGAGAGGGATTGTTAGAGAGGAAGAAAGAGGGGGAGAGAGAAAAACAAAGACAACGGGATACAGAGAAAGACAGAAAGTGACAGAAAGATTTCACATTCTAGACTTGTGTGACTGGTTCATACTTCCCTTTAGGCCAGTGTTCAGTATCAGACAGCCCGTCTGCTGCATGTCCTGACACGGCTGTGGCCTCCATTAGCTGTGAAGGTGAAGCAAAGTACAGACTGAAATGTTGGCCGAAATGTTTTTACCAGACATTCATGCTCTTGTAACTCTGAAGAAGTGCAAAAATGTTCACAGATGATTAAAAACAGAAAATTAACCATGTTTGTTTACAACTGTTATTAGTGCCACCATTGTTATTACTTAGGGTTGGATGATTTTCAAAAAATGTAAAAAAAAAAATTATTTTATCCAATATGGTTAAAATATATATTTAAATACATTTTAAAATATACATTTATATTTACAATCTATATTTACATAAATATATTTATATTGTCCAAAATAATGTATTTAAAAAATGCATTTTGCATTTACCCAAAATGTATTTTAAGATTGGAAATGTTTTTTTTTTTTTTTTGTTCTTTTCATTTCTCTTTGTAATACATTTTGGCATTTAAAGCTTTATATCTTTTTTATTTTACATATTTTTTCCCCTTTTCTTTCCAAGGAGAGGTGCGTTATTATTTTTCAAAGTGATTGTACTATGATATTTATACCTAATGGATGATAAAATGTTTAAAAATTGCTTTACAGGAGGGGCCTTATCCATATCCAGGAACTGGAATGTCATATATATTTTACTTGGGAAAGGACTCTTTTGATTTGGGCCAGTTAGTAACCTGCCTATTAATCACTCAGAACAACTACAGTAGCATCATGGCAGTGAGTTTTACATAATGGTGCAGTATCAGTATCATTATCTTTGCACAGCTAATTTGGATTAATAATGTATCAATTATGGTTTGTTAATTCAGTGTTACAGCTGATGGATGTCAGATAAGTAACATCCACATTGATTGATTGACTACAGAACCCTACTTACGTAACAGTAAATATCATTGTACCTCGCCACAATTAGACAAGCACATGACCTCATTCCAGACACAGTGGCCCAGTGCATTGTGACACTCCAGTTTGGACAGAGGAGGGCTTTGAATGAAGCTGACTGTAGCTGAAGCTGAAACCGAAACCAGAGAAAGTAAGACAACACGAGCAGTCGGGCCAGGCTTGGGTGTCCGTATCCAGTACAGCGTGTGGGTTTAAATAGGAACTGGAGCACTGGAATGGGAGCCAATGAAATAGTAGATCAGCAGGTGACTTTCCTCAGTATTCAAACACAGCCTGTGGATTTAGCAAGTCCCTGTTTCTGTTTTTCTACATGATATCTCAGCACTGTTTGACACAGTAAGCTTTTAATGTGTAAACCACTGTGTAAACAAATGCTGAATGTGAGGAGGGTGCTATGTAGTTCGCCCAATAGGAAGAATTGCAGTAAATGGAAAACCTTGATAGTAGAGGCACTGAGATGTGGTTAACAGTTGAAGCTGCCCCAGCTGTTCTAGCAAAAAGCCATTACCCTTTACAACATCTGCACTGCCACAGCCTCATAATGTATAAAATATCCACAACACCTGTGATTACCCTCTAGCCCCTCCTCCTCCAGCTCGCTCCACAGGCCCAATTGTATGGACACAGTTCAGGGTCAGTCTATCCAAGCTCTGTATTCAGAGTTATGCTAGCAAATCTCATAAACGAAGCAGTCTATGACTACTGGTCATCAGATGAAGAGTCAAGCTGAGACACCTTAAAAGGTTACGGGAGCTCTCTCTTAAACTAGTTACCTGTGCAGATCATATGATTTTTATTTTATTGTTCCAAAATAATGTGTTTTATGTAATTTATGATAGTCTATCCATGATGGATGTCTTTTAAAACATATGATAATTAGCTGTAATGAGTTAATGTAAACCTTATTTACACATTTGAAACAAAAAAAACTAAACAAAACAATCCAAACAAAGCAATAAACAAAAACAAACCAAACCAAACAAACCAAAAACAAAGCTAAAAACATTAAAACACACACACACACACATACACAACAAAGCGTTATAACGAATCTTTCCAAATAAAGGCCTTGCGTTTTGACAAACAGCAAGCATGGAGAGAACAAAAGTGACTAAATTTTCCATTGTGGTGTTTACCTGGCTGAGGATGTGTTGTCTGTGTTCATTGTTCATTGTGTTCATTGTTAGCCCTGTGTGTGCATTTTTGAAATGAATGGTTGACCAATGAAGCCCAGCTCTGTATAATAATAAATACAAATTGAAATTGAAGTGTTTTTTTTTCTTTCCATCTTTTGACGAACCCCATTCTCATGTGGCCTTGTGTGAACAGCATCATTTCATAGGCTTTCACTATGACAATTAAAGTCACAGGCCTTTCTTCCTACAAGCCTCCAAATTCTCTGTTGTATTAGCAATTTCATCTGACAGTTCTCCAAACAGACCAGATCCCTTTTAAATGGGAACAATAATATGGAAAATGACTTCTATGTTGACTCACTCCTCTGTCATTCTCTCCCTGCATGTTTTCTTCAATGCGGGGCCATTAAGCTATCACGGACTAGGCTTAGGGGAAATGAAACATTGTCCAGAGCTGAAGGATTCCTGCGTGCCGAAGGGAGGACAGACGGAGGGAGGGGCGTGTGATAGGATGATGAGGGGCAGACGTGGGGAAAGCGTGCTATCAAAGCTGAAGGAATGCAGAAGTAGACTGATGCAGTCTGGAGTTCAGTCTGTCCTCTAAACACCTAATTACAACCAACAGACCAGAGACAGAGAGACACTCTCCATACGATGACCTCCACACGGCAGTTTGGACACCATTGCTGGAAACTGTCCCATCAGAATGGAAAATCAGTAATGAGAGATCTTTAATATCGTAGTTGTTTCTTCTAGATAGCAAAGAGATAACATGGAGATCAATTTGACAAGCTGAAAGTGAATGATCTGTCATCAGTTCACTCACTATTATGTGCTTCCATTTTGATGAGATATTCTGAAATTTGCATTGTTTTTTTGTTTTTTTCAGTTGTTGTGCTGCACCAAAATAATAATGCATAAGATTCAGAGGCCAGTATAACCTCGTAATAAACTCGTCAGAGCTGCTCTCCATATGAAGACAAAATGTCCTTGAGAGAAAATGGTAAACTGCAAGAATTTTGCTCTTTTCAGGTATGCAGTGGGACGTGACTGAACAATTATTTTGAAGAGTTTACAGGAATAGTTCACCCAAAAATGAAAACACTGTCATTAATTACGCTCGCTCAAGTCATGTCCTTTGACCTTTGTTCATTTTCTTGAGTCATATGGGCCACTTACTGTACAGTTTTATTTCTTTGTTGTTTATTTCTTTATTTCTTATTTTCTTTGGAACAACATGAGGATGAGTAAAAAAAGGACACTTTAACTTTTCGAGTAAACTATTTCTCTAATACTCTTTTTATTTATTTATTTATATTCATTCATTCATTTATTACAAATGCTAGTAAAATTCTTTAAATGGCCTCTTTACTATGACAGGACTTTTTTGTTCTTGTTTTCATGTCTACAGTACTTGCTCTTCTTATTATATATAATTATGATTAAGTGCTCTTTTTTTACTCCATATAATCATCCAAGTACTGCCCTATTATTTTTGCATATTTTTTTGCACTTCATGGTACATAGTGCCTTTTTCTTTTTCTTTGACACCCACAGATGCACTCATGCATATATGCATCCACAATAGCGTGATTGGAATGCACGTGTTGTCGTCTGTCTCGATCATTATATTGCCAAAATTTTGGGTTAGTTTCACCGCCTCCGTAGTGTGAGCGAGAGCAACATTCAATAATTATTGATCTGTGGACATACAACTTTTACTGGAGCGCCCATTTAATCACAAAAGCCGATTTATTGTTGCCTCTCTGACAATCCCATTAAAATGCTGTCTAGCTAATCAAGTCCATTCACTCTCCTGGAGGACTAATCTTTTACAGGGGTGCCAGAACAAATCCCTGTGGTAACAGGATTGCCAGGGAGTGAGGAGGACTATTCATCTGCTTTACCCCATAAATGGAAAAATAAAGTTTACAAGAGTTTTGTGATTCCACACCTGATCCTAAGACAGTGTTTTATCCTGGTGAAATACACAATCATTGTTCTGTTATAATTATTGTTTTGTCAATTATTGTCAGTTCTCTACATGGAGGACTGACAGATTACACACCACATTTACCGACTGCAACTAACTTCTTGATTCAGTGTATTTCGTATTTTTCTGTTCAAAAAGTGCATTCTCCCAGCTGATATAGAAGCCAAGGCCAGCATGTCTATTTTCTAAAAACAATGACATTCTGCACTCAAAAAAATGTCCTTCATAATTTAATGATGAACACTTGATAATACTGAATAAAATTTCTGAAAAAGGCTGTAAGCTAAAACGTCTGTTTACTTATTTTATCCTCTAAGATTGAATATACTTTCCTTAAATTGCATTTTTTTTAGAGTGCAGTCCTTTGTTGTTTTTTGAAAATATTTTTCTATTCTGTCATGTTATTGAATTATCTGTGTTCAGACCATTATGCAGCCATACTTGTGTGGCTCAGCAACATGATGCATCGTTGACAGTAAGCCGTCTTTGTGGCCATTCTTTGACCTTGGAGTGTTTGTTACAAAGCCTTTTGTGAGGGAATTGGTTTGAGGGCTTTTACGTTTGGACTCTGCAGTATTTGCGCTGTGATAAGATGCTGTGCAGTGCTCTCTGTGATGGGTTAGGTGTGGCAAACTTCACTGCACACGTATCTGGACCATATACATTCCAGAGTCATGCAGTTATCTGAACTATTTGGTTGGAGGCAGTGCAGGCTCAAATGTGCCGATGGTTGTGCTTGGGTGGTTTTGGTCACTATACAGGTTTATAATTGTGTATGTGCGTGTTGGTGTTTTTTAAGAGGCTCCAGTTTGAGGTAAAAACGAATTGATTCCAGTGGAGGCACATAAGGTCCTAAAGCTTGCTATAATGAAATTGTACTTTTAAAGCCTTCAGGTTCCTCCAGCGTGGATATATTTGAGGGGGAGCTGTGTTTTATGAGATTTTCATTGTGTGTGGGGCTTCATCCGCTAAATGAATTGAGAACCCAGTTGAAAGTGACAGTGAAACCCTGAAGATGCTTGGGCAAGCTTTATGGCAGAATTTAATTTGTATTCGAGTCTTACTTTATATAAAGACTGAACAAGGAGCATCTTAAATATGTCAATCTGTAAACTTTACAAATCTATGGAAATGAAAAGGTTTTGCATCTTAAAATCCTAGCTTGAAAAATCTTACCTTGTGAATGGTTGAACCAAATCAGGTGAGGCTATGAAATCGCTGGAGTGAGATATAGGTCTATAAATCCAACTGGATTATGTAGTGCGTATCTCTCACTGGCTTTTTCTTATGAAAAAGACCTTTTATTCAGATTCTATATCATTTTGTGCAGTGTTGGTGATTGCACTTTTGTGTTTCAGCCTCTCTGACCCACAATGCGATCTGATATGTCCATTGTTCTGATATGCAGGCTCTATGGAGAGAGTTATTAAAGTAATGTGTAATATCGGCATTTTCCTACTGCCTCTAGCTGTGTTTATATTGCATTATTTTATCTGAGAAAACCTTTTCAGGCAATTGTACGTGATAAAGGGAGTTCATATGTGCTTAGTGATCAATGCTTATTATAGCAAGAGCTATTGACTCTCTTCTCATTGTCACCTGATGGAAAGGTGATTGTTCCCCTTCCATATGCATATTCTTCTGCTGATATTAGAGTTAAATAGTGGAAGATGATCATTAAAGGGAAGCAGGCTCAGACATGGAGAAGTATCGACCATCATCGCAGATAGGCATGTGGTGTTTCTCGTCTTACAGAGATGCATGCAAACGCTGTCTCACGGGCCACTGCGCTGACGTACTGCAACAAGCTCTTCATTAGAACGATATGCAGAAAAGCGGCCCGTCTATTGATCTCACTGGTATTATAGTTGCTCTCAATGCTTGGATCTCATCTCCGGTGAAGCGTATCGTCAGCTGGCTGGTATTGTTACAGACAGGCAGTGGAACATGAGCCTGCTGTCTGGACAGGAAACTGTCAGCGAGAAGCGTCCTCGTTTTACCATTTTATATTTATTTATTTTGTTTCTCACAGATCATAGGATTGTTGATGGTCTTAAAACGAAACCTTCTTTTCGATCGCTGCTTGCATAGAAGCTCAAGTCTTGTACAATTGAAGTAAATATACTTTTTGATTTACAGCATCGGTTGCAGGCGCTTGCTCCATTTACTTTCACTGCTTTGCTCTAAAAGATTGTCAATCTGGGAATGGCCGCTGCCGGTGGAGTGCCAGTAAAGTCTTGTCGATTTCATTAAAAATGGGGACAGATGTTTGTCATTATCCTTATTGATAAGTGCATGGTCAATAGTGTGATTTATTCAGAAGGCTCAGGTTAAGCTTTAGTCACAAGTTTTACATTGGCTTGATCAATAGCACACAATGAACAAGTACAAGAGCAGCACACGTGAATGCAAGAGTGTAAGCAAAGGGTTTTGGTGCGTTTACGATCAGTCAGGGCCAATAACCGAGCTGCCTGAGCTACATTAGTAATAATGTGATGGTCGCAATGAAAGTTCAATAGGATTACTTTCAGTTCTTTGTATGTTATATCAGGCTATAGGCTCTATAAGAATAGCGTGGTACATAAGAAAGGGATTTTGCTTGACATGGGTGTCACAGTCTAGTTTGTCAAAGACTTTAGTCCAAAAGTAGATCAGGACTTCACAGATGTCACTATGTTAAAGAAGATGGATCTATTACACAATACGTGACAGTGAAAATTGCAAGCGCCCCTCACCGCAGGCCCAAAGCTTGTCAGAACCTGTGCTGCCAGATCCAAAAATAGAGCCGCAAAGGCACTTCAAATTGTAGGTCAGGCACAATGGATTTAGTACATTATGAGTATAATATTCTCTAGATATTATGCAAAACTCAGTGTTCAAGTCACTGAGAGTTCAAGGCCATCCTTCAAATCTGAGGATGTCTCTACTGTTTGAAAATATGTTAGTAACATTATTTGATGTTTTTATAAAGTATATGCATACACCACCATTAAAACATTGGAGTCAATAAGAATATAAAGGAAGAATTTAATTATTTTATTCAGCATGCGATAAATTGTTCAGAAGTGACAGTAAAGACGGTTACAAAAAACTATTGCAAATAAATGCTGGTCTTTTGCACTTTATAATCTGAATTTTTTTAATCTAATGTATCATCTGTTTTCAACATTCATAGTAATTTAAAAAATGTTTCTTCAGCACCAAATCAGCATATAACATCACTGGTATAAAAACAGCTTTTCCATCACAGGAATATTACATTTAAATATATTAAAATAGAAAAGACTTGTTTAAAATCTTAATAATATTTCACAATATTATGTTTTTACTGTATTTGATTAAAAAAGCCATGGCGAGCATATACATACAAAAAAATATATACATACCAATGTGATATGTATGTATGGGGCTAGATGTTTTTGAAATAGACTAATGACATCTTTGTCCACATGAACAATGACTGTTTGCTCTGAACCAAATGTCTAGCGCTCAATTGTGCCGTGGGGGTGGCCACGCAGCCATCTGTTTGTGTGATCAGCTCGTTTCTGGTTCCCTGGACCAGTCTGACCAGAGAGACGCACATTCCTCTGACTGATATAGAGCCTTAAGATGCTGCGGCTCTGGGTTCCAGCGCAAATGCAATTACAGCAGCCTTACAATGTCAGGGCAGACACGACCCTGACAGCGGCTAAAGAATGAGCAGTTTAGAGATTGAATTATCCTGCTGCAGCACCGCTGCCTGTCTGGGGTGTGAGGGATGATATAGAGCTGAGCTACATCTAATTTTCTCTCTCTTTCACTCTTGTCTTTTTTTAAGTATTGGCTGTGTATTGTGAAATATCTGACATCTTTAATGTAAAATAAAGGGACAGTTTGGACTAAAATTAAAATACTGTCATCATTTACTAACCCTAAAGTTGTTCCAAACCTGTTTGCTACTTTTTTTCTGGGGAACACAAAAGGAGACATTTTTGAACAATTTAATGCTATGTAACAACAGTTCATAATGCCTTTGGCTGTCAAAAACAAAACAAAAATGGTTTCATTTTAGTTGATCAAAATGCTAGAGTAGAGCTTCATTCAAATTGTAATAATTTTAATTTTACAGGCAGATATCCCAAATTTTTTTTAGTATGCCATTCAAAAATTTGGTGTCCGTAAGATGTTTAAATGTTTTTGAAAGGCTGTGTTTATTTAATCGAAAACATGAGTAAATGTTATTACTGATAATGTAAATTTTTCTATTTTAATATACTTTAAAATGTCATTTATTTGTGCGATTACAAAGCTTCAGTGTCACATGATCATTCAGAAATCATTCTAATATGCTGATTTGGTGCTCAAGAAACATTTCTTATTATCAATGTTGAGTATTTTTGTGGAAACGGTGATAATCTTTTTCCGAAAATTCCTTGAATAAAATGTTCAAAAGAACAATATTAATTCCTTTAAAAAAAAAAAAATCTTACTGACCTTAGTCTTTTAAACATTACTGTATTTTAATGTTTTCCACAGAAAAAAATAACCATTGAAAATTATTTATAATATCATGAGACTACGTAAACAAGCCAAGATGTTAATTTTGAGCAAACTTAAATCCAGTAACTTTTTTTTTATTGCATTAGATGTTAGGTCATTTTATCCATTTGAATAAATGATTTTTTGCCTCTTTTACTCTGTTGCATTTGATAGGACAGGAAGGAAGAGGGCACAGAATTATTGGCAGAAGAAGGGTTAATGGAATCAGGAAATGCCACAAGTTGTTCTCAAACACAGTATGTCTGTTTGAGCTTCAACATATGTAAATGTAGTATTTTCCCAGTATCCCCCGAGTTGTGTAAACTTCCATTCACTTTAAAAAGCAATTACTGTGATATTATTTGAAACAAGGCCGATGCCTTGAACCACCTTGTTGTGCAGAATCTAGTGCTAATGAATGTGCACCTCAACACTGACACAGAAATCAATGGACATTTTCTCTTTACTGTCATATTCAGAACGTATGCTTGCAGAAAGAACCTTCTCCCGTCCTCTGATTGCTCTGTAGTCTGTCCCTTATCTCATTTCATTCTCTATACCTTACCTAAAGTCACTTTTTAATTAATGTTCCTGTAATGGCTCTTATAATGTTTGCAGTGTAGCACATATGAGCCATAGAGTCGGTCATGTAATTGAGGCTTAAATGAACTATTAATTCATGTGGCTGAAGGATAAAGGGACGAAGCAAACGGCTATAGATCATAACAAGCTCTATGTAGAACAGTGTTAGGTGGACTGCTGCAGGATCTAATCATGTTCCTCATGCAAAAACATTGTAAATACATATTGCACATGTGAGTCCAGCTATCAATCTGTGTTGCAGTGAATGCACGCATTGGTAAGCACAGAATAGTGACGGATGATACAAAATTCTGTGTGTATGTAATGAGGGAGGAGGATTTGCTGTGCATAATTGAAAATCATTCAGACAGTTGTGCAGTTTAACCTTGAAACAGCATTGTCATGCAAGAAAACAGCATTAATTGGTGCTAAGTCGCTGAAAAAAAGAGTGGGAGACGTATGTCAGTGTTGTATGGTGAAAGACTGGTCTTTTTATATGAGCTAACGTGCCATTGTGAGTAATGCATTTGCTTGAGGGATCGCAATATTGACCGTAGATAATTTGACAATGTATCAGCCTGTCTCATAATACTGGACTCACAAGGCCTCACAGTAGATTTCCAGTCTGATCACCAAAGCTTGATGTCCTACTGGTGAAGATAACCTTGGCTTAACATTTGCTTAGATTTTATGTACAGTATCAGTTGTAATATAGAGTGGAGTGAAAAACTGAGACCAATTATATATTTTATTTTATTTTAATACAAATTTTAAATGTTGTAGTATTTGGTTTTACTCTTAAATTTGTATATTTATTTTATTTTAATTGAATTCAGAATTGTTTAGTATTCGATTTTACTCTTAAATTTTGCTCTTACTCTTTTTTATGTATTTTTATTATTTATTTTATTTTATATAAATTTAGAATGTTGCAGTATTTGATTTTACTTAAATTTTGTTATAAAAATTTAAATGTTTTTTGTTATTTTTCATTTTAAAATGATAAATTAATTATACATTATGTACATGCAAAGTTTAGTAATATTTGATTTTACTCCCAAATTTTGCACTTACTATATTTTTATTTTATTTTATTTTATATGAAGTTTTAAATGTTGTAGTATTTGATTTTACTCTTACATTTTGCTCTTATTTTATTTATTTTTGTACATTTATTTTAATTGAATTCAGATTTTTTTAGTATTTGATTTTACTCTTAAATTTTGCCCTTACTCTTATTTTATGTATTTTAATTTTTTTATTTTGTTTTATATAAATTCAGAAAGTTGTAGTATCTGATTTTACTTAAATTGATTTACTCTTATTGTTTTTCATTTTAAATGATAAATTAATTGTACATTATATGTAAATACAACGTTTTGTAATATTTGATTTTACTTTTCTTTTAATTTTCTTTTATTTTATTTTATTTTATTTTAAATGAATTTCAGAATTTCATTTGATTTTACTTTTAAATATAAATTTTTACATTATATCACTTTGTTTATTGTCAGGCTTTTAAAACTCAAATTATCAATGTGGTTTCGGACTTCTAGATCCCATTTAAATCCCAAGAAATTCATTATCAAACAAACATATTAGTACTTCTAGACATTTACTAACGATTTTAAGAAATCAGTTTATTGCTTACTTCCAGCCATGAAACATTTTTTCTAAATAGAGACCGTGGTAGTTAATGACTGAGATATTTTCCCCAGTTGTCTGAGCTTAGGACAGTAGCTTTGAAGAACTGGACTGTAACCCAGTGATGGCACTTAAGGGAGCTGATGAACAGTTCTGGGAGCACTAATAGATTCTGCGCTGTGTCAAAATGGATCCCGTCTCCTCTCAGGCCTCTGTGTTGTCACTGTATTTGTGGATCAAATAAATTATTGATGGATAGCTGATCGGGAACTCAATTACAGGCAGATTACTGAGGAAGGCGGACACCAGGAGACTGACGGCCTGATTGAATTAGCACCCTCACACACAGAGAAAGTGTTCTTCAGACTCGGCCCTCCTTCCAAGACCACATGGATCCCAAATGCCTCAGGCCATTTCTGCCCACCTCTTACGTTCCTTTCAGCACTCTTAAGATGCAGTTTCTATATTATAAGGAAATTTCTTGGATTGATTATCTTGTCTTTTGGAACAAATGACCAACAGAAAGTTTTCTTTTATTATTTTATATATGTGCTTGTTCCCATATTTTGAAGCACAATTGCTTTGAATGGCCTGTATGCAGTGTGTCTGAATGGAAGGATCTAATCAGAGACGCCAGTATTCAGAGGCATTCATGTTTTTTGGTGTGTTAATATGGAGCTGCTGTGCTGTATACGTCTTTGGTTATGTTTACATCCATTTCTGTGCAGACCTTGACACATCTGTTGAATATGTCTGTTGCAGCTGCTTCCATCTGAGCTTCAACAACTGAGCCTGACGTGGGCTGAAAATATATGTGCATAAATATTGGCATTTATAGGAATCTCATTCATATAACATGATACATTGAATTGGAACCTTGCCTCCCAAGGAAAGAAGCTATTACAAAGTTAATGTGAGCTCCGGATAGAGAGCTAGAGGCTGAATTGGGTGCATTTATCTTTTTCCACTGGTCAGCAATTGAAAGGAGAAAAAAGTGAAAGAAAAAAAGCTTGCTGATACGAAGAAACACCTTATTGAACAGATCAATTTGCTTCAGTCATCAGACACTTTTTTTTTTCTAAACTGTTCTATATCCCTTTTTCTGCACCCATAGTCAGAAATCCATTTGTATTTGACTAGTTCACATATAACGAGACTTTAGGTTAAAATTGATTGAATTTAACTTTACAATGAGCAAAAAGTAACATGAAATAACAATACACAATACTTTATAGCACTTATTAATCTTGGTTAATGTTAATTTCTACATATAAAGCAACATTTGAACATCCTTAAATTGTATATATTAGATAATGTAATGAATTAATGAGCAAAAGTATCTATTGTTAAAGTAATCTAGATTAGTAACTACTGTAAAAATAAAAGTTAATGTAAACTTAATTGCATAGTGTTGTTTTTTAATCATTGTTAACCATAATTTATTTAAAAAATAATTGAAAATAATACACTGTATGTGTGTGTCTTTATATATACATAATAAATATACACACACATATATTATGTAAACAAAAACTTATTTTATTTTTATTTTGCGATTAATCGCAATTAATTGTTTGAAAGCACTAATATATATATATATATATATATATATATAATGAGTCTAGTCTCTCTCTCTCTCTCTCTCTCTCTCTATATATGATGAGTCTAGTCTACATATATACATTTGTTGATTTGCCATTATTTAAATTACAAACAAAATCCTGAATGAGGACATCTGTTTGTGACTTTCATTGTCATTGGAGATACTGACATAACTGGGCAAGAGGCTTTTGTTGCTGCTCTGTTGTGTCTGTTTTTTTGTTTTGTTTTCTGGAATATTCTGAGACTTTCCTGAGTGTTTCTGTGCTTGACCTTGGGCTAGCTGGTGCACTCAAATGCAGTCTATGGCATACTGCTCTGATACATATACACATTTATTGATAGACTATAAAGAACACGCTGATGTCAGCATTACTGACAGCCTTGGGCAAACAGGCACCAGCAATATGGCTCACCACCACAGTTTTCCATGCAGTGTGGGTGGGTTGTATCACACTGTCTCCGTCTCTCCCTCCAGACGCCATTCTGGCTCCATCGGCCCCCCAGTGCTTCAGCCTGTTCAATTTATTGCAGCTTCAGGCTCTCTGTTAGAGCACCAAACCTTCACCCAGCTAGATATATATTGTACTCATGTCAATCAAAATTTTCATATAGCTGAATATGTTCAGCCACACGTGCTCCAGCCATTGATCACTGCTGCTTAATGCTGTGCATCTGATAAACTACCTGACAGATGAATTTTTTTTTTTTTTCAAACCGAATCATCTCTGATCAATACGTCGACCGAGTCGCTGCTCGGAAACTATCAATCACAGAGAAGTAGAAAGGAAATCAACAGTGCTGCCTTTATGCCTTTTAAAGTCAATGTAAACAAAGTAAGCACCTCGAATGGTAAACAGTCACTTTGTGATTTGCCAAGTGCAATGACATTGATCGGATGAGTGGCAACTGTGAACTTCATGAATCATGCAAGTGAGAATCGGGTGGTGTATGCGAGCTGGAATGTGTCCATCTCTCTGTCCGTGACTCATCTGTGCCAACTCAGAGCTGCAGCTATATATAGAGTTCCTGACATCAGGCGCTGTTGAGGGAAGAGCTGGTGGAAACGTTATCCCGACACAACGGGCCTGTCGAGGTTTGAATAGACAGAGGAGCTCAAGTGACACACAGTGTTGCAGACTGAAAGTTATTGTTCACATGTTGCCTAGGGAAAAAAAACATTGGAATGTTTATACCTCATGTTCTGTTGAGATTTCACGTTTGTGACTGTTTCAGATATGTTTTCATAACATTAGGAATAAGGCTTTAGGCCATTAATATTTTATTTTATTTTATTTTACCTAATGACCGGTGGTATTTTGTATTTTCCATTTTAATATAAATTTTAAAGTGTTAGTAATTTTGATGTGTATTCATAGCATTAGGAATAAGACTTAAGGCCATTAATATTTCATTTCATTTTATTTTGTCTAATGACCAGTGTCTAATATTTTTGTCTAATATTTTTTAATGTCTGTTTTCATTTTAAAGTTTTAGTAATTTTGATGTGTTTGTTTTTTAATGTCTACATAGTTTTTATGAATTTTACTTTCAGTTTTAGTTATTGTAGTTCAAGTTGTAAAAAAGTAAATCAAAATGAGAAATGTTGATATAAAATAAGTTTTTTTTTTATATATATATATATATATATATATATATATATATATATATATATATATATATATATATATTTTTTTTTTTTTTTTAGTTAACTATAATAACCCGGCTAATATCCAAATACCTCTTTTCTGTATGACATTTAAATTGTTAGGTGACTTAAAGGTGAGTTAAAAAAGCTCTGACATGTAATTATGTGAACCAACACAAAAGTGAGTTATATTTAATACACACAATCGTGGTCTTGTTCAGCGACACATGAATGGCAACATTGCGAGTGGTTAGCCACAGTAACCAGAGTTCCCCCCTGCAGCTAGTGGATTAACCCACCTCTGTCTTTAATTAGAGCTCTAAAGCACTCTCATCTGACTCCTCTTTCAGCCTCAGAAATGCATTGGCACTCTAATCAAAGAAATTTAAAACCACACACTTCCCCTTGACGTCTTTGCAGGTATATTTTGCAATATTTCTATTAGCTGGTTTCAACACGGCTCTAAAAACAATGTGACTAGTATGTCATGGAACTCACTTTTATTTATTTTTTCTATTTTTCTTTTTTTTAAATAGCAGGGAATCTTCTTCTAGGCTGCTTCAGTCTAAACTAGTCTGAGCATGCATATATTGTGTTTGGAATGGCATTAAAATCTAAATTCATCATAGGTGACCTTTTGTATGCACAACGGCCTGCTTGTGCTGCCCTAAACGCCATGCCTGCGCTACATAGAAAGTTCATGTTTCTCTGTGGGCTGTGTCACATGTTCCCAGCCAGATTAGCAGCCTTGCATGGACGTGACTGGGCGTCTGTGGGAAAGGAAGGCGTAAAAATGGAGCCCAGTTGCTTCTACTGCTTCAGACTGAAATTAATTCCACTCCTGCTATTGCAGAAACTTCAGTGATGTGAAACTTGATTATACATTGCTATTGTTCTGTTATTACTCACTGGTTGGTCTTTCATATTTTCATAGAGTTCTCTTACAGGTTTGTTTTAATGTTGATAGTACATAATCCGTTGATGATTATGTTTGAGTTCATACTGAAATTAGTGCTGTCAAACGATTAATCGCGATTAATTGCATCCAAAATAAAAGCTTTTTTTTTTACATAATATGTGTGTACTGTGTATATTTATTATTAAATACACACAAATGCATGTATATATTTAAGAAAAATGTTGTTTATATATTAAATATATTTATATATAATATAAATTATATGAATATAAATATATGTAAGTACTTGTGATTATTTTCAAAATATATACTTTATATGTGTGTTTATTTATTTATATATATATATATATATATATATATATATACACACACACACATACACACACACACACACAATAAATATACACTGTACACACATATATTATGTATCTTTGAATTTTGATTGTAGACTTTGGTGTCTTGGCAAATTTGGGGAGTTTGTGACATTTGTTGAGCTCACGTCTGAAACTTTTTGTAAGATGTCATGGTTCTTTTTCTCAGGAGCCTCTATTTAATCCCATTGCTGTCTTTGAGATACTGAGTAGAAATTGAGATATTAAAGAGTTTTATGATAGAAGAGCGGCAATGAAAGGCAGGAATTAACAAAAAAAAGCCATTCAGCTAGTGTCTTTCTCTCCGTCTTGCTTTCTGTCTTCCTCCATTGACTCAGACTCCAACTGTGTGGAATCACAGAGCATAAATAGCTGAGAAATGTCTTTTCTGTGGAGCCAAAGTGCTGGATTTAACCCCTCCGTACTGATCCCCCAGGCTGCTGCTTAATTCTCCAATTTTCAGCTGTTAGAGATAGAATAGGAATAATAAACATCTGAAACACCCAGTAATAATCCATCTGACCCCGCTCCCCTCCTCTGTATGGACACTGAGGCCAGGCTAGAGTTTCAGTCCATCCTAATCTCTGCCAAAGACTCTGCACTCGCCCGGCCGGCTAATGAAACCATATCACCAAACTTGAGCAGCCTGGGACTGATTATCACCACATTCATGCACCCCCCAAAAAATCTCTCTCACAAACACATTTTGAACCCTGAGATTGCATAGAATGTGATAGCATTTTTGTAAAAAATCTCCAGCCTCTCACAAACACATCCTTTTTTGATTTAACTTTCCCTGAATTCAAAGTAACCCATTGCATAGTTCTTAAAAAATGTTGATTATAAATATCAAACCAAATATATGTGACCCGTACTGGCAAAATGAGTCAGAATGTGCACAGTCTAATTTTATGCAAAAGAATAATATGTTCGAATTTGAGGTTTTCCAAAAATTAGTTAATTAAGCCCTCTGCCTCATTCAAATAGTTCTAAAAACATTTGTATGTTTTCTGAATCCTTTTTTTTTTACTTCTGGACGGCTTCTTCTCAACACATTTATTGCAAAGCGCTTTCCACTTTGTGAATATTCATATGAATTAAACCAGTGAAAAGATTTTAACCATGCAGAAAACAAAATATCGCGCTGTCATTTGTAAAGCGTGTGCATTAGACGCGCCTGTCCGAGAGTGCGCAATACATTATTGCGAAATATGTCTTGGTGAGATTCACACAAACATAATCTGTTATGTCTTACATGAACGTTTAGTTAATGGTTGGGGAAAAATCTGATGTGTAACATTATATTAAATCCATGCATTACAGTAGGTCTTACTATAGATCTGTCACAATGTTAATCAAACATTAAAGGGGTCATCGGATGCCCATTTTCCATAAGTTGATATGATTCTTTAGGGTCTTAATGAAAAGTCTATTACATACTTTGGTTAAAATTTCTCAATGGTAGTGTAAAAAACACCATTTTTACCCTGTCAAAATCAGCTCTGTTTCAAGCCGTTTTAGTCCATGCTTCTTTAAATGCTAATGAGCTCTGCTGACCCCGCCCCTCTCTTCCGTGGGGTGACGAGCAGACCTTAAACGTCAGCCGCGAAACTTGCTAACTAGCACATTATTAGGAAAGGCAATTTGCAAAGATTCATAAAAAAACCCTTATACTCAGATGAAGCTGGATCACGAATGATTCGCACAAACATAAACGCATTTAGGCAGATTTAGGGATTGGCGCATTCCCTTCAAAAACGAAAGTAACGTTAATCCTCTGCATCTTCAGCGGCTCAGATGTCGGGAGTAAATGACAACTGCTATGTCATTATTTCATCCAACAACAAAACACCTCAATCACTTAATCATCGAAACTAAAAGATCGGAGATCTTGTCTTCCCCTGCACCGGAGTCGACATAATGGCGGACAGCTCTCAGTTCACTCAGGGCGGGTCTAAGGTAAGATGGTCTTGTCAATCAACTATCGTGAGAGCGGTCTGTGCAGAACTACGTCATTCTGACAGGAATCTCAGAACAGCCTGATTTGAGAAAGGGGATTTTAAAATAGGGATTAAAAAAAAAACACTGGGTGGATTTTTATCATTATAGGGTGGATGTGTACACACTTCCAACACACATTTATGTTCAAACAACATGTAAAGTGAATTTTGCATCCGATGACCCCTTTAAAAGAAAAGACGGAATCACTCGCTGTTCTTGATTAACCTACTGTTTATTTGCATCTTTGTTCTTATTTTTAATAACAAAGATACAATTAAAAAATAGCTATATTGTGATTAATAATATAGTAATTATATTAAGAAAAGAATTGGAGGAAAATATGCAACGTTGCTTGGTGTTTTTGCTTTGGAATTTTCAGAAAACATTAACTCGATTTTTCTCAAAATCAACTGCTGACTCTGTCGCCTTCAAACGGCTGTAGCTCAGTCTTTCTTGTCCGATTCCAACAAGTCATGTACCAGTTTGAAGATATTTTAATGAATGATGCATTTATTTATATGAATTTATTAATTTGCTCATTCCGACTCATTTTGCCTGCACGGGTCACATATTGCTTTTAGCTTTATATGTTTTGTGTATGTTCCTGACATTTTTCCAATCTTACCTTATGTAAGACTTTTACTTTTTTTTTTTTTTTTTTTAGATGATTGACGTATTTTATATTTGTTCAGCTATGGTAACAGAGAATGAACACTTGTCTTCAGAAGTGCCATTCTCTCTGGCTCTAAAATGGCATTGTCTAATTATAGACTCACTTTATTTTAGGTGGTTGCTGGAATTAAGCATGACAATATTTCCTCTGTCAGCCATGTGTACCACTCAGCAGTGTACAGCTGTCACCTAAAATGAGACCTGAAAATTAGCTCATTAAACAGAATAGTGCCGCAATAGCAGATACACACACACGCATTTTATATATATCAACAGCTTGGGGTTGGTAAGATATTTTATGTTTTTGAAAAAAGTCTCAAATGCTCACAAAGCAGCATTTATTTGGGCAAAAACTACAGTAAAACAGTGTTATATTATTAGAATTTTAATTTCTATTCTATCTTAGAATTCTATCTTAATATATTTTTAAATGTAATTTATTTCTGTGATGCAATGCTGACTTTTTAGCATCCATTACTCCAGTCTTCAGTGTAACATGATCCTTTAGAAATCATTCTAATGTGCTGATTTGAATAAGAATATTTGGTCTTATTATCAATGCTGAAAACAGTTTTTTTTTTTTTTTTTTTTTTGGTAGAAACCCTGATACATTTTTTTTCCAGGATTCTTTGATGAATAGAAAGTTCAAAAGAACAGAATTTATTTGAAATAGAAATCTTTAAATGTCTTTACTGTCACATTTGATCAATTTAAAGCATCTTTTCTGAATAAAAGTATTTATTTCTTTAAGAAAAAATATCTTACTGACCCCAACCTTTAGTATGAATTAATAAAATATATTTATAAATATAAGTATTTTATATAATATATGTAATATTTTATATAATATGTTTATATTATATAATTTTTGTCAGCTGTTCTTTGTCAGTGCTATATATATATTTTTTGTTTTCTCTTGTAATTAGAAATGACTGGGAAAGTCATGGACATTTATTGGTCATAAGGCGTGGGATCCCTGTAACATAAATGAGCGCAGCCTATTTTAGTTTAAAACTGAAAATCACTAGCATGTCATCTTCATTAAGGGGTATGCTGGAGTAGTCCTGCTCTTTTGCTCGCTTAATGAATACCAGCGGGGGACAACTGCAAGGCTTGCAGCTTCTCATTCAACCAAATTACTTATTACCCTGATTCATCACTGGGCCGTCATTTGTGCACCTGAACCCCCCTGGACTGTACAGGCGGAAGACGCCAAAGCTGCTAAAAACTGGCATGACCTCTAACAATAAGGTCAGATTGAGATTTTCAGCGTTTTAGGTCGGTGTTTCTCATCCTTGGTGTTTATTTTGGACTCCTGCATTAAATAAGCTCAGCTGCTCGGTTCTTTAGTGCTTTATAATCTAATATGCTCAAGATATCATGAGGTCAGTGGACATGTGGTGTTTGAGGTTGTGTTGGGTGGTGAATTGTACACGCTTGAGGTTGATTTTATGAGTGACACCTGTCAAACTCACTCTTCCCTTCTCTGTCCCTCCCTTTCTAGCTCTGAATTAAGACTGCTTTGTGGTCATTAGTGCTGCACTAAGCAGGCTTGCAGTAGCCAGACTGCTTGCCTCAGCATTAATGGTTCATTTTTTTCTCTTCTTGTGGGCGATAGAGTGATGGGCCTGCATCCTCACAAGGCCCTGCCAATCTGTTCCCATACAGCCACTATCATCTCCCAATTAAAGTCAGCCTGTGAAGAAAATACGCACCGTTAATAGAGACTGATGCACAGTTAAATGGCATTTCCACAGCACACATGGCATTGTGAATGCTTGTATTTAGCATTTCCACTTTTTAAATGGTTGCTTGCGCACTTTTTTGCTACAAAGAGTTAAAATAAAAGGATGAAAATGGCCGGCTACCGTTTCACCCCATGCTTTGTGCTGAGCTACAGTGATTTCCACTGGAGCACCACTAAGAATAGTACTGGTTAAGGCTTTTTGTGAGGAAGTTTCTTTTGAACGGGGGTGGTGCTGAATGGCAGAATTGGGGATAAAAGACCTTTGTTGGACAAAGGATGGTTTTATAGATGCTGATGGAGCAAGTTGCTGTGTAGAGTTGACTTGGTTACTTGTTGCATGGTGGGCTCTTTTCCTTAGGGGGGTGTCGAACCCTTGCTTTATTTCCCTTTTGCTTGAAAACACTCCCACTGTTTTTAAACACTGAAGTCTGCATGCTTTCTGGTTTTTAGGTGTATTTCAAATGAGATTCACCACCAGTGCCATGTGACGTGTTAGATTTGGATGCGACGGATTTGGGTGCACATGGCTGAACACAGCGCTCTAAAAACAGATCGTCAGCTGTGCAGAAATGCTCCATACACAACCTCACACACTCTTTACACTCCTCGCAAATTGCCGAGGAGCTCCAAAAATAAAGGCATAGGACTCTCCAGTCCACCTGTGAAAATGTGGGAGAATGTAGGTTCCATTACTTCAGACCACTCCTATGCTAACATGCTAAATGGTCAGTGTGGCAGCTGCAGTATCATGTGTTCACACACAAACATTTGAACTGACACTAGATGCTAAACTTATTTGTAATGTTAAAATGAAATTCATTATGGTATTGAGTGAATCATTTAGTCATTCAGCGTTTTCTTATGTTGAAATAGGTACAGAAGCAGAGCTGAATCGCTTGAGCATGTCAAACTGGACTTTGGTGTCAATAAAGTGTTCCTGTAGCGGTCAGGACCTTTACTGACGCAATTTCAGTTAACAGCTACAGAAATGAGAGTTAGTGATTGCCTAGAAATTTCTACGAAACTGAGGCATAAATTATACATTTTGATAATATAACGCTTGCCATATAGAAGTTAAGAGAATATTTAAGAGCTACAAATATGAGAGTGATCTAGAATTGTCTAGAAAAGTATTTTTGGACTCACTTCAAGTTACAATTAATACTCACTTGAGACCTAAATTATGCATTTTCATTCAAATTTGTTATATATCTATAATTGTGAAAGTCCACTTAACAACTACAAAGTTAACAGTCACTTATCAAAAAAATTGTCTAGAAATTTCCACTAATCTGGGCTGCGTTTCCCAAAAGCATTGTAAGCTTAAATACTTCATAGACCCATTAAAACCAATGGAGCTACGATCAACTTAGGCTTATGATGCTTTTGGGAAACACAGCCCTGAGGCGCAAGTTATTTTAATGACAAATAATTAAGAATATCATTCAAAAGTTTGGGGTCAGTATGATTTTTTGATGTTTTTGAGTCTCTCATGCTCACCCAGTCTGCATTTATTTGATATGTGATACAATTTAACCTTTTTAATATATATTTATTCCTGTTTTGGCTAAACTGAATTTTCAGCAGCCATTACTCCAGTCTTCAGTGTCACATGATCTTTCAAAAATCATTCTAATATGCTGATTTGCTGCTCAAGAAACATTTCATATTATTATGAAAACAGCCATTCTGTTTTTCTGTGGATTTTAAGGATGTTTTGATGAATAAGTTCAAAATTCAAAAGAATAGCATTAATTTTAAATAGAAATCTTTTGTAACATTATAAATGTCTCTGCTGTCGCCTTTGTTCAATTGAATGCTTCCTTGCTAAATAAATTATTTATATAAATAGAGACTACAGTTTAAATGGTAGTACAGTATGTCTATGTGTAAAATGTAATTTAGCAACTATAAAAATGAGAGTCTATGATCTAGAATTGTCTAGAAATGTCGTGTTGGATTTACTTTAAGTTTGAGTTGAAGTTCCATACTGGTTTGAGACGTGATGCAGTTTGATAGTATAATGTTTACCACATATCAAGCATTGGCCAGTATTTTAGAGTCAGCAGTAATTTTACCATTTTCAACCAAAATAAACATCTTAACGCTAATTCCCTCAGGGACTAGACTAGCTCAGCCTCTGCCTTTCCCTCCACCACAACTAGCCTTCTCTCTATATTTCTCTCAGAAAAACAATACAAGCTTGCACTCCAAGCATGATTGGTCAGCTGCCCCCACCCCATAGTCCTCATCTCATTCTCTCTTTCCCTCTCTCTGCTTAAATAGTTTTAACAAAAAATAGAGAGAGAGAGAGACAGAGAGGGAGGGGGATGGGGGAAGCTGGGGGAGGGTAATTGTGTGTGTGGGTGCTCTGTTGTTACTGGTTGGGAGGGAAAGACAGAGAGAGAGAGAGAGAGAGAGAGTTGAGTCGTGTCCCATATGTGGAAAAAAGCATAGTACTGCACACACAAGCCTGTCTGCTCCAGGAATTATCTAACTGCTTTTGAATCTGATGTGGAAAATGCAGGTATGAGTAGGTGAGTCTACTTTAATATTAAACTGGACACTTTGCTGCTACTGCTGCTGGTGTTCTTGTCTGAAGCTGTAAATGATTGAAAGTCTTAACTCTGCATTGCACTGTCCTCCACTTCTCCTGATAGCCTGTACTCGTCTTCTTCTTCACTCCGTTTCATTGCATCCTCCCTCCTTTAATGTGAAACATCCACTTCTGCATTCCCCGCTCTGCATGCAGGTGTCGGTTTGTAAGTGTACGGCTCTGCATGTGTGTGCATGTGGTGCGTATATAGATGTGTCAGCCTTCACTCTCAGCAAGTTTAGAGGTTGTTGGTTTAGCAATAGTCTTTCGGTCATTGAGCAAATGTAAAAGGATCCATGTTTTAGTTGAATTTATTCCAAAAGCACCATCCTGGAATGAAGATTTTGAGTTTTTCTGTCCTTATCTGATTTATGTCCCGATTCTGACAGTATTATTTTTACACAGTTTCTAATTTTTTATCATAAAACCAGAAGTTATATGAAAATATACTATAGTAAGTAAAGTGTCACACAATATAACATTTTTGTCATAAAGCCAGCATTACCTGTAAGAGAACATCTACATAAAAATATAAATTTATTAACTGAAGTTTCATTCATTTAATTTTTTTTGTTGTAAAACCAGCAGTTACATGAACTGTAAGTGAACATATATATAAAATATACTATATTACATAGTTCTTTAGCGTATATTTTGTTATCACTCATTTACAGGTGTATATGTGTTAACCTGACCAGTTTAGGTTCAGTAATAAACTGACCATTAAAACACTTGTGAGATAAAAAAAAATAAAAAATACACACAAAAAAAATTAATTCTGTACATTTAAATTTGTTTTTATCATTATTTAATGTCTAATTTTGTAATGAATCGTGTGTCAGTTACTATTTAATTTCCTGAAAGCAGAGCTGGAAGCCACACTGTTTGACTAGCATTATTATGTAATATTTTTCATTCATGTGTGAGCTTTACTACATGCTCACTTGAGAAGAAATGACGTTCTCCTTTGAAGCGCACCAACCAAATTGTTCATGCCGCGTTTTGTGATGAACTAAATTCACTTGATATTGAATTTTTATTATTATTTTAAATTGTTAAATCTTTGCATTTTCATTTTCAAGACTATTTTTTATAATGTGTAATTGTATTATCATTTAGGTTTTTAAAACCCATATGATATTAAAATTATCAAAAAAATACCCTTCTGGATATATATTTGTTATTTATTTGGATATATATATATATATATGTATACACACACACACACACACACACACACACACACACACACACACACACACACACATATATATATATATATATATATATATATATATATATATATATATATATAATTCATTCTTTTTGTGGTTGCCAATATAGTTGTTCTTTTTTTCTATTTGCATCTGTCATAGAAAAAAAGAGAGATAATTGAACCAGGAGAGTGTGTGGCTAGGGATGAAATGAGCTTAATTTTGTGAAAGCATGCTCTCTGCTGCTGTTATGAGGTGAGGAGAACGGCTATGGTATGCATGGTTCTTTTTGTCAGGGAGATTTAGAAAGCCCTCTTTAGAAGCTGGACACAGCCATACAATCAGCTTAATGCCTGTGTGCAGGCTCTTAATGAATACCCCGTGTGTGTTCAAGCCCACAGTGAGAGTGCCTGTGTCCGTGACTGTTTCACTCCTGTCTATGAGATGACGCCTTTGAGGTTCTTGATTGTTGGTTGCATGTACCTTACTCGCGTTTTTTTTACATGATAAAATTATGCAGTTGCAGTGTATGTGTATATGATGAATGTTCACCCCTGCTGATAGCTGCTGCCCTTCTTTTTCTTCAGAAACACGTTTTTTAGAGTCCCAATGTGAATACACGCCAGCGATGGACTACAGCCGTACAGACGCTAACCTGGGTTTCCCTGCAGAACTGTTACCGTAATCAAGACCAGATCCGCAGAATGCTGAGTCCCATTGTTCCCTATAGTAAGTTTAACATTTTTGACATCAAACTACAGAAAATGCAATAAATAAATTATTGTCAACTCTAGACTAGTCATAAATTCCACTGTGTCTACTTAAGTGTTTAGTTTGTTGGTAAACCAGTTTGAACCATGGTGCATTTTAAAAACCAAATGTTCCCAGGTGTCCTCTTCACAATGTTTTAAGCCACATTATTATTAGGTATATGCCATGGTTGGTAGGACAGGTGTGGGGGGGTGAGCTGATGGCTCTACCAGGAGAAACCCTGTGGTTCTGCCAGTGTCATCTCACCATGATTAACCACCAGTGTCCAGCTTACTAGCACAGTTACTTCCTCTATCTCTGTCCTTTTCTGAATCTGTCTTTCTGTCTCTTCTTTTCTGCCTCCCTTTCTCCAGTTTTCTTCCCCCTCCTCACTGTTCTCGACTGACCTAATAACTGACGTGTCCAGTTTTAGCCCCCATTCCTAACCCCCCTGCCAGGCTTCATTTGAGCTCTGCTCTGGCCCTCTCCAAAACAGCATTGTTTGTAGGCCAGCATGGGGTTTCTTCCCCCAGTTCTGCCTGAAGAGATGCTTTTTTCTCCACTCTTTAGCTCTTCTCTGTGCTTTATAGACATGACAGTTACATGAAAAGAGGGAGCGAAATCAAACTAAAGGACCAAGGCACCTCAATTTGAGATGTAATCATGTATTAATGAGTCGCCGGCTTGAATACCTTTCAGCTGGCTTGCTAGGTTGTTGCATCAACCGATTACCATTGATGTCTAATATGGTGTTATAATTCCATTTAGTGAGGCATTCAGAGGACCTTTGTCAGATGTGCCAATGGAATATTTTTTGTTTGTTTTGATAAATTCCTTTTCTCATGCAAACTGAATTCTGTGCATACGATTTAGAAGAAAACTTGGTTTGATGAGGGGAAGACATTTTATAATCAATACTAATGATAATTCCACATTTCTGTATAAGCTAATTAGTTGATCCTCAGAAGCTGCACACCAAGAAACATTTTATATCTAAATTGAAATCAGTTTATGTCTAGATGTACCATTTCAGTTATTAAAATGCCACATTCTTACCTACATATTCTTACACATTCTATGTTTTCTTTATTATATATATCCATTCAGTATATAATATAATTTTTAATATTAATTTTATTTGTTGTATGCAACTCTAAAGTAAAATAAACATTAATATAATATAAATTTCTAATATACATTTAAAATATATTTAAAAATGCATCAAAAGTTTGGGGTCAGTCATTTTTTTTAAATACCTTTTTCAGTACATTAATTCAGCATTAAATTGCATTCAGTTGATCAAAATTGACAGTAAAGACATTTATTATGTTAAAAAAGATTTCTAATTCAGATAAATTGTTTAAAAACATTTAAAAAAAAATATTCCCGAACTCCAAAATTTTGTGTATATAAATTATGTATTAATTTATATTTATAATTTATGATATGCTTGTCACTGTATAATGAATCAGTCATTTTTAAAGTAAGTTTTTAAACGTTTGCTGTCTAGTCCATCTCTCTTTATGTTCAAAAATGTCCATCTCACTTTTTTCAAAAATGTCACAAAGCCCTGTCAGAATATTTTGAATTCTTTGAGGATCTGGACAGCTGTTTGTGTGTTGTTTAGTGTACACACCTTTTAGCCACAAATTTTAGATGGCTAATGTCACAGATCCTGATTTTCCAGTCCTACAGCATGCATGTGGATTTAGGAACTGGTCTGCTTGTTTCTAAAGTTTGATGCTTGTGGGCTGTACGTTTGTGCGTGTGACTGTTCACCCTGAAAGTCTAGTGTGATATTAGGACAGCACACAAAGGTGTTAGATATCCCTCCTGTTTACTCTTTGAGCTTTTAAACTCAGGCAAATTCCTTTTTCTCACAGTCGTTCCCAGTCCTGATATATCCTTCCTGTTCATTCTTCCTCATTCATAAGTCAGGTGAATGTAGGGCAGCTTATGTGATATAGATGTGAATAGTGTCACATCCATGCTGGAATTTTCTTTGTGAAGCAACTTTGTGAAGCATTTCTGACATCGGTGTTTATGTTTGATTGGAGAAAACAAGCATTTTTGTACTCTGTATGTGCATTTGAGGATTTTGTCTGCTGTCTGTTACATGCAGTTACATGCACACTCGTTGCATCCACAAACAATTATAAGTGTTGCTCTGATGAGCACGTAGGTAGAACCGCAAGCTGAAGAGCGTTCAGAGTTGAAGGAAATCTGAGAGAGATTCCTGGGGCCATGGATACTCCTGGAGGGATTTGGTGCAAAGAATCTGTAATCTGCACTTCAAACACACCCTTAAATCAGTCCCAGGCCAGCAGCCCATGAGTGCTCTAACTCTTGTTGCTCAGGGGCCCTGCTGTCCAGCATATTCCTTGTTTAAAGAGAAACAAGCATAACCTCAGCTCTCTCGCTTTACTATGACCTCATTTCTTTCCTTCTCCACACTGAAGGCCCAGGCCGAAGAAGCACTCTAATTGCATCTGTTAAGTCATTAAGGCTTTGAGTTGGGTCTATGGGAAGGGGCGCGCTGGATGCCTCAGAAGAAGCGATTAACAACGAGCATCCAACACATCTATTCTAATGAGAGCGACGGGGTGAATGCGGCTCTGGAGGGGCATGCGGACCCTTGAGTAAACATGCAAGGTGCTGAAGTGTTTGTGTGAATGAGCGCGGGGTCATTAGCGGCGGGTTTGAATGGACTTTAATTAGCCCGCAGTGTAGTCATTGGGATGGAAGAGAAACTGCGGCTGTGGGGAGAGGTGCTTAGAGATACACAGGTCTGCCTGGGACCCCCCACCTCTGCTCATCATCTCACCGTTGTTGAAGACAGCTCATTAGGCCCGTTGCTGCCACAATTACGCTTCCAATTAAGTCCCAGGCTTCTGAGGCTTATTGGGCGTCAAGCTTCTCTGCTTCAAGATATTCCAAGATATCCCTCAAAGGGCTTGTCCGTGGTTCTCTAATTTAAGATGTAGTTCACTCAAAAATGAAAATTGTGTCATCACCTTTACTGTATGTTGTATGTTGAAACATTCTTCAAAAGATATTTAAAGCATAATTTCTCACAGAAGATAGCTTCAACATCCTGTAGCTTCAGCAGTAGAGGATATTGCTAGCAAGATAAAATAAGTGTTTGGCCAAATGCATAAATGTAAATAAGGCCATACAGGTTTATAATAGGGATGTGCGCTATGACTAATTTGACTGTTGTTTAAACGAAAGTTTTGTATCCGACTAGTCGACTAGTCTAAAAGCTAGAAACCCCCCAAAAATGGCAAAAAAAACAAACAACTGTGCGTGTGTCTATATAACAGTATACAGTTGAAATACTTAATCTTTGAATCACACTGTCAAATCCCTCAATGAATTCTGCAAAAAATAGGTCACGATTATGCCGTATGCTTGCCTCACGTTATCATCAATTAATTTTAGGTGGTCTTAAACAGAAAAAAAGGAAGAGCATACACTCTTCATAAACCAGTGCATAGCTTATTTATTCAGATCGGCTGGAGCAAGGCAGAAATTGAAAATCAATCAATAGACTGACAGAATTCTTCATTTTCATATAACGTTAGCCAACATATTAAAACACATATTAAAACAAAAGTAAAAAAACAATAGGAAAGTTTATCAAGGAATAGCATTAAAACGGCTTTTAAAAATGTACTTCATGTTGGCTATATTGTCTAAAAACAAAACAATGCTCGTTTTACTTACTCAGACCGTGCGCATTTGTTCAGTGAATTTAACATGTTAACGTCTGGCGAAAGACGGGACTAGAGACGATTCTGCAAAAAAAGCGCTCGGCAGGAACTGAAGTCACAGGCACGCAGAGAAATAACTACAAGCAAGCAGACAGTTTCGAAAAGAGCCTGGAAATCCCGCACCACCACCGAAGTGGGTCTTCGTTTAGAGGAATAGACGGCGCGGATAGGATCGCGGACCGCAGCGGCAGGTTGTAGTGTATGACACGATTGACATTTGGCTTTGGCTAGCCTCCAAGCTAACGCATACATGCCTGTATTGAATATGATTACGCATAGCTCCAGTAAAGTTATTGTAAGCCAATTTGACATTACACCGTTTACAAAAAACGTTTCCATTTCCTTCTAATTCAAAATAATCTGGTCTTTCGCGTGGTCATTTTGAGCTCGCCGCAACTGACATGAAGAAAACGCATGTGAGGTAAAAATATAGTTTCCGCCCAGATACGCTTTTAAAAATATTTATATATTTAAATATTTTGATATGTATTCTTTTTCAAAAGTTTTATTTTAATTGTTCTTTAAAATGTTTTAAATGTAACGTTAAAATGATGGTAATTTGAATGATAAAATCATCATGGTTTTTTTCTCTCGTGTAGTCGACTATTGTTTTCAGTGTCGACTAGTAGGAGCTGTACGTTTAGTCGACTAGTCGACTAGACCCGCACATCCCTAGTTTATAACAATAAGAGAAAATTTTCATTTTTGGGTGAACTATTCATGTAAGCTGGAATGAGTTTTTACAAATCAGGCATTTGCATAACATCACAGTATTGTCCAGTCTGTAGTCAGCAAAGTCAATATACGTCTACACATACTCTATGTCCTGCATCCAATTCAGTGTTGTTTTAGTATCATTTTTATGCTATTATAGTTTTTGTTAATATTTTGAATTAGATTTTTATATTTTTTGTAATTTATACTAGTTTTTGTTTGTCTATATTATAGTCTATGTTTATCTATATTTTGTTGATGTTTTTAAGTTTTAGTACTTTAGATTAAACTAAACAAAAATGAGAAATATTGCCATGGCAACTATACGTTTAATTTTTTATGTTTTATTTTGTTTCAGTTAATATTGATTTCGGTTACACTTTAATTTAAGGTGTCATTGTTACATTGTAATTATACAGTTAAGTACTGAGTAAAAGTAATTAACTACATGTACTTACTATATGGTTAGGGTCAGGATTAGGGTTTGTTTTAGGGTTACTTGCATGTAACTATGCGCAATTCATTGTTATTGTAATCGTAAGTACATGTAACCTGTGTAACAAGGACACATTAAAATAATGTTACCTTGATTTCAAGTAATCTTTTTTTTGTTGTTGTTGTACTTAACTATAATAAACCTAATTCATTTCAAGTCATATTTTTGAGTGTGCACACAGAAAATCCCAACACGGTTGTAGGGTCATTAAATAACAACATTCAATAAACAACGCAGTCCGGGAACTCCGTGAGGGGGCAGGGTGGAAAGGAAGGAGGGAGAGGGGGGAAAGAGAGAGATTGGAAGAAGGGGATGGAGGAGAACAGGGGGAGACGGAGGAGAGATTGGGTAAGAGAGACAGATGGAAGGGGGTGATTGGTCATCACAGAGCCTTAGGACAGCTGTTCTTTGATATATTAGTGGACACAATGACCTAAACCTGGCCTGCGGACACAGAAAATAGGAACCCTGTTTTTCCTAAAGAGGAGGGTGCCAGGCATTTGGCCATTTGTGGTCAGGGGGATGGGGATGCTGTTTCTAAAATTATGAGCATCTAATCATTCATTCAAACCACTAAGGCTGTGTGTTTCTCTCATTTTTAGTTCAATATGAGCTGAAATGTAATGATACATATAGATTTCAGATATTGTGCTTGACAACATGCAATTTCATTTCCCCCCTAATGTGCCTATATAACTGTTTTGATTTCAGACTTAAAGGAAAATATGTATACAATCTGAAATGTGCAAATATTCAAAATTTGTAATCATTTTATCATGAGTAATAGCCTACATTACGTAATGCATTTGTCACATTGCTGAGTTTTCATTATTCTTATGCTGTTAGACTCAATATTTACTGTAGTCATCATCAACATGAACCCACAGATTGCAACACTTACAGTGTCCCAAAAGGCCAAGCAATAACAACTTCAAAGCTCAGAGATTATGGACTGCAGCTCAAATGGAGGAGTGGTGAGAGAGAGAGAGAAGAAAAAAATCAGATCCTTCACTGCCACTCTAGCAGATAGGCTCCTTCCTCTAGGGACCCCACGGGGCCTGGCTGAAAAGAGCCATGGCGTCTGGCAGTGCGCTGAGGAGCAGGTGTGAAAACTCATAAGGCCCACCGCCTCTTCTGCTATTACATCTTTTTAGGCCCATGAAAAGGGAGCAGATGAGCAGAAAGAAAGAGCAACAGAAAGAGACCGAGAGATCATGTTAACCACACTTCTGTAACTAATGCATCAATTTATAAAAATGGTCATAGTTATGGCCTATTATGCATGCCTTGTAAATTATGAGGAGCTGTTGTTAGGATTTGAGGAAGGATCTCACACTTGTTTCTTTATTATTTTCCATCCAAAGATATTTGAAAACTGGATGTTCAAAGCCATTTTTGTGTTGTTGTTTTTTTACTACGATTTTTGTTCAATATAATGAATTATGTAAATATTGTATATCTCAATGCTATTTATTTATTTAGAATTGTAATTATTATTAAAAAGCATAAAAAATATAACCTGTATTTGATTTTCAATAACTACTGTAAAGACTCTGCATGACTTTAAAGTGTCCGATAGGCTTCATCATTGACATTTTGCAGTCCCTCTGCCTAAAGCATTGATTTAGAGACGTCTGTTTACGGAATACAAATCAGCTGATGATTAGAACACAGGGTGCCATCTTATCTGCAGTGAGGTGATTAATTCATGTAAACACAATCCTCCCTCTGCACTCTTTTCAACCAGATACTCTCATCTTTCTCCCTCTCCCTCTCTCTCTCTCCCTCCTTCATCTTTATTCTCTCTTGAAAGAGCCCTTCTTTTGTGGCATCTGCGTCCTTCAAAGGGAGTTCCACACATACCAGCACTGTGGGCTGAAGTTTCGGGACATAATTCCCAACAGGATGCTCACTGTTCAACCGTACAACTACCTCTTTTAGGTTGTTTTGATGTTTTACTGACAGAAATGGATCGTAATTAATCAAATTCTCAGGACTGAGAAGTTGTGTGTGTGCTGTTATTTCCCGTCGCTTGCCTTTTAAAGTTGTCTCCTATTTCAACAGGGTTAGGGCAGATAAATGCAAGTACGCTCTTGTCTATATGCCGTTTAGTTGAAGACGCAAATGGTGTTTGTAGATTTATATTTGAATATGCAATGAGGGGGGTGTCTTTTTGTAGATAAACCTACTTAAATCTATGTGTGGGGTTTAGGGAGTGAATGCTCACAATAATGCCTGATTGGATTGATTCAGGCTGCTCCTGTTTACAACTGGCCCCTGTGCAATCTGCCTGGTTTAATGGCCCCATGTCCCAGAAGGCTTGTTGCATCCATGTAGGTTTTGTTCCTCAGGGCAGGAAAACAAAAGTGACGTGGCCTGAAAGTGCACACGGACCCCTGGGGAGCTGTGAAAATCTGAGCATCCTACGGCAGCCGGGCCTGTTCGGCTCTCACATTGCAGAACCTTCTGCTCCCACAACCTGCTTGTAGTAACATAGTAGTCGAGTCAAAATCATAACTAATATTTTGGTTATCCTGACTTCCTTGCAGCGCTTTATTGTAATCTACTGATATTAACTGATTAGTTATTTTATTCAGTTCACATTTGTGAAATCAAGATGGTGCACAGTGCACACAAACAAACACACGCGCACATTTACAAAAGAACCCTCAATAAATCCCAGGATGGCACAAAGGCTGTCAGTGCACTGCTGCTGAATAGATTAATAAGATTTCCATAATTAGGCAGGCCTCTGACAATAGGATCCCTCAGCTTTTGTCTCAGGACCAACAGGATTGTCAGGCCAGGAGGACGTCTGCTGGATGGGCTGTGCAACAATGGACACACAGACAGTAAGACGACCAGTGGAAACATCTGTCTCCCTGCCAGCCTCAGACCCGCACAGAGCCACCACGGCAAACCACTCGTCGCGGTTCACACAAAGCATTGGCCAGGAGCTCCCATGCGGACAATGAAGTTTTCTTTAAAGGGCCCTTGGTTTCTTAATCCACACAGCGCTCCTCTGTTTACTCCAGCCTCTCGTGTTAATGATGTGAAATTAGAACTGGTCCTAGCTATAATTGAGGTATATGTGTGTGAGAGGGAGGAGAATGAAACCTGGTTGCATCCATGTTGAGACAATGCTGCACTTTCTCCGGCATGTATCCAGCATAACACTTAAACTCATAACATATTTTTCCATTTTGTTTAACCGTCTTAATTACCTGTTCAATGAAATCTCTCTTTTTTCCAATTATTTATTTTTGTTTACAGGCGCACTTCATAGTTTTTCTCACATTATTTAAGTTTAAACGCAATTAATTAGGCTTATTGCAAATAGAAAGTTTTGATAAAGAAAATTATAGAATTATAATTTAAATTTGTTAATTGCTACTTTCTTTGTATAAAATCTAAAAAAAACGAAACTAAAATAGAATAAAATGTTTTGCACTACTTTTTTTTTTCATTAATATTAATATTATTAATGCGAGTTAATATAATCAGTAGTATATATACTGTATATATATGTATGTATTTTACTTTATTTTACAGTGCATAATTTCTCATTATATTAATAATGCAAATGCTTTGACAAGAGAAATGTACAGTTTTTGTGATGTCAAAAAATAACCCGAACATGTAAAGTGAAAGAAATTAAGAGATCTTTTTTAATAGAATATTCTTTGTTCTTGTGTGACTGCAGCTATATTTCTCAAAACTTACTTTATAAAGTATTCTTTGGCTTGATTCTGTCATTTATTCACAGAAATAAATGACCTTCAGTGGTCATTTGCACTTCTACTGGTGTAATTGGACCATCTATTCTCAAATGCCCAGAATGAGTTAATCTCAGCAGCTGTGGTGATTTAAATAGAAACAGATTAAATCACATCTAGATTATTAGAGTCCCTGCTGAGGCGTAGCTCTAATTGCAGACCAGCTCATCTGTGGTTTATTTCATGCTAATGGATAGCATTTTTAGCTGGGTAGTGTGATATTAAGGTTAACTCTTCTTCTTGAAGCAGCCTGCCCCAAATGGCACTTCCATGTACGGTTTGGCAGCACTTTCCCATGTGTCTTGGTGCACGCACACTCATGTATATTGATGGAGTAGACAGCAGTTTGGCCGCCTGAATGACTTCCCTAATGTCAAGCCCCATCCTCTCAGATAGACTCATGCGCGTGCATGCACACGCACACACACTGGCCGGAGCGCCTGCTGTCCATTCCCCCTCCTCATTCTCTACCCTTTGCAGGTTTTATGAGCTCCCCTGGGCTGCCATCCATCTCTGTCACACACTGGCCCCATTATTGTGCTCCACACAGCACTTCGCAAACCAGTCTGCAGATGGGATTGGCCTGCTGGACATATACTGTTTCTACTGACTGGACAGTGACCAAATGCTTTACCTGTGTTCATCTTGTTTACAAATTCTGAGGATTTTTTATTTTGATCTTGTAGTAATATTAGAAATCTGCAGTAGCAGTAAGGTGCAAGTTTGTGCGTGGGGAACTTAAGGCTCTAGATATGAATATGAAGGACATGTTAATCCAATGGCCATCTGGTCTGTTGGTGTGATCTTTTGGAATAAATAGCAGGCGTAATCTGAAGACACACATGGGAAGGTTTGGCAACGGGAGGGGCGAGAGTTCGAGAAACAGAAAGAACACACAAAGGGGGAGGGCTGAGTTTTTGGGAGAAAAAGAGTGAGGTGGAACATAGCACACAGGACTGAAACTTGATTTAAATGGAAATAAAGCAGCAGCTTGCACACTCTGACAGAAGAGTGAATAACTAATCATAACTTTCTCCTCAGATTGCAGCCTATGATGAAAATTTGTAGTTTATTCCTTTTACCTCATCATTTCCCCCTGTAGCCCTCACCCCAGGCTGATTCCTGACAGTTCAATAATGCCAAGCTATGTGTGGAATTTAGTTAATGCCTCTGGAAGGAGCAGTTGCAGACCCTCATGTAATGGCTGGTTTTAAAACTATTCTCTGCTCCCTGAAATTCTCAAGACCAAGAAAAAAATGCACTTCCTATTAAAGGATTTAAATCTTTTTACTATTATAACAGACATAAATTATGCATCTTGCTAAATAATTATATTTCATATGCTGTTATGATGCATTTTGATTCATTGTGATGGTTCATTTAATTAATTTTCTTATGAAGTGCCTTTGAACTGGGATGCTGTGAAGTGTATTGCACTTTTAGAAGCTCAGAAAAGCTAATGTGTTTTATGAGGGGGAAGGGACAGAGCGGAGACCGGATGTGGAAAAAACACTTTTTTTATTATTTATTCAGATTTATTTTTCCTCATGTGCATTAAGATCCCCTTCATATTAGGCCAGCATAATTAATCATAGGATAGCCAGAGGAAAGGGCATTCCACACTCCCAGTGCTTCATGGGAAGTGGCCAATGAATAGCACAACTATTTTCTCCACCAGTCCCAACCCCCCTTTTTCCCCAAATCATCCCCTCCCTCTCCCCCTCTGTTCCTTCTTCTCTCTCTTTCCCTCCCTCTGTCAAGCTGGCCACAGAGGCCTTTTGGAGAATTGCTTTGTGGATGTACTGTGGTGGTGGGAGGGGATGTATTGAGGGAAACATGCACAGGCTGATAACAGTTTCTCCTCTGGGAGAACTACAGATGGCAACACAAGGCTGCTACATGGCTGAGGGCTTGAAAAGAGCAAATTCACAGCCCTTTTCTTTTATACATACTGCAGAGAAAGAAAAACTCCCTCTGCATGCATGCACAATACCAAAAGAGTCCTGTCACTAAGCAAAATGACAAAAAAATAAGCTCCACTATCAGCCATAATGTGTCTTTCTTTAGTCATTTTGACTAGTCTTATAATTCTTTGATAGAAAAAAAAAATCACCGGATCTAAGACTGATTTGTGAATGGTATGAACGTATGCTGTTGATATATATCAAGTTCTTGCATAATCTGACAAATTGCTGTCTCCGGCAGGACTATTAAAGATGCACTGGAACCCGGAGCATGCACAGCCCCTGAGCCAGTGGCCTGAGCAGCATTTGGACGTGTCCTCCACCACCCAATCCCCTGCCCACAAGTCTGAGCTCTACCCCAGCCGCAGCCGTAGCTCCTACAGCTACGCCTGGGCAAATGATGACATCTCAGCCCTTACTGCCTCCAACCTGCTGAAGCGCTATGCTGAGAAATACTCTGGCATGCTAGACTCACCATACGAACGCCCTGCTGTGGGCACATACCCTGAGCCTGGAGTCTTTGGGGCCCTTAACGGAGGCCAGAAAAGCGAACTGGAACCTTGGCCTCTAACGCACAGCACTGACGGGGGGTATCCCTTGGTGCCTCCTTCTTCTCATGATGGTCTGTCAGGACCAAAGGTGGTTCCCACATCAGCAGGTCCACCAGGCTCGGGCAGTGTGTCAGGAGTTAACAGCAACCTTTCGGACTCGGGATACAGCGGGAGCAGCTCCTGCAGTGGGCCCCATTCCAGTGACTACCCGCCCAGTTACAATGGCACCTACCTCTCATCAGGGTACTGCCCCCAACCCAGTTCAGCACTTCCACCAGCCTCGTTACATGCCCTTCAGCCTAGCCCCACACTTCTCCCCAGTTACACAACTTCTACCCCCGTTTACAACTACCCCCCTAGCACCTACCCTCACCAGACTAGCCTTGCTCCTAGCTACACCCATCCAACAGGCCCTTACATCCCCTCGGGCATAGCCGCCCCCTCTCCACTTCCATCAAGACCCACAGTGGTTGGTGGCAGCTATGGCTATCAGAACAGCAGTCTAGGGGGCTCAGAGCCTGGTGGCTCTCTGAAGAGAAAAGCATTTGAGATGACCCTGGATGAGGAAGATGGAGACAATTCACGCTATAGGAAATATAGTTATGACCCCATAAAATCTGGGGGAGATTCTCCATATGGGGTCACTGATAAAGCTGAGTGCAGTGGAAATGGCTTTGGAATGGGCAACACAGATCCTCAAGCCTTTAAGCCTAGTAAACCTTCATCTCAGTCGAGCCTGGAAGGAGACGAAGTGGGGAAATACAGTGGGCTAAAGCCCTTGGTTTCACCATCGTATGGAGCCGCAGGGGACTACAGTCCACCGGCAGCAATGACTGGGGAGAACGGAGGTGCGGAGCAAGGCTTCTCCCAGCATCGGTCTCAGAAGCGCTCTGATCCCATGAAAAGCATGGAGCCCCAAATGCTGGAGCTAGTGAGCCAGGAACTGCAAGATTGCAGTCCGGCTTTGCTTTGGAGTGAACTGGCTGGGAACTGTCACATCAAAGCAGCGCTGGAGGAGGACGTGCTGTGGCCTGTCCTGCGACCCAACCCTGCCATCCGCCCACCCAGAACCGTCCTGCTGTTTGGCCCTCAAGGAGGGGGCAAAACCACACTGGTACGATCCATGGCATCTCAACTGGGTGCTACCTTCTATAGGCTGAGTTGTGCAACTCTGGCCTCTAAATTGAAAGGAGATGCAGAGCAACTTCTTGCCACTCTGTTCTCAGTGGCAACAGCCCGACAACCTGCAGTGGTGCTGCTCAGCGAGGTGGAGGCTGTTGAGGAGGAAGGTCTCAGACAGCAACTGCAGGCCCAGCTAGAGAAGATTCAACACGGTCAGAGCAACATGGTTCTGGTTGTGTGCACCACAAGACGGCCTGATTTGATCAAAGATCCCCTTATGCGCTGCTTCTCCAAGCGTTACCACATAGGCCTGCCAGATGGAAACACACGCAGACATGTGCTTCTGCAGGCGCTGGCGCCCCAAGGCTGCAGTCTGGGCGAAAGGGAGATGTCAGCAGTACTGCAGCGTTCAGAAGGCTTCTCCGTCTGGGAGCTGCTGCAGCTCTGCCAGCAGGCTCTGGCATCAGCTTCTGCCTCTGCACCCGTGCCCTTGCACGGCCTCCCTTCATCCCTTTCTTCCCCTACCTTCCAAGACTTTGAAAATGCTTTCTGCAAGGTACGCCCTCACAGCACCCCCAAAGAACTGGACACTTGTATGGAGTGGAGCAAGGTTTATAGCCACTGAGAACCTAGTCAGCCACTGGTTGGGGACTGCTAAATGTTTTTCTTTTTTTTAACTACTTGTTGCAGCCAAAAGAGTGGGACTTGAAATTACAGTTTATGGTGGGGAGGCATTTTGGATTGAATGCATTTAATCTAGGGAACATGCCAGGGTGTGTTGTTTTTCTATAAATATACATATACTTTATTTTTTCCCAAAGAAATTAAATATTAGGCCTTTCTTGAAGGGGCATTTATTAGTTGCTTGGCATATCTGATAGAAAGTATGAATTATATTTTGGAATTTCACTGGAATTCCAATTAGCCTTGATCCTGGACTAAACCTGGAGGTTATAGATAACTTGACTTTTCCTGAAAAATAGCCCCATTAATTACAACTCTCAGGATCCTATTTATTGCCAGGCCACTCCAGTGGTGTTGTTTTATTTGTGTTGATTTACTTTAAAGATAATTTGGTGTTAAAGGGCTTAGGATATATCAAAACTTCTTTCTTTGTACCAAAAATGCTCACCAACATTATAATGTCCAAGTCACAGCATTCACCAAAATGTATTTACTGTTGTGCAACCTCTTAGGGAAGAAAGCAACAGTATTTTACAAAGTTGATTGTTAGGCCGCGGTCAAATCTTGTGCACTTTGTCAAAATGGTCATTTTACCAAAAGAGTATGCATTGCTACCCAAAATGTATTAAAATGCTAATCCATAGAAACTCAGATAATAGAAAGACAGACTTTTACTGTTGGTACACTTCTTTCAGAACACTTTATTGAAGATAATACATATTTTCCCAAATACAACGATATGTAAACAACATATTAAATTCCTCACAATCTCGTGAGAGCCTTTGCTCAGGACCCTCAAACACAAAAACAAGCAAGGGTCCGTGAATGACTATTTTCTCTCTTCTGCTTTACTCAGTTTATTTTATTAGTATATGTAGTCTTGTTTGAAATACTCAGGAAGAATTTCTTTACCTCAGAAATGATAAATAAAGAATGTATGTAATCTTAGGGTCTTAGTAGTAAGCATTGAGGTTGGAGGTGAGCAACAGACCTGACACAGACCTGTATACACACTGCATCTGTGCTGTTACCTCTTAGGTGAAACTTGAAAATGCTACAAAGATAAACAATGAATGTAATTCAGGTATTTCGGAGAATATCTGATGCCATAAATCCATGTTTTTAACTCTCTATGAAAATATTTCCCTTATCCTTACCCTTTATTTTGATGTAGATTTTTGATGGAGTGATGATTGTCTTCATGAAGTGTTATTGTAGATGGCAACCAAGACGTTTGAATTTGTTGGACAAACTGTTTTCAGAAACCAAGGTACAAAGCATATGTCAGTGCCCTTTTAAAACAACCAATGTAAGTACTTGAGGAGCAAAAAAGAAACAACCCAAAGATCAGAATGAGAATGTTTATATATATATATATATATATATATATATATATGCATATATAATTGGCAGCTAATCATGTCTAATCATAAATTGTGTTATACCATCATGTGTAATGTATAAAAATAGTTAACACGCTCATCATGTAGACAATCCAGATGGAGCAGCCTCTACCAATGTTTAAAATTTTCAGCTTTTTTGGTTTTATAAGGTAGGCTACATAAAAGTTGCATGGAGTGATCAGATGTCTTCAAATTACCACTGCTGAAGAAACTGAGATTATTAAGTTTATTTATAATGTCTGTAGACTGGCTTTTGTGGATTGTTGAATTTTGATCAACTGTGATGTAACAGCCGCTGATCACTCCTTTACCCCCAGCACACCCCATGCTCTTAGCACAATGGTTTGTCCCCTTGGTTGCTGGCCATGTACAGCCATGTGGTGAGCTGATTTCCCATCCCCCGTTCCTCTATCTTACACACGGCCTTTTGGAGAAGCCATATTCTGACTGATGTCTAGTAATCCTATAGCACTGTTCGGCTCTTCAAGTACAGCTGGTGGCTTCACTCATGCCACACAGGTCAATCAGAATGACCCCAGGAGCATATTGATCAGTGCCGAAAAGGCAAAAACCTACAGAACCTGGCAGACTCAGGGACATCCAACACGCACAAATACATCATCTTGTGTAGAAACATTCAGCACCAATTTCCATTCATTCAAACTGAGATACACCATTTTTATTAAGATATCATAGGCAAATACAGATATTTTGCTGATTTCAAAACAGGAACACAAAGATACTGAGCAGTTTAACAGTTTGTCCAACAAAATTGTCATTAATTAGCTGTTTTGAATCTATTAGTACAGTAACTTTGTTCTTGGATCTTGTTCTTGTACATTTTCTGTAACCATTTCTACCTCATTTTTGCAGCATATTGTACATGAAAATATTTATTTCATGTCTTTTTTGATGTCTGTTATAAAAATGATAATGTTCTTGAACTGTAATGGTCTACCTCAGAAAAGATGTGTAAGAGAAAAGTGATTACACTTATTAAAAGAGAATATGTCATGAAAAAACTGGCTCATCTGACCTGTCAAGTGGTAGATTGTGAACATTGCCTTCATGTCATGCACATGGAATATCAGCATGATTATCATGATGTATTGCCAGATTTGTGGAATATCATGGTCTCAGCGAGTAAAATGCTGTCACTGACTCTTGATGTCACAGATTCTACCTGAGACCCTTTGTCACAAAAGTGAAGACTTTAGATACCAATACAGACCATTTAGGTACAAAAGTGAACCTTTTGAAAAGGTACTACCCAAGTGACAGCTTTTGTACCTTTTTTTCTGAGAGTGCACAGGTAAACAAATTAGCACATATGGATTTTAAGTGAATATTTGCTTGTAGCTTCTGCATATGAGATAGTTAGAGCTGGCTAGTTCAACAAATGAAAAGGATAGTTTTTCATAGCTTAGTACTATGTTGCTTAATTTCAATCAGCGTTTAACGTTTAAACACTGCCCAATGATCAAGAGTGGCTTCAGGGTGGAGTGTCAAATAAAGGTGCTCTGTGGTCAAGGGTTCAATATAGTACAAAAAGAAAAGCTAGATAATTTATCTTATGGCTGCATGAAATATAGTCCATACAGATATGATGGGAATTGACTTAATTACTTACATGTGATTGCAACCGTTGTCTTAAACTATAGGATATGCATCAAAACACTGACCCTCAACATAACCCTCATTAAGTCCAATGTATTTTTGTAGTATGGAGATTAATCTCATATTTAATGTAAAGTGCTGATGGATGCTGATGATTAAGTCTCTGATTAAGATGAATAATGCAGGGTTATACACAGTCCTTGCCCTCCAGTCCCTATCTAAAGGATAATTAATCTCCAGATACCAGTAGAATAAAATAACATCCTTCAATTCATACATTCAATAACACACTCACCTTGTGGTGGCACTAAGGGTTAATAATACGAATTTGAAGGTCAATAATTACCTTTCTACTGAAAGGAGTTGATCAGAGTGTTATTTTTTTTCTAGCACTACCTCTATTTGCTATCCAGTGACGCTTGTATTTCACATATTGATGGACAATTCTGGAAGTTCCTATTTATATAATTGAGTATATAAAAGTGTAAAGGCAAAAAAATAAAATAAAATATGTTTTGTTTCCTGTTGAGGATATTTGAAAATGTACTTGAGCAAGCAAAAATTCCTCATCAATCCCCATATCTCTTCCACATAACCCTCACCATAGCAACCATCCGTGCTGGTGCACTCTGAGTGATGTGACCTGGTCAGCTTGAATTCGACCTCTCTGACTCCAGAGCTAGAGCAGAATCTAAATTACAGAATGATAAAGTGTTCAGATTCAGCGTTTAGGAAAAGCTAAAAATGACTACTGTTAAGTTTAGCATGTAACAAACTGTTAAGATAGCAAATAAACACATTCATATGTGCTATGTAAATGTGTAAGTGTACTTGTGTAAATGTCCCTTTACACAACAGTGCATGTGTATTATAAAAACAATATAATGCTTAATATGAATACCTCAGTGTGTAACGTAAAATCCCTCAGTTGCACCTACATAACTATCTGTCAATTTACCTTTCATAAGACCCTCCCTACAATTTCTCAAATGATATTCATGATTATTGCTAAATTTATTCTGTATTTTAGTGGAAAAGATGTGGATGTGAGCATCAAGAATCTGAAAGATGAAAGCTGTAAATAGAATATAAAAGTTGTAAAAATAATTGCAGAATATATTGCATCCCCTAAAGCAGGGGTCATCAAACTTGATCCTGGAGGGCCGGTGTCCTGCAGAGTTTAGCTCCAACTTGCCTCAACACACCTGCCTGGAAGTTTCTAGTATACCTAGTAAGACCTTGATTAGCTGCTTCAGGTGTGTTTGATTAGGGTTGGAGCTAAACTCTGCAGGGACACCGGCCCTCCAGGACCGAACTTGGTGACCCCTGCCCTAAAGTATATCATAATCCATCGAAGTTATATATAATGTTCTATTATTATAATATATTTAGTTAAGTATTATCAGAATATACAGTAAATATTATATAAAACTTATGTACATAATACACAACAACACACACACAGACACACACTCACACATATTCAAGTTACAGTTATATAATGAATATGGGCTTAAAGTGCACATTCTGAGCTTAATTTGAGGATATTCTCATCAAAATATTTGAAAATGTTAAGGAATTACAGCTCTTTAATATGTAATATGTTTAATATGTATCTTTTTCAAGGGACCATAAGTAATTGGACAATTGACTCAAAACTGTTTCATGGACAGGTGTGGGCTTTTCTTTCCTTGTTTCTATATCAATTACGCAAGTAAAAGGTCTGGATTTGATTATATTGTTCCATTTGCATTTGGAAGCTGTTGCTGTGAACCCACATCATTTCAAAAACAAAATAAATCCATCAGAGAGATGGCAGGAACATTAAGAGTGGCCAAATCAACAGTTTGGTACATTCTGAGAAAAAAAGAACGCACTGGTGAGCTCAGCAACATAAAAGGCATTGGATACCCATGGAGGACAACAGTGGTGGATGATCAGAGAATCCTCTCCATGGTAAAGAAAAACCCTTTCACAACATTCAGCAAAGAGAAGAACACTCTCCAGGAGGCAGATGTGTCACTATCAAAGTCCACAATCAAGAGAAGACTTCACGAGAGCAAATACAGAGGGTTCACCACAAGGTGCAAACAAGGCCAGATTAGACTTTGCCAAAAAAACATCTAAAAAAGCCAGACCACTTCTGGAAAAGCATTCTCTTGGTTGGCTGGAATTAAGATCAACCTGTACCAGAATGATGGGAAGAAAAAAGTATGGAGAAGGCTTGGAATAAAGCATACAACATTATCTGTGAAAAATGGTGGAGCAGTGTGATGGCATGAGCATGCATGGCTTCCAGTGGCAGTGGGTTACTGGTGTTTATTGATGACGTGACAGAAGACAGAAGCAGCCGGAAGAATTCTGAAGTGCATATGGATATACTCTCTGCCCAGATTCAGCCAAATGGAGCAAAGTTGATTGGGCAGCGCTTCATAGTACAAATGGACGATGACCCAAAACATATAGCAAAAGCAACATATTACATCTAAGAGTGGTTTTGGCATATGAAAAAGAATGAGTGTTTTTAAAGGTCAAATAATTTTGCCTGTTGTCCTAAAACACGACAGGATTTTTTTTTCTGAAAAATGCAAATGCAGAAGCATTTTGAATTTGTCATGTCTTCTGCAGTCAGTCTCTGTGATTTGAGCTTTGATATATTCAGATTTAGCCTTTCAAGAACATATTATGCTTTAAGGTCCTCAAAAAAGCATGTGCATTACATCAAATTCAGATCTATTTTGTTCTACTTTTAAAAGGAATTTGTCCTCCATTTTTTCACATAAAGGTAGAAATGTTCGTGACGCAAACCAGAAAGTTCACATGCAGTGCAGCAAGATTTCCCATAGCTCAGACCCTGCCTACACCTCTGTTCATAACTGCTTGTGTCTTACTCTCCTTTGTCCTGTCTAACCTTGATACTGACAAGGTTGACATCAGAGGAGATCCCTGACACAGGGTGAGTTAAGGCTGCCAGCTGGTAGCAATCAAGTCTATTTAGGAGTCAGGGACACATGGACCCCCAGGGCCAAAACCGTAACTAGCCCAACCCTTAGCCCTAACTCCCCCCAAAACCCTCTAGTTACCCAGTTCAACTGTATTGATTCCAGATGTGCTGCCATAGGTGCTGCTCAGCTCTAGGCCTTTACCTAAGAGGACCCCAAAATAATGACAAGCTGTGAATGAGGGGAGAAAAAAAATGCAGAGTAAACAAACAAGAGGTCAATCCACCAACAATTTGCTGATTTTTGCCTTCCTTTTAAAATATAAATCAGTGTATTTATAATTGTGCTATATATATATATATAAAACAAACATGTATCACTACTAACTCAATATTTGCTATGACTTTTCCTCAATACACTCCTAATTTGCTGCTTATTACTAGTTAGTAAGGTAGTTGTTAAGTTTAGGTATGGGCTACAATTAAGGGATCTAAAGTATGGACATGCAGAATAAGGCATTAATATGTGCTGTAAGTACTAATAACAGCAAATATGCTAGTAACATGCATACTAATAAAGCAACTAGTTAACAGGGAGAATTGGCCCCTAAAGTGTTACAAAAAAACACAAAAACATCAACAACAAAAAAACAGATTTTTATGCTGTCAACTTTTAAGTTGAAATTTGCTCACAAAAATATCAACTGGCATCAATCATGTTCACATTTTTTAACAATTTCTGATAACATCTTATAAAGTTTTTTACTTTCCATATGTTTATTTTCACAGTTGTTACTTTTCAAAACAGCTGCAAATTGTTTGTTGTGAAATTAAACACTTTGCACAACTATTATGGAATTTTTATTGATAACATTTGTTACTTCAGAATTCCGTTTCGGGCCTGTCAAACTCTATCAGCGGGAGATTGAGCAAGTCAAATCTGACTTTGTTTAAATTAAGGCTGGACATGAAAACAACCCCTGAAGCTCATACAGCATTCTCAACAGCCCTCAGACAGGCCAAATGTATCATGACCGGTCAGGAAATGGGCTTTGATATGAGGAATGCCTGAAGCTTGAAACAAACTTCACTGCATGAACATGGACCATATGAGACGAGTTTGAATTAATCTAATCTTTAAAACTTGTAAATTTAGAATTATTTTACATTAACTATCTTTCATTTTTGACCGTTTAGTTTTATTGCATAACATAAACTTAACGTGACCAACTCAGGTCAGCTCGCTTTCCACATAGTGACCACTGCCCTCTAGTGTTAACACAAAATAATGTTTTTTGGGAGGAGTACAAATCTTGTTTTATTAATGTTCTATATACGCCTGCACTATCCTATAGTCATTTCTCAGAGATATCAGCGAGCAAAAGAACATGTTATTCTGGGTGCGAGTGTGAGATTAGAAATAGTTCTATATAGGCTAGTCGTAGCTACTAATGACTAAGCAGTTTCCTGACTTCAACATTTCCTGATGTAAACGATGATGTGCTGCCAGATCCACTACAAATCAAGCAAACTAGACTGATAAAGTTAGCGACTTTCTTCACAAAACAATAATCGTGAATACGCCTATTTGTGTATTTCTATGCTTCTAGAGAAGGGCAAAGGAAAACTATACAAGCAACTTATACAAACAAAGTAGCTTATAAACCGCAGACAAGGCAACACTTCACCTCACGAGATTCAAGTGTTCATGAATGATTCAGAATGAGGAATATTGTTACATACATTCATTGTTGAATTTGCCTGTTTTAAAGTCGTAAACATTAAATTTGTTTATTTTATTTTATTCAATGATAAATTGGCACATTTTGATTGGATTTTTAATTCAGTGAAACACTGCTGAACTGCTGCCTTTTTGTTTTAGTGCGTTAAATATATAATATCTTGTTGGTTTAGATAAGAAACCAGAATAATGAAAACGCAAAAGAAATCGAGCTTATTTGAGAAAGCGGAAACCTCTTTCGAAACTCCTTACTGGAAATGAAGCGTTTCGAGCAGAAATGGCGTTGTTTCCCCGCCTACAGGTGACGTTTTGTCTTGATAAATAGAAAGTACCTCTTATGAACAAGCATGATGCATAAAATGCTGTCTAGCTCTCTAGATTTTGATAATGTGTAGATAGTATATTAGTCTGCGTGCTCATTGGTGATGATCCCACAGTTGAATTTGTCCTTCTAGTTATCACTGATTCTCTGATTTTCAGCACAATGTCAGTAGTTCATTAAATATATTACGTACAATTTGATATCTGACAATTTTAATCCGTTTTCCTTATAATTATTTTTTATTATTATTTTCAGGTGAGTTAGAATTTATAGTGTGAATAGTAGGCTATAGCCTATTTATAATACCTATATTTACAATATATTCGTTGTTGGTCAATTATTCTATCATATAGGTGTTTAAGAAGAGGATTTTATCTTTCTATCATTTTCTTAAGTGCTTTATTAGTATTATGTTTTGCAACACAGGGACAGAATGGGGTTAAATGCATATAAAAAATATAATAATAATAATAATAAGGTGCCATTAATGTTGATAAAATAAATGCAATACATTATGAACTTTAAGCAAGAAATTAATGATTAATATTAATCATATTAATAGGCTAAGCAATATGAATTTAATAAAATATGAGGCTCACAAAAGTAAGACGTTAGATAGGAAAATGCTATACAATAAAAAACGAAGATACTTACAAAAGTGTGAAGATACTCCCTTTATGTATGAAGATAAAAGTTTGAACATACAAAAATTAATAGGCACTTTCTGGCACACATAAAACAGGATTTAAAAACGATGACATATCTAATGTTGTAGGCTATAACAGAATAGAAATATATTTCTAATAATGTCCAGCCGGATAAAGTTTCTCATTCACCTGGTAGAAGAACTGCATCAGGGTGGCCAATAGGCAGCAGCTTCAGTGTCAGTGTAAAGTGAAAGTAGGTGGATAGAAAGAAAAAAAACAACAAACGCACACGGAAGGCGCAAACTTATATCTCTTTACGCGTGTTAAAGAGCTGGCGTCGAAATCAGGTAAGTTATATTCTAACAGCATTGTATTTTTGCTATATAAACTGCGGACGGTGAGTTTATCGCGACCTGAATTTGTTTATCGCTTAATGTTGTTGTAAGGAGGAAACATAAGTTTTGTAGCAGCCTACTTTCCTCTACTGTAACTGTTACACGAAAATGCGCAGTCGTGCGAAGAGAGCGACCAAAAACAGACTAAAAAGCCATCAAAGAGCTCTCAATCTCAGTATGATTATTGTGAAGTCGGTTTAGCTAGGACATTATATGTACTAGTCTACTTAAACGACACCAAAATGACATGACCATATTTTTTTGCCTGGATACTCCATGACAAAATACGCGAGGGACATTGCCTTCATGTGAATTCACATATTCAACAAGTTTCCTGTATTTAACTCTACTGGAAATAGCAAGAGAGGAAGGCCTACTTATAGGGCTAAAACGTAGCGGACTTCCATATGATTGTGCTAAATGTCACGTTATATAGGCCTATATGTTTTAGTTTGATAGTGGAAAATACTTAAGTGTTTAGCACGAGCGCCTACACGAATTCACGCCCTACTTTCTGTTCCCCATAGGCTGTATGTGGCATTGGTGTGTTACGCTTTTTTTGTGTGCACTAAAGAGTGGTCTGTTCTTTGTAAGCCTTCCTCACTGTTGTTGTAACATTGCTTGTGTCAGCTTCAGTCTTTGGGATGTAACACCCTCATGCTGTTATTTGTCATAAATATTATATGAATACTAATGGATGGCATGCTGTGGCCTTTTAAAATGCACTAAAAAGGCGTAGTGAAGTGTTTATTTCTGTGCAAAGTGGATTAGATGAAGCAAATCAATCTATCTGTCAGTCATTGCTTCGTGTTATTTGTCAATGGGTAGTTTTTGTCTTGGATGTGGACATGATCAAGAGTGCAATGCAATGATTAAGTGAAATTATTCAGTCAATAATAAAGGTTAATGTAAAGTTTAATTAGGAAACAGTGATTGTATGCACACTTCTGTGTGAAACAAACAAACAAAAACAAAAAAATAGTAGCCTATTTCCTATTGTAGTCTAAAGAAATAATGAACACTTTCTCAGTTTTTAGGTTGTTTGCTTACATCCTTTGTGTTATTAGTCACAGTATTTCTAGTAGTATCAACAGTAATTAAATGAGTGTAAAAGTCTATGAGTTTTGTTCATTTCTGTTCATTTGTTCATTTCTGCAGTATGGCATGATCATTATGAATGCAGTCATCCATTCAATGAAAAGAGATCATATAAAGTGGATGAGTGGTTAAGTGGTCCATGGGTCAGGTGCTAACTGCTGTCTGAGTTTCAGTGTGAGGCAGGTTTGATTTTGAGCGATTGCATTCTGTTTTCCAATACAGAGAATTAACTTTATAGGAAAGAAAATACACTAATCAAACATCAGAGATTTCAATATGAACAGATTTCTCCAAACCCAAATGATCAGAGCAATCTCTTCGATATTTATTTTAGATGCTTACCGTACAGTTGTCCCATTTGTATTTTAATTTCTTCAATTTCTTTTTTATTTCTTTCAGTATATTTTAGGACATCTAAGACCAGGACGATACCTTAACAAAACAGGATTATGAAAGAGCAGTCTTTGTAATAATTAAGGCCAATTCACACTGCACTGACAGACACCGACCAGTGCAGACAATCACTAGCTTACAATACATCACACCTTAGACATTCCAAGTCCTGACAAACACTAATTCAGCATTTTTAATTGGTGAAAACAAGCTCTGACCAATGCCAACAGACACTGACAGGCTTGACACACTGATCAGACAAAATGGTGTGAAAACCTTTAAAAAAAATGTTTGAAATAAAATTTATTCTCTGCAAATACATAAAGCATTACAAAGAGCATTGATCTATGAAGTCCACCTGCAGTGACTCATTTTATCCCTTAACACTCATCTTTAATAATCAAGATGACATATTTTAAAAGTGTTTCCAATGAAAATATTTTTTTTTCATGCCTTAAAATTGCTTGAATATAACTCTACACCCTTACCTCATCGGTTAACCGAAGTTGTAAACACTATACAATGGCAAGTGGCAATATTGGATTAATTCAGCTATATAAATGTTTGAGCCAGAATAAGAAAAGGAAGATTATACATGAATTATACATGGTCGCCTATAAGTTGATGTATCAGAATGGTAATACATTTTATGTATTGCTCTCTTCCATGTTGAACATGCAGAAGTAATTGATATCATTAGCCTTTGGCTTAACTATGTTATCAAACAGCTAATAATTCATTGATAATGTCATTGATAATACAAACCATATTCCTGCTTTCCATCTGAGACAGCTAATGACATGAAATGCCCCATCTTGCAATTTGATGGGATTGGTTACATGTTTGTGGGCTGTTTCAAACCACATTTTTTAGACTGTAGAGATTTTTGAGACACTGCACTTTTAAGGAGAAAATGCTCAGCAGTGGCCGATGAATTTGCACATGGTTTGTCTTTAAGCATATTAAAAACACCAGACAAACATTTAAACAAGATTAAAAACTTGATTTTCAACACAGGGGGTCTTTAAATAAGATTCCGAGAATATCAATTTGCTTTGCAGCCCCTAAGGAAAGCTTAAGGCTGAAAAAGAAAAAGATTTTATGCAATAAAATGCAAAGAGATAATAAACTTTAGCAAATATTTCAGTAACACTTTACTTAAAGCCTTTATGTATAATGCATTATAAAGGTATTCATTATGTGTGTTGTAATACGTTATATCCTTTCATAAATAATTATAACCAAATCAGGGTGTCCGCGGGTCCTTAAAAAGTCTTAAAATGTCTTAAATAACGTTTTCCCAAATAAAAGGCCTTAAAAAGTCTTAAAATGTCTTAAATAACGTTTTCCCAAATAAAAGGCCTTAAAAAGTCTTAAAATGTCTTAAATTCAGATTCAATGGGTCTTAAATATTTTTGGTCACATTACCGCTAAAATATATTTTTCAGTCTGACAGACCCAGTGACTGTTTACAATCATTGAACAGACCGAAGATGTTTTTCTTCCCCTGCGCGTAGTTACTGTCATCAGAGAGAATTGCAGAAGCAGGTCGAACTACCTTCTCAATTATAAAATATAGGTCGAGCTACAGCTAGCTGACCAGCCTTTTAGCTAGTGTTAAATGTTTTTTTTTTTTTTTACTTGCCCGACCAGACAAATAGCCTGATTAAAATTTAAGTGACAAAAAAATAACCAGCGACGTGTCGAAACGCGAGAATGATTCTTCTGATTTTAGTACATTCAGCATAAACAGTGATTGATATTGGATATAGTCTATTTCTGTTATCAAGTTCGCGCTGTTGAGACTCGTGCTGTCTGTCTCTTTGTGAGAGACGTCTACACAAATGAGCAACAACAAACATAAAGAAACTCAGAAGAAACACACTGTGGTATAAATTCAAAATGCTTAGTTTATTCATAAAATGATGTAACTTAGTTAGTGACACCATGACAAGGGGGCTATTTTGCTGAATATTTCACGATTGCAAATGTCACATTGAATTTAGTTCAATAAACAATTAGTCAAGTAGTTATTATGTTACTTACATTTTAGACACAATATTTACTGTTTTGTTCTATTTCACCAACGAAAATAGTTCCAAACAAAGATCAGCACATTCCCCAAGCAACACTCTGCGGTGTTTTGTTACTGAATGATTCAGCGTTTTGAACGAATCGGTTGACTTGACTCACTCATTGCTGTCCCCTCAAAATAACTCAACACACAGCCATTAATGTCTAAACCGCTGGCCACAAAAGTGAGTACACCCCTAAGTGAAAATGTCCAAATTGGGCCCAATTAGCCATTTTCTCTCCCTGGTGTCATGTGACTCGTTAGTGTTACAAGGTCTCAGGTGTGAATGGGGAGCAGGTGTGTTAAATTTGGTGTTATCGCTCTCACTCTCTCATACTGGTCACTGGAAGTTCAACATGGCACCTCGTGGCAAAGAACTCTCTGAGGATCTGAAAAAAAGAATTGTTGCTCTACATAAAGATGGCGTAGGCTATAAGAAGATTGCCAAGACCCTGAAACTGAGCTGCAGCACGGTGGCCAAGACCATACAGCGGTTTAACAGGACAGGTTCCACTCAGAAAAGGCCTCACCATGGTCGACCAAAGAAGTTGAGTGCACGTGCTCAGCTGAGTGCTGCCAGCATTGCTGCAGAGGTTGAAGGGGTGGGGGGTCAGCCTGTCAGTGCTCAGACCATACGCGGCACACTGCATCAAATTGGTCTGCATGGCTGTCGTCCCAGAAGGAAGCCTCTTCTAAAGATGATGCACAATAAAGCCCGCAAACAGTTTGCTGAAGACAAGCAGACTAAGGACATGGATTACTGGAACCATGTCCTGTGGTCTGATGAGACCAAGATAAACTTATTTGGTTCAGATGGTGTCAAGCGTGTGTGGCGGCAACCAGGTGAGGAGTACAAAGACAAGTGTGTCTTGCCTACAGTCAAGCATGGTGGTGGGAGTGTCATGGTCTGGGGCTGCATGAGTGCTGCCGGCACTGGGGAGCTACAGTTCATTGAGGGAACCATGTACTGTGACATACTGAAGCAGAGCATGATCCCCTCCCTTCGGAGACTGGGCCGCAGGGCAGTATTCCAACATGATAACGACCCCAAACACACCTCCAAGACGACCACTGCCTTGCTAAAGAAGCTGAGGGTAAAGGTGATGGACTGACCAAGCATGTCTCCAGACCTAAACCCTATTGAGCATCTGTGGGGCATCCTCAAACGGAAGGTGGAGGAGCGCAAGGTCTCTAACATTCACCAGCTCCGTGATGTCGTCATGGAGGAGTGGAAGAGGACTCCAGTGGCAACCTGTGAAGCTCTGGTGAACTCCATGCCCAAGAGGGTTAAGGCAGTGCTGGAAAATAATGGTGGCCACACAAAATATTGACACTTTGGGCCCAATTTGGACATTTTCACCTAGGGGTGTACTCACCTTTGTGGCCAGTGGTTTAGACATTAATGGCTGTGTGTTGAGCTATTTTGAGGGGACAGCAAATTTACACTGTTATACAAGCTGTACACTCATTACTTTACATTGTAGCAAAGTGTCATTTCTTCAGTGTTGTCACATGAAAAGATATAATAAAATATTTACAAAAATGTGAGGGGTGTACTCACTTCTGTGAGATACTGTATGTATATATATATATATATATATATATATATATATATATATATATATACACACACACACACACACAAACACACATGGATGTATTTTACACATATTTTTGTTTTGTTTGTTTCTATTCTATATATATTATATACACAAGTATGTCATGCCAAGAAAGCAATATGAATTTAATTTAATTTAATTTAATTAATTTAATTTAATTGAGAGAAACAGTTCAAGTTCTTCAGACAATGACGAGTTGTTAGAAAATGTACCTCTGACCTTTTGACCTTTTGTCAATCCTGTTCAGACAAATGACCTGCTGTGTTGAAGCGGTTCAATATTTTATTTGGGGTTTTCTACACTGTAAGTGGGAACCTGTTTTCTACATGATTTAACCCATAAAAACTTGTTTTGTTTGTATAAATCAATGCATTTAGGTTGATTTAGTGATGTTAAATAATATTTTACACTTGAGGTAAACCAGTTAATTTAGATGTTGCTCTTGTTTTTTTTTTTTTTTTGTTTTTTATCAGTGTACATGCTACAGAAATAAGCACAGTTTTATTTTTATTTTTTTACCAGACCTGTTTTTCCTGCACAGCTTCTGGTGCTCACACAATAGCAATCTAACACACCTGATCAACACAGTGGTCAAGTTTAACGGACTGTTGTCATCTGATACATGTTGTTAATGTATACTTTTAAGCATGGTCTTGAATTTCCATGGTTCATCTGTTTGTCGTGTTTGTTAGAGTAACATGACGTATTTCCCTTGAATGACTTATCTTCAGATATTATGTCTGCACTTAGGTGTGGTCTTTTTCACCTATGCTGCACCAATCCCTTTGTTAAACATTAGTGCAGGTATACCTTTACAAGTATATTAGTAGGCATGGTGCAGATTAGCCATAAAAAAATGAGGAAATATTATTTGGAACAGAGGGATTCACAAATACAGGATGAGTCATGAGCTTTAGATTCACACTAATGAGTAATCTAGTAGTCATTAAAAGAGCTTTATTGGGCCGTGTCTTATCTTTGATATAAAATATTTTAAATACCCTATGATTGCGCTCTATGATTTTACAGCGAATGTGTAGCTTGAAACTAGTGAGTAATCTAGGTTTAGATTAATTTGTTGCAATTTACTATAGAAACCTCTGCCCACTTGTACAATGTACTGGCTAAACTACATATTTTGAAGCTGGTTATTGAACAATATGACAGGTCTTGGAGAGTGGGTGTAGGTGGTTATTAAAAATCTTAACTAGAATGACATGGTATTACACTTCAGTTTTCCTCAAGTGCTCAAGTGCAGTTCCTATGGAAAAACATCCTGTTTTTTTGCTAAATCGATATTTGATTATAAAATAAAAAAGCTTTAACAAAGTACGAATTATCTATTTAGATGGTTACTACTGAAGTTATCTCCTTAGTTGTATGTGTTTTCCTATATAGTGTAAAGGAATTGTTTACAAAAGAAAATATTTTAAAATCTGTTTTTGTACATATAATGGAAGTCCAAAGTTGTCTGGACCCCAATGTTCTTCAAAATATCTATATTTCATTTGAGAATTTTCATTTATGTATGAACTGACCATTTAAGTTTTATGGGTCTTCAAGTTCTTCTTAGAAAAAAACACACACACAGAAAAGCAATATCTTTTAATGACTTTTCTAATAATACCATTTATAGACACAGCTAAAGACTGTTTTTCTTAAAAGGTATTAGTGTAAAAGAAAAAGATAGTATGCTAAAGTTCAAGACAAATCAACATTTTCTTCAGAAAGAAGTGGGCAGTGACACCAAAGTCAGTAGTTATGGAAGACATGATCCAGCATGCTTTCATGCCTTAGGGTGCAATTCAATTTCACCGCTTAAATCTAACATGCCATGTGCTTGTAGGCAACTGTACTAGACTGAACTAGAGTCTATCATCAGTGAATCATAACAGTGTGATCTCATTTGTGTTGAAGCGGTATTTGTATGTAAAGTGCATTTGATTGTTTTAAATATGTATTGCATTGTGTTTTTATTGCATTTATCATACATGAAATTAAATATGTTTGACAGCATCACATTTATTTTACACAGTTAACATATTTACCTAACTTGATGTTATAACCGGGTTTATGTTTCTTAACAGAAGGTTTTCCATTTTAGATCCTGAAAATTAAAATTTTTAGTTTCACTGTCTATCCAAACACAGAAATATATGTGTATGCCTTACATACAAATAAAAATAAATAAGGTCCATCACAAACCATTTAAAAAATGAAATGGTCAGCAGCATTATTATATTAATTATGTTCTACTTTCTTACAATGCAGCATAAAGCTAAATTATGTGCTAAAATGACAAACTATGTAAGTAAACTTGTTATATTAGTGATGGTTGGGTTGCCAGGCTGTTGTTTTGTCAAGCGTGTTGTGGTATACAGTGTCTTCTGTCCCCTTATGTTAGTGAGAGATAAGGCAGGCATACTGTCTTTTCTCCCTTGTCCAAACAAAAGTCTGAACATTAATAACAAACCCTGCTCTCTCTCCCCAACGCATCTGCCGGTGCTCTTTTCACCAAAAAAAAAGCCCCTATTAAACCTGAAATACAACATGGTATAAAAGGTTGGGCTTTTCTTCACTTATTTTATCCAGCTGTCAGATGCTATTTATGAATGAGCTTCTATAAATGCCATTCATTTTGCATTGAAGAATTCAGTTTCAATTCAGTTTGTTCAGAATAAGGAACTTGTTAGAAACTCAATGTTTAATTGTTTTTTTATATAAAGATTGTGTATTGTGTTTTGTCCTAAATACATGGATAGTTTTCTAGCCTGTATGGTAGGTAAAGCTAGCAACAGCAATAGTCGAAGTCCCTCTTTAAAGGGGTTAAACCATGGGTAAGTAGGGCATCAGTGTGGATTAGTGTGTCATCATCTGTGTGTCATAACAGAATTGTCTGATTAATAGCTCTATGTGGTATTTCAGAATTAAAGGGATATTTCACCCAAAAATAGAAATGTTTTAATAAATTTTTCTCCCTCATGAGTGATGAAACATGAAACACAACATATTTTGCAGGAAGAGGCACCATTAAAGTTGTCTATACAACTTATTGTGTTCCTTCTGAAGATAGACAGGTGAAATTATTTGTTCACAACTTGAGATAAACCAAATCTGATTTATGATGATAAGTGCTTAACCAAAACCGTTTTTTTTTTTTTGATTCTTGACTGACATGGTCACTTTTTACAGCTGTTGTATGGACAACAGCTATTGTTTAGCAAACAATAAGATTACATGGTTGGTTGAGTAATCTTTGTCAGTGAACAACTCCTGAAGAATTCCAGTTTCAAAGAACTGAAAGTTTTTCCAGTGCAGTGGTAATGTCGTGATTTTTTTTAATTTTTTTTTTAATGTTGCAGTGCTTGCACACTATGGCGCTGTGGGCGCAAATGACCCTGCAGTTACAGTACCTGCCAACTCAGACGCTGAATGAACTCTACCCGGACACATTCCCTCTGGACATCAGGCACTATCTGGCCAGCTGGATAGAGGAACAGGGATGGTATGACATCACTGTTACAAATTAAATGCATGCTTTTTATGTTGTATTAAGATAAACACAGTATTGTTTACCTTAAGATTGCGCTGAATTGACACCTACAGTAGTAGCGTGAATATAACATCACAGGCAGTGTAGAAATGCTTTGTTCACAGCTAGCCATGATTAAGTTATTCCATGAAGAAAGTGTCTGAAAATTAGAGAAGTGAGTAGTATTAGGCTGAAGGTAATGACCGAAAAGTAGTTTGATCAATAGCATGCAGGCATTGTACATAATCAACCAATCGTGGTGTGTGAGAAGGTGGAATCTACAAAAATCAGAACATTTTAGGCAATTTATAAATCCTATCCAGGACATGTCCGGGAAAAAGATGATGTAGTAATCCCTATATGGTGGCCTCCATGAGGTGAATCACTCTGATATTAAACATTTCAAAAGTTCATTTCTTATAAAGGTTTTTCATTAAGCTCAAATAACTAAGTGCACCTTTAATATGTTCTGGTGTTTAAGTAAAACAAATGAAATTGAAACATGAGCAACTATTGTCTAAGGCATACAATTAAGGGTAGTTTAACTGCTTAGGAATTTCCTGTAATAGGGCACTGAATCATTCTTATAATGAAAATTGGGATGACGGTTGGAGAACAGCACAGGACAAGCTAGACTTGAAAGGCATTGTTCCATGCCAGTTTGCGACATTTACTAAGGATGATTCTATGCAGCAGTGCTTTAAAAATGTCATGCCTATGTAATGTTTTATTTAGGGAGAACTTTGATGTGGACAACATGGAGCAGGAGCCTCAGGCCCGAAGACTGTTGGATCAGATGGTGCATTTGCTGCAGGAGGTGGCCCAACACAACCTTAACGTGGTGGAGAGGGTCAAACTACAACATATCAGCAGGAACTTGGTGTGCATAACAAATATTCCTAACCCTTGTGATTTCTGCTGGCTTAAAGCTACTGTATCATATAAAATCAGTTAAAATAATGACTTTTAATGCAGGGTTTTTAAAGTGGGGTCCATTATTGTGGTTATTTAAATTGAATTAATAAAGTTTTTCTTTGGGATTATGTTTTTAACATTAATATTGATAATATTGATATTTTCTATATTTAATAATTTGCTTTGGCTTCAATACAGGAACAATATATAGGCTCATTTAATTTACAAGCAACAAGAAGTCTATAATGTCTATATGATATATGTCTATCGTTTGGTTTTTGGTTTTTAAATTAAGAGTCAGGTAACACTTTAGTATAGGGACCAATTCTCACTATTAACTAGTTGATTATTAGCATGCATTTTATTAACATATTGGCTGTTTATTAGCACTTATAAAGCACATATTCTGCATGACCTTATTCTACATCCCTAATCCTACACAATACCTAAACTTAACAACTACCTTACTAGCTATTAATAAGCAGCAAATTAGGAGTTTGTTGAGGCAAATGGCATAGTTAAAGTAGATAAAGTGTGATCAAGAGTCATTGTGTATTGTATGTTCCAGACCCTCATCTTGAGTTACATTTCTTTGGCATTGTGTTCAAGTTCAAGTTTTATTTATTTGTCACATACACGACTATACAGAGATTGCATAACCAGCAGTGAAATGTGAGTCAGGTCCGCTCCATGGACAGTGCAAATATTGTAGAATACAACACAAGGGAAGTATGCATAAAATAAAATGAATAAAAAATAATGTGAACATATATGCATCTCTTTCTTACTTTTATATTTCTGTATTTCTCACCTTTGGCAGCCTGCCATGTTGACTCATGTTGTGACAAAGCACACTTTGTATTTCTGACTATTTACTATGTAACCTTGTGTAACTGCTTTTCAGAGTGTGTTCCAGCCACAACCCATGCAACTTGTGAGGACAGTTCGAGATATTCTGAGGAAAGAAAGACACTTATTAGCACAGGCGGTAAGCACAAAACCCTTTTTTCTGCAATATTTTAAATTTGTTGGGAAAGTCAACAGCAATCCTAACTTATGCATGTAAATGTCCAGTATGTCATTGTTCTTGGTGTTTGTGTGCTTGTCTGTAGGGTATGAACCCTAACTTCCCACCCTTCCAGCAAATTCCTCAGGGTCCTCCAGCTACCAATGGCACCCCACAACCTGCAATGGAGGATGGGAAGACTGATGTGGACAATCTGGTGCTCAAAGTTTTGGAAATTCAGAACTGCCGCCAAACACTTCATCAGCTTCAAGAGGATTTGAACTGGGAAAAGCAGGACATGGAGTCATTTCAAGGTAAGAGATCTAAATTGTTTTTTTAATATCAGTCAGACTAGTGTTTCACATTGGACTGAATTAACTTGTGTTCATTATGAAGATGAAAATAGTCTAAAACATTAGGAAATAATCAATCCATCTGGATTTCCACAAGGCCAAGTTTGCCTTGTTCAAAGCACAAAGGGTGTCAAATACTTTTTCAAACCCACATTGTTAAAAAAGCTTTTGTTTAAATGAAAACAGAAGAGGAAGCGCTGCTCACCGGTCATTAATTTCATATGTATAAAGGTGTTCCTGTGGCTCAGTGGTAGAGCATTGCGTTAGCAGCGCAAAAGGTTGTGGGTTTGATTCCCAGGGAACACACATAGTGATAAAACATGTATAGCCTGTATGCAATGTAAGTCGCTTTGGATAAAAGCGTCTGCTAAATGCATAAATGTAAATGTAAATAAAACTCTTTCCAGTTTTTAAAAGGGTCATATTGTCACGTTTCTGTTGTGTTTTGCTTTGCTCCCCTTGACCTAGTTTTCCTGTGTTCCCTTATTAGTTAATTAGCTCCACACCTGTTTCTGTTTCTCCCTGATTGCCTGCTAGTATTTAAAGCCTGTGTTCTCCCCTGGTCCTTTGTCTGCTATTTGTTTTGATCTATGTGTTGTGCTACCCCTCGCTCCTGGATTACTTCTGTTTCTTGTTTGGATTTTCATTAAAAGACTCTGTTTTGATTATACTCCTTCGTCGTGCGCTTTACTAGCACAGCACCCATGACAGAATAGCAGACCCTCAAGTGAGTAATTTAGCGGTGTTTTTCTCATTCCTCTCCCGGAATGGACATCCCAGCTGTCCAACTTCTGTGCCTGGAGTAACAGGACCGTTCGCTGGAGGACCATACCAGGGACTTTTTAGATCTGGCGTGCCTTAAACACTTCCCGGACCGCTCGCTCTGCATATTCTACATCACTAGCCTGAGCGAGCGGTGTAAGGCACGCCTGCCAGCGAACGGTCCCGAGGAGAATTTCGTGGAGTGGGTGCTGGAGAGAAATGGACTGTATTTCTCCATCTGCCCCACCGAGGAAGTTATCTCCAGCCCCACTCACAAACCAGAGACCAGTCAGCCGTCATCCCGCTGCACGGAGCTACTGCCTGAGCCCACCGCAGACGGAGAGCCTGAGCCCGCCGCGACTGAGCCAATCATCGCCACAGAGCCTGAGCCTCAAGCATCGTCTGACCAAGTGCGTGAGCCGGCAACATCGTCCGTTCCCGAGGGAGTTTTGGTGGTGATCGAGGGCTTGGAGGGAAGCCCCGCCCACACTCCCGCGACTGAGGGTGAGCTGCAACTGGTTTCTGGGAACCATATTGAGGAACTAATGGACATCTTTGAAAGGGACCTTATAGACTGGTTTGGGGAGGTATTACCCAGTGCTCCTGTATCTCCTGAATTGATTCGCTGAAATCAAAACAGGGACGATAATAGGTGAGCGCCGGCCAATGAGATTGTCGTTTGCGCATTAGCTCCCACTACCGGAGAAGTTCTTAAAAGCTGAAGGATTCCAAAGGAACTCCGTTATTTTGACAGGAAAACACAACAAAGAATATCGTTTACATGTAGCGCGTCAATTCTGCATGTTATGAAAGACTCTCTAGCTCTGTATCTTTGTGTGTGTGTGTGTGTGTGTGTGTGTGTGTGTGTGTGTGTGTGTGACAAAGCTACGGCGAGCCGTACGCTTCACACTACAGTTTACGATACGTCAAATATAGCTACACTGCGCATCCATTCAGATGAACTGAAAAATAAAATGATAATAATATTATAATAAATTATAGTAAAGCCACATTTTATTGTCAGTAACGGTAATGGCGTTGTAACGGAGGAAACAGTAATTAGTTTGATTACTCGTTACTGAAAATAACGCCATTATTCCCATCACTGGTTGTAAGTAATCTTAATGATTCCTAAATGCATCTACTTTCGGAAGGCCAAATAAAGTGCTTTTGCTTTGGCATAGAAACACACAGCATCTCCCTGACATGACTGCCTGCATCAACACTACTGCAGTTACTGAAACCACGCCTTCTTTCTTTACATGAACATTTGGGCGGCATTACGCAAATATTTCCACATCGTGACGTAGACATGTGGGGGCGTGTTTCAATGAGGCGTTTTAGGAGGGAGTAGCAGAGTCTTAACTTTGATAAAGAATATCTCTTTGGTTTTGAGGCTTTAGTCTTTGCAACTTTAGGGATCTTATCTATGCACAATCAGCTTGTAACACTCCAAAGAGAAAGGAAACTTGAAATCGCATCATATGACCCCTTTAACATGTTTTCCTCTTTCATTGGTTCCTTCTCCCAAAGCACATTCAATTATTATGATCAAGATATTTGTGAACTGCTAATCATCATATAATACTTTTTCAGTATTCATTGTTTTTGACAATACATATTATTCCAAAGCACCTTTAAAAAGAAAAGCATCTTAATGCTCTCACTTAGCAAGTTTTGTATTGATAACATTAGAGAAGGATTCTGGGGGAGAATGTAAACTATGTGCAAAGTTTCCAACTAAAGGTCAGTTTATTCCGGATCTTGTGAAGCTTGTTTTCTCTGACAATCTTAAGGAAGCAGCGACTATACAGTCCTAAACACCCCTACACATGCATGTGCACGTGTACATACAGGCCCATCATGGGGGGTGCTGTGCTCGTCAAGTTTACACAAATTCATCAACTGATCCTCACAGTGACTTTTGCAATTGTCCCTTATTAATTTTTCTTTTTAAAAATGTTTCTCACAAGTCATGTTTACAAAACTGGCAATGCTCTTGTGGCACCTTCGTTCTTGTGGCGAGCACACAGACGTCTTTATTTATCATAGGAATTATGTAAAAAAAAAAAAAAAAATGCAGTATTGCAGGCCGGGCATTAGGCAGTGTGCGGTTGCACACTTGGCACAGTCCATGCAACAATTCTGTATACATAGCTGCTTTGATACGGTTAACACAAAGCTATGCAGCAATGCCAGAGGGAGAAATGCAATAAGACAAGCCCTAGAGCAGCAGATGTGTAAACAGTTGTTTCTGTCATGAGGTCGCCAACAAGTCTAGCCTTGATTTGAATTTTGGATGAGTATTTGATGTCACAGCACAGCAATACAAAATACATTATAAACTAAAGCATAGGCTCAAAATTTAGAGTTAATTTATATGAATGATCAGTTTAACTTTTTTGTCTTTGTATAGTAGTCTTTGTATGAAATGCATTGAAAACAGATTAAATGTGCATATATGTGAAAGTCTCTGCACTGGAAAAACTGCAAATTCAGTTCTTTGGAATTGGAAGTCTGTATAGCCTTCAGTATTTGCAAATATTTACAATCCATTATACAGCTCTTGTAACTCATTAAATGTCATAATTTGGTACTCTAGAATAATTTTTAGATTAACCTGAATCAATGATTTATTATCTTACATTTAATTAATTAATTTAACATTTATTAATAATAATTAATAATTAGTCAATGTTTGTCTATGCCAATTAAATGCTACTGTATATAATACTATTATATTTAATATTTATATAAATTGTTCATTTTTACATGTAACAAAAACAACACTAATCATAGGAGTACTCAGTTATTGATTTCATTTACATTCTGTTTATTACATTTAAAACTTGTACTTTTAACTATTAACATATTGGTGAGCAATCAATAAAAGGTACTGTAAGCAGATTTTTACCAAATCATATGCAGAAAATTAGGTAACACTTTATTTTAAGGTGTCCTTGTTACACGTTACATGTTCTTACCATTATAATATCAATTAAGTATGCATAATTACATGCAAGTAACCCTAAGCCAAACCCTAATCCTAGCCCTAACCATATAGTAAGTACATATAGTTAATTAATATTACTCAGTACTTAAATGTATAACTACACTGTAACAAGGACACCTTAAAATAAAGTGTAACCGAAAATTATCATAATGCTTAAGAGATATCACTGAAAAATCTGTCCTGAGATATCACAACCCTCGTTTTTATGGACAATAAAGTGGCTTTTTGATTGGCCAGTCAGATGGCTTTTTTGCTCTTACTTCCCGTCAATCATCCTAAAAGGAAAAGGAAGCAAATGGAAGCAAAAAGCAAAACGGACCAAACATTACGTGAGCATCTGTAAAGGATTCATCACTGGAGTGAGCTGAGAGTTTAAGAGGGCTTGATGTCTTCAAGCACAGATGCCGATCTTATTACAAATATAGTAAGCAAACACCATTTTAAACTGTACTCTGTAGTAGGTGATAACCAGAGATTATTCATTTACATAAATTTGTGAACATAAAATGAACATCATGAAGAACCACAACACCAGGGAACTGTTCGTAACCACTGGACTGAGTTATCATAATCAGGGTGTTATGTAAAGGACTCTAACTTTGTAAAGGATACAGTTTCACATAATGGTTTAATAGATGTGCACACAGGCAAACATGCATATCAGTATATCTAATGACTTTTTTTCTTGTCTGCCTACAGGTCAAAATGAGTTGGATCCACAGAATGCAGATCAAGTCGCTAGACAGACTCGCATACAACAGCTTGACTACAGCTATTCAGTCTGTGCAAAGGTAAATGCTCAAATGCATCATAAAGAGGTCATGACATGGAAGAGAGGTGAAGGAAAAGCAGTTGCAGTGGAGCTGTTTTTCATGGTTTGTATGTGTCTGTGTGTGTTTATAGAAGCGTGTGCAGCTCCTTCAAGAGGCCGTGAGCGCTCTGGAGCAGTGCCAGTCCTGTCTTATTCTCAGAATTAAGTCCTGGAGGTGGGAACAGCACCGAGCAACCATTGGCGTGCACTTCGATGACAACCTTGGCCCACTTCAAACATGGTGATGTTTTTGTTTCAGTTATGTTACTGCATGAATGTTATCAGCTAAATCCTTAACTTGGTTTCCTTTCAGTTTCTTAATTACTTTTGCCTCTTCTGCCTTTCTTAACATTGGGCCCTGTGCCACACATAGTTTCTTCATGGTCACATTATTTCTATCACTGCTTTTTTTCGATGTCTCTTCTTGAATGTTATCTACCAATTGACCCGCTTTCCACTTATTTTATGTATTATTAAACAGTTTTTGAATAATTCAGTCAAGCCTTTTTGAAATGTGGAGCATGAAGAGAATTGTATCTAATAGAAAGCCCAGAGATCAGTGTTTCTAAACTAGTTTGGGATTCAAATTGGATAGTGGTGAACTCAATTTTCTCAAACTCATAAAATATAAAATACAGGAGACCTTAAAGAGGATATAAAGTTTACTTGAATTTGAAACTTCTCTTTTAAAATTCTTCATATATTTGAGTTTAACAGTCAAAAAACCTGTCAAAGATTTTATATCTGTATGTATATATATATATATATTATATATATATATATATATATATATAATTATTATTTTTTTTTGTGGGTCAAATATGTTGGTCCACAATATTGACCACAATAGAAATAACACAATAATTATATATATAATATACAGGTGCTGGTCATATAATTAGAATATCATCAAAAAGTTGATTTATTTCACTAATTCCATTCAAAAAGTGAAACTTGTATAATGTATACATTCATTCCACACAGACTGATATATTTCAATTGTTTATTTCTTTTAATTTCGATGATTATAACTGACAACTAATGAAAACCCCAAATTCAGTATCTCAGAAAATTTGAATATTACTTAAGACCAATACAAAGAAAGGATTTTTAGAAATCTTGGCCAACTGAAAAGTATGAACATGAAAAGTATGAGCATGTACAGCACTCAATACTTAGTTGGGGCTCCTTTTGCCTGAATTACTGCAGCAATGCGGCGTGGCATGGAGTCGATCAGTCTGTGGCACTGCTCAGGTGTTATGAGAGCCCAGGTTGCTCTGATAGTGGCCTTCAGCTCTTCTGCATTGTTGGGTCTGGCATATCGCATCTTCCTCTTCACAATACCCCATAGATTTTCTATGGGGTTAAGGTCAGGCGAGTTTGCTAGCCAATTAAGAACAGGGATACCATGGTCCTTAAACCAGGTACTGGTAGCTTTGGCACTGTGTGCAGGTGCCAAGTCCTGTTGGAAAATGAAATCTGCATCTCCATAAAGTTGGTCAGCAGCAGGAAGCATGAAGTGCTCTAAAACTTCCTGGTATACGGCTGTGTTGACCTTGGACCTCAGAAAACACAGTGGACCAACACCAGCAGTTGACATGGCACCCCAAACCATCACTGACTGTGGAAACTTTACACTGGACCTCAAGCAACGTGGATTCTGTGCCTCTCCTCTCTTCCTCCAGACTCTGGGACCCTGATTTCCAAAGGAAATGCAAAATTTACTTTCATCAGAGAACATAACTTTGGACCACTCAGCAGCAGTCCAGTCCTTTTTGTCTTTAGCCCAGGCGAGACGCTTCTGACGCTGTCTGTTGTTCAAGAGTGGCTTGACACAAGGAATGCGACAGCTGAAACCCATGTCTTGCATACGTCTGTGCGTAGTGGTTCTTGAAGCACTGACTCCAGCTGCAGTCCACTCTTTGTGAATCTCCCCCACATTTTTGAATGGGTTTTGTTTCACAATCCTCTCCAGGGTGCGGTTATACCTATTGCTTGTACACTTTTTTCTACCACATCTTTTCCTTCCCTTCGCCTCTCTATTAATGTGCTTGGACACAGAGCTCTGTGAACAGCCAGCCTCTTTTGCAATGACCTTTTGTGTCTTGCCCTCCTTGTGCAAGGTGTCAATGGTCGTCTTTTGGACAACTGTCAAGTCAGCAGTCTTCCCCATGATTGTGTAGCCTACAGAACTAGACTGAGAGACCATTTAAAGGCCTTTGCAGGTGTTTTGAGTTAATTAGCTGATTATAGTGTGGTACCAGGTGTCTTCAATATTGAACGTTTTCACAATATTCTAATTTGGGGTTTTCATTAGTTGTCACTTATAATCATCAAAATTAAAAGAAATAAACTCTTGAAATATATCAGTCTGTGTGGAATGAATGTATACATTATACAAGTTTCACTTTTTGAATGGAATTAGTGAAATAAATCAACATTTTGATGATATTCTAATTATATGACCAGCACCTATATATATATCTATATATATATATAGATATATATATATATAGATTCTGTTTTTCCATCAATCCGTAGTAGTATTTATGTCAATTTTTGACAAATTGCATGGAAACCAATATGGGGAATTTGACCCCTTTCACAAAAAGTTGTTTTCGAGCACAAGAGGAGGGTTATAATATGTTGTGATCAGATCCTGTTGCTTTCTTTTAAAAACTCAACAGGCTTGTTTTCATTGTTTGAGAGTTAGGTTTGTGGCTCTTGAATTTCAGCAGATTGACAGACAATAATTCAACACACAATACAAATTGTGTACATTGCGGCGCTAACTTTGTTGATCATTTCTGCAACTGCAATCATATTTAATGTACCGTGGATCATATTTTCTACTGCTTTGACTGGTTTTATTCACACATTTGATGTCATGCAACCTTTTGGCCTAAATGTCTTCCACATTCTCTTTTTTTACTTTTTCGGTGGCAGGTGTGAGCAGTTGCTTGGAGTAAATGGTAACCTGAGGCAGGAGCTCATGTTGGTGAAGAGAGACCACGGTGGGGCTGATCCGTTTCACTCGTTGCATGAAAGCCTGGCACATCTGCTCCAGACTCTCATACAGAGGTATACAGGCCTCTTTCAGATCTGAGAAAGATAAGATTGCAACGTACTTAGTCATGATGCAATCACAACAGATGATTATGCAATCATTTGAAAAATGTCAGTGCTTCTTCTTCTGGCTTTTGATATTGTACTTTTTTGTCTTGGCATCTCAGTTCATTGGTAGTAGATAAGCAGCCTCCCCAGGTCATCAAAACCCAGTCCAAGTTTTCCACCACTGTACGCTATCTGCTGGGCGAGAAGATGGCCCCTGGGAAACCCGTTCTGTTGAAGGCTCAGATTATTACTGAGGCTCAAGCGAGAAACCTAGGTCAACAAGGTGTCGTACCCAAGTAAGCATGCTGTCTTTTTTAAATACGCACATACAAGTCTCTATTAAGTAGCATCTTTACAGAAAAAAATCCATTTTATTTAATTATATTGTCAAAAAAAAGTCTTTGTTTTTTATTTAGTTTAAAATAAGTTATTGTTTTATTACTGTATTTTTATTGGTATTTTTTAAATAAATTTAGTTTATTTTATAATTAATAATTAAATAATTTTTGTAATAACTTTTTGATTAAAAAACACTTTGCAATAAAGTTCAAAAAGGTGTTTTGCAAAATGCATTAGGTATGTTGAATTAATACTTTTACAGTATTTATTAATATAAATAAATTATAATACATGTTCATTTTTACATACACTACCGCATTCAGCAAGGATGCATTAAAGGCAGCAGCTATTTGCACTCAGTGTAAATAGCGATAGATGCTATTTACACTAAGTGCAAATAGCATATTTTTTTGCGATGGATGCTATTTACACTAAGTGCAAATAGCAATGGATTCTATTTACACCAAGTGAAAATAGTAGTATTTTTTAAAGATATGCTATTTACACTAAGTGCAAATAGCTATAGATTCTATTTACACTATGTTAAAATAGCAAGATTTTCTGCTATTTATATTACTTATTGCAAATAGTGGCAATTATCTGCACCTCAGTATTGTCGTACATTATAAAACAGTACGCAATAATAACGTATTGAGTGCAAATTATAGTTTTAATTCAAATTATTAAATGCATGCCACCTTATTGGGACAATAAAGCCCTCCCTACACCTACCCTAACCCTACCCGATACTCTTATTTTCAACTTTTTGATTATTTCCTTCATTTTTCTTTAAAAGAAATGCCTTTCTGATGCAATATGAGATTTGAAAAGGGAGAAAAAAAAGTTTGTCCAAAGGCGGCCTCGAACCCGGGTCGATCGAGTCAAAAAGCATGTGTCTTTCCTGTACAGGCTTTCCTGTAGCTCAAATGGTAGAGCACGGCGCTAGCAACGCCAAGATCATGGGTTCGATTCCCAGGGAAAGCAAGAGCTGATAAAATGTAAAACTGTAACTTGAATGCAATGTAAGTCGCTTTGGATAAAAGCGTCTGCTAAATGCATAAATGTAAATGTAAATGTCTTACCACCTGCGCCACTGAAACTAATTGTGGAATAGCGGCTTACATGTTAGTGGGCGGAGTTAGTGTAAATAGCCTTTGCCAACAAGATGGGCTATTTGCACTTAGTGTAAATTAAATTGATCAAAAGTGAAAGTAAAGACATTTATAATGTTACAAAAGATCTATTTCAAATTAATTCTGTTCTTTTGAACTTTCTATTCATTTAATAATCCTGAAAAAATACATCTCAATTTCCACTAAAATATTTAGCAGCACAATTGTTTTCAACTTTGATCATAATGATAATAATAAGAAATATTTGCAGAGCACCAAATCAGCATATTAAATAAAAAGGAATAAATCACATTTTAAAATAAATCAAAATAAAAAGAGTAGTTTAAATTTGCTATAATATTTCACAATATTTATTTAATTTTAATCAAACTATTGAAAGGTAGTGTATACGAATACATTTTTTACATTTCAAGATATAAATGAATAAATATAAATTAATGTATTAACTTATGAACAAACACACATTTACAATGAACAAGAGTGTATTTGTAAATTAATATTAATGTAAATTAATAAATGCTGTATTGTTCATTGTTAGTTCATAGACAGTTTTAGGCTGTCATTCACAAATACTAAACAACTGCAAATTGTTTTTCACTTTTGCACTTTCGATGGTAATGAAATATTGAATTTATTATCTTTTAACTGAGATTAAAAGTCATTTTACAATTACATGCCAAAGAAACCGAAGTCGAACAGAAAATATAATGCTGAAGAATGTTGCATGTATGCAATATCATCATTGATCTACAACTTAAGTGTCGTTATGTTGTAATCCCAATGTGCCTTTGCCTTATGTTGAAATCTGCCTGTACAAGCTTTTGTACATATCATACATTTGACAGCCTTTGTTGCTGTTCTCAGACATAAAGAGGAAGTGGAGGCACAACAAGATAAGCAAACAGAATCAGGGTTTCAGTTGAGCTGTTAACCATACAGTGGCAATACAACATTTTAGAGGTCTAACATACACTTATAAATCATGCAAATGTTTTATAATCGTTCTCTCTGTTTTTCTCCACTTAGTGAAAATGTAGGAGAACTTATCAACAGCACGGCCATATTAGAGCACAACACTTCAAGCAAGAGCACATGTGCTACCTTTAGAAACATGGTGGGTCTTGTCACAAACAGCTTTTTGAGAGTATTGATTTTTGATTTATCTCGATATTGTAATATTAACTTAATGTTTCAAGAATACTATCACTTTAATAAGTTATGTTTCTTCCTCTTCAGTCCATAAGGAAGATCAAACGAGCTGACAGGAAGGGCTCTGAGTCAGTGACGGAGGAAAAGTTTGCTTTGTTGTTTATCACAGAAATAACCATCACGGGCTGTGAGAGCCCTTATAGCATTCAGGTGCTCTCTTTATTTTAATGCAATGGATTGTTTCAGTTGATCATTTAGTCATCAGGACATGCACTGTAATCAGATGTAATTATATTGAAAATATTAGATTCATACATAAGTCCCACCAGGACTTTTTTAATGATTTTTGCCACCCAAAGTGACTGAATTTGTTGCTATCAAAATTATGTACACCATTTTGTGTTGTTTTGCAGTGAAAACCCATCTATAATCATGATGTGCTGTACTTATGTATTTAGTGAGTGAGATTACAAATACCCGTAAATATTTTTGTGCAAAATTACTGAAATTGTGGTGACACCAGCATAGAAATACTTATAATTCTGCTTTACTGAGAAATACAGAATTGTGTTAGACACAGTAGCTTGTGAAATCAAGCATTATGAGGACTAATATACATTATATTCTAATTTGCAAATACTTTTTTAATAGTAGCCCAGCATTAAACCTCTAGAAAGCTTCATGTTGTCCCACACACCTGAAACATAAACAAATAAGTGAACTGGTTGGAAAGACAATAAGCAAGTGTAGGCCACAAACAAATAATCTAGAAAAATCAATGGAAAATAAGTAACATTACCCTCTCTGTTGCTCATTTTTGTAACTTTTATTTGCTTGTAAACATTTGTATAGAAACCCGATGATGCCATAAATCAATGATTTCAAAAAATCACTTGAAAATATGATATATTGAAACTTTTATTTCCTTTTAAACACTTGTGCTCTGTATGGTCATCCCACCCCTGCTCAGGCATTCACTGCAGGCATTCACTGCAATACAGCAACAAGACTGTTGAGCATGTATTGATTTATTTGTTTGGGCTTTGAATTATGGATTTTAATGAGCTAACTTCCTCTAAGGTAACTCTTTTTACTGGAAAATTGCCACAAATAATGCAGAGTTTGCACTAAATTCAGCAATTGCAAAATCCTGGAGGGACTGTTCCATAAAAAAATTGTGTATGTTGGTGTGTAGTAACTTATTACAACAGTAACTTATTGCCTTCTTCATCCTACAGGCAATCTCTCTTCCTGTGGTTGTAATTGTACATGGTAGTCAGGAAATCAATGCTATGGCGACCATCATATGGGACTGTGCCTTTTCTGAACCTGTGAGTAACATGGAAAGACCCCATCACACGTCTTTTTTCCTGTTGACGACCATTTTCAGTGTTTTGTAAACAAATCGACAACGTGTGCTCTGTGCTGTGATGATTTCAGAACAGGATACCGTTCATCGTTCCGGAGCGTGTGTCCTGGAAGCAGATGTGTGAAGCTCTTAGCAGTAAGTTCGTGTCTGAAGTGCAGACGCAGCGGCGCTTGGACATATACAATCATCACTTTCTCGCCCAGAAGTTCTTTGACCAACCAGACATATCTGAAGATTTAAGCAATATGCCAGTGTCCTGGGCTCAGTTCAACAAGGTACCACTAACATGCATTTGTTGTGCATTAATATACAATATTATAAGCATGTGTTGTCTAACAGCTGACTAGTAGCATACTAACACATTTACATACTGTTGTGTCTTTAAATTCATTGCAATGTATCGAATTTCTCCATGTCTCAAGACCCCTAAAAATATGTTTCTAGAGACCCTAGCGTAATTTTCGTAACATTCACAGAAGGTTTGACTGGCGAAATGGTGTTGTTGATTATTTCTGTGACTGTTTTAACACAGGAAGTTCTGCCTGGTCGAAACTTCACCTTCTGGCAGTGGTTTGAAGGGGTGATAGATCTTACAAAGAAATGCCTGAGAGACTATTGGAGTGCAGGGTACAGTTACAGTTCCTCAGATTGTTTTTCACTTTATAGGGAACTACAAAAGACTAGATAAGTAAAGAAATTAAGAGAACTAGATATCTGCGTCTCATTGCCCCTGCAGACTGATCTTTGGCTTCATTGGAAAACAACATCTCCATGTCATCCTGCAAAACAAACCCAACGGCACCTTTCTTTTGCGCTTTAGTGACTCAGAGATGGGTGGCATCACCATCGCCTATGTGGGTCCCAGTGATAGTAAGTCTCAAATATTTATACTACTGTACATGATGCAATATTGTTCAAAAGTTTGGAATTGGGAAGTTGCATGCTTTTGCAAGTCTCTTATGCTCACCAAGGCTACATTTATTAGTAGAAATAGTGTGAAATATTACACTCAGACCAGTTGCTATTTCCATTTCATTGCAACTTTAAAATAACTGTTTCTATTTTAATATATTTTAAAATGTAATTTATTCCTGTGATGGCAAAGCTGAATTTTCAGCAACAATTACTCCAGTCTTCAGTGTCACACAATCCTTCAGAAATCATTCTAAGCTGATTTGCTGCTCAAGAAACATTTCTGAAAATAGTTGTGCTGATATTTTTTTTTTCCGGATTCTTTGATGAATAGAAAGTTTTTTAACAATGTAAAGATATTGTCACTTTTGATTAATTTAATGTGTCCTTGCTGAATAAAAGTATTAATTTCATTAAAAAAAATCTTACTGACTCCCAAAATTTTGAATGGTGGTGTATACAGTTTTGTCTTTATGTATTTTAAACATTAAAGAACAAAGAAAGTTCATTTTAAAGGGGTCATGACAGATTTTTTAAAATTATTTTAATGTTTCTTAAGGTTTACCTATAATGTTAATAAAGTTTTTTGCACAAAAAAAAACAAATAAATATGTGGGAAAAAGATTATTTTCAACCCTCACTCTGACCCTCTGTCTAAAACGACATGTTTTAAGGGGTGGGTCCTTTAAGGCTTGGCGGTAGTTTTAAACCAAATGCGTCAAAGCAAATGTTCTTTCACTCCATTTGTCCTATTGACGACAGACTCAACTGCATGGACTGTCAGAAAGCGAATGTGCATCTGTATACTGCATCCAGTGTAGACAAGATAGCAGCAGTGATTGTAATTTCTATTTGCTTTTGACGTGTCGCAACACTCGCATTTAGCGTAATCATGTGTCAGCCGTTAAGTGACTGAACTCCAGGGCGGGGCCTATGGTAAGAAGATGACTATTCATCGATGTCGTGCTCTGGAGGCAGTGTTTATGCAAATTATTGTGCCCGAGTGATGTCATCTGGCACCTCATATCCAAACGAGCCATTTTTGAAGCTTGATTAAATAAATTATTTGTTTATAATGACGAGGACGTTTTAAGCTATGAAACTTGCTGGATGTTTTAATGGTACAAAGATCTCTTATATGCCAAAAGATCAAGGTAAATTTGATTTCTCATGTCATTTTGGAGTAAGGAAAACGTTTCTCTTTCCTTAAGTTTATTTATTATTATTATTATACCCAGATGCATATATGTACATGTAATATAGATCAGCAAGACTGATTAAAATGTATTGATCCATTGAGGATTTGCAGTAAAATGTTTGCGGTGTCACTCTTTTCTTCTGCTCAGTTGGAGGCAGGAAAATCCAGAATATCCAACCCTTCACCAAGAAGGATCTGGACTCAGCTGGCCTTGGTGACCGCATACGGGACATTAACTGCATCACTCACGTGTATCCAGACTTACCAAAGAATGAAGCGTTTAAGAAATTCTTTACAGGTATGTAACCAGATCTTTTAAAGACAGTGTCTGTATACTGAGGTTTCACTAAGGGTTTTAAAAAAAATAAGTATATTTTTTCATATTAAAAAATAAGATGTATTTTGTGCTAAATATAAGAGAAACATTTAAAAAAAATGATGCATCTGTTTTCTTGTGTCCTGAAACAGTGCCTTCTCCCCCTAATCCTGATGGATACCTGCCATTCAAACTAACAACAGTAGTCAACCCGTAAGTGCAATTTTTTAGCTGTAAATTTATATCACTTTTCAAGATGTCATCAAATTTACCCTGAGGTATTGATAAAGTAACCTTGAAGATATTATAAACTGAAGCATAATTTTATAAACAGAGCCGTTATGTTAAAACAACTCCGAGAACTGTTTCTACATAAAGTATGACAGGAATATTAATTCAAGTCTTTTAACTGTTACTGTAATAGGCATTGACAATGTCTGTCACATAATTGTATTTTTTCTTTTGATGTTCAGAGGAGACCAGTGTTCCTCCACCGCCAGCATACCATCTGACACTCCTATGGATATTTACGGGCAATCTATGAACAATGTCTATGGGTCAAACATGTGCGTATTAATCATTGTTTAAGCCACAGATATACACACTGTCACAGTATTTTACAAGTCTTTATTATGTGGTATATAAAATACATCTTTTCCCCCCACAGGAATCAGGGCATGTTCTCCCCGTAAGTATAATTATACTTTGGCTTTGGTAAAGTTCATTTTGCATTCATCTATCTGCTCATATGGTAAAAGTAGGACAGAGACATTGATGGCTTTTGAGGCAACATCCTAACCAAAATAGAGTTTCTTGAAACACTGATGTACACTTAAGTACAATAGAAAATCTTCTACAGTCGACACTAGTCGTTGATTCCAGTAAAGTCAGACATTAGCACATGTCGCTAAGATAACACTGCAATATTCCAAGCCCCAAAAAATGTTGAGTGAAAAAAAATAGTTAAATCAGTAATACTGTGAAATGTTATTACAATTTATAATAGCTGTTTAATCATTACAATTTTAGGTACAATTATTTTGATATGTGTTCAAATATAATTTATTCCTGTGATGGCAAAGCTGAATTTTTAGCATCATTATTCCAGTCTTTAGTGTCACATGGTCCTTCAGAAATCATTCTAATATGCTGATTTGCTGCTCAAATAATATTTTTGAAAACTGCTTAATAGTTTTGTGGAAATTATTTTTTTTTTAGGATTCTTTGATTAATAGAAAGTTTAAAAATTATTATTATAAAATTATGTCTTTACTGTTTATCAATTTAATGCATCCTTGCTGAATAAAAGTATTAATTTCTTAACAAAAAAATCTTACTGACCCAAAACTTTTTAATGTCTTTTTATAATACACATTTTTCTTGGCTCTGTCTGCCATCTTGAATGATCATTTTCACTGAGCCTTAGCAGTGCATCCTGGAAGTGGCTTAACCACTGAGGGCACATGTGATAACATAGTTTGAGTTGGCTATTTAGGTAGGCAGCTCACTATAATTTAGTATAGAGCAATAGCACCCAAGTAAATAACTGTTTAACCACTGACAGTTGTGATTCTGTTGCCCTATCCTAGGCTTCCTCAGTCTACACCCCCATATATGCCAGAGCAAATACCTGTTCAAGGACCACTCTACCAATCACCCATGTGAGTCACAGCCACAGTAAGGTTTCCTGTAAATTCCTAGTGTATATTTGATGCATCAACGTCACTTTCTGACACACTCGCACATCTGTTCTTTATTGCCATTCTCAACTTTGTTTATTCTTTAACAGGCCACAAGCTCCCGCAAGTGAAGAAATGGACATGGAAGCACTGGAGGGAATTTTGTCATCATTTTGTCAAACTCCTAACAAAGATCATTAGAGGTACAGACCCTCTGTTCTTGTTTGGACAAAGGCTATTGGATGGCTTGGTGCTCTAAGGACATCTAGTACAACTCGCACATCCCAAAGGACACATTACCCATTTGTTCCCAAAACAAGTATATCAGTAGGAATGCACTTGTCTTAAATTCATTTCCATGAATCATTGGGCGGTGGGTGATTTTATCACATGGATTGTATGCAACTCGCTTTCTCCTGCATAAACACACTAAACGTACAGTTTAAAGGAACAGTGTGTTTCACTTAATAATCATAGTGTATGTTTGCTAGCAACTTTTAAATGAAATTTAAAAACCTCTGGCAAAAAGAGTCTTGTTAGCACGCAGTACATAAACTCACAAGTCGTTCCCTGTTTCGGTCTTATGACTGCTCTTGAAAGTAGCATTATAACTGACAAGTGAAACAGGAAATTATTTGCAATCAGGTGGTTTTATCAAGAGAGACCAAATAGATTTAACATAATACACATTTTTGTCTGCCAGAAGATTTTTTCCTTTAAATTTGATGCAGAAAAACATATTGAAGGTACCTGAGTAGATTAGCGATATTTTACTCTCATTGTTCTGAATGAAATGTATTGTCTGCAGATGCAGGCAATGATTTGGTGAGATGAGCATACTTTTAGACCTTTTAATTAAAAATGATAGGTTTTATTAAACTCTATGCAAATATGTCTTGTGCCATATTCCATATAGACAGTTTTTTATTTGGTTGTTTGATTTGCATGACCCTTGTGTGATCGCATATTCAATATTCAGTATTCGTCTACAGTCAGGTTTAGCCAGTAAAGCGAAAAGTAAAGTTTTATAAATTACACATCACTAGTTTTGTTTTACTCTCTCATGTATCATTTGTTCCTCCAGTTGCATAAAATGAGCTCAATTTTATCGCTGCAGGCATGCAAACCTCTCTTTACATCATTGATGGGTATAAATCATGTAAAATACAAATCATGTGCACAAATAACAGTAAGGTTTTATGTCAGATGTAGACATAATACTGTCTCTGCGTACTCTACAGTGTTCTGTGTGCAATTTTTCTATATTTAGTGCTACAAGTCATCAACGTCGGAAAAATGGAAATGTAATATACAGTTTCTCTTCCATAAACTGTGATTTTTGCCGTCCAGCAATACTGTTCTATATCTTGTAAAATATAAAGCTTTCATCTTAGTGCTTTGAATATGAAAATATATCAAATGGGATGTTTTTCAAAGGTGCCATCAGTAACTGTCTGTAACGTATTTAGCCTAGAAGGGGAGTACCACACAGTTTTGTTTCTGTTGTCTATTCAGATGTTCTTTCTGTAGCACTAACTGATGAATGTGCTAGATATGCACCTGCCTGATCGATACCCGAAAATCTCGTCATATTATGTAAAAGTTGCCATTTTTCTTTTTTAATATGTGACCAAATTTGTAAAGCAGGTATATAAGAATTTTTAAAGAAATGTTCTTATTTCAATGTTTTAAATCTGATAAATAAAGTCAAAATCAATTTGACAGATTATCTTGCCTAAGTATTAAATAGTTAAGGATTTGTCCAGAATATATGATTCTCTCACATTTCATTAGATTAAAAAAGTAATATGACAAGTAACAAATGTAAGTGTTAATTTAGAGATGATTAAAAAATGACAATTGTTAATGATATTTAAGCACTGTGGCATTATCTCACACTCCAGAGTCCTCATCGAACTATTAAATAAGAGACATTCACTAACTTGAAATGATTATTCTCAGCAAGCTTTAACAGTCATTTGAAATTAACCATTTACACAAGACTTTGAGCACAAAATGATGTCTAATTTTCACGTAAACATTGACGTATATATAGAGAGTCCATTTAATTAAATGGCTTCAAAAAGAGTTTGCTTACAGAGCCCAATGGTGAGGTTTGAAGATCTTTCATGTGACTCTGGTCTCCCTTCAGTCAGATCTTGGATAAGAAGACACTAGTGGAAAGAGTGCAGAGAGGCAAAGGGTGGGTGTAGCGATCGCCTTTTCATTCCAGAAGATCAAAATGCTACAAGAACATAAATGTGCTTTTAAATCCAGACATCCCAGTCGCTCAGCAATCATCTACTCCAAGGGAAAGAGTTGACTGAAATACCTTCGCAAAGCCCTCTTCAACTGTGAAAAACAGGAATAGCCATTGTATCATAATGCGTCCATGATGTTTGGAACCAGTTCTGCTGGTTAGTGAGGTTTAAAATTTCCTTTACAATGAATTACACATACATTTTCTTGCCTGAGACAAAATATCATTGCTTTTGTCCAGTTTAGCTATTTACACACAAAATAATGCCAAACCCCCTAATCTAAACAGGACATCTATGCATGCATTTATGGCAGAAAAAGCTCAATGAAAATGCCTGAAACTATGAATCAGTGAAAATGTACTCCATAGTACTTTTGGAAGTACTAAACTCAAGTTTTGAAAATGACACGGGAAGAAAATTAAGTGCTTTTATCAGGTAAAAGCTAAAAGTTAGGGTATCACAGTAGTTGTGTTTTGCGTGTTTATTATTTGATATGAATGATGGTGTGACTGTGCTTCTTTTAAAGAAACACATGCTGGGCCATTAGGCCACAGTTAAACAATACAACAGTTTGAAGCAGACTCGAAGAGGGATCCAAATTCCCAAAGGATTTATAAAGCTTTTAGTCGTGAATGAACATCCACCTAAACCAAGGTTCAAAGGAATGTTTCCTTCATTTTGGGAGATAGAAAAAAGAACATTGCATGAATACAAACACATGGCGAATGGTGGAAATGGAAGAGCCAAACTGGAAACTCTCGGAAAACACACACACACACACACACACCACGCACAACTGAATAAAGTCGACTGTAAGTAGAATGTAAAGAAATCAGTTGAAAATGCTAATAATATAGTACATGTGTCACATCTCTGAAAAAATCAAAGAAAAAATAAACTGAAATGAATGAGTGAGATTTAAACCCTGTGAAACTGGAAAGCATGCAGAAGTCCACTTCTAGTGTATTTCACTCTTAGTAGACTAGAAACGACAGAGGTGCCCCTGAGCGGCGTTAGCCACCTGATCTCGCTCCCTATACCTGGCGGTACAGAGCGCAGTCCTCAACAGGAAGTCCTCTTCTTACCCTCATTCATAGTCCTTGGGAAGGGGTTATAGTGTCTCGATTGCCTTTGGAAGTGTGTGTGATTCTCCCTACAGCAAACTCGGTTGGTATGTAAGAGGTGTGTGAGGATGAGGTGTGAGAAATGATCGTACGTATGTATGTGTCGCGTCAGGGATCCAAAGTTTCCTGGCAGTGTTTATAAGGCTTGTGTTTTGAGCTCAATCGGCTCCCCTCGGTTATCCTGCTGGGCTTCGGCCTCGGGAGGTCGGTTGCCCTTGAGGACAGCCAGTCTCTCGGCCAGGCCTCGCATCCGGGGAAAGAGCATGAAGTCGTAGAGCAGAGCGCCTATAGCACTGCCGATCATAGGGCCCACCCAGTACACCTGCCGGAAAGTGAGAGAGAACAGATAGAAAATTGTTACATTTATGACTTAGTTAGCAAAATGCTCCTTCACCTGATTACAATGGAAATGTGTCTCACCCAATGGTTAATAAAGTTCCTGAAAAGCACAGCAGGGGCAAAAGACCTGGCAGGGTTCATTCCAGCTCCAGTGTAATACATCTGCAAAGAGATTCATGTCAAGTCAAGTCTAGTCAAGTCAAATTTATTTGTATAGCACTTTCACAATACATATTGTTTCAAAGCAGCTTAGCAGATTAGAGCTGGTCGATAATGTAGTTTACTTTTTGCAGTGGTACAAGCAATCAAGCAGTTGAGGTGTATATATATACAGATAAAGTTGGTCATACTTATATATCCAAATTTATAGATTTTTAAATTTATATTTATAAGGAGCCGGGCAATAATATAGTTACATTTTGCAATAAATAAGAAAAAATATTTTTAATATAGCGTGCATTTCATAAGTATTTACATAACCAGTAGTGTCAGTATTCTTCAACTGGTGGGTCTTGATCAAAAAATCGTACTGATAAAATCATGTTCAATGCTAAATTAAATAGGCTTATTAACTATTAAAAGGGAGAAAATGTTCAAAGATGTCATTAAACAAACTCTACAGTATTTATCTGTTACTTAAAGAGATAGTTCACACACACAAAAAATAATTCTGTCATCCTTTATTCACCATGTCATTCCAAACTTTCTTCTGTAGAACACAAAAGGAGATATTTTGAAGAATGTTCAGCCATTTTTGTCCATACAATAGAAGTAACAAAACAACACTGGACCCCATTGACTATAACTGTATGCACAAAAAAGATAATATTTAATATCTCCTTTGTGTTACACAGAATAAAGAATGTCAGACAGGTTTTTAATAACATGATGGTGAATAAATGATAACATTTCCATTTTTAGGTGAACTATTTATTCAAAACAGCTAATTACTAAAACATTATTTGGCCTAGTGTTTGTTCCATGTGTTAGGCAAGTACATTTGTCCACTCAAGTCTATTTCATATGAAGAATTTCTGCAGCAGTGTTTATTTGCAGGAGTTTTTGTTGAGATTTTAGTGCTGTTTTGCATCGTAAAATCTGGGCTGTCACACAAAACCAATAGAAAACTATTGATTTTAACAGTGAATCTCAGTCCTTGTGAATGGTGTCTTACCCCTAGCAGGTGGCCCACAAGCACTGAGAAGCCAATGGACAAGGCAGCAGACCCCAGTCGTCCATTTCGCCTCTCATCCGTCACAGCGAAGACCACAACCACGAGTTGCAGAGTCAGGAATATCTCTATAGTGGTGGCCATTCCCAGACTGATGCCAGGCTGAAGCTGAAAGCATATATACACATGCACTTTACAAACGACAGTTAAAATAGTTATCCAAATACATTTATTGTCCACTATATTTCATTTATGTGAAATAGCCTTCCTTTAACAGGTCCTCTGATGATGTTTTGACATCTCTTACCGTGTTCAGGCCAAGATTGCCTCTCATATTGCTTGGCGTGACCCCATACAGCACAGCGGCTCCAGCTAGAGCTCCCAAGCACTGAGCACAGATGTAGAAGAACGCACGAAACAGGGACATCTGGGAGCCAATCAGGTAGGCGAACGTGACAGCCGGGTTGATGTGGCCACCGCTGATGTGACCGATGGACTGGATGAGTGTGGCAGCTGCCAGACCGAAGCAGAAGGCAACTTGGAGCACGTTGTGTGGTCCGGTGGTCCAACGCAGAGCTGATCCCAGCCCGAAAAACACAAAGAACATGGTGCCATAGAACTCGGCAAACACAGCCCGCCAAAAAGACATGGACCGGAACTCCCACATGGCTGCGATAACTCAGAGGCGATGCCAAAAGATGGAGGGATATGAGAGTGAGAGGGAGAAGAACCTCCAAAAGAACCAAAAAGAGCTTCTTGGATGTGTTCCCTTTGATTTGTTGAAGGTGTAGAAACTATGGAAAACCAAGCATAAATGCTTCTATAACCTACAGAGTTTGTGCCAAGAGCAGCCCTTCTTCACAAGTCTGAAATCATCTGTCCCGCTGATTTCTAACCTGTGGTTTTTGTCATAAAACCTTAAGTGTGATTCTGGCAGGTGATCTCTGCATCTATGTGAAAGTTCTAGAGGATGTTTAACAGAAGAACACGGATAGACAAATGATGAGCATGTCCTGCAGACATTCGATCTCTCTGATGGGAGAGCGAGAGGCCACAGGGGTATTTATAACGACTGTGACCCTCAGTGACACTATAATCCTTTGGCAGAATTGTGGGAGGGGGCTGCAGACCATACAACAAATCAAATTAAAAAAATTCTTAACCCTTTTCAGTCCTGTTTTTTCTTTTAGCTTATGGTTGTCAAACTAGAGTTTAAAATACTGCCAGCAAATTTGCAATTGAGTGGTGTTAAAATGTTAAACATATCTTGGTGGGAAATGTAACTTTTAGAGTTTTTATAATCATAAAACTGTCTTTAACTAAAAACAAAAATATCTGGTCTCAAACTATAGGAAAAAGGTCATAAAAGAAACGAAAGGGGAAATAGCATATTAATCAGACGTGGAAACATGATGACATTTCAAAGAACAGCCCCAGAGGACAACTGTCCCATCCCAGCTCACGATAGGGAACAGTGTTTAGCAACTGCCTCTTCTGTAGCCCCGGATACAACACCAGGGCCCCTAAAAGGGTCTAGTGGCCTTCACAGTGTGGATTAAGGGCTGACACAAAGAAACAATACCTCTCATACAACAGAAGGAGGCCTTACACGGATGTAACGTATCATAACTGACACCCCACATGTACAGGACAGAAAATATATGGGTCTTTTAGTGAAAACATTTGAAAAAATCTATAATAAATGAATTCAAAGAAATATAATATATGTGTGTGCATGCAAATGCATTAATGTAAATAATATAAAATAATATAATATAATAGTAGGCAGATGTTTTTATCCAAAACAAAATACATTTAATTTAAAACATAGAATGCAAAGTGATTATTATTGTTATTATTATCATCATTATTGTTATTATATTTTTATATTTTTAAGTTTTTGTATATAAATACTACATATTTATAATTATTACTAAATATATAGATTATATTTAATCTATTATATACAGTAGTCAACATTTGAATTGGATTGTCCTAAGTTGTCCTAAAACAAGAACACATTTTACATTTACATTTAGTCATTTAACAGACATTTTTATCTAAAAAGACATACAAATGAGGACAATGGAAGCAATCAAAATAAAAAAGAGCAATGATGTGCAAGTGCTATAACAAGTCTCAGTTAGCTTAATGCATTACACGTAGCAAGATTTTTTTTTAATTATATAATAAATAAAAAGAAAACAGATAGAATAGAAAAAGAGTAGAGCAAGCTAGTGTTAGAGGCTTTTTTTTGCTTTTGTTAATTGTATAATAAATAAAAAGAAAACAAATAGATAGAATACAAACAGATTAGAAAAGCTAATGTTAGTTGTTGTTTTTTTTAGAGAAAACAAGCAGTCTAAAAAGGACAAGTTTTGGTTTTAGGTTTTAAGACAACTTTGATGAAAGGTTTTGATCCACTTCAAATGTTGACTAGTGTATATAAACACATATGCTCAATGCATAAATATAATATTATATTATATGATATGATATAATATAATATAATAAATATCTACCAAATGCATAAAAGTAGAAAAATAAAATAGAATAGAACAGAAATAAAATAGAATATAATTGGTGTTATATAATATTTACAATGCTGTCAATCAGTTGTTTGGATTTTGATATGTTAGATAGGTTAGTTACAATATTGTGTACACATTGTGCAGCTATATCACTTTGCTTGTGGTCTATAATATTTGTGTTATCATCAACAAATATCATCAGTATCCCACACAAATCACATAATATGAAATCCATTTTCACTGTAATTGCATGAAAGAGTGACTTTTCCACAGCACACAATGAGGGCTTTGCTGTAGCACCCCCTTCCCTGGTCAGGACAGAGCCAGTTGGTTCTGTGCAGAACTGATTAGGCAGAGTTTTACATTGTGTGTGCTGGCAGGACTGCTGGCCTGAGGCCCAATAAAGCTCTGGAAAATCCATGTTTGGAGGGAGGAGGTGATAGTGGGGTGGGGGCAACACTGGGCCTCTTCTCTGGGCAATCACAGTGAGCTATAGACTAGTGAAAGGATACTGCTTCGCTTGTGTTTTTTTGCTCTTTCATTTGGGATGAACCAAAATGCTGGCAGCAACAGTTTCTGTTGCCTTCTTTGATCATTTTTTTTATGGTGCGGTTTGGCCATTGTCTCAAATGATAGGAGCTTTTATATGCAATTAGTACTACGGCATAAGAGGTCCTTTGCAAAATAGCAGCGTGATAACTACTCTAAAGGATAAGCCATGGAAAGCACACTATCTTTATTTAGTCAAGAATTTAAGGTGTGAATTTCAAGCAAGTGTTAACTCTTTCTATACTAATTTTAGGCATAAAAACAATCTCAGATAATAACAATGTTGAATTGCAAGTCTTTCCATAATAATCTTTTCAGCAATCATTCTTCACCCTAAATAAGGTAATTTAAGGAGAAGTACCTCCTAAATAAACTAGTTATCAAATATCTGTCATTGCCTCTCTCCAGTTTCATTTTTGGCAAGATAACTGGCCAGGCCAGATGCGTTTGCCTTGGAAGCAGGTGTTTCTGGTTGAGAGTAACCAACTTTGTGTACATCCATTGTGGGCAGGATTACTCCACACCACTGCCTGCTCATGTGTCCATAAGCCACCTTTTGTTGCACAGGAGAGATAGCTTAAAACCGCTTGCGTGAGGATTTTTCTATTACCTCTAGCACAGACTGCTGACATCAACACAACCCTCACCAACCTCCCATACCGCCACTGTCTTAAACAAAACGCTAGCTCAGGGAACTCAACCCCTAAAATATACCAGGCCTCACATGTCAACTGTTGATCAAAACATACAGTCTTTCCAAATACTATTCATTCATCCTTATGACTCCACCTGCTGTATAAAGTAGCTGTATCATCAAAGCACCTGGTTTATTGGTGCTTTTTGGAGCTCCCAAGATAATCATATCCTCAAAAAAATGGCAGTTCTCTCAGTGGTTCTCAAACCTGTCCTAGGGACCCCCAACCACAGCATATGTTGTATGTCTCCCTCATTTAACACACCTGATTCAACTCATCAGCTCATAAGTAGAGTCTGGAAGACTTGAAATGGGCGTGGCCTATGAGAGAGACATACAAAATGTGTGGTGGCTGGGGGTCCCCAGGACAGGTTTGAGAACCACTGCTCTAAGGAACTTACTAAACTTTTTGAGGGGGCCCCTTGTTCTAGACCAGGGTTCCTCAAATCTTGCCCTGGATGGCCAATCTGCTGCAGAGTTTAGCTCCAACCCTGATCAAACTCACCTATCTGTGATTTTCTAATGATCCTGAAGACTCTGATTAGCATGCTCAGGTGTGTTTGATTAGGGTTAGAGCTAAACTCTGCAGGAGTGGGCCAGATTTGAGGATGCCTGTTCTAGACTCTAGTCTGCTCAGTGGAACCCTTACCTTTCTGCATTAGAATTGTCCAATCAGAACCCAGACCTCAAACCATCAGGATGATCTGGAGATCGGTGCTGGAATATCCGTGGACTCCTCACAACTAAAGTGGCTGAACAAAATGAGTACATTTGGTGATGGATTCTGGGATGAAAATTGAATATGTGGTGAATGTTTAATAGTGAATGTTTTCAATATGAGCAAAACCTTAAAGAGCTCTATGGTGTGAAATGTGACTTAGGGGTTTTGTAACCACAGTGTAACCATGGTTTTTGTAGTCAATACGCCAAAAAAACATGGTTACTACACTTTTACATTATAAAACCATGGCTAATTTTCGTAAGGAATTGTTCAAGCAGTTTGAAAAGTGATATTTTCAATTGCACAAACCTTAAGTTAGCTTTTAAGTTATTGTGCTGAAGCTAGTACTCTTTCCAAAGAGGCATTTAACTGACTTTTAGCTTTTAAACAGATGTTGTCCCGTCGAATGTGGTATCACTTCTCGAAAACTCAAAGTGCAAATTCATTCTTGTCAGGCATGTTTAGCAGAAATGGAACTACAGCGCCATCTTGTGGCGGAAGGACTGTTGTTCTCTTTAGAAGAGAAAGGACAAAATGTTCCGGGAATTTCTGCAGCCTGGTTTTTTAGGTACGCAGATGTTGTCCTGTCATCGATTTGATAAATCTATATTTCATAATGCAATATCAGTTTTAACACGATAAATCTCAAATCTAGAATTGGGTTAATTGTACATGTTTATGTGAAACTGTAAGTAAAAACAATGTAAAATAGAAAAACTTTTTAATTTTAATAATTTTAACCAATAGTAGAAAGGGTTAACATTCAAAGAAAGGAAAATAAATAAATCCGCTTCCAATAATTTTATACACAAATATCGTCTGAAATAACATGCACTACTGCAAATGATCCTTGATCCTAGATGTGCAAATAAAGGACAAAGAATTCAAAGTGTTGTTTAGAGACAGTTTATTAGAAATATGTAGACAAAAACCTCACTGCGTTTAACAAACTGAAATTTATAAACCTGAATTGACAGGTCACAACATTGTTTTCATCTTTTAGTTACACCTGCATTGATATTAAGAGTGCAAACACAAATTGGTCATCTATTGATAAGTTACCCTTTGTTCTGTACAGCGGTGAGGCATATGCTTTTTTTAATCACTTCTCTTTACATATATGGAAGAAACCAGTGTACAATTGCCTGCTACACGTCTACAAGTGTGATACAAAACAACAAATACTAACTGCCAACCTGAAATCATTTCATAAAGCAGCGTGTACAGACAGGACTATGTAATTTGAACATGTTGGATTAACACAAACCTATCTGAGGGGAAAAATTGCAGCTAAAACACATAAAACGGGTTTATCAATGAATCAGTGCAAGGGCTTTGAATATGCCATTCTGATTTAAAATGCAGCACTAATGAAAATCAAATGTCTTGGCTGGCATTTGCAATGAAGCAGCATGTGCCAATGCTTCCTTCGCTCACACACAAGGAAATCGGAACCTCAACACAAACAAAAGAATAGAATTAAATAAAATTTACAGTTTGAATGAGAGGGAGAAGGCAGAATATGTCGATAGTCATTCATGTCCTTTTTCCATTACTACAAATTACAATGTATACGTTACACGATGCAATAACCCCACTGACATTGAGGAAAAAGCCCAAGACTGTAAAAGCCATTGAGTAAACTGACCATAAATGGTGTCCACAATACATCATTGAGAGCTTTGTCCATGCAGAACAGAAAAGTAAAGAGTGTATTGTTGAGGGGCTGACGTTGCCATCAACACAACAGTAAAAATTCATCCCTTGTGATTTTCTGCAGAAAGACCTTGAAAAACAGTTTCAAAAACGATGCCGTTTTTAAATGGCTACCAACTCAAACTTGGTCTCTCTCTTCATTTAAGTGTTAAGTGAAAATTCTTGCTTTCTTCTGCATGACGGTTTGCTATCCCGCTACTCAAGGTCTGGCATTTCTGGGGGAAAAAAAAAATTAAGGTAAATAAATGAATAAATAAATGTTATATATATATATATATAGATATATATATATATATATATATATATATATATATATATATATATATATATATATTTTTTAAACATGATCATTTATAAGAAATAATTTAAGAAAACGTACTTTCATCATCACTATCTGCAGACTCCTCCTGGAATGAGATAAAAACAACATTTTAACATAATTTATTAGTCTATTATAAATAACTAATGAACTAATAAAACATTTAGTTAAATAATAGGATGCCTAATGAACTGATAAGTATAACTAAGATAACTATATTCTTCTGGCCACAACATTATGGCTTGAATAATTCTCACATCATCTGCACCATCCACATCTGGTAGGTCATCTTCCCCACCCATGGTGTTCATCATCTTCAAGAAAAAAATTAAATAAAAGCAAAAATGAGTGATTTATTTTCCCTTTACACAATTCACAGAATATTTATATTATTAATAGTAATATATATAAACACGAACCTCTGAAAAACGGTCAAAACTGGACAATTCTTCATCCGAGTCATCCTCCCAGTCCTTCCAGTTATTGAAGTCAACACTGAGCCAATTAAGCTGCACAAAGAACATTGAGAAACATTAATTAACATGTGATATTATTACTAAATGAAGTTACATTTTAATAGTTTAAACACTGACCTTTGCTTTTTCTTTTGTTAATCCTTGGCCAAGACTTGCCAGGTTCTGCTTTTCTTAGACAGCAAAACACAGACCTGTCTGTGCGTTTGTGTTTAGACTCCTGCAAAAGAATAACAGAGTTCTGTGTAACACAATAATACATGAGCCATGCAGATTGAGCTCTTACAACCTGAATTAGAACATAACCCATCAGGTGGTGTACTTACATTTGGGTCAATGGACTCAAATAGTTCTACTTCATTATGGTGTTTCATGTTATCTGTGCCTCCAACACAACTAAAGCAAAAAATACAGCATATTACAATTGCATTAACATTTGCAATGCAGATGAAAACATTTGGACTGAGTATCATTATGACATAAAATTCTTCAATAATAAACATATTAAACATTGGTTCATGGCAGTACACTGAATAATTATATTTGTAATGACAATTTAAAAATGACTGAATTTTGCAGCAGAGTATAAACACACTTTTAACAATGATTGGAATAAAATGTACCTGAAATCAAACTTTGTTTTGTCAAATTTAACTTGGACATCTTTGCTGTCTTCTATACAGAATTCAATGAAGACAGCCTCCCGTCTGTCAAACCACTTGGCAGTTGCTGGCTGCCTGCAAAACGAATGGAATTAAAACATTAGAAATCATCTGGAATTAAAATATATTTGAAAAAACGTGCAGAACTTCAATAAAAAAAAACACGGCGAACTAAGCAACCAGCTAAGTGCATTTGTTAAAAGGCAAACTCCACACTAAACGTGCAGCTCTAAATTAAGATGTGCCAGCTGGAAGCCTTGGCGGGGGTGGAGCAACAATGATGTTACCGTGGCAACCAGTTTGTATCGATTGGCAGGTTCATGCATGGCCTCTTAGCAATCTACTTAGAGCTTCACCACTATAATCATCACAATGGCAGAACCAAGCCCTAGCAATAAGGAAATGATTGAGTAATAATTAATATTCAATCTTGTACTGCACTTTAAATGCATGATCACTGGCTAAGGATTGTAGGCTAGCAGTAGCCCCAAGCCCCAACATACTTGACTACTAATACTTGTCACACCTCGGACATACACTACCTTTCTAGTTTCTACTTTCTATCAATTTAATGCATCCTTGCGTAATAAAAGGATTAATTAGAAACTTATATTTTTGATCCCAAGCTTTTGAATGGTAGTGTATGTTTCATGCAAATAAGTGCAATTTAACATAAGGAGAGATAAATGGTGGTTAATTTAATCATACCAATTAACATGTCAAGCTGTTGCAATGCATATGTTTTGTTTAGATTTGCTGTATTACTGGCCATGTTGAAATTCGAATCATCATGATTAATTC